>CM031239.1:835215190-836415190 GCA_018340775.1 Taxus wallichiana var. yunnanensis
ACTTTTAAGAACATTTTCCAGGAGATAATAGATAATGGAGACCTCGTTGTGGACAACCCGAATGCACCAGAAAATCAGAATTTGCACTTCTTTAAGAGTTTGTTCCCTAACCATAAACAATTATCTAGTAAAAATATTGAACCTTCATCTAGCGAAAACAATGTCCGTGAAGTCCACATAGTTTTTGATATCATACTCATCGTTCCTCAAATTCCACCTACTTTGTCTATTGAAGAAATTTTGGCACGAGCTCCTTTACCCACAAAGGAGCATACCTCTTCTACTCCACCCACAGATGAGTCCCCTTCATCTCTTCCTTCACCCACGGAGGAACCCACATTTTCTATTGATTCCATTCCACCATCTACCTCGCAACCTACCGAATAGTCAACAGTATTAACTCTCTCATCCACAAGAGAATCGTCATTGCTTTCTCCTCCACCAAGGAGAAGTCTACCTCACCCCACCTACCATCTCTCCTACCCATGGGAGATTCTTCAGACATGCCACTACCTGTTGGGGGAAATTCTCCCTCAGCATCCCAGGACCCCATTGACATGATCTCGACTCTTTTACCCACAAAATCCAAGGCTATCCAATTCCCTGTCTCACAGACATAATTTATAGGGATCGCCCCCAAACTAATTATATCTCTTCCTATAGCAGTCCCATTTTCACGATTGAACAATCGCTTGGATTACGTTGAAAATTCCATGCTCTGGGATGTCTTCGGCTCCCCTTTTGACTCAAATGCAAATGTTGCCTAAAGATACTTCCACAATCTACCCAAAGGTATTTCTAGCAACCAGATCGAACCTGATCATGCCTATCAAAACATCTTCTTCCTCATCCCATCCACCTACATCTGAACCTTTACCCATAATTAAAACCATTCCTATGCCTAAGAACCTACCCACACCAACATCTCCATCCATATCTAGACCCATTACTACCTTGGATGTCATGTCGACGTCAAGACTTACCCATTCACCTGTCAAATTAGACTTAGCCCCATCTTCCCAAACCCGCACCAAAATTATTCCTCCACCTAAAAGGAAGACCCAACCCCTAGGCCACATAAACCGGTCTCACCTACCACACCTTTGTCACATTTGCCCTTCCGTCTATCCTAGGACCTCACCCATCAACCCCAGCCAAACAATCTCCTACCCTAGGCCATTCAAAAGCTAAGCAACCTCTTTGCTTCATCATGAGCCTTCGTTACACCTCGATTACCTACACAAAAACACCCTTGTCCTCACCCATGCATTTCCTACCACCTATACCTCCACCGTTACTATAACTTCAACCTTTCTTATATGACTTCAACCCGTGCATTGTCCCCCAACCTCTACCAACCACTCCACCGTAACTCTATTGCCCCCATGGGTAACTCGTCCTCTTCCACCCTCTATTGTCCCTTCGCATCTCATACTCCCATGTCACCTTTACCTAAGAAGGTGCAACCCAAAGATAAGAACCCACTTCCTCCAATAAGGTAGTTAAACTAACAAAACCTTCCATAGCTAGCTCTTCTACCACACCTTTACCCAAGCAGATGCTATCAAAACCTAATACAATACCACTTACCAAGTCAGTGGTCCAACCCATTCCTCCTCCTATAACGCCTCTTCCCTCCCGATCATCCACACCTTTACCCAAACCCACACTCACTTCCCATTGTGATCCGTTGGCAGGGTCCTACACCAACATCCTAACCAATCTCTTAGAGACTTCCATCATCACATTACCACCGCTTCGACCTTATGACCCTCTCAAACCCAAACCAAAAGGGTTTGATGAAACCAAGATTTGTGCCTATCATCGTGTGTTAGGACATGATGTAGAAAATTGTAAGGCTCTAAAAACCATTCTTCTCCAAATTTGTCCTCCTGAACAAAATTTCGATGACGATGACCTTCTTGATGAGGACCATGTTCCACCTTCACCTGTCACCACACATCATCATCCCTTGCTTCTTCAACGACCCGCATCTCCACCCCACAACCCTTTTTTCCACCTCCAAAATTCAAGATCAACATGGTCTCGTATCAGAGAGTTGGCCAAATCACCACCCAAATGCCAGTGTACCATACGCACTTCACAAGGATTTCCCCCCCATTAGGTTTTTACCCATCATGTTGTTACACTACTCATCCTACACCTTCTCCATTTACCACCTCCCCTCATATTAACATGGTCCAAGTTACCACCCGCACCTAGAAGGACAAAGGAAAATAAAAATCAACTAGCCCATCAACCAACCCCATGCCCAATATACCATCTGCACCTGCACCCAAAATCACCATTCGAGGACCCACATACCCTATCTCTGACGGGGTCACCCATTGTACAATGATAAAACAATTACATCAATATCCTCTAAAGATGTCTTTGTATGATCTCGTCCAAACTTCTGAATCTCATAAACAAGCTCTTATGGAGGTTTTACAATCCATCAAATTTTTACCCAATGACCCCACACCAGTGGCCTCCATTATCACCCCTCACCACGTGATCTCAATTACCAAATCATCTCCATCTTCTACCCACATGTCCACTCATTGAGTCACCACCCTCAGTTTCTCTAATGAGGAGATTGTACCTCTCCAGTTGGACGAATCTTATCCCATCCTTTTCATTTCCATCTATATCGATAACATACGCGTTTGACGCATCATGATTGATGGTGGTGCTAGCATTAACATCATCTCTTCCCATGCATATAATCAAATGCGCATTCCTTTCAATTGTATGCATAATAACCCAGTTATGTTGTGCTCCTTCAATGATTCCATCACCTCCACCCTTGGAACCATTATTCTCCATGTTCATGTAGGCCCTCCCACTCTCTTAGAATTATTCTACGTCTTAGAGGGAGAGTTTCGGTATAACTTATTGCTCGAAAGACCTTGGATTCATGTCATGGGTTGTGCCCTTTAACTTTACTTTGTTGTGTAAAATTCAATAATTAGGGACATAACTATACCATCCCGGTGACCCAGTCACCATTCAAAACTTGTAACATGTTGTACCGACCTAATGATGTTCTTGTACCAGTCAAATCATCGACATAAACCCCACTTCTCCTTCACCCATGACCCCCTCCACCAATGCTACCACCACCTCTCCCACACCTAACTCTTCTATTCCTATTATTGTTGCAGCCTCTGCGTAAAGCCTGACCCATCTACTTCCCAACCAACCAATACCCCTCCTGCCCAATCGTCTAGTGATTCATCTATCCCCACTACCCACATATCGATTACTAATCCCTTAGAAGGTGTTTTCAACACCTCACTCTAGGGGAGTATTGCCTCTATAATATTAACACATTCCTCACTCCGCAAGAGTATGGAAACTTGTGCCAACACCCTCATTATGACTACCACATAGGCAAGGTTTTCCCTTATGGTCCTCCCCACCTTCACACTAACTTAACATATGGGGGACTTGATATTGCCACTTATTCACCTAAACCTCCATCCCAAACATGACCCTTTTCATCTGACCTCCAATATCTTACTAACCACCACTTTTCCCACACTTTCCTTCACTCCGCACATGGAAAGGATTTGGCTTCGATTTTTATGAACAAGGCTGCCATACCATCATTTCATGTACCACCCGTAAACACAACGATCGCAGTGGCATTGGCTTTGCCACACCATCTTCCAAGAAGGCCCACATCGACCTCATTGAGGAAGACAAACCTTCTCCACCCCATTCACCAACATCACCACCTTCACCCACGGAGTCCATAGATCTCAAATCTATTCCTCCTAACTTTTTTTTTTCGTGAACATGATTTTTTTGGGACCTCTAAATTATCAACGTGATGGTGAGGCTCCTTCTTCTTTCCCTTCCTGTATCTTGACATGATCGATGATGATACACCTTCTATTAACATCGTTCAATGTCAAGATGATGAGTCTATACTCACCTACCTTGGTGCAGAAGATTCTTATATTCACCGGTCGTTACCTTCTGAGATGCAAACCATGTTGAATGAATCGACCATCGAAATCAACATTAACACTCATGATGACCCGCGCATTCTAAAGATAGGTCAATCTTTAGATGTTGTTGAATAGGAATATTTTACTTCTTTCCTCTGGGACCATAATAACACTTTTTCTTGGTCTTATGCTGATATGCCTGATATTAACCCAAACATTATGGTTCATGATATCGTAACCATCCTTGATGCCAAACCCATAAAAAAAAGTTACAGAAAATGCATCCTTGCATTGCTCTTTTAGTTAAAGAAGAACTCCAACACCTTCTCTCAGTTTCCTTCATCTTACCCATTGACTATCCCCAATGGATTTCTAATATCATTCCTATCACAAAAGCGAGAGGGACTCCATAATTTTCATAGATTTCCACGACCTCAACTTAGCTTGCCCCAAAGATGACTTTCCTCTACTGTGCAGGCATTGACCAACTGGTTGATCTCACTGCCAGCCACAAGATGCTATCACTCATGGATGGTTTCTCAAGTTATAATCAAATATTACTCACTCCAGAAGATCAACACAAAATTTCCTTCATTGCTCCTTGGGGGACCTTCTGCTATCGAGTCATGCCTTTTGACCTTAAAAATATTGGTGCTACATATCAATGAGCCATGACTTATATCTTTCATGACATCATGCATTGCATATTGGAATATTACGTGGATGACCTTCTTACCAAATCCAAACATCGGGCCGAACACCTGACAATCCTTAAAGTAATTTTTGACCACCTCATCAAGTATTGTGTTCGCCTCCAACCTAAAAAGTGTGTCTTCATAGTACTTTCAGGAAAAATCCTTGGTTTCATCATTTCTTTATGTGGCATAGAAGTCGATCCTGCTAAAGTGAAGGATATTCTCAAAATGCCTCCGCCTACTAATCTCTGTCAACTTCAAAGTTTGCAAGGTAAGTTACAATCTATCTGTCGGTTTATTTCACAACTTTCCGACCATTGTCAACCATTTCATCATCTCCTCAAAAAGGATGTCTCCTTCAAATGGGATGATGAATGCCAAAAATCCTTTGACACCTTAAAACAATACCTTCTTCAACCATTGGTGCTCATTCGCCCTAAAGATGACCAACCCTTTTACCTACACATTTCTAATATTGACCATTCCTTAGGTGCCATGCTTTCTCATCGTGACAAACAACACAGAGAGAAAGTGGTTTATTACAAGTCATACCCTTTTGGACTACAAAACTAGGTACACCCATGCTGAAAAACTTTTCTTAGTCTTAGTTTTTGTCGCCATCAAACTTTGTCATTACCTACTCAATTACAAAACCTTTTTCATCACCAACACTGATCCCCTACATAACATTATGCCAAACCCTACCAGCATCAACGTGCTACCCATTGGCTCATGCTTCTTGTAAACCTTGACCTCGAATTCATCCATAAAAAGTCTATCAAAGGTCAAGCCATCACTGACCAACTAGCAAGCAGACCTCTTTTTGGATATCAACCCTCTAACTTTGATTTCTTAGATGAATCCATTATTACCCTCTCTTTGGACGATACCACTTATCGATGACCTTATTCTTTGATGGTTCCAAATGTCAGTGTGGAGGTGGTGTAGGTGTTATCCTCATTCCTCTTGATGGTGAACCTATGCCTTTATCTTTCAAATTGGATTTTGATTGCACTAACAACATCGCTGAATATGAAGCACGATGCCATCTCCCTAGATGTTAAATCAATTAATATCTTTGGTGATTCCAAACTGGTTGTAAACCAATTCAATGGTATATACCAGTATCGTAACGAAATAATCCAAAATTACGAATGTCACGTCGACATACTTTTGACTACTTTTGATCGTTATGACCTTCAAACCACCCCACGTTCTACTAATAAATTTATGGATACCATGGCCTTCCTGGATTCTCAGATACCTGCTTTTCCTGCCGATTCTAAAATATTTGTCACAATACAAAGGTTTCAATCACCCTTGTATTTATCTCAAGGTGTCAACTCCGTAGGAAGCTGCTTGCGCCCAACCCACGTGACCTTAGTTATAAGCGGTTTGTAGATGACCTTTCCCTTTACATTCTACCTCCTAATCTCACTCGAAATGGACAACGTGCATTTCTAAAAGGTGTCTCTTGTTATGTCATCATGGGTGGTCTTCTTTATAAATGTGGCTTCGACAATATTCTCTTATGATGCCTTACAAGTTCTGAAATTTCTTACACCATCAAGGAAGTTCACAATGGAATTTTTGGCGGTCACTTTAGTGGTTTAGCTGTCACTAAATGCACTCTTCTCCTTGGATATTATTGGCCAACCCTAAATCGTGTTTGATTGTGACTATGTCAAATGTTGTGTGAAATATCAGCAACATGCTAATCTTCATCACACACCTAGTCATGCCTTACTGTGTTACAGTTACACGAGACCTTTGGACTTTCTCTCAATGGAGTTTGGATCTTGTTGGAGAAATCAATCCTCATTCTTCACAATGACATCAATGGATTATAAGCTGCATCTTGAATACTACACTAAATGGGTAGAATCCATTCTCCTCATTTCTACAAAAGCTAAGAATTTTTTTGAACTCATCAACTGTCATATCATTTGTCGCTTTGGTGTCCCTCACTGCCTCATCACTGATAATAGAAAGCAATTCAAAAACAAAACCCTACGAAATATTTGTGACGCTTTTGGCATTCAAATTAGTTTCTCGTCACCTTATTACCCACAAACAAATGGCCAAGCAGAATCAATCAATAAAATCTTGAAGAAAATTATTATGAAAGTAGTTAACGATCTTTGGGAAGGATTGGCATATGCACATCCCTTTCTCCTTTTGGGCTTCTTTGCATTAGTATTCGAACCTCAACTGCTGCCACACCTTTCTCTATGGTCTACATTACCGAGGTTGTCTTGCCTCTCGAAGTCCAAATTCCATTTGTTTACATCTCACTACAATACATGCTCAATGAATATGACTTTTGCCATGACCGTTTAGTACAACGTACATTGTTAGATGAACATCATCTCAATGCTCTTGATCATCTCCAAATATACCAAAAATGTATCAAGCGTGCCTACGATAAGCGTGTCCATGAGCAAACCTTCTAGGTCGGTGACCTTGTCTTGAAGGAAAATCAACATGTAACCAAAGAAGAGAAAAGTAAACGGGGAAAAAATTCTCCCAATTGGCTCGGACCCTATATCATTACTCATACCTATGGGTCGGGTGTTTATCGTTGATCTTCACTCAAAGGTAAACCTGAACCTGAGCCCCTCAATGCCTTGCATCTTACACCATTTTATTGTTGAAATCAAGTCCTATATCAATTCTATCTATTGCTTTGCTCGTCCCTTGAGCGTTATTCACCTTCCATGTTCCCTATTTTGAGGATCAACAACTAAATAAGAATCATGTGATTACCCATCACCTTTTAGCCTTAGCTTCAAAATGAGTACCACAACTCTACTCATGACATGATTCTCATGGATACTTTTTGTCTTTACAAAGATGGAATCCTATTGTCACCCTCAAAATTCCCGTCATTTTTAAAGTCAAGTTTCAAAATTTTGAGTTGGTGCATGTTATCCCAATTTACCCCTCGGAAAAATTGATCAAACACGACCCCGCAGAATAAAATCAAAAGGGGTGGTTCAGTCATGTGAGCCCACATTCCAAATCCAACAATGAAGGGGTAGGGTCAGTAAAGGAGGCCAACGACATCAAAGGAGATCAGAGCGCGTAGGAGAAGATTGAAGAAAGGGCTCGAAGTTTTCGAGACTTTGCATGCGAGTCAACTTGGGGAAAAGTAACGGACCTACGAAGGTTCCACATGCCTCATCAGTGTAAATTCAAAAGGCACGGCCCAAAGAGAAACCCCAAAGGTTTGGAAAAGGGACAGAGTTAGCTGTTTAATCGACTAAGTATAAGAGGGTTGGTGGAAGCCTCCACATGCCTCATCGGCGCAACTTCAAAAGTGAGACCCAAGGGACAGACCCCAAATGAGCACCAACCCTCCACGTGGTTAGAGCCTCAAAAATTTAAATCGGTCGTTGAAAAGTCTAAGGCCAGCGGATGGTGCCACGTGTCTCATTGGTGCACCTTCAAGGGTTGAAGCCAAAGGCGGTTCCCAAACAAGTGCCAACTCTCCACATGTCTAGGGTCCAACAGAAGTCAAAAGGGGTAGAACCGGCTGTTGAATCAACTAAGTATAAAGAGAACCAGTGGAAAGCCCCATGTGTCCCTTCGGCACACTTTTGAAATGGTGCACAAATGCAGAGACCCCAAATGTGTGTAGGCCCTCCACGTGGTTAGATTCGAAAAGACAAAGCCAGCCGTTAAATTGGCTAAGTATAAAGAGCTAGCGGAAGCCTCCATGCATCCTAACAATGCACCTCCAAAGGCCAAGTTCAAAGTAGGATCCTAAGTGAGTGCAGACTCTCCACATGCCTCATCGGTGCAACTTCAAAGGCACAACCCAAAGAGAGACCTTGAGCTAGCGCCATCCCTCCACGTGTCCTGTGTCCGGAAAAGCGGACAAAGCCGGTCATTAAAAAGTCTAGAGTCTGCGGAAGCCTCCATGTGTCCAATCGGCACTCTTTCAAAAGAAAAGTTCGGGGGGTCCAATGTGTGCCAACCCTCCACATGTCTCGGGTCATTGGGGCACTTTGGAAATTTTTGGTTTTGTTTCCAAAAGGGAAAAATTCAAATGTTAAGCCCACATCGAAAGTCAAAGTGGGAAGGCAGATCGTCGGAGCACTTTGAAGATTTTTCCTTTATTGCCAAAGGGAGTAAAGTTACAAAATGAGCCGCAACTCCATTGAAGCCATGTATTGAATATCCGTTGAAAATTCAAAGCGGAGAGGTGGGTTGTCGGGACACTTTAGGAATTTTGGTTTTGTTTCCATAAAAGGCGTAAAGTGATAAAGTGAACCGCAGCCCCACTCATGCCAAGGGATAAAGTCAAATGTTGAGCCCACATTGAAAAGTCAAAATGGGGAAGCGGGTCGGTAGAGAACTTTGAGATTTTGAGCCTTGTTTCCAAAAGAAGTAAAATTATAAAGTGAGCCGCGACTTCGTTGCCACTCAGGTAAAGCCATGTGTTAGGCCTATATCAAAAGTGAATTTACGGGCTTGTGGGGCTGCGGGAGGTTTTTATAATTTTACATTTTTTAAAAGGCGCAAAAGTGAATTTCGGGCCCACTGAATCCATTTTGCAAAAGACTGCATTTTCACCATTTTTGTACGGATTTGATGTAGAATTTCAAATGGCCATATCTTTCAACTAGAAGCTCAGATTTGGGAAAGAGAGGACTTTTTGGAAAACTCTCAACGTTTGCTACATGCCAAATGACATGGAGAACCGATTGGATGTCTTGATTTGGGTGAAAATATGGAAAACGTCTTTCACACCATTAATATGTGATTCGAATGCTTCAACTAGATCATATTTGATTTGATCTTCCATCCTTCCTTCTTCAAGACGCCAAAGACATGCAGAACTAGATTTGACAGATTATAAGCTGATTTGTAGGGGCATTGATGGTTGGTGGTTGAGCTTCCAAATCAGATTTATTTCCTTCTCTTCTTCTCCTCTCTTCACTTCATCTATAAATGTAAGAGCTTGGCTCATTGAAAAACGTTGGAATCTGATACTTTTGAAGTGTAAATAGAATCGAAAGCAATCAATACAGAAGAATTTCCCCTTTCTCTCTATCTTCATCTATTGTCTCTTCTTTCTTGCCTAAAATCATGGATCATTTATCTTCTGTAATAAGAAACTTTGTGTTCTTATTGATATGATTTCTAGAAATTTGTGTCTATGGAATGATATCTTATGCTGTGAATGTGAATGATTCTATTATGTATCACCTTTGCTCAATACGTATAAGGTTATACTTTGTTATCTATATTTCCTAAAAGTATTGTTATATTCTACTCTTCCCTTTCTTCATTTCTTCCATTCGTTTGTATTGATAAGCTATTTTGGTAAAAACATTTCAAGATGTCAGAAGTCCAGCCTTAAGATGAAATTTGTACATTTGTATATAAGCTTTGTTGCTTGCTTTCAATAAGGGAACCTCTCCCATAAAGAGGAGGGACTTGTTGTCCCCTAACTGTGGTTTTGTTAAAGTACCATTTTAAAACCCAACAAATCCCATGGTCATTCATCACTTGAAACCTTCTCTTTCATAGTTAACTCTCTGTGTGCCATGGTTTTGTCATCTAAACAGGAACCTAATCTTCCTCTATAGTCTTTTCCATGACTTAAAACGTCCAAAAGGAAAATGGGATTTAACTCCTTGAGCCAAACTTCTAGTAAAAAGATGACTCCCTCAAAAGAGACATCTCTTCTCTCTATCTCACTGCTATAAATAGACTTCTCCCTCAAAGGACAGTTATATAAAGTCATTGCAATAATACAATAAAATACTCATAAGCTTCTTGCATTGATGAGCTTCACGAAGACCTCAAGGAGAAAATATACTCATCCCATATAGAATTCCCACATGGACCAGTCTATAAAAAAAAACAAAAGAAGAAAATAATAACTTTTTTCATGGACTTGCCTATTTTTGATCATGGGTTTCTTACCAAGTAAACATGTTGTCACACACTAAGTTACGCTTAAACCACCCATTTTCACCTCATTTCCTTTTCACCCTAATTTTCTATCCACTCAAGGGACTTGCTGCAACTGCGACATTTCGTGATCATGTGACTTTCTTCACCTTTAGAATAGTCCATTATGCAACGCCTTTAGGGTCTCACATTCATAAGCCAATCTTCGGTATGATAGACTCATTAAGGTTCTTATCAATTAGGTGGCTCTTTTACCACCTCTTACCATTCACCTTCCTCATTACTTATTGATTACCCTATACATGACCATACCATCGACACCTATCACCTAAGACTCAACCATGCCTATGACCTAGACTCAACCATGCCTATGACCTAGACTCAATCATGCCTAAAACCTACCAACCCATTCTTCTAAATTCATCATATTCTTCCCTAGCTTATGAGAGAACTATATTGGCTCGAGGCCCCTTTTCATCATGTTATCCCGCAAAATCGACAAGGGTAATATGCAGGTAACCATACCCAAAATTTTGTTTTGGCCCCAAGGAAGTTTGACAACATTCGCAATGGCCCAAAGGTCCCTTTCGAAAAATCAAGTTGTTTAAGGACTTCGCCATTTTTAGCCATTTTCAATGGGGAGAAAATGTGGTGTCGACATCTTGATAAGTGCGCCATTTACAAAGGTCTTCGACATTGTCGTCTTTGACATGCAAAAATTTGCGCCAAAGGCACTGACATTGTCGTGTTGACATGTAAAAAGTTACGCAAAGGCCTTGACATTGTCGTCTTTGACATGCAAAAGTTGCTTTAAAGGCGCTGACATTGTCATGCTAACATGTAAAAATTTACACCAAAGGTGCTGACAATGTGGTGTCGACATGCTGATAAGTGTGCCCATTTACAAAGGTACTGACAATGTGGTGTTGACATGCTGATAAGTGCGCCCATTTACAAAGGCACTGACAATGTGGTGTCGACATGCTTTGATAAGTACGCCCATTTCTAAAGGTCTTGATGATATGGTGTTGACATGCTTATAAGTGCACCCATTTACAAAGGCGCTGACAATGTGGTGTCGACATGCCGACAAGTGCGCCCATTTACAAAGGTGCTGACAATGTGATGTCGACATGCTGATAAGTGCACCCATTTACAAAGGCGCTGACAATGTGGTGTCGACATGCTAATAAGTGCACCCATTTACAAAGGCACTGACAATGTGGTGTCGACATGCTGATAAGTGCGCCCATTTACAAAGGCGCTGACAATGTGGTGTCAACATGTTGATAAGTGTGCCCATTTACAAAGGTGCTGACAATGTGGTGTCGACATGCTGATAAGTGCGCCCATTTACAAAGGCGCTGACAATGTAGTGTCGACATGCTGATAAGTGCGCCCATTTACAAAGGCGATGAGTGGTTTCTCCTTTCTAGAATGCATTGAACATTTTTGTAAAATATTTAAAAGTATGTTGGCACATGTGGTGACATCATCCATGTTGCACCATGAGATGTAGTCATCCACAAAATTGCCCCAAAGTCAACATTTGACTTTTAGATATTTTGTAAATAGTGGTTGGCTTCTTTTTGTCTTCTTTCCTCTTCTCCTTCTATAAATACTTGAATACTTATAGTATTCTGGGTGAGAAAATTTGTATGAAAAATAGAAGTGAGGAGAGAAAGACTTTGAGCTTTCTTGTAATAGAAGAAAAAATTAATACAAATATTAAGACTTTGTCTTTGAATACATGTGCTATATGCATTAGATCTTTCTTACATCAGATCTATGTGTTTATTCTGTTAGATTCATATCCACTTTTGTCATTTTGTTTATCAGTATTACTTTGTTTATTTATGTGAGTAAGTTTGGCTCTGTTTACTACCGGCCCAAAACATAAACCCTCTAACCTTTCTACTTTGGAATTCATTTCTTTTCTCCCTTCAGATCCATCTTTCTTCTATTCCTTCCTTCATTCCTTTCTATTCTTCATTGGAACTAACTCTACTAGGGATGAGATCCCAACCCCCGAAGGCAGAATCTTTGTAGGACTTGTGTAGATTCCTCGCCTGGTAGAATAGCAATAAACCATTTTCACTTTCTTTGTCTCAAAGAGGGGCTATGCCCTACACAATGTTGGCTCGTCTATCCATAGATCTCGCACACCGATAGATTTTGGACCAACATTTTTTGACGACTCTACTGGGGAAAGAACCAGATCTATGTGAGTGTTATGTTAGCTAAAAGACACTAACACTTTTTAAAGTTGTTACGGTGACTAAGAAAATAGATAAAACTGTGAAAATCACTACATGTTTACAAATCTTAACTTTTTGTTTGAAATCCAAACTTTTTGCAAAAGTGATCCAAACTGAAAATTTTCTTAATAGATCCATAGATCTAGACCAGTTAGAAACCTTTAGTTCGCTGATTTTTTATAGAAACCCGTATATTTCCGTAGATATGAGATTCTGATAGTTTTACAAATAATTTTAAACCCTTGTAAAAAGTCAAATCTAAGATATGAAAATCAGCTTACTAAGTTAACTATCATTTTATCCTCGTTGATCTTTGTCATTAAATCGCAATTGGTTATCAAAAGAGGGATAAAATTAAATATTTAGAAAAGTACATGCTGCTGATTTTTGTCAGAAAAATCAGAAAATCAGCAAGTACAAACAAAAAGAGTTTTTATAAATCTGCTCTAAAATCACTGCAGATCTGAACAGATACACTGGTGGGTGAGCCATTTACCCATAATAGGAGAGCTCGTGGAGAAGTTGATCCTATTTTCGATCTACTTCAAAGGCACAACTTCAGTATTACACCAAGCACACTTCATGTCGCTGAGTTCGGTTGATTAGTTGGCGAAGTGCCTCACCTCCATGAAAGAAGCGGTTTTTGTAAGGAGTCTCCACATCCCTTTGCAGTGCTCTGTTACTCAATGGAACCGCACTCCTGGCTCGCGTCCTCTTTCCATATTTTCAAATGGCAATACCATGGGGAAACACTATGGGCCCTCTGGCATTGTCACATCAGTTCACGCACTCCCTCATGGAAATCGCAAGAATTTCCCAAGATTTGATGGGAGTGGAAATCAAAGCATGGATTCACATATATATCTGCATTCATTATGTCATACAACATCCGGATGTGACCCATGAAGATGTGTCGAGTACGCCTCTTTCTATAAACCTTGCAAGGACCCGCAGAGAGTGGTTCCAACATTTCTTTGTTTGGATCTATCACCGGTTGGGCCACATTATGAACTACATTTGAAGACGGTATAAGCCTTGAGAGGACACATTTGCGTTCTATGTCAAAGATCACTCACCTGAAGAAGGAGGTCAATGAAACCATGCACGATTTTATCACTCGTTTCAATTCACTAATTAACCATGTGTTGCCTGCCATGCTGCCAACACCAAAAAATCAGAAGTGTTTCTTTGTGAATGCCATGAGCTCAAGAGTAAGTTTCTTACTCTTACAAGAAAAAATCACCAGCCTGGTTCTCGCTCAAGCTATGACCATTTGAATAGAAGACAACTTGCTTATATCTTGTGGGTTAAAATGAGAGCCATCCAAACCTAAGGCTCCAACTCCTTCTCAAGCCACTTCATAGATCGGCAATCCAGGAAGATGGCAAACAACTTGCTCACATTAAAAAAGCAATCAGCTCAGGATTCGTCCTCCACCCCGTACTGGGATATCCCACAGAGAAACTTCACTCCCAAAAACGCCCCACAAAGGCTGTGTTTTCCTGCAGCTACCCATGGTTGGCACTTGAGGCTCCTCCGATCAATGCCCTAGTCGAGATAAAAAAGAGGAGTAAATTTATGAAGAACCTTCATTCTGCAAGGCGAAGACGATCAAGATGTGTGTGAACCGACTGACGACTCTACAATCGGTTATATTGAATTTGAAGATGAGGAATCTAATGAAGAAGAGGGTACCCAAGGGTATGCAAGTGGATAGTCATATGTTTTTTTCACTCGCTCCCAAGGAAAAGAAGCATAAGTTGTTGCCGGGATATAAAAGGAGAAGGATGTGTCAAACACACCTCCAACCATTGCTAAAAGAGGTAATCCTCTTCCTGCTCAACCTCCTATTAAGTCTTTTACGAAGAAATATTTTCCTCCCATCTCTCCTCCAAGTCAACCTTCTCCTGTTTCCATAAAGACCAGTAACCCTACCCTACCATCATGAAATGAGGGACTCATTATTTCATCAACGCAACCCTTGGTTGCATTCAACATAATCGATGACGCTAAAAAGACCAAGATTCAAATGTCTGAGGCTGAATATCTTTAGTCTAACCCCGAGCAACTTGTAAGATTGACCGAATATATCCAAAGCCAAGCTATCGTCCCCTCTCCTGTCTCCCCAAAAGGAATCCTTTCCACTCTGTTGCATCTCACATAAATGTTGCCTCAACTTCTACGTCGGGAAAAATTGAACCTTTTTATCTCTCCCTCCTAATCAATGGTCACAAGTTAAGCAACTGCATAATTGATTCTAGGGCTTTCGATAATGTCATGCCGGTAAAGATCACTCATGCTTTAGGCCTCACCCTTACCAAGCCTTTCGGTAGATGTTACTCCATGGAAACCAAATAGGTTCCATTAATTGGTCAGATCAAAGATGCATAGTTCGCATTTGCAGCGTTCCCAGAGAAAAGGGTAAAGATGACCATCCTCATTGCTGATATCCCAGCGGCATATGAAATTCTACTAGGGAGAAGCTTCTGTAGAGAAGTTGGTGGAGAGATTCATATGGACTGGTCCAAAGCCAGAATCCCCGTCAAGGGTGTAATGCAGACTTTAGAGCCTGAATCACAAAATAAGTACTTGGTCACCAATTCGATGACCCAAAATCCCAAATCCTCTTTGAATCATCGGGATGGGGAACTACTTCTTAGCCAATGAGTTTGATAAAATGGACTTTCTCATCCAGGAGGAGGACCTTAACAAGATTTGGACACTACAGTTTGATGGCAGTTGTGCAACTAGTGGATGCCGTGTTAGAGCTGTCCTAATATCTCATGAGGAGGAGATTTTTCCCCTCTCTTTCAAGTTGCGGTTTTTAATACAAATAATCTGCATTGAGTATGAATCTTTGCTACTTGGCATGCAATTTGCAAAAGAAAATGGGAATCAAGAACCTAAAAGTATGGGGACGATGCCGAGTTGATCGTCAATCAAGTGAAAAGAATATACCAAGTAAAGAATGAAAGGCTCAAACTTTGCCATAATGTGGTATGGGACAACATTGAGGAATTTGACGCTTTCTCAATAAAATCTGTTCTAAGAGCTCAAAATGACATGGCCAATTCATTGGCCGTCTCAGCATCCCTTATGCTCCCTCACCTAGGGTTGAAAACAGACACATATACCATCGAGGTAGTCTTCCGCCCAAGTGTGCCAGGACAATTCTTAGCTGGCGGTATTTAACAATGATGACCTTTTTTAGAGAAAGTAGAAAATTTCAGTGAGCTTCATTTTGAAGGATCTACTTCTGTATGCCGTGAAATGTCACCGGTCAAGCAAACAAATCAAAAGAAGGTGATGGCATATGTCAGCTCAAGGGAAATAAAATTACAAAAGGTTTAGTCTCTCTGGAACGGTTGTTTGACAAACACGATCATTTTGTCAAGAAGAAGCAACAAGATGATCCTAGCTCCTCCCCAGAGACCGAATCAGTCAACTTGGGTACTGTGGAACATCCACAGTTTGTGAACATCGGGAAATGTTGTACACCCGAAGAAAAGTGAAAATTTGTCAAATTGCTGAAGAAATATATGGACGTATTGGCATGGTCTTATGCTGATCTAAATTCTTTCAAGCCTAAGGACGTTCAACATGACATCCCGTTAAAAGATGATGTCAAACCCTTTTGCCAAAAACAGAGGCATTACAATCCCAAGATCCGGACATAAATATAGAAAATGTTGGATGCGAGAATCATCTTTCCTATCCATCATAGTATCTAGGTCACGAACATCGTGCCCGTGTGAAAGAAGAATGGCGAGATACGCATATGTGTAGATTTTCACAATCTGAATCAGGCGTCCTTGAAGGAAACTACCCGCTCCCCATAATGGATCAAGTTCTGCAGGTAGTAACCGGTTCAGAGATGTTGTCCATGCTTGATGGTTTTTCAGGCTATAATCAAATTGAGGTCTCATCGAGGACCGATTCAAAACATCATTCACTACTGCCTAGGGCACATTCACCTACAAAGCAGGATGCCTTTTGGTTTAACCAACGTTGGTGCCACCTTTCAGCAAGCAATGGACTTCGCATTCAAAGGTATGATGGGAAAGGTCATCATAGTTTATTTAGATGACTTAACTGTGTTCTCTAAAAAGTGAAGTGATCATTGTGATCATTTGGAGCAAGTATTGATTAGATGCCAAGAACACGGGATCTCCCTAAACCCAAAAAGTCTATTTTCGGGGTCACTAAAGGAAAGTTGTTAGGACACGTTGTCAGCAAGGAAGGAACAAAGATAGATGTCAAAAGGGTTAAAGCTATTCAGAGCCTTACCTTACCCAAAAGCAAGACCAGTGTTCACTCTTTCTTCGGAAAGGTGAATTTTCTCAGACGCTTTGTCCCTGACTTCGCTGAAAAGACTCGGCACATATCAAATATGATGAAAGGGTTGCAAACTTTCGATGGAGCGAAGAAGGAAAGGCGTCATTCAAGGATATAAAAGCCTCCGTTGCTCATGCACCCATCCTGGTATCTCCCAAATTCTTCAAGGATTTTATCATGTACAGTTATGCATCTAAGCATATTGTACTAGCCATCTTAATGGAAAAGAACTCTGAGGATGTTGAATATCCAATCGCGTTCATGAGCTCTCCTCTCAAGTCTCATGAATTGAAGATGTCTCAGTTAGAAAAGCACGCCTTCACCATTGTCAAAGCAATCAAGAACTTCCGGTACTACATCCTAAACTCTCATACGGTAGTGTTGGTTCCTGACATGGCAGTTAAGTCTATCCTAACTCAACAGGAGTTAGGAAGCTTACGAGGGAATTGGATCGCAAAGGTCCAAGAGTATGATCTAGACATAAAACCAACCAAGCTAGTAAGAGGCAAGGGCCTATGTCAACTTATGGCTGAAAACAAAGATTCAGAGGTCTCTAAAGAGAAAGATGATTGCACCGATGGAGCACAGGGTCAGTTGGAGAAAGCTGATTCTCTACCTATGGTTCTATTTGTTGTGACTAGCGACGAATGGTATTCAGACATTGCTTTCTTTCTCACTTATGGTGAGTTCAGCTCATCTAACTTCAAAGGAAAAGTGGACAGTAAAGCTCAAGGTAGCCAGATATGTCATCTAGGATGATAATTTATACAAGCGCAGAATTGATGGCATCTTCTTGTGATGCATTGACAAACCGCATCAGATCAAATTGCTTGAAAGTTTTCATGACTCGCCCTACGGTGGTCACTTCTCCTGATTTGTAATAGCACATAAGATCATCTAGGCTAGGTATTACTACCCAACACTATTTCAGGATACAACCACAGGTAGAAAAATGTGAGCTCTGCTATACGGTTTGTCGGCAAACCAAAATTGGTTTCTTTTCCCTCGAGCCAATCATTATTGATGAATCGTTCGGAGTAATGGGAAATTGAATTCATCGAGCACTATATCCCCAATCAAGTGTCGGACATAGTTATGTCCTAACGTGATATGATTACTTCACCAAATGGGTGGAGGCCATACTGTTAAGAATGTCACCTCACGAAGTTGTTTACAACTTCATCAAAGAAAATATCATCGTGAGATTTGGCATCCCACACAAGATAGTTGTTGATAATGCCTCCAACTTCTCCTCACAGGAAGTTATAGGTTTTTTCTATGAATACGGGATAACCTTGGCTCATGCCTCAATTATTACCCCTGTGAGGAAATGGTGGGCGAGAATCTAATAATAAAAACCTAGTGACCATCATACGAAAGATGGTCAATGAGAATCAATGGTCCTAGCACAAGTCAGTTTATGATACTTTTTGGGCAGACCGTATTATTCCGAAGAGATCTCTCGGTATGTCACCTTTTCAAGTGTTATATGGAATCGACTACGAGCTCCCCATTTCCATGGAACTCCCTACTCTACGCTTGGCATGAGCGATCGAAGATGAGACTTTCCTGAATTCTCTAGAAAAGAGGATCATGTATCTAATAGAACTTGAAGAAAAGAGAGTAAGGGTGGTCAACAGGATTTCCAAACATCGAGAATCAAGTCAAGATATTGTTTGATAAAAAGGATAAGTAGAGGAATTTATAGGTGGGAGATCTTGTCCTTTTATGGGACAAGCGAAGAGAGCCAAAGGGCATGCACAAGAAATTTGACACTCTTTGGAGAGGGCCTTTCAAGATCAAGCAGCTCAACAGAGAGAATAGTTTCTATCTCTCGTATCTAGATGGAACCGAGCTCCCACTTCCCTATAGCGGGCAGCATCTGAAGATCTTCAGGAAGTATTATTTGTACAGTTTACTTTCATTGTGTGTTTGATTTCTGTTGTTGTGTGTTCCCTTTCTTTGTTCCTTTTTGTTCGCCCTCCAGTCGCCCTTGTTTTTTACTCTCTGTAGCCTAATGGATAGGCACATGTTAATCTGGGATTCTCTACCCTTAAGTTTCACTCAAAGATAGTCCCCAGAAAGAGCCAGTTGTTATCCTGCAAAATCGACAAGGGCAATTTACAGGTAACCATACCCAAAATTTTGTTTTGGCCCCAAGGAAGTTTGACAACGTTCGCAATGGCCCAAAACTCCCTTTCAAAAAATAAAGTTATTTAAGGACTTCGCCATTTTTAGCCATTTTCCAATGGGGAGAAAATGTGGTGTCGACATGCTGATAAGTGCAACATTTACAAAGGCGCTGACATTGCCATGCTGACATTCAAAAATTTGTGCCAAAGGCACTTGACATTGTCATGCTTTGATATGTAAAAGTTACGCCAAAGGCACTGACATGTAAAAAGTTACACCAAAGGCGTTGACATTGTCGTGCTGACATGCAAAAAGTTGCGCCAAAGGCACTGACAATGTGGTGTCAACATGCTGATAAGTGCACCCATTTACAAAGGCGCTGACAATGTGGTGTCGACATGCTGATAAGTGCACCCATTTACAAAGGCGCTGATAATGTGGTGTCGACATGCTGATAAGTGCGCCCATTTCCAAAGGCGCTGACAATGTGGTGTCGACATGCTGATAAGTGCGCCCATTTACAAAGGTGCTGACAATGTGGTGTCGACATGCTGATAAGTGCGCCCATTTACAAAGGCGCTGACAATGTGGTGTCAACATGCTGACAAGTGCGCCCATTTACAAAGGTGTTGACAATGTGGTGTTGACATGCTGATAAGTGTGCCCATTTACAAAGGCGATGAGTGGTTTCTCCTTTCTGGAATGCGTTAAGCAATTTTTGTAAAATATTTAAAAGTATGTTGGCACACGCAATGACATCATCCATGTTGCACCATGGGATGTTGTCATCCACAAAATTGCCCCAAAGTCAACATTTGACTTTTAGATATTTTGTAAATAGTGGTTGGCTTCTTTTTGTTTTCTTTCCTCTTCTCCTTCTATAAATACTTGAATACTTATAGTATTCTGGGTGAGAAAATTTGTATGAAAAATAGAAGTGAGGAGAGAAAGACTTTGAGCTTTCTTGTAACAAAAGAAAACATTAATACAAATATTGAGACTTTGTGTTGAATACATGTGTTATATGCATTAGATCTTTCTTACATCAGATTTGTGTGTTTATTCTGTTAGATTCATATCTACTTTTGTCATTTTGTTTATCAGTATTGCTTTGTTTGTTTATGTGAGTAAGTTTGGCTCTGTTTACTACCGGCCCAAAACATAAACCCTTTGACCTTTCTACTTTGGAATTCATTTCTTTTCTCCCTTCAGATTCATCTTTCTTCTATTCCTTCCTTCATTCCTTTCTATTCTTCACTGAACTAATTCTACCTAGGGATGAGATCTCAAACCCCCGAAGGTAGAATATTGTAGGACTTGCGTAGATTCATGCTTTGGTAGAATAGCAATAAACCGATTTCACTTTGATGTCTTAAAGAGGGGCTATGCCCCGCACTGCTGTTGGCTCGTCTATCCATAGATCTGCCCTCTCGACATATTTTCAGACCAACATGTCGAGGCTATGTAGGTAGTACTCTAGGGCATGGAGCACTTGGAGGTTAGCTCACCACTCTTTACCCTAACCCATTGCCTCCCACATGTTTTTCTATTAACATTTTATCGTAATTAATTTCCATTTTTTATAACACTTGAGACTCACCTCACCCCAACATGAATGAAATCACTCGAACTGATCTCATGGACCCACCAACCAAATTCCAATCACCCGTTACAAGGCTCACCAACTCAGCTCTCCATCTCGTTCTGTCACTTTCCAACTTTCCACCTCTCCTCTGTCATTTTCTACAATTGGCAAATGACAAATGATTCTGTAAAAAGTGGAATTTTCTTTTTTAGCCCCAATTCGACATGACCGACATTGGTCATATTTTTTCCTAGCCAACCGACGTCAGTCACCATATAACCGGCATTGGTCAACCCTTATAGTTGTTTGTTAATACTAGGCTTCTTTTTCCTGCAACCAATTATTGCTCAAACACCTTTTATCATTACGAGACACCTATTGAACCTTACCTACAAGCCCCAAACCACCCCTACATTTCCTTAGTTGCATCTCAGGATTTGTTATTTTACCTATACCTTGGCCTTACCCGTGCCATGACCTATTTTCTTGAACCTGACCTACTTGGTGTGACCATTGACCTTGTGCACATATTATACCTTGCGATGTTATTACTTATGTTGTTTTAGCTTAACAACCATACCCTTCCTATTGTTGTGCCATTTATCGACCAAACATTTGGCGTCACTGGAACATACCTAAACGTTCCTACACCTGACCTACATTGTATTTGCAAACCATATCCTATACCTTGGATACTTGAATCACTTCACTCTTGTTTGGATAAACCTATCGATCTTGGATGATGTAAAGTTTGTAAGCTCTTCCACCTAGTACTGTGTTGCAATCTATATGTGTGTGTGTGTTTGATTGTCATTACCCATACCCAATTTGACCCTAGCCTATTACCTATTACTTGATTTGACCATCACCCTTTCCCATAGTATTCATACCCTTCCCCACCTACCTTCATTTCCACTAACTACACATTTGTCAAACCACTCACCGATTTTGTATTACACCTCATATATGCCCCGGTTTGAGGGGAATCGCCTTCACCCACACATGGGGCAATCACTACTGTTTTTGTCAACGCCGCTACCAATATAAGCTACACGACAAAAATGGGAAAAATGTAGACACCAAATTTGGGTCACACTCCCCCTTTACCCCACACACACACACACACACACATATTAATGCCCATTCTCACAATAATCATTATTTAATTACCTTAATTGAACTAATTTCCACCTCACCTAGACACCTCACCCCACCACATCACCTAAACACTTCATCATAGACCTATTCATAGCATGTTACCTTTAACTAAGACTTAGTCCTACCTACCTTAATTAACTAAGACTTAGTTCAACCCTAAAATCACATGCCTATTCTTCCTCTAACCACATGCCCACTTAGCTAAGTGCAATATTCTATTTTAATCACAATAATGGATGAGTGGCCAAAAAGATGGCCAAGATCTGTCATTTTAGTAAACCTAGGATTTCTCACCTTAACCGATGTCGGTTAACTCAAAATCGACGCCGGTCACCCTAAACCATCGTCGGTTACCATATATTCACTTTGGTAACCTTGTTTGAGAGGTTGGAAGAATTATTCGAGTTTGGAGGAGAGGGATCTGCATGCAAGCACGCACTGAGAGAACTCCTTCACATCAGGACATTACGAACCAACACCAAGCACTAATCTGAAGGGAAATAATTCATAGTAAAATTTCGGGAAGCACATCCATGACATTGACCATCAGTTCCCTGGATCAACCATCACCTCCATCCAACCACCAGGTCTGCAAGTACAAGTAAGTACATTTGTATCGCATTCTTCCATACTTAGTTAGATCAGTTTCTTTATCTTTGTTTGGGAGTCCTAGTCTCCTTTGCATCTCATCACCTCTCATCTTCCTATCAATCCCTCCACCTAATCACCTACAACCTCTCAACCCTCCAATACCTGACTCTAGACATCTCTGATTATTCCCAACACTGTCATCAACCTCACCATTCTCTGTCCATTCTCTGTGCAATCACAGAGAATCACCAAAACCAAACTTCATTGAGTTTCTATCAACCCGACCCTACCAACCTTGGTTAACCTAGACTTTCGTCGGTCTACCCTCAACCGGCATCGGTCATACTAGACCGACATCGGTCTTTGTGTCTAGTATATCTACCTATAACAACAACCTCATAACATTTACCCAAATAACCCAAACTACTCAAAACTTGACCATGACTGTCCCAACCACCCTATTTACATGTCTGACTTCTAGATCTGATCGTAACCTAGCCTATTAGATTATATTTTCTTATTGTAATTGAATGAAACACCTAAATCATATCAAATATAGTAGGACATAATTGGTTTACATAATTTCTTGCTTTAATTTTTTTAAACAGTGGATTGATAACCATCTAGGAAGTATCACACTTTCCGGATCTAGCATATGCTAGGTAGTCCACTGATATATATTATTTAATATTCCTCTTATGGTCTTGTTTTGTATTCAAACTTAGTTCCTCCTAGCAAAAATGAAGTTCTCACAATTAGCATTGGATTGAGAAATCAGAATGCACGCACTCTACCTTCCACCTTCACTCAAAGGTATTCCTCCTCACCCATACCTTATTTATTTTTATCTTACATATGCATACTATTTGTAGATAATATTTGTCATGGTACAAAGGATGCAATCACCTTCCTATCTATTTCGAGATGTCAAACTACTCAGAACCATTACACGACCCGCATGACCTTTGGTATAAATAGTTTATAGAACACCTTTCCCTATTGATTCTACCTTCCAACCTTACTCATAATGGGAAACATGCCTTTCTCAATAGTATCTCTCATTATGTCATCATGGGTGGCCTTATTTATAAACTTGGCTTTGACGGTATTCTCTTACGATGCCTTACAAGTTCTAAAATTCCTTACACCATGAAGGAGGTTTGACGAGAATCTGTGGAGGTCATTTCAGTGGCTTGGTTGTCACCAAACACATTCTTCTCTTGGGATATTATTGGCCCACCCTCAACCATGTGTTTTTGAATATGTCAAACGTTGTGTAAAATGCCACCAAAATGCTAATCTTCATCACACACCTAGTCACGCTTTACAGTCGCACGATATCTTTGGCGTTTCTCTCAATGGGGTTTGGATCTTGTCGAAGAGATCAATCCTCATTCTTCACAACGCCTTCAATCCATTATTAGTGCAACTAAATACTACACTTAATAGGTAGAATCCATCCCCTCATCTCTACAAAAGCCGAGAAATTTTTTGAATTCATCAACCATCACATTATTTGTCGCTTTGGTGTCCCTCATCACTGATAACAAGATAAACGGTTCAAAAACAAAACCATACATAAAATTTTTGATGCCTTCGACATTCAACTTAGTTTTTCTTCACCTTACTACCCACAAAAAAATGGCCAAGCTGAATAAACCAACAAAACATTGAACAAAATTATTATGATGACGATACGGGAAAGGGTTAACACGCGCACATTCCTTTTGCTTTATGGGCTTACCATACTAGTATTTGTACCTCAACTGTGGCCACATTTTTCTCTAGTCTATAGTACAGAGGTTGTCCTGCCTCTCGAAGTATAGATTCCGTCTCTTCGTATTTCACTCAAATAGATGCTTAACGATGATGACTTTCGCCAAGACCGTTTGACACAACTTGAGTTATTAGACGAATGTCATCTTAATGCTCTTGATCATCTCCAAATCTACCAAAAATGTATTAAACGTGCCTACAAAAATGTGTCCACGAATGAATCTTCTAGGTCGTGACCTCGTCCTAAAGGAAAATCAACATGTAACCAAAGAGGAGAAAAGTAAACGGGAAAATTCACTCCTAATTGGCTTGGACATTGTATCATTACTCATACCTATGGATCATGTGCTTATCGTTTATCTTCACTTGAAGGTAAACCCGAACCTAAGCCCCTCAATTCCTTACATCTTAGACCCTTATATTGTTGAATTAATTCCTATATCACCTCTTGTCTATTTAATGCCCATACCTTGAGCACCATTCACCTTCCATTTTACCTATCTTAAGGATCAACGACTAAACTAGGATCATGTGATTACCCATCACTTTTTCAGCCCTATCTTCAATATGAGTACCACGACCCTACTCATGGCATGATTCTCATGGATACTTTTCATATTTTTCAAGATGGAATCCCATGGTTGTTCATAACAAAAATTCTCTCTTCCATAGTTAGCCTCTATGTGTTATAGTTTTTGCCTTCAAACTAGGAGCCTATTTTTCTTTATAGTCTTGTCCATGACTTAAAAGTATAAAAACAAAGCAGTTTCAAAAGTAAAATGGGATTTAACTCATTGATTCAAACTTATAGCAAAAAGATGATTCCCTCAAAAAGGACATTTATTCTCTTTGATCTCGCTATTATAAATAGACTTCTCCCTCAAAGGAAAACTATGCAAAGCTAGCCATATTGTACCTAGTCTCTCATCAAAAGAGGACTATTCTTGCAAAATAAAATAAAATATTCAGAAGCTTCCTGCATCAATCAGCTTCAAAAATACCTCAAGGAGATAATATACTCATCCCTCATAGACTTCCCACATCGATCAGTCTATCAAAACAACAACAAAAAGAAGAAAATGATAACTTTTTTGTCATGGACTTGTCTATTTTGATCTTAGGTCTCTTGCCAAGTAGGCATGTTGTCTTACACCAGGTGATGCTAAACACCAACCATCTTCACCTCATTGCCTTTTTACCCTAATTTCCTACCTTCTCAAGGACTTACCACAAAAATACATTTCATGATCATGTGACTTTCTTCACTATTAGCATAGTCAATTAGGAAACGCCTTTAGGGTCTTACATTCATAAGCCCACCTTTGGTATGGTAGACTTGTTATGGTTCTTTCCAATTAGGTGACTCTTTTGGTCACCTCTTACCCTTCACCTTCTTCATTACTTGTTGATTCTCTTATACATGATTAGACCATCGACACCTACATTTTAAGAATTCCTCTTTCACCAACATTACCATGTTGAATCGACCTAAACTCTACCATGCCTTCAATCACCTAAACTCAACCATGCCTAAATGACGTAGACTCAAAACATTCCTAAAACCTACTGATCCATTCCTGTATTCTCATCATATTCTTCCCTAGCCTATGGGAAAATTACATCGGCACTGAGGACCCTTTTCACCAGGGCTATGTAGGTAGCACTCAGGGCATATGGCCCTTGGAGGTTAGCTCGGCCACTCTCTAGCCTAACCAATTTTCACATTTTACCTTAGTTAGTTTCCATCTTATACACTACTTAGAAATTAAATGAAAATACAAATATACAAACATGTATGTCTACCTATTTTTTATATCATCATATCATACATCCATTATTTCACCTTTTCATAATATCAAATATTTTCTACACCATCACATTCATATACATCATTATTTATTTCCCATATTACCAATAACTTGGAAATTAAATCAAAACCAAAAACCTTAACTCAACCATGCCTAACTCACCTAGACTCCACCATGCCTACATGACCTAGACTCCACCATGCCTAATTGACCAAGACTCCACCATGCCTAATTGACCTAGACTCCATCATGCCTAATTGACCTAGACTCCATCATGCCTACACGACCTCAACTCCACCATGCCTAATTCACCTAGTTTCCATCCATACACAAATAAAAATGGAAATTAAAACACAAGTACATCATCCATACCATAAATCTCATCATCTATAATAATGAAAGTTTTGTATATCAATACAAATATACACCGATACAAATACATACAAGTATCTCCAAATGCTTAGATACATCCTCACCATCTTTGGCACACAGGTCGGTATAGGATCAAAATCTCAAAACTCTCATATACATCTTCACCATCTTTGGCATGTAGGCCGGTATAAGATCAAAATCTCAAAACTCTCATGTACATCCTCACTATCATCAACACACAAGCCAGTATATATCAAAACAAGACGACTAAAAAATCATATCTGGTGACTAGTCGTCACTCCATCTGATATCCATGCATGTATCATTTGTATCCTCCTATTCACCTTCATCTTGACAACCTACCATCATCTCTCCACCTAACATGGGTCTCAGTCGATCTCCTCTTGGCTGCACTGGTGAGTCCTCCGTGAATGCGTCACCTCACCCTGACCCTATCTCTAGACTCATCGGCTCCCTATGCTCTTGAAGCTATGAGTGTGGGATCTAGTCCTCTCACTCACTTCCTGTTGTCCCATGTACCTAGTATAGTAGGGGACATCTATCCCTGTGGTCGTCAGATGGTCCTGGTAATATCATGCCTCGTTCAGGGCATCCCTGAACCTCGCCATCGGCACTGTATGAGGTGGTGCCATGGGTCTCCTAACAACCTGTGAGCTCTGTCTTGTTAGGGCTGACCTCAGATTCTGTAACTCTGCTCCCTGTCCTCCTCCTTGTACCTGAGGACCTTGTCTTATCATTGTTTCTGTAGTGTGGGATCTTATCCATGAGCCGTGGCAAGGTGCACTGCATTGTAACCTAGGCTGTAGGGCCACAACTCGAGCTCTGTGTAGTGGCCAACTGGCCCAAAAAACCTACCACCTACGCTTGTAAGGTGGAAACCTATCCCTCATCTCATCTCCACCCTATGCAGGTGCATGTCCTTGTGTAACTTGAGCCTGTAGTGCTAACACCTGAGCCTATAAAATGGCAACCCATGCCTCGACCTCGTGAGCTACCCCTATAACAATGTAATCTAAGCATGTAGGGTAACCACCTGACCCTGTAAGCTATCCCTCTACACTTTGATGGTGGCTAAGTCTATATTCCCTAGCCTTAGGGGTGTCACTCATACCTATGCCGCCCACCACTTCCTATATCTATCAGTGACCCTAGCATCATTAATCCACCTATCTACCACCTGCTCCTCCTACCCTATCGGCACACTTGGTCATGGTGGAGACATAGGTATCTCCACGTCATCTCTCCTATACTGAGGGAAGGGTGGCATCACGTCTATGACAACCCAAACTGTCATCTGAACACTGTCTACGGGTATATCTAGGGCTCACCGACACAATGCCCATGTATCTACCTAAGTAGTTATAACTCCCCTAACTCCTCTGCCATGTCTTTGTATGAGGGATAGCCAACATAGGGCCTCCAAACAATATCCACACTAGAAAATCCCTCCAGCACCCACATGTAATATGAAACATCATGCATGGCCCTAGCCACCTGTGCTCCCCACCAACTGGTACCCACTATTTATAGCCGACTCTGAGCAAGCCACACATGAACCAATAAAGTCAGGGAAAACCAACTTGACGCATACATACGATATGCTCATATTCCCAACAATGCAAAAGAAAATTGCAACACAAATTGAACCGCCACAACCTCCCATAGGCCCATAACTCCTATACAACTGCACCAGGAATGTTGGTGCCCATGCAAAACAAATCTGCTCCTCCACCATGTCCTAGAGCACTCCCATCAATGATCATGGGAATCTACCACCCTCGGCATCTGGTAGGGTGAAACAACATACCGCCTCCATCATCAAAACAACCAACCTTGTCTCCTAAGGATGGGCTGCATACATCTCTCCATAGTTGAGGCTTGCTGCTATGGTACCTAAGCTCGACCTTTGCCTCCCCAAACACAACCACTATAGGCTCTATGGAGGCCTCTGAAGAAATAGAATAAAATCACTCACCCATGATCGGTAGCCACATGATCTTGTATACATCCTCTAGGGTGAAAATAATCTCACCCATCGGTAAATGAAAAGTGTTGGTCATTGAATCCCATCTATCGATGAGTGCAACCATCAAACTAGGATCTCAAGCTACACGCCTATAGCATCAAATCCCAATCAATCCAACATCAATCATGTTCTCCCACTCCTCCGCGGTCACACTCGACCGCATCTCTACCAACAACGGTGGCACTCTATCCTACATACATAGCTGGTCCCTAGCTGCATCCAACAAAACACAACATTGTTAAGACCTCACTACCTCCAATTATGTCTTAACCCCAACACCATACCCAATCACACCAATCCTACTTACCCCATTTACCTAATTCACATACCAACCTCCTACCCTTTACACTCATGACTCATTACCTTCACATTATTTCACCTACTCACCTAACTCATCTAGCCAATGACCATATGTTACCCTTACCCCCTCTACAACCAACATTACTTGCCCTTTTTGACCTCTTTTTTCTTTTGAAGCATAACCCTTCTTACCTCAATCCCTCTTCCACCCTAATCGGCACCGGTCTCTTGGACTCACACCGATTCTCCTTGACCAACATTAGTTTCGATTAACCAGTGTTAGCCACCTTAGTCTTGGTGAAGTTGGCTACCGCTGACCGACATCGATCAAACCTTGACCAACATCGATCTTTGTTGCGACCCCCAAAATCGAAACCCCCTCTTGTATTTTTTGAAAACTTGACAAAAACCACCCTATAATCCTAATTAATCCCTTACACCTACCCCAATACACCCCAATTTACATTATATTCCTTTATTCTCCCATTTATCCTACATTTTCCCTTCCCCACATTGATTTTATCCACCTTTCAACTGTATTTCAAAAATGAAAACCCCTACCCAAATTTCTTCATTTTATAACATAATTGGATCAAATGACAAGTAAGGAAAATGCCCCTTACCTCATCTCGGTGTCGTCACCTTGGTGGCACGTCTAGCCTCTACGCCGGTGGTCTACCCAATCCCTCTCCCACCTCGCATACTGAAATCTACCTTGCACCTCTCCACCAATCTCACGTCTCCAACTGCACTAGTGGACCCATCTACCTGGCTCCTCTCAATAGTCTGTCACCTCCACCTCATCTCGGTACAACAACTTGTCTTTTTCCCCGACACATACACAAATCACCCAGCTCTTCCATTTTCACAAAGTCAACAACAATAATGATTCCATAAAATACAAAATTTTAACTTTATAACCCTAACCCACCATGACCGACGTCGGTCATACACAACCAACGTCGGTCACTTTATAACCAACATCAGTCATTTGCCAATACCATTTCCTCCATGTTTTGTCTATTTTGACCTAACCTCCTTACTGCCACATACATTTTTTCCAGTAACAACACCCATTGTACCCTACCCACAAGCCTAAACTACCCCTACATTTCCTTAATTACATTTAGGGATTTGTTATTTTACCTATACCTTGGCATTACCCATGCCATGACCTATTTACCTGGACCTAACCTACTTTTTGTGACCATTGACCTTGTGTACTTGCTATACCTTACGATCGTTACCTATGTTGTTTTAGCCTAACAACCATACCTTGCCTATTGTCATGTCGTTTATCCCGACCAAACCCGTGGTGTACCGGATCATACCTAAACGATCCTGCACCTAACCTATGTTGTGTTTCCAGACCATATTCTATACCCTAGATACCTGAATCATTTCACCCTTGTTTGGATAAACCTATCAACCTTAGATGATGTAGATTTTGCAAGCTCTTCAATGTAGTACCATGTTATAGTCTATACGTGTGTGTGTGTGTTCGATTGCCATTACCCATTACCTTATTTGACCACGACCTATTACCTATTACCCAATTTGACCATTACCCATTACCCAATTTGACCCCGACCTATTACCTATTACCCGATTTGACCTTTACCCTTTTCCCAACGAACCCATACCCTTCCCCACCTACCTTCATTTACACCAACTACACATTTATCAAACCACTCACCGACTTCGTATAACACCTCATCAGTTCCTTGTTTAAGGGGGATCACCTTCACCCACACTTGGGAAGCCCCACTCTCACCCATACATGGGGCAATCACTTCCTATTTTTGTCAGTGTCACTTACCAATACAAGTTATGCGACAAAAGGGGCAAAATGTAAACACCAAAATTAGGTCGTACCACCCTTATAACCTCATTAATTAAATTAACCATACCTTACATATTCATATCCCATAGTGCACATGATTAATTGAATTAATTACTTTAATTAATTTAATTAACATCCTCACTTGACCACCTCACCCAACCAACTCACCTAGCCACCTCACCCCATGACCCACTCAAACCCCATTAATGGCCTAAGACCAAGTCTAAGCCTATCCTAACCAACTAGGACTTAGTCTAAACCTAGACTTAACTCCTATTAACAAACCTAAGAGGACTCTTACTCATTCTTTCGTGATCTATCACTCAAGACTCGGATGAAGATTGAAGACCACGCCAAAAATAGCAACAATCAAGATATTTTTGGCCAACCTAGATATTCCTACCTTAACCGACGTTGGTTATACCTCGGTGACGATGGTCACCGACCGTCATTGGTTAGGTTAAATATATTTCCAAAAGCCTTGGCCTAGGTTGCTCATTTGATTCAGGATCTCATTTGATTCACGAAAAAAGTCACGAAAGCGAAATCTGCGCAGCATGAATGCAACTTCTCTTCTCTCCGGATCTCCGCCATCACCATCCTCATCACCTGCACTCTCCAGACCCATTCTTTAGTAAGTACCTAATATCTCTTCATTTATCTCTATTTTCTTTTAGTAGGATTTATTATTCATCTCAATAATTTATCCTTCTACACATCCGTACACCTCCCTTCCTCTCATCAACTTATCACCCTACCATACCTGGACCTTCCACATGTCTTCCCCTATCCTAATCATATTTGAACCTTTTAGACCATTCCACGACCTCACCCCCACCATTTCTAGCCTCTGTGTAATCATAGAGAGTCGAAAACCATTTCTAAGAGATTTTTATTAATTTCCCCTACCGACATCGATCATCCAACCAACATCGGTCACCCTTCCAAATAGGCATCGGTCACACACCGGTGACTTCGGTTACTTATGTCTGAAACATATCCTAGACTAACGAGCTCGCACCCATTCCCTAACAACCCAAAATCACTCCTAATCTTGACTAGAACTTACCCAAAGCCTGTACCTAACCTGTAACCCAATATCAACCCATCACCTAACCTGTTTTGACCTCAATCACCTTTTATCTGACCTTTCTTATTTGTTTTGATTGAGATACCTAAATCGTTCAATTCCAATAAGATTGTTACTTCATGTTTATTTTGGATAGCATTAATATTGTTATTTAAAAAGTGGATTGACAGCCTATTCAGGAAGCACCACACTTCCGGATCTAGCTTCTACTAGGCAGTCCACTTGTTGTTTTATTTAACTCTATTTGGTGGTATTGTTTTTACATTTTATAGGTAGTTCCTCCTAGCCAAAAGGGATTATTTGCAATCAACATTGGATCAGGAAATCAAAATGCGTGCACAACTTTCAACCGACATCACAAACAAGTATTCCTCCTTGGCCTATCATCCTCTATCTATTTCATTAATTTATCAAGAATCCAGTGAAACACATTCTAAAGGGAATATTCAAACTCGTTAATACTATCAAAGGAAAACATTTGCTAAAGAGTGTAAAGGAGTTTTTTAATCATTCCTTATGGAATTTTTATCCAATTGAGATTTTTTGAGCCACTTTCATTGGAGTAGAATTCTTGAATGAACAAGGAAACTTGAGTTTTTGGATCCATTCATGGAGGATGTTCTTGGTTCTGATTTCTCATTCCTTCAGGTTTCATTGCAGGTTCAGATTCATTTCATGTTGTGATTTTTCATATTGTACTTGCAAAATATTTAAAAATGGATCTATTTGTCGTTTCAACAAACCCAAAGACGTAACCAAATTGGTGATCTCCATTAAAAAGTTTCTTGTCATTATTTCTTTCTAATTTACTGTTTTTAATCTTTTTTAATTCAATTTTGGATGGATTAATGATAAACAAAGGAAAATTACGAAAAATCATAAAATGACAATTTTGGAAGAATTTAACTACGGAATTGATATTTTGAGTTTCTAATCACTCTAAATCAGATTTTAATCAGTTACTCAATTCAATTAAATTAGGAATTTGAGAATTTTAATAAGTATCCATTTTAAAACTATTTGATAGTAGGGGGTCTACTATAGTTTACATATCAAGTTTGGTATCAGAGAAGTTAGTATGTCAAATTGTGTGGATTTGATATTAGTTTTAGATTGGTTTTCATTCAATTTGTGCAGACATTTATCCTTGTTTGATATTCTATTTGGAGTGTGCAATTTTTGGGTATACAGGTTGTTTGCATGAAATAGGAAAATCATAGGTAAAGTTTTGAAACAAGCGAAGCTTGATGAGCTCGAAGCATATAAACGCGAGATCCAGAAGAGAACTCTTTCCTTAGATCAAAATTTTACTCCTTAGAAGAGGAGATTGTGTGCTTGAAATCTGATTTATAGGCCAAGGATGAGATCTTGGCACAAATACAGAATGGTGAAAGAATGAAGGATTTTCCTTCCACTTTAGATGCATGTATAATGACAAATGAATGCATTGTAAGTTTTTCACCATATAGTACTTCCTTCCCTTCGGTTTCAGATATTGCTTTTGGTAATTTTGAACAACATACTAAGGGCATTGGATCTAAACTGTTATTTAAAATGGGATTTGATGGAAGAGGCCTTGGTAAGGATGGCCAAGGTATTGCTAACCCAATACAGGTAGAGGATCGACCTCATAATGCAAGATTGGGTTACACTAGTGAGCAAGTGGATGTTGGAGAAAGTTCCAAAATTGTTGAAGGAAGACAAGCTTCTAATGCCACAATTCTACGCCACTAACATTGCAGGATTCCTCCATACAAAGGAATAAAGATCGGTGTAAGAAAATAGGAAGAAGAGGTAATGAGATTCCACCTCCTCTTACTTACACTAAAAATAACACTGATGGGAATTTGGATCCTAAAAATTCTAATGCACTCTTTCCATTTGAACAATTTGGCTTTGATATACAAAAGATGTTGCATGTTTTTCCTTGCACATTTTGTGGGTTAAGTAATCATTTTGTTGCTTATTGTTGGAAGAGGAAATATTTGCTAAAGAAGTTGTCACCTTTTGTGAATAATAAGGAAGGTGCTAAAGACCAATCTCGTCATGTTGAAACGAGAAATGGCAAATAGGTAACCTCACCCAAATAGAGGAATTTTTGCACTCATTGTAATATGAGTGGACACATGGTTGAAACATGTTGGAATGTTCATCCATCACTGGTAAGAAATTGATGGTTCATACACCTCTTGATAAGGTTAAAATTAATGAAGTTATTAATTCACCAACAGTTATTAAATCAACTCAGGATCTATTGATCAATATCCCACAGATGAGTCCGTTCAATTTTGATTTAGAGGACACTTTATCTGATGGATAGATTTTTCATAGCTGATATTGTTGATTAGCATGCATATTTTTCAAAGCATACTTTTATGGGATTCCTATTGTATGTAGAAAGGATATTTTCCCATATGATTTTGGCTTTGAATCTGGATTTTGGTGTCACCTATAGGGAAGAGCTGAGTGACAGGTTTAACATGCTCATATTTTTCTTCTCACATTTATGGTTGATCAGATTCCATTGTGATTTAGACAACATAATATACAGATTTAGTGGGCATGTTCAGTATGTCTAATTTTGGATTTGCATTTGTTTTCGTTTTTAGTGTGCAAAATATGGATGCTTATAAGACCCATTTGGGAACCGTTTGTAATTGTAATTAATTTACAAACTTTTTGTATCCACACATGATATTTGCACATATTTTTAAGACCCTCATATTCGAGGCATTTATTTGTAACTATCATATGTGGTTACAATTAGGGTGTACATTTATTGCACTAACAAATTGGTTTGTAGTTACACCTGGTGATATTTTGCAATGAATGGCAGTTTCACTTATTTGGATTGTGACATTTAGTAGACATCTTTTTTATATCCCCAATTTCACATTGGATAGATATTTTGATCTTCACTAGCAGTTTCATGGATTCAGTCTAATTCTCGCCTCTTTATAGGCATTTTGCAGCTTTAGTTTCGAATCGGCCCATGATATTTTACAAGTAATGATATTTTATCGTGATAGACAGTTTCACATGGTCAGTGGACACTTCCTATTATTGGCATTTGGTGGTTTATTTCATACTGATCATTCAAAATACTTAGCAGTTTCACAGGATCAATGGACACTCACTTATGTCTGGCATTTAGTTGTCTATTTCATATTGATTGGTTTCAGTGACATTTTTCAAAGTTCAATTGTTTCAGGGTCAATGAAAACCCACCTATTATTGGCATTTGGTCATCACTTTATACTGATCAATTTTTGGCAATTACAGTATTGGAAGAATCACAAGGATTCAATTAGATACTCGCCTATGTTTGGCATTTGTTGTCATTTCATACTAATCCATTTTTGTGATAAACATTTCAATATTTGATATTTTAACCACTATGTTATATTTTGGTTTTTGTATATTGGTGTAATGCAGAGAGCCGTTTAGCAAATTCAGTGGGTGATTGGACTTTTGGGGACCAAAAGGTTTTTATTGGGGAGGTGTGATCCAAAGGACATTCTAGAAGTCATAAGATACCTATTTCTCCCTAAACCATTATAGTATGGAAGAGAAATATGATATATTTCCAATGCCTATTGGAATGCGTGAATCGACACCGTATGCTCCCGATATCACTGGTCAAAGTTCATGGTCAAACTGGGTCAACAGGGAAAACACATGTCTATAGTACCATGGCTCGTGCACAGAGCCTATTTGCATAATTCAAAGTTGATCGAGGAAAAAATGTGATCATGAAGGTGTTTTTTCTATCCCTTCGGTCTTCTATAGGCATGCAAAAAATTGGTTTTCAATACAGTGGGGTCCACTTTTGTTTCGGAAGGGGACCCGACCACCGTGGTATATTATTGTAATTTTAATTTTCTCAATTACACTATAGTTTTATGTCATATTATGTCATGTATTTTGGTGCTGACACATGGTAGAATATGAGCCTCGGTGATGTGGATATTTTGGCTTTTTCCACATGGTGGGTCATGTTGGAGCTCAAAATTGCACTCCGCCCTGAGTCAGTCATAGACAACTCGGGATTTTGAGGCAACATGGGATTATCTCCAAGTTGTGGGAATTGGAAATTGAGACAGACCTCCGAAGAAGGTCAACTTCCTCGATTATTCCTACCGCTAAACTAATCCTAAGAAGGGAAATGCAACTACCTAGCAATAATCTATGATTCTAATGGACTAGGTGAAAGGAACGACAACCAGATTATTCCAAGCAATGAACTCAAATGATAATAACACACCACATTAGATTTTCAAAACAGAATAGCTAAAATACCATATATGGAAATCCATCATAATCTATAATGCTCAATACATTATATTACAATGACTTGAATTACTCAATAAGAAAGATGTACATATAGGAGGAGAGAAGTGCAACTACTACCTAAATCAATGGTGAATAACTCCCACTAAGTGATACTGGTAGTTAACTCCACAAGACTAGTAAGATAACTCCACATAACTGAGAAGCTAACTCAACACAACTAGTAAGCTAACTCCACACAACTAGTACACCTAAGCAAGTTAACCCAACAAGTGTAGGGCTAACACAAGTGCATGAATTATCCTAATAAACAAACAAAAGGATAAATAATAACCTACACTAACATCCCCCCTATAAGCATAGCTTATATGGGTGGAAAAGAAGGTGGGTCTTGGTAACAAGGCCTGATGAGGTACCCACGTACTATAACTAGGAAAAATGGACACCACAAGGTACCCAAAACCAGTAAGAATAAATAAAAGAGAGAAAATCCCGCCGCAAGATATCCCAAGAAGCTCGGTTGCATAAACTCGTACAATGATGAAGAAGTTTGGTGTGTAATGTGGTATGAATCCACTACTTGGTCAAAAACTCAAAAACAATCTGACACTTTGGGCTTCACCGAGAATGGTTCCATGCAAGGAGACTATAAATGGAGTGATGTCAAAAGTGAAAAAAATACCAAACATAATTGATCAATTATTACAAATAGGTGTGCCACAATCCAAGAATAATAACCAAGGCAACAAGGCAAGGACACGAGATCCAAAGAAATTGGAGTGTCACAATCCAAAAAAAGCTAAGGTAACAAGGCAAGGACACAAACCCCGAAGAAGAAAAGATCAACTGCTACAAATAGGTGTGTCACGATCCAAGAACAATAACCAAGGCAACAAGAAAAGGACACAAGATCCAAATAAATAGGAGTGCCACGATCTAAGAAAATCCAAGGTAACAAGGCAAGTACAGAAAACTTGAAGAAGTATCAACACATAACAAGGCAAGGTCACGAAACCCGAAGAAGCAGTATCAACACCACACCCTCCCATACTACTTGAATGGGTAGAGTGACACCACATATCTGTATGAGTTACCCAAAATCAACTACTCAAACACTAACAAATTAACACTGGGATTCACCAAAATAGCTCCCCCACAAGAGAGATTTTCAACATGCCAAAAAGTGTCGAAAATATAGATCTAAAATATCTCAACAAACAAAAGAGATATAAATGGTGGCACTTTATAATTGAGTTCATGTTACAAACATGACATTTTAAATTTTTAGTTTATTTCTCAAAATAAACAGTTCCAATGGAACAAACATGAAAAACAAACACTTTTGAAACAAACGACACTCAAATTTGAGTTACCAATCAAAAGATACAAATTTATCAAGTTTGTGTTTTAATAAAAATAAATAAAATGCCCTGCAGTCTTCGATTTATTTCTTAGAAAAAACTTTCCAATTCTATATCTACAAAATGGAAGAAGAGAAAAAAACCAGAACCGAATGTGAAAAACCCATAAATAGTTTTTCCATATTTTTGTCTCTCTGGCATAAATTTTTAAAATCCCCAAGGGTAGCATAGATCTACAAGATCCTCAAATCCTCCACACACATGAACTCTGCAAGGTGGAAGAAAAAAACCCATTACCGAACATAGAAAACCCGAGAAAATGTTTCTCTGGACTTTTCGTCTTCGGGAACCGATTTCCTATGGCACCAAAGATTTCCATTTCCTCATCCAATGGAAGCTCGAGAAGTAGAAGAAAAAAACCCAATACCAATGCAAAACCCAAAAAACCCCAAAAAGCTTTTTTGTGGACTTTACGCCTCCTGCATACATCGATTTCCCAATGGCACAAATATCGAAGATTTCTACTTCCTGTCAAACAAAACTCTAAGAAGGAAGAAAAAAACACATTACCGAATATAAAATACCCAGAAAAACCCCAGAAACCATTTGTTGGGATTTTCTAACTTCCTCATTAAGGATTTCCCCTAGCACGAATTTGGAATATGTCCAAATTCTTGCCAAACAGAATACCGCAAAGTGGGAGAAAAAAATCCAAGATCGAACACAAAAAACCCATAAAAACCTAGAAACTATTTTTCTAGATTTTCTACTTCCCTAGGAAAATATTTCTTCCCCTGGCACAAATTTCCAAGTGGATATGTACGTATCAATTTCCACCTCTACAAAACCAAAAGAACTTAAAAATAAACTTCCTCTTTCAATAGCCGAGTTTATAGTTGCTTCACAGGGTTTCACGCCTTCTAAATCCAACAAAGCCCTCCGTCTTGCGTAAAATGGAAGTCAGTAACAAATTGCTAAAAATTCCAAAATATATGAAAACAAATAACTCTTTCTTGTAAAAACTTACAAATGGATGTCTACATCATCTATCACTCTGATGCCATGAAAGGAACAATAATCAAATTGTTCTAAGCTGCAATCTCGGATGATAATAACACACCACATTAGATCTATAAATGAGAAGAGCTAAAGTACCATATATGGAAATCCATCATAATTCATAATGCTCAATAGATTACATTATAATGACTTGAATTACTCAATAAAAAAGATGTACATATAGGAGGAGAGAAGTGCAACTAGTACCTAAATCAGTGGTGAAGAAATCCCACTAATCGATCTTGGTAGTTAAGTTAACTCCACAAGACTAGTAAGAAAATTCCACATAAGCGAGAAGTTAACTCAACACAACTAGTAAGCTAACTCCACACAACTAGTTTACCTAAGAAAACTAACCCAACAAGTGCAAGAATTATCCTAATAAACAAATAAAAGGATAAATAATAACCTACACTAACACAAGGGAGAGAGCATGATGCATAAAAATGAAAATCCTAAACTATAGGAGGTGATAACACCAAAAATAAGGGGAAAGACCTTTTAAAAGAGAGAAAATGGAACAAAACAATGATGGAGAGGGAAAAATGATAGCCATAGTCCAGAGCAACATCTAAACTCCCATTTTCACACAATGCACAATAGAAATAAACCCTGTAATATGAAGAAACATACACAACATACCGTAAGGAAATGCAATAAATCACCAGCTAAGGCAAAATAAAGCCATAAAACAAGTAATTTTATTACTTCAAGATGATGCATAGATCATTACAATGGAGGAAGAAGGTGTGAATTCATTACAGATTACAATCCAAGGCCTGCAACTCAAGAACACTTGTGCAACACTTTTCAATGATGCCTTTGCATTCCCAAAGTATCCCCATTACAAATGAGCACCACTTTACAATATATAGAGAAAATGGGAGAGAGAGAGAGAGAGAAGAGGGAAAAAGAAGGAAAATCAAATTTCTCCCTTCACCCACCAACAAGATGCATTAACTTTCTAAAAACAATGATGAGCACCCTACCAAACCCACTCCCCCATGATATTTTTCTTGTGTAAGAAGAAATGTGCACCATACTTCATTAAATATGGTTGTTCAATTGCAAGAACTATACATTTTTAATGTTGGGTACTTTTTCCTCTTTTTCACCCACTTACCTTTACCTAACTCAAGATTTGAAGCTTCCATGGTGTAGTCATTTTTATGCCCTTAGAACAACAATCAAATCCCATGCATGCCAACCTATCACCCAGTGGGCGTTGGGCGTTCACTGACGAGGCACACGCGGCACCGAGCCCCTCCTTTATGTGAGTTGTGTAAGAATACATCATCTATGATAGATACTTAAGTGAAAAGAATGGAAAAGAACCATGCGTTCATTCTAAGAGCCTAGGATGAGTTATCATATCAATGCATCCATAAAAGAGAAGTATCTAATAGAATACAGAACTGATTCATAACACAAAGGAAATGCACTAGGATTTATGCTCATGAACACATATATATTTTAGAACGGGACCTTATATTCATGTTAATATGTTCAATAACCACATTACATTCACTTAAGGCCATAACAGACCCATATAATAATGTAGAGCAAGGTCATGCATCAAAAACTAAACTATGCCCTTCATATTACAAGGATAAACACAGACCCATCCCTCTAAATATGCCATCACTCCTATATTTCCTCTAATCCCAACCCATAGAATCCTTCATAATATTTTTGCAGAGCTTCACCTCTCTTCCACCACACTACCACTACCTTCTACTACCCGAGCATCTCTATATATAGCTTTTTGCCTTCACCTGCCATGCCTTCTAAGGTAACAGATCGGTTGCCAAGTGTCCAAGTGGTCCTCCCATGGAGCATGCTTCCTTTGATCCAAGCTCTCCACTCTTTGCAATGATGTCTTTTTGGATCCTTCCATCACATGCATGGAATATTCCTTCTTGACCATCAAGTTGCCAAGTTGGCACCTTATCCACTCCGCATGCTAGATGGGTCACACTTTCCTCATGTGTTGTCTGGAACTCCGAATATGGATAATTCCCAAAATCCTGTCTTGTCTTACACGTGTGCACCGTGTGTTTTGCTAAACCCTGCTAGAACCCTACCCTGCACCTTCAACCCTCACGCCCTTCTTCAAATAGGTCATGTGTGCCCACGCACCTTCTTATACTTAGCCAATATTTTGGGGCCCAACATCACCCCACACTATGCCTATTCTCCATCCTCGAAACACTTCTCTTCAATGAATAAAGAATGATGGGCTCTAAATAGGGGAAAAGAATGAAGGAATGAAGAATTGGGAGAAATAATGAAAGAATGGGGAAAATGAAAGAGAACAAAGATTATTTTTGAAGGAGGAGAGGGAAATCCTTCCCTATTTTTGCCTCTAGCTTTTCCAGGCATCAACCTTGCTCTGTGCTTGCTGACAGAGGTCTCTCGACTAGGAGCTCACCTCCTCAAAACTTAATTCCTCCCTTTGGTACTCATTGTCTCAACAATACCCTCCAATTGTTTTCCCAAGTCATCAAGCGCATCCATCCTACGGGTTATCTGAGGGTATAGTTCCTTTAGCCAACTTTTGATCGAGCCTCACAAGGTCTCGATAGCTTCTGACTTCTTTTCTACCTTGGCTAGGATTTTATCTCTTTTTGCCTTATTCCCCTTATTATTTTCTTGAAACTCCTTGAGTTCTATTTCATGTGTGGCGACTAGGATGCTTGTCACTCTATCTCTATCAATGTAGTTATCATATGCAACTTCAGCAACTTGCGTGGCCTTTACCTCTACAAGGAGTTTAGTATATCGAGCAACAATCTCGAAAACCTTCATCTTTTCTTCCTTTTCTTGGCACATCAGCACCTCTTTTGTAGTCTCTAAGGAAAGTGGCCACATTTCCATCATGAGGATGTGGGTCAAGTCCTCTAGACACTACAAGGTTGATTCATATTTTTCTTCTCGGGTGGCACTAGGTTAGGATGCTTTAAAATAATAACACCTATAATCATTTCAATTTTCTTGTGTAGCTCATGTACCCTTTCTTTCTCCTCTTTCAGTTCATGCCTTAACTACGCGTTGATAAGATCTTCTTGCTTCAAGTCCTTTCTCTTCTCAATGATCTCCTTCTTTTTCTTCTCAATTTCTCCTCCAGGAATCTTACCCTATCATTTCTTCCGAACAGTCTAGCCTCAACCTCCACTGAAACTTTGTTGAGTGCATTGCAGACCTACTCATCTGACAATTGTTGAGCATTTACCAAGGGATTAACTCCTTTTTTTCTTTGGCACCTTCATCAACACTCCTTGACTTACTTCAAACTCAAGTTCATCCACGTGGGACTCAAATGCCCAAGATAACATCTTTCTGGTTTGGGGATATGCACCTTCTTCATCAAACAAAGTCATAGCCATGAGTTTCTCCATTGGTATGGTGCTTTGGAAGCACATGCGTAGCACCTTTCTTGGATCATTGATGTATCCCATTCCTTTCCCTTGTGCTACTACTATGCCCTTCCCACTGTTCACACAACCTTTTGGGAAGCTTACCACCAAATTGGGATTCCCACCCATGCTACCATATTCTTTCCCAACACTCTCTTCTTCTATTTCCTTCAAAATTTCATCTGCGCTCTCCACTCCAACTCTTGTTCCACCAAATCCTTAATGATGCCCACCACTTCTCTCTCCGTGGATTTTTCCACTTGTTCCTTGGTGAGGCTTGGGGTTCCCTGATTTTTGGTGCTTACTTCTTCACTCACCCCCTTGCCTTAATCCTCTGCTCTTCTTCCTCCTGTTATTCTCCTCTTCATCTTCCTCCTCCTCAGAGTCATGTACATCATATACCGGATGGTATTGACCTCCCTTGGGCTCATCATCATCCTTGTCACCAATGTAGGCCTCTAAGCTTTATGTTTCCTCTGAGTCTTCCTTTTCTACCATCTCCAAGTATAGGTGATTCCAGTATAGGAGATTCTTCCTTCTCCTTCTCCTTCTCCTTCTCCTTAATAGGAAACGTCTTCCTTAGTGATTCCTCATGTGTGAGGGCTCTTCATGCTCTGGTGCCTCTTCTTTTGGGGTTTCACCTTGATGGGACTTCTTTCCGCGCGTATGTACTAGGCTTCGCGACTACTTCTCAGCGGCGTGCCCACCGATTGTGTAGTTTGCACACTTGGTTCCTTCTTCTCCTACACCTCTTCTCTTTCCCTTTTCTTTGGCATGGCCTTTTTCTAACTTGTGGGGTCTTCTAGAATGGAGACATCACTCTCAGATAGGTGCCTTTCTCAAACTTAGGCATTATGCACAAATATATCGTTGTTCATGAGCCCTTCGAGTGATCGAGCAGTGTTATCAACTTCATCATTTATACTTAGTGGGAGACATACTTCTCCATGTATGTGCACTTCTTAGGGTATACGAGCTTTCAACGCAACTCACGGTGGTCTTGGTCCACCTCACTAAGGTTGAACCTTAGCCTTTTGGCCTCCTTGAACCGATTGACCCCTGCTTGGAAGTATTGCGTGGTGAAGGAGAAGGGTAGCTTGCACCATGGGCTCTTAGTCCCATTTGTCAATGTAAACCTGTTAATGTAGAAATGTTGATAAACTGCAAACTTTACTTCTCCATCCACGAGTGTGGGAAACTACTCTAGGATCCTCCACTCTTACCTTGAATGCATCATGCATTTGTTTGTACCACTTCTCTAGGCATGCTTTGTGAGTGACCGTCATGGTTTCACAAGTGTACTTCTCAAATCTTTTCACACGCGATGGATCCTCTTGGATACTCCCAAATGAGTTTTTATATTCCATCGGTAGTCTCCAATCTTTGAGAAGATGATGGTGAGGAGGACGTTGCCGAATAAGATCTTTTCTCCTTCTGCGCGTTACTTATGATTTCATCCGCAATAAAGGCGGATAAGTTATAGATGGTCCCTTTTGAGATTTTCTGGCATACATTTAACCATGCCTTGTTCACTTGCATCCATATTTCTTGATCATTAAGCTTGGTGACTAAGCATGCGGCCATCCTCATAATAGGGTATGGAATTTTTGTGATGTCAAAGTATCATGAACCCTTTTTATAGTCATAAGTTGCTATTGTTTCCTTGATGGCCTCCTTATCACTCAAATCATCATCTATGGATTCTCCTTCACAATTTAGGCCAGTGAATTTGGATATCAACTCTGCGGTGTTATGCGTATCTTATGGCCTGCAAATTAGAAATTCTCTTCATGTATGTGTGACATCAACCACTGATATAGCCATTGAGCTTGCCAAAATAAGGCAACTCATACAGTTGCAATAGCCTTGCCTTTTCTAGCTTTACCTTCACCTCGTCACTATATATTGGCATTCCATCTGGTGTCCTCTTGTTAGTTGGATGAACCAGCTCCAATGCCATTTATTTCTCTATAGTGCTTGTGTGATGGTTGTAATCACTCATAGCCATTTGTCTCAAGTGTGACACCCACTGTTTCCCAAGTAATACTCCATCTGGGTACTACATTTCTGCATACCATTCCTCATTGGAGCTAGTGATGTAGTGGCTTGTTTTCCTTTTCCCTTTCCCTTCTGTTTCTTTGGTGAAATGGTCACCTTCTTTGGTGTCATGTTTTCTTGTCGGTTTAAGATTTAAAACTCCTTGCTCTTCTCTACTACTCTGCTCAATTCTAGGGCTTAACTCTGTGAATAAATCCTTCTCTCTTTGTGCCCTAGCTACCAAACCCTAACTAGGAAAACCCTTCCATAAGATGATGCACTTCAAACAAACTTTTCTCACTCCCAGTGTACTCCTTCCTCTGGTTTGCAGATCCACCCTAGTCACACACTTAGATTTCTATGATTCTTCTTCCTTTGCAAAATCTCTGGATGCCCTAGTTCACAAGAGTGCTTCAACTTCGTAATAGAAAGGTAAAATAATGACTTTCCCGATCTCATATTTATAGTTTTTTTTCTCCTATAGCAATAAATGTTATACCACCTACCAAGATACTTAACATTAAATGCAACTTTTTCCACTAGGTCGACCTTAAGCACCCTTACCCACATGCCCAATCCTATGCAAAAAAAAAACCTTATGGCGGGCAAACATCTAATTTATCAAAGACTCTTACGTGCGTGTTTATAATGCCGAAGGCACTTCTTCTATCCTTTACCTTATTTTTGCCCTCACCTACCTCATGTTGTTCTACGCTCTTCATCCTTTATACGTGGTATTTGTTATAGCCTTCTTGACACCATAATTCATTATCCATTGTTTCATGTGCTTTCTCAATCTTACGTGCTTCCTTCTACTGGGCCACTCAACTTTTACTACTAGCTTATACTTTACTTTTCAATACTCCACCCCACACTAAAATAGATGCATGGTCCTCTATGCATACATAACCTTAGAAAAATAAAGTGGTTATTGGTGCACAAGGTGTAAAACAAAACAAAAATAAAGGAACAAGCAATGAGAAAGGGAAACACAAGAAAAGAAACAACATAAAGGGAAATCCTAAGCTAACTGGAAATACTACCTTATTTACAAACACTAAGAAGACTTATTTATAGTAGGGCTTCAGCCTACTCCCATTGAAATGACCTGATAATCTTGTCCCATCTAGCGCTTGTAACTAGCAAGTGCCTGAATCAAGGATGTATGAGATGATGTAAGGTCCTAGCCAATGGACTTTCAACTTCCCCGGATGGCACAAAAATTGGAATCATATAACAAATCCATCTCGCCCAACCTCAAACTGCTTTTTTTTATATGATGATCATGCCATGCTTTTTGTCTTTCCTTTTATGTCTTTCGACTCCATCTAGCAAGTGATTGCCTTTCGTCTAACCGCATCAAATTATCAATCATCTCTTCAACATTTTTCATCATCCAACTCTCCTGCGCTTACGCTTATACGCAATGATGGTAGCATGAATTCAAACGAAAAAATAGCTTCCACGCCAAACACCAATTGAAATGGCGTGGCCTTGTTCAACCTCTTGTAGGTTGTCATGTATGCCCATATAACTACTAATACTTTATCATCCCAATCTTGTCTTCCAACGTCACAGATTTTGGTCAATATGTGACTTAGTATTTTGTTAAATGCCTCAGCAGTTCCATTTTCTTGAGGGTGATAAGGTGTTGTCTTGTGATGGGCCACCATAAATTTTGCTAACAAAATCTTGACCATTTCATTGAGGAAATGTGTACCTCTATCACTTTTTAAGCTTAAAGGACAACCATACCTATTGATTATGTTCTCCCATAAAAATCTAGTAGTTGTCACTGTAGTGAAATCCTTTATAGGTGTTTCCTCTACCCATCTTGTCAGGTAATCAGTGCAAGTAATGATATACCATGAACCAATCCTTCGTGTGGCTGGAGAAATTTGGCCCTACAAAGTCAATTTCCCATTTTTCAAATGGTTCAAGATTTTTAGTGGTCGCAAGGGCATCTCATCCTCTTTCTAGGTTTTCAAGGCTTGGCAATGGTCACAGGCCTTAAAACTCAATACAATCCTAGTAGATGGTTTCCCACCAAAGCCCTACTAGTAGAATCTTCCATGTTGTAGCATTTCCTACATAGTGTCCTCTGCAATCCCACCATGTGCTTCCTCCATAATTGCCACATGCTCATGTTCCAATACACATCGACGCAAAACCTCATCACATCCTAACTTATACAGATCTCCACTAATCAACATGTAGGGTGCGGCACATACCACTAACTGCTTCCTCTCCAGAGCCTTCATCCCATCTGGCGCCACACCAGTTTTCAAGAATATTGCGAAATCTTCCAAGTATGAGGGCGCATGCCACAACCTAAACAATTACGCATTCGACATGGTATCCTCAATGCTTTGTGTGTCCTCCCCTGAGTTAATCCTTGATAAGTGGTCGGGTCCTGAATTGATTTTTCCTTGTTTTACAACCACCATGAACTCAAACTCTTGGAATAATAGGACCCAATGACATATGTGTCCTTACAAAATGGGCTTGTTCACCAAGTATTTCAATGCCATGTGGTCTATGTAGAATATAAAGGGTGTTGCCAATGGTATTTTATGAACTTATGCAGCGTATAGATCATTGATAGTGCCTCGCACTCAGTAGTTGTGTAATTTTTTCTATTGGTGTCAAATTCCTACTTGTAAAACAAAAGGGGTGATCAACAATTCCCTAACCATGTTGTGTTAGCATTACTCCCATGGTTGTTCCTGAGGCATCAACATGCACATGGAAAGGCTTATCCCAAGAAGGAAAATGTAGTATGGGTGCAGTGACAAGCCTATCCTTTAAAGTGTCAAATTCCTTCTATTGTGCCTCTCCCCAATGAAAGGCACTCTTGTGTTTTAGCAATTCCTCCAAGGGCGCAGTGATCTTGGCATACCCCTTGATGAATTTCTGTAGTACCCCGTATGTCCAAGGAATCCACACACTTGCACTTTGACTAGTAGTCTCCCTAATCCCACAATAACTACAACTTTGGCGGGATCCACTAGTAATCCTTCCTTACATATAATATGTCCTAACAAGGTTCCAAATGGAGTAACAAAGACACATTTCTTAATGTTGAGGGATATCCTTAATTGCCGACATCTTTCAAACATCAGCCTCAAATTGTCACAATTGTATTTTACCAACCCATATAGAGTCCAGTCATCCAGGTAAACTTGAAGAAAGTTATGAATGAAGTCCTAAAATGTTTGTACCATGATGGGTGAGAACACAATAGGTGCATTCTTCAATCCAAAATCCATAACCGTGTAGGCAAAACTTTCCCATTCGGTGGCGAAAGTTGTCTTTCTTTGGTATTTCTTTGCAACCCGACTTGGTGATACCACGAGAACCCATCCATGAAAGAATAGACCTTGCGCTGGCCACTCCCTCTAAAATATCTTTAGTAAAGGGGTTGGGAAACAATCGATTACACATACTACATTCAGGTCCCTATAGTCCACACAGATCCTTATTCTTCCATCCTTCTTGATACCGATGACCATTAGGCTTATCCATTCTAATTCTTCCATAGCCTCAATGATACCAGATGTTATCATCTTGTTTATTTCTTCCTTGACCCATATGCGTAAATTGGATTCATCTGATAAGGTCTCTTCCGGATCGGGCGCACACCTTCCTTAAAATTTATCTTCATCTCCCCAAGGAATGGTGGATGCCTTTGAGTTCATGGTACCCACGAGGGAACAAATCTTGGAACTCGTGCAACAGATCAATGACCTTTGAAACTTCTTTTCGACCAATAATCCCCAATGATAGCTTCCTTAGGTTCTATCTTTGTCCCAATGTTAACCTTATTTTTTTCAAGGGCTCATCGTAGGCGTGTGCTCACTCATCAACGCTATCTATGACTTTACATGTACCTTCAGAATGGTTAACATTCAAACTTTCCATCTCTTCACCATCTACTACATAGACCATTTTTTTTTTCCTTTTCCATGCACACGTGCGCTCAAGATGTACTTATGATTCTTCTTCATTTAGGCACGTCTCAAACAAGGCTCACCTAGCAACTCCACTAGCCTATCTTTTTCCATAGTACTATCTCCCATCATAAGGCACTTGATTACTTGTAACGCCTTATCCACCGATGGCTTTGTACTCCTATACTTGAAAGCTTGAATGAGATCAGCCGCCAACTCCTTCCAATTACCTGTTTGATGGTGCATCTCCGAATGAATATACCATGCACACACACAACCTTGTAAGGTGGAATACAACTTATGCACCCATAACGAAGGTGGTAACACTTTCACACCTTTTATCTAGGCCTTTTCACATGCTTGGATATGAAATGAGGTGGTTTCTTTACCATGGTAATCTTGTATGATAGTAGGTGTGTTGCTCCTAGAGAACCTAACAAAGAATGCAACCCTTACCTCACGTCGTTCTAGAAGGTTCTCCCAATGCATAGCCCACCAACGCACAACAATTCTAAGTAGGTTATAGTTGAACATTTCTCTTCTCTCTTTATCATTTTTCCATTGAGCCTCCATTTCTTGCAAGAAATCTTCAGGATTGGCCCCTCTAGAGTAACTTGGTAACTTCTTCCCTCCTAGACGTTTGACTGAGTGCACCTTTGTCACCCTTGTTATAAACCCTCTCAACTATCGCTCAATCAACTCATAAGTCCCATGCACCCAATTGTCGGATGTCATGCTAGTGGCATCTCTCAAGGAGCGAGGATATTCAAATTGGATAACTCCCTCCGTGGGATGAATTATCTCTGGATCTCTGATGGAGCGCACATAAATTTTGTCGAGGACTTCCTCTCCTAAGGGATCAGTATAGGGTGCTAATTTCCCATCAGTCAAGGGGATGATGACCCATTCTTCCTTGTTCTCAAAACTAATATATCCCTTGTTAAACCGTAGGTCAAAGCATTGTTCTTGTAACACCATGGGTGCCCAAGCAACGCTGGAAAGTTTTCTTCCTCGGTGAGCGCCAAGACTTCAAAATCTCCAGTGAACTTGGCCCCTTGAATGGTGATAATTGCATCCTTCAAGACTCAATGGGCATCGACTTTGTTTTGTTTTCCATATACAACACATTCGAAGATGGTTGTAATGGGCCTTCCCATTTGATGCCAAACATCTAAAGTGAGAACATTAACCTCCGCTCTGTGTCGATGAGGATATTACTTAGAAGCCACCCATCAACAACTGCATTCAACGTAATCTCCTTATCATAGTCAAGGTTGTGAGAAGGAAGGTTTGCATGCAAAACCTTTCTTTTGCGCTCTGCTTTGGTGCGTGGTACCTTCTCTTACAACCATTCTCCTAGAAAAGGAATAATATTATCTTTCCTTAACATCCTACATACTTCCCTGACTTCATCCAGTCCTCCTTCGGAGCCTTGACATTCTACATTTTCTCCAACTACTTTGATTACTCCTTTAGACTTTGGATCTCCCCTTATAAACTTCGAATCATGTCCATAGTCTCTTGATACACCTCCTTCTGATGAATAGGGTCTAGATACTTTCCATGTACCACTTCATCTCTTGAAAATCAATGTCCTTTGTCTTGGATCCTCCTTGGTCCGCATGACCTCTGCTCCCGTCGTCACCAATTTGGTTCTAGTTCTGACTCACATGCCACTCTTGACATCCACTGAGGGTCATCCTTCTTTATACTCACCATCTCAGTGCCTTTGTCTTTCCGATGTTGTTGTTTCATGTGTTCAAACAACTTAGGGCACTCCTCATACTTATGTTTTTTTCCTCAATGAGCATTGCAATAGGTTAGGACACTCACGCTTATAATGCTCTGTCGATCCACAATTATAATAGGTTCCTCACGGGAACTCACTTCTTCCTCCATCATTCTATCGCAGCCACGAAATCCTCCGTGAAAACATCTTCCATGCACTCCTTCATCTGCGCACCCTTCATAACGACGATCATCATCCTTGGAACTACTTGCAAGACTAGTCTGGCACACACCAAGATCAATAACATCATGAATTTGGTCAATCAGTCTGCAATCCTTGGTATCATGGGTCGTAGAGGTACAAATCTTCTTGATAGAAAGAAACATTTGTTAGGAATTTATAAATATTATTGTGAACATTAGAGTTGTGAGAGTTATATTTATATTAGATAAATATAATGGGAGAGATTTAGGGAATAACAACTCACGTATATGTGATTGTTTGTAAGATAAATAATAGGGATTATAAGAGAGGATCATGGAGAGATAAGATGAGTTGTTGATAGGATTTGACTCCATCATTGTAGGGAGAAAATCCTTATAAATAATTGTAATCTCTCACTTATAATATATCCCAAATTAATTCAAGTTGCTATATTATTATTATTTGGTGTTTAATGTAATTATGTAGTGTTTAACGGTGGTATCGAGTAGTGAAGACTCACGTTCAGACTTCTATCTCTGCGTTGGAGTACGAAATTGGTATTTTCTTTGGTGAAGTGATACGGCCTACACATTCTTCATTCTTCATTCTCTCTGCTTTGTGTGGAGAGGTAGAAAACCTACGTATTAGAGCATTCTACCCACAAATTGAATCCTTTTGCTGCGCATTCTATTAAGTGTCCTATGTATTGCATCACCATTACAGTAACTTTGATCGACACTTTGTGTATTGTATCACCATTTTGGTAACTCTGCATGTTTTATTTTATTTTTGCCATTTTTGGACATCTTGAACAAAAGTGCAAGGACAAAAATTAATTTTCCATTTTGGAAAGGGTCCAGAAAGAATTTGAATATAGAACTTGTAAGCATGATAAATTTGAGGATAATAACTCAAATTGAGGTATCGTTTTTTAAATGTGTATTTTTTCAAGTTCTACGCATTGATCCTATTCTTTTTGTTGTTGGAAAAAAATATTATTTTTCCATTTTTAGAAAATTAAAAAATAATAATAAAAAAAAATTGTCTCACTTTTGTTTGGACGCACTTTCGCTTGTACGTGACATCCATAGTGAGGGGGTGCATTATCGGTTGAAACCGACACCCGAGAGAATTGTAATATGAGCCTAAAAGATATATTTGCTAACTAAGTAGCAAATTGATGGAGGCTGGAGGCAACGGAGGAAGGAGGTTGATCAACGACCTCTTGTCAGGCACCATCAACGAGGTCACGGTACTGATTTGGTGGCCAAGTATTTTTAGTTGTGTGTTTGCTTTCAGCTGTGTGGTAGATAATAAAAACAAATGATACATTCTGTTATTGTAATGTGTGAGAAATTCCTATATGTAACCTCCTAGAAGAAAACATTGTAGAGTATGTCTCTAAGTTTATTGTAACACTCATAGATTTGGAAAGGGTTGGTGGTAGATCCAGAAAACCACATATGTAAAAAGGTAGATAAACTTTTACTGATGTAGCGGTCCTCTGACTGCCTTCCTTCTTTATGAAGATGATCCGCTAGTGGAATGTCGAGTGCGTTCTTTTCATGGAGTAAATGTGGGATGCGTTCCTTCACATAGTTGTGGTCATGTGTAGCAAGACAATCAGCCAGTTGGAAGTTTACACGCCTTTTGATCCATCCATTATGAGGCAAGCCCGTGCTGACACGTTACAAAAAAAGGAGTTATGTTATACCATGTCAACATTAGGGGAGTGTATATTGGGAATTAATAATGTTCACACTAAGGGGGTGAATGTTAGGAATTTATAAATATTATTGTGAACATTAGAGTTGTGAGAGTTATATTTATATTAGATAAATATAATGGGAGAGATTTAGGGAATAACAACTCACGTATATGTGATTGTTTGTAAGAGAAATAATAGGGATTATAAGAGAGGATCATGGAGAGATAAGATGAGTTGTTGATAGGATTTGACTCCACCATTGTAGGGAGAAAATCCTTATAAATAATTGTAATCTCTCACTTATAATATATCCCGAATTAATTCAAGTTGTTGTATTATTATTATTTGGTGTTTTATGTAATTATGCAGTGTTTAACAACATTCTTGCGGATTGCATGTTGTAGTAGAGGAAACCTATTTGCATCATGATCCCCATGGAAAATATCATAGTCTACCATCATGGCACGTACCGACCTCAGAGGGAAACTATCCTTTGCATGCCCTTCCACTTCACATTCTGTACACCAAATCCCACTATGAACCTCATGTGTTGAGTTTGTAGAAAACTTCTCCAATTGCTTGGCCATTGTAGTAATTTGAGCCTCCAGAAAAGGCTAACACCAGTATCAACGCTCCCAACAACCTCAATGTGAAAGGTAGCTTACAAGGCCTCACACGGGTCTGTGAAAGTCTTGTGTGACAGATCCCTCCTAAACAGTGTTATCAATCCTCCAACAAACCATTGAGCATGTTGAGAAGGGTGAATGTCGTAGGATAGTTTTGACAAGAGATTCTTGAACCGCAAGTCATACTCCTGCACACTTTCTGCCATTCCTTGTTGGATTTCCTTCATAGCGTTGATGCTCTTCTGCTCAAATTTAGGGATATGGATTCTCGCTTAGGAAGGCATTCTTCAATGTAGTGTAGTCTACCACTGTTTGATGGGGGTCATATTTCTGGTACCAACTATGTGCGCGTCCTTGCAACGTCATTGAGGCCCGACTTGCCTTCCTCACGGGGTAGTGATCCCTTTCATGCGCCATAGTAATTCACACTTGTGCACATGCTCTGCAACATCCTCAATACTCTTGTAGTCTGGAAAGTGTAAAGACATCTCAAAAATACTTATGGAGGTGGTTGAGGCCCTTGTCCTCCTGATTCAGAGCCATGGTTTCCTCCAGTGTTTCCTCCTCCACTAGATCCACTAGATCCACTAGGTCCTATTCCTCCTGACCCATTAGATCCTCCAAATCCACTAGGTTCACCAGGTCCTCTAGCTCCCACACCACCAGATCCACCTCATGTAGCCAATAAATGACCTGAATTGGTTGCACCTAGTGTTCCCGACATCCCACTAAACTGCGCGCCGATGGTTTGTGATATTGTCCCACTGCCAGTTATGTGTCCCACGCCATTTCCAAATGCGACACCAAAACCTGCATATTTTCACCTTTTCTAAAAATTCCTCCAAACACCGAATGGTATGTGCAGCCATAGATGTCCCAAACGAGAAATTATATCTCTTAGGCAAAGATCAATTACTTCCCCCGATACCAACTAGGTTAGAAATACTTATTTCTTGATTTGGAAAACCAAGCACCAAGGTTTGGTCACTAGGTTGGTTCATATGCATGTCAACGGCTCTTCTTTCTCCATGTGACGAACTCTCATCGAGAAGTCGAAAGGGTCTCTCTCTGCGCTTTCCAAGATAGGGTAGCATAGACTGCTCAAGTTCCATGTCCTCTGCGCATGAACCTTTACTTCTTCCCATAACTTCTGCCTCCATATATCCATCACACTTGCAACCTCGCATTGTTTAGCAATCCCCCTTTTACACGCTTCACCATACTTGATTCGTCTTTCTTCACTCTCTTTTTCCGCTGCAATGTCTGTCATCTTCCTCCACCCTAGCTTCCTCACCCAGTGCTCAGAGAAGTTTAGTCGGCCATGGGAAATGCCTCTAAACTTAGGGTAATGACCAAGATCTTCATAGCCAAAGGAATAACACGCAAAAATGATCCTTTGGGCTCCCTCATAAACTTGAACTCAACAACCTCTGGGTAAGAATACATAGAAATGACATATTCCAAAGTATAACTAGTCAGGACATCTTTCCACCAGTGATCAACAACATGCATCCAAGTCAAATCTACATCTTGCAGCCTCTAATAGTTATCTTGGGTCCATACGCACGATCTATACTACTAGCTCGATTTGGATGCATATGCTGAAAGCCATTCATATAGTTCTACCGGAAAACAATAGAAGAATGTCTCATATAACTCATGGTGCAGGTTCTCTTCTACACATCTATATGCATCGAACTCAGTTCCAGTGCTAAATATTTGAGAAAACTCGTCCTCCGTGCTCTTGAACCATGCCTCAACATTCTCCAAGGTCAGACGTTCAGTCATCACGCATCACAGGGACCAAGATGCATGTCATTTCTCACAACAACTTTGAAAATAGGTCCCAACAACGGAACCATATTCATTTTTATGCCCTTAGAACAACAACCAAATCCCATGTGCACTTGGCTTATCACCCGGTGGTGCTTTGGGTACTCACCCGAGGCACGCGTGGGCGTCGAGTCCCTCCTTTATGTGAGCTATGTAAGAATACATCATCTATGACATATACTTAAGTGCAAAAGAACCATGTATTCATTATAAGAGCCTAAGATGAGTTATCATATCAATGCATCCATAAAAGAGAAGTATCTAATAGAATACAAAACTGATTCATAACACAAAGGAAATGCACTAGGATTTATGCTCATGAACACATATATATTTTAATATAGGACCTTATATTCATGTTAATATGTTCAATAACCACATTACATTTGTTTAAGGCCAGAACATACCCACATAATAATGTAAAGAAGGGTTATGCATCAAAAACTAAACTATGCCCTTCATATTACAAGGATAAACACAAACCCATCCCTTTAAATATGCCATCACTCCTATATTTCCTCTAATCCAAACCCATAGAATCCTTCATAATATTTCGCAAAGCTTCGCATCTTCTTCCACCACACCACCACTTGCCTTTACTCTTCTGAGCATCTCTATATATATCTTTTTCCCTTCACTGCCATGCCTTCTGAGGCAACGAATAAGTTGCCAAGTGTCCAGTGGTCCTCCCATGGAGCATGCTTCCTTTAATCAAGCTCTCCACTCTTTTGCAATGATGTCTTTCTCGGAATATTCCATTGCATGCATGGAATATTCCTTCCTTGACCATCACACTTTGCCAAGCTAGCACCTTATCCACTCCGCATGCTAGATGGGTCACGCTTTCCTCGTGTCTTTGTTCGAAACTCACGAATACGGCTAAGTCCCAAAACTCATTTTGTCTTACACGTGTTCGTTGTTTGTTCTGTTAAACCTGCTATAACCCTTCCCTACGCACCTTCAACCTACACACCCTTCTTCAAATAGGTCACGTATGCCCTCGCGCCTTCTTATACTTAGCCAATATTCTAGGGCCCAACACATGGTGTAGAGGATGAAGAGGCGTTTCCGATAATATAAAATTTTTGAAAAATGGAGCACTGAGTGAAAGATATGACGAAACAGGTCCAGGGGTGTTTTGAGGAACGCGGGTTCCAAATACCTTGTCATAGTCCACAATTAACTGTTCATTTCATTTAATATTCAGGTATTTTGAGCTTGAGAGAACACATGGGCGGGAAGCTGGGTCATTTGTTCCTTATATCTCCATCTTATACGCATTATACTCTACCTTAACGCCCTTTTTGTTTTGCAGCTTCTAGCAATGCGAGGAACAATGTTCCGCGAGGAACATGTTCCCCACACCCCCGTTCTCTCTGCACTCCAAAGTTACGGATTGTTTAACTTCTTGATACTCACTCCTTGTGTTGTGGCTTATTCCCTCCCATGGAGAACTCACATCATTGTGGAACTGTCCGCCCCGGCCCCATTTCTCCACACCGCCCTACGGCTTGCCCCACGCCTGAACCTCTTCATATTGTGGGTTAGAAACCATTGCGGGGAACCTAGGTTCCATACGAACTAGTTGCATCCACACTTTAATGCCCCAAAAATCCTCTTTGATCCACAATATATTACTTCTTAACTGCGACAAAAAGAGATGCGAGGAACAAGTGACTTTGAGGAACTTGTTCCTCAGGTTCCTCCTAAACCCGCAAAACCTGCAATACATTGAAAATGACCATGTTCTCCAAATTTTCTAAGTGCTTTGGCCAAGTTTTGAATCTTGAAGCCTAAAGAGAAGGGAAATGCACCCAAATGATTCCAAGTGTCCAAAACATGAGAAATAATTTTTTTACCACATTCTTTGTTGGAGCTCCATCAATTGCCCAAGTCTAATTTGGTCAAGTTAGTCAATTTTGCTAGGTGAAAAATTGGATAACATGTCCTTAGGCCACCATGTGGCTTGCCACCTAACTCGCCATCCAAACATCATGTCCGAGCTATTACACATATCATATGAGTTACTTTAACCAACTGAGCTCATGGGGTTATGCCCGTAATAAACCACAATGCCAACTCACCTTGTCAGTGAGGCTGAATTGCTTTTAACCAAGCTCGCTACCAGACCAATGGATTCGTAGGGAGTTCCAACCCAACTTGGCATAGTAACCAACATGGCGAGTCGTTTCAACTATCCAACTCACCTACACATAATGATGAGCTCATGGAAGGGGATATGCCCATATGTAACAAAAAATAGAGTGGATGTAGCCGAAACCATGGTTGAATGGAGCGGTCAAAGGTTATTTCAAGCTTGTTTACCCAATCCCCGACACATGTGGGATTTATCCAAAACCATATGCCAAACAAAGTTGCCTTGGATGGAGTCGAACCCATGACCTCGGGTAAAATGATAAGGTTCTTTACCAACCCGTCACCGACTTGCAAGTGGTATAAAAAGGGGAATTAGTATTTGAAGTAAGGCCAATTATTGACTATGTAATTGCTAAGCCATTTTTGGCTTGTTAGAGGTCATTCCAAAGGGAATATTCAAACCTGCTAATATTGTCAAAGGCCAAAAATGTGCTAAAGACCAAAGAGGAGTTTTTAATCATTCCTTATGGCATTTTGAGCCAATTGAGAGTTTTTGAGCCACTTTCATTGGAGTAGAGTTCTCGGACGAACAGGGAAACTTGCGTTGTTGGATCCATTCATGGAGGATGTTCATGGTTTTGATTTCTAGGTCCTTTAGGATTCATTGTAGGTTCAAATTCATTTCATGTTGTGAGTTTTCATATTGTACTTGCAATATATTTAAAAATGGATCGGTTCGTCGTTTTAATGAGCTCGAAGACAACCAAATTGGTGAACTTCATCAACAAGTATCTTGTCATTATTTCTTTTTATTTGTTCTATTTTAATCGGTTTTAATTCAATTTTGGTAGAATTAATGATAAATAAAGGTAAATTATTAAAAAATCATAAAATGACAATTTTAGAGGAATTTAAGCTGCAGAATGATATTTTGAGTTTCTAATCACTCGAATCAGCTCTAAATCTCATTTTAATTAGTTCCTCAATTCGTTTAAATCAAGAATTTGAGAATTATAATCGTATTTGTTTTTAAACTATTTGATAGTAGGGGGTCTTGATCCATAGGGATCCAAAAACAACTCTACTTCATCGAAACAACCATCACAAAGAAAAAAAAAAACATTAAACGAAGGTTCTTTGTAAGTAATAGGACCGCCACTCGGTGCGGGGCGAGGCGGCGAGCACTGGGACCGCCCGTCTGCCGCAGTCGGCGGTCTTGGCCATTACTGGACGAAAATAAAATTGAAACGAACAACCTCGAATTCGAAAGGATGTTTGTTTCTCTTATCCTTAATGACCTTTCCCATTCTCCGAAGGCACGAAGGACATGAGAAGGCTATAAACACATGATCATAGAAGTGTAGAGGATCATCGAAAGCATGAGAGAAAGTGAACAAGAATTCTTAGTGCTTTGGAAATTATATTTTTGTAGAAGAAAGGAGTGTTGAGACAGAGCAAGCAAGTAATATAAAGGAAGTGTTGAGATATTATCTACTTCCCTTTCATACTTATTGTAAATTTCTGTAGTTGTTGATTTGAATTAGCCAATAGAAGTGGGAAGAAAGAGCAATTGCCCTTCCTGATTGGTTTTTCTTCCATTGGGGGTTTTCTAGGATAAAATTGTTGGTGTTATGAGCTTATATTATTTCATTTACTACAATTATTGATTCTAAGCACAATGATATTTATTTCACTAGCTATCTTTGTTATTTTCTCATATAAAGTAAACAAAAATGATTAATTGTGATTTTGTGAATAATTCCAAAGTTGAAGAGTTTACAGATCATTTTGGTATCAGAGCTAATAAGTATCCAGGATTGTGGTATTTCATTCTTGAATTTGTATGACAGTGACAAGATCTAAAGACAAAGAAGCTTTACCTTGTGATCCGTAGAATCGAGATTCTGGAGACCATGATGGATAGGATGTTTAGAAGGCAAGAGGAACTTGTAGATTTGTAGAAGACAACTTCCATCAAGCAAGACTCCATGGACTCGGTGGTTTGAGGCTTGGCGAAAATTTTGGTATAGGCAAGAGCCACCATGAGGAAGATTATGGGGAAGAGCATGAAGAAGAGACTTCTAACACAAGAGAAAAGGTAAAATCTGAACATGCTCCTTTTAAAGTTGAGACTAAAGTCAAAATCAAAAGCTTTGAAGGACAAGTAGATGTAGAATTACTTGATAAATGGTTGAAATAGTTAGAAGTCTATTTTAGCGTCCATAATGTCACTGAGGCACAAAGGATCACCTTTGCACGTCTCAAAATGGAGGGACATGCTCTAGTTTGGTGGGAAACTCATCTAACTACTTGTGAAAAGAAGAAGCATCCTATTGTGAAGTCTTGGCAAGAATTTAAGGAATTACTTAGAGCTAACTTCTATCCTATTGGCCATAAAACTGACCAAATGATTAAATGGCAGTATTTTAGACAAGGCAGTGGTCAAAGTGTGCAGGACTATACTACGAGTTTGGAGGCAAGCCATGTTGCTAAACATGGATTTGGAGGATGAGGATATTCTGACCAAATACTTGGGAGGACTTCACACTCACCTTCGAAGAAAAGTCATCTCCACAAAGCCAAAGGATCTCAATGAAGCATGTGTGCAGGCATACTACATAGATGATGAGAAAAAGCAAGGAGAAGCAAAGCCGAGGGTAAAGTAGTCGACAAATCAGCAGAAAAAGGATTATGGGCAAACAAGTAATAAGAGTAAGTGGAAAGGAAAAGGTAAACAAGCTGCCACTACTTTAAATACTTGTAAAGATCCCAAGAATTTTTGCAAGAATTGTGATATCAATGGTCATACTGACGCTACATGTTGGAAGTTGCATCTGGAGTTACATCCAAAGAACCGAACCAAGGACTCCAAGAAGTCCATGACAGCTGTAAAGACATAAGGGGAGGTGGAAATTGAAGATGACTCTGATGTAGATGAAATGCTTGGATGCACGGCCACCAACATGGATAGCGAAGAGGAGATGAGTAGACTATTCCAGATCAAAATCTAGATCAAGAGAACTAAGGTAAATGCTTTGGTTGATACCGGTTCTCAATCTAACTTGATTTCTGAGGTAGTTGTAAGAAATCTTGGTCTTTAGACTTACACACATCCGCACCCTTATCCTTTGGGTTGGGTGAAGAAGGGTGTTGAAATTCAGGTAATAAGAAGATGTAAGGTCAAGTTTGGGATAAATTCACAATATATAGATGTTTTTGAAGATGATGTTATTCCACTTGATGCTTTTGATGTTGTATACGGAAGTCCTTACTTGTATGTTAGGGATGTTATATTTATAAGAAGGGAAAACAAGAACAGATGGGTCAAGGATAGGGTCAGCTACAACATCCGGGCACACCAGCGTAAGACACGGGTTACTATGGTAAGTGCTAACCAAGCAAAATGACTTATTCAGGAAAATCATAATCAGTTTTGTTTACTTTTGTTAAAGGATAAACAAGATGGGGTAGAAGTTTCAAAGATTTCTAACCAAGGAAAACAAGATTTGGATAGTATTATTCAAGTCTTTTCAGGAAGTATTTCAGGCTCCTAGTGGATTACCACCAAAACGGGAAGTAGAGCATGAGATTCAACTATTGCCAGAGTCACCTCTACCGAACATCGAGTTGTATAGGCAATCCTTGCTTGAGAGTACTAAAGTAAAGAAACAACTCCAAGAACTAATAGACCAAGGGGTGATACGTCCGAGCACCTCACTGTGCGGTTCACTATTGTGATGGTGCCAAAGAAGGATGGTTCTTGGAGAATGTGCATCGACTACCGCGCTTTGAATAAGATCACCATAAAGAACAAATATCCACTTCCCCACATAGATGATCTCTTGGACCAGCTTCAGCATGCCAATTTTTCACAAAGTTGGATCTCAAGTCAGGTTATCACCAAGTCAGGATGAAGGAGGAGGATATATGGAAGACTTCCTTCAAAAGTAAACAAGGTTTGTATGAATGGTTAGTACTTCCTTTTGGATTATGCAATGCACCCGCTACATTTATGAGATTGATGAATGATGTATTGTGGGATTTCATAGATTCATGTGTCATTATATATCTAGATGATATCTTGATTTTTAGTGCCACATGGGAAGAACATCTAATGCATTTGCAACAAGTCTTGCAAGTTCTTAGGGAGAAACAACTGCTTTGTAATATGAAGAAATGTGAATTTGCCAAATAGTCACTTGTCTATCTTGGGCACGTGGTTGGAGGAGGAGAGCTACGAGTGGATCTAAAGAAGGTGGAAGCCATCAAAAATTGGCCAACACCAACAGGAGCCACATAGACTAGAAGTTTTGTGGGAGCAGTATAGTACATGCGGAAATTCATTTCGGGTTTCTCAGCAATTGCAACACCTCTACACACAGTGGCCACAAAGAGTAAGGGTTTTGACTAGGGTAAGGAACAAGACAAATCCTTTGAGTTATTGAAATACAAGATTAGTCATGCTCAGTACTTGCTCTTCCTAGTTTACAGTAGCCTTTTGAAGTAGAGACAGATGTCAGTGATTACGCTATGGGTGCAATGTTGCTTCAAGGAGGTAAACCCGTATGTTATCATTCTGAAACCTTCACTTCAGTAGTTAAAGGATATTCAGTATATGATAAAGAAATGTATGCACTAGTTCAAGCAATTAAAAAATGGAAACATTATTTGTTGGGTAAAGAAACTATTGTGCACACTGACCACAAACCTCTCTAGTATTTGCAAGCACAATCTAAATTGCAGCAGGCAAGGCACTACAAATGGATGGGGTTTCTTCAACAGTTCCATCTGGTGATCAAATACAAGAAGGGTAGTACAAATTTGGTGGCAGACATGTTGTCTAGGCCACCCACAAAGAAAATTTCTCTGTTTGGCGGTATCTCTCAAATCGAGCCCTTCATGAAGGAAGCTTATGGAGAGGCATATACCCAAGACAAATACTTTGGGGTGAAATTTCAGAAGTTCATAGTCCCAAGGGGCTGAAAAGACGAGGATTGAAGATTGTTATCTCAAGGACGGGCTGCTCTACCGATGGGGAAAATTTGTGTGCCTAAAGAAGAAAGACTTTTATTGATGAGGGAAGCACATACCTCGAAAGTAGCGAGGACATTTTGGTGTTGGTAAGACCCTAGCCCACTTGCAAAGGTATGTATATTGGCCCAACATGCAAGAAGAAGTATCAAAATTTATTTGTGGATGTAAACTTTGTTGTACTAGCAAGCCTAAAACTAGGAAGGAAGGTTTGTATATGCCTTTACCAGTACCTACTCGTCTGTGGGAGGACATTTCTATGGATTTTGTAGGAGGATTACCTATGTCTAAACATGGCCATGACTATCTCTATGTTGTTGTTGATAGATTCAGTAAAATGTGTATTCTTATGGCATGTAAAAAGACAGTAAAAGCACATGAGGCGGCAGATCTTTTCTTTGCTAATGTATGGGTGCATTTTGGTTTGCCAAAGTCTATTGTCTCTGACAGGGATTCCAAGTTCTTGGGGAAGTTTTGGACTACTTTGTGGGACAAGATGGATACTAGATTACAGAGGAGCACAACTTTCCATCCACAGATGATGGACAAAATAGAGGTGGTAAACAGGACTTTGGTACAATTGATCAAAGGGTATAACAATAAATACCCAAGGACTTGGGATGAGTCCTTAGCCTACATTCAACATTCCTATAACTAGGAAGTACACACATCCACTATGAAGTCACCATTTGAAGCATGCTTGGGATATCTACCTACAAATCCACTGGACATAGCAATTAGACAACAAGATGAGGAGGATACATGAGACACAGAGGTGACTAGAGCCAACAAGTTCATTGAGAGGATCCGGCAAATCCATCTCAAGGTCAAAGAACAACTAGAGAAATCTCAAGCAAAGTACAAAGCTAGGCACGATCAAGCATAGGAGGGAACACAAGCTTCATGTTGGAGATAAAGTTTGGCTTTACTTGAGCAAGGAGAGACTACAAGGTCAAGCATGGAAGCTCAAGCCACTACGATATGGACCCTTCACCATATTGGAGCAGGTTGGAGAAAATGCTTTTCGACTTGATTTTCCGTCATTTATGAGGATGTACTCTGTAGTAAACTACAAAAACTTGCACCTATATGAGCCATCCATGCTAGATGAAGATGAAGAACTGCAGTTGCTACCTTCCATTGAGGATTGTGTCTTGGACTCACGAGGAAAATTGGAGGAGGATGTAGTGCTATAACAGAAGGTCAGAGAAACTAGAAGAGGTCCCCAGGAATCTTGGCAGATTGGACTGAAAGGAAAGACACCAAGGCAGACTCGGTGGTACTCGAAGGAGCAAGCGAGGGAATTATTTCCTCATCTACTCCCCCACTAAGCTTTTGTGGGACCAAAATCCTCCTAAGAAGGGGAGGTGTGATCCATAGGGATCCAAAATAACTCTACTTCATCAAAAACAGTCAACACAAAGAAGAAAAAAACAATAAACAAAGGTTTTGTCTTGTAAGTAATAGGAACGCCGCTTGGTGTAGGACAACAGTTACAAAACCGCTGCCCAACTAGAGCGGTGGTCCTGGGACCGCCGGTGCACTGCGCACAGGTGGTGGTCCTGGCCATTACGGACATAAAACAAAATTCGAAATGAACAACCTTCGAATTTGAAAGGATGTTCGTTTCTCTTCTCCTTCATGACCTTTCCCATTCTCCAGTGCATGGGAGGACATGAGAAAGGCTATAAATACATGATTGTAGAAGTGTAGAGGGATCATCGAAGCATGAGAGCAAGTGAGCAAGAAGTCTTAGTGCTGGAAATTGTATTTTTGTAGAAGAAAGGAGTGTTGAGACAGAGCAAGCAAGTAATTGAAAGGAAGTGTTGAGATATTATCTACTTCCCTTTCATACTTATTGTAAATTATGTACTTGTTGATTTGAATTGGCCAATAGAAGTGGGAAGAAAGAGCAATTGCCCTTCCGACTGGTTTTTCCTCTATTGGGGGTTTTCTAGGATAAAATTGTTGGTGTTATGAGCTTATATTCTTTCATTGACTACAATTATTGATTCTAAGCACAATAATAATTCTTTCACTAGTTATCTCTATTATTTTCTCATAGAAAGTAAACAACAATGATTAATTGTGATTTTGTGAATAATTCCAAAGTTGAAGAGTTTACGAGATCATGTCTCCTATAGGTTACGGATCGAGTGGAGCAGTAGCTATTAGTGTTTTCATAATCATGCTTTGTATTTTTACTTAGTATTTGTTACATGTATATGTGTGGTGTATGTAAGAAACAATTGTGAAGAATGTTTTAGAATTCATAGGCACAATTTTTTGTTCAACATGAAAATAATTTAAATAAAGTCAACCTTTGGAAAAAAAAACAAATAACATAAATATAGATCAAGAATATGAATACTAATAGATGTTTATAAATAGATCCAAAATATTAACCTAACCTTACATATAATTATTTATATGAAAAAACATAAAAACTTATAAATACTCGGGTCATATCATTTAGTAATCACCATTGCACTTTACGACTCATAAGCCTAATTCTAACATTTTCTGGCAAAAGTTTAAAAGTGATAGGAGCATGAAGTGCGAGATCATATTTTGGTTAATCGTTTCGTACATGTCACAGGAAAAGGATGAGCCAACACATAAAATCGACGAGGATTGGGAAGGGCGGACGAATTGTTGCGGTATTAAATGGCCATAAAGATACAAAGAATGGGCTAAATTTTATATGCACGTTAATGAGGAAGTGGGGTGGGAAGCTGTACATTGTATGTAGGCACGAATGAAAGTTTAATAGTGCACCAAGAAAAGAATGAAGTGACTATACTCATATATAATTACGCCGTAAGGCGTTCTTGTAGTGGAGTTGAAGCTGTTTTGTCTGACAGAAGTCAGAAATCAAACGGACCACAATCTTCCTTAGAGTTTCGTTGAAATCTAATGGAGGAAAGACTTAATCGATGGCTGGATGACATGTGCAATCATGCATTTCGACAGGTATTCTCATGCATTTTGACACGTATTCTCATGCATTTCAAAAACTACCATTCGGACAAGCACGTCGATGACCTTGAGCAGGTTGAGGACGTTTCAGTGTTGGTTTGAGCAGTTTCCCCCGATCTCCCCACGGCGGTTGACAACTCCCACAAAGACGGGCATTATCTTTGATCGCGGGATGTAGATCTGGTGTGCTGTTTTTCCACCACATGCGATATATGTTCGTGCTTTCAGCTCTCTCGGCATTCTAAAACTGCAAAAGGCACTCCTGCAACATTACAGTCGATCTCAAAACGTCTATTAGGGATAAATCACAAAAACATGAAGCTAGCTTTCTTGAAGCACCTACAGAGGTTGGTGGCACTGGTGTGTTAAAGGAACCCGGAAACCCAGGAAATATTGAAGTTTCAAAGAAGGCCAGTAATGCAAGAGAAAACTTCCTTTTGAAATCTTCATCTTCTTGTTCAGAAGAAAGGTTTGTATGTAATTCTTCTGGAAAATCAGCCTGTGCAAAAAGTCAATTTATAAACATCTAAAATCCTCTGTAAAATTTTATCTGCTCATCATACTAACGAAGCTGAGGTCTTGAGCTAAATCTTTGCATCCATGGTTTAAACACATTATAGAGAGAAGACGATCACAAAATGTAAACAATGGACAACACGAGCAAGTATTACTTAGATGAGCAGGACTAGTCATCATTCTGTATGAATGTCAAATCATCAAATAACATTCTAGAATGGGGAGTCCTAAAAGATAGAAACTACAGCTCGTCAGGAGGACACTATTTCATTATATCTTCTTCTATTAGGAGGAGTAAAACTCATGATTATGATTAGGAACTAATACCCCATTTACAATGGAGCAGCTCCGTCCCTCACTTAGAATCCAATTATGCATATCATAATATTCATGCAGAAATGTCTCGGCTAAGTGAGGCCAGTGCTGGTAGCTTGAGAAGTTTTTCCATCATAGAATTGAAAGAATTAGAGGCCCTTGAATCAGAGGAGGCTTTCTTCCCTCCAAGATGACATCGTGAATACTTGCACAAAAGGTCATTTTTTCCTGAAAAGCTTAAAGATTTGCTGTTGCACAATATGAAAAAAACAGTGGAAGCTAAAAGTCATTTAGGAGTAGATAATATTGATTTACTCAATAGCTTCTAGAGAAGACAAAAGTTGAAGCTTAGCAGTGTACTGCGGTGGGACCTGCTTGAGCGTGTCAAAATTATTCTTTCAGTGCCTGACCTATGTAAGTAATAAACATAATATTGTTTTACGATTTCTAACTAGGTTCTTGGTTATGTGTATTTGTTTTTCCAGTCACTCTCATTTTGTACTTTTTGTGTGCACTGCAGCTGTAAGCTCTATGGTGGCAGTAATTTGCTATGCGTGGTTATTGGAGCACACATCAACCCAAGATGGATGGAACCCAGTGCCTGTCATTAATACCACTCGGTAAATGATGTGGGAGCATAGGCCAGCAGCATGGCTCTTCCACCACTGTGGTCTCGATGCTCGAGCTCTCTTCTTTTGTGATGAAGTAAACCTCTTTTCTTACATAGAGTACTGTTCAGGTTTGCTACAAGGTAAAGCTTGAGCTACAGTAGGATGTCTTGCTTGTCTTGTTGTCAAAAGAGATAGATAGATAGGTAAATAGAGATTATGGTTGCTAACCATGGCCAATCCTTTTTTGAAGTTTAAAGTCGGATACTATAAGTATGCGATGTAGTATATTGCAATTCCCTATACACACGTACTTAATGCAAAACAGAGAATATGTGGCAGAGGATAATCATGGCAAGTGCAACCAAAAGAGAGCCGTGTCTAACTAAATAGTCAATACAAAATGTAAATATTGTTTCTTCATTGCCGATGTCCTCAAGTGTAGGATTGTTAGTTTTTATAGTTTCTGCAAAGCTCAACCACTTTATACTAACACATATTCATACTCTAAGTCTGACTTATCGTAGAAGCTATGAAGTAAATCATGGGATATTATCATATTTGTGCACACCAATACGTTATGAAAGATTGAGCATATATGGTACTTTTATTTGAGTTCATTTATCCACTTGAAACCTTTCAAGTTCAGCTCTTTACCATTTTAATCCACATTTATTTTTGATGACAAAGTTAATTTCACCTCGTAATGTGGGGAATGAGTTCATCTTAAATCTTCCTTTCCAAGGTGAATTAATCTCTTTCAAGGCATAAGTATAGTTTAATCTTCCACTGGTACATGGACCATTGTTTGGACTGATGGACTTACCAATCTTGATCGTTACAAGGGACGATGCTTGTATTTTGAATTATTAGGTTTGCGGGTGATTTTAACCAATACATGTTTGAATCTATGTCCTGCATTATTTGTTGATGTTTTGTTCTTTCAATAACCAGCAACACATTTTATCGAATCATTGAAATAATGAGTACTGATGTGCTCTGGTGCTTTCAGGATGCAAAGAAGGGTGTTCTGTTCATTCATTTTCCTCCTTTGCTACAACTTCAGTTAAAGCGCTTTGAATACGATTTCATGTGCAATACGATAGTTAGAGTGATTGTGTATCTATGATATTTTTGTATGCAAGCACTTGCTATTTATGTATTATTCTGATATAGATTTTTTAGTGTTATAATTGAGTGTGTTAGAGTTGAAACGATGCACATTTTAGACTCTTAAAAATATCCCAGCGTAGAATGTCTAGATGCTTCTCCATTTGGCAATTTATCTTTTTTATGATAGTTATAGCAAACACTTTGCACAAAAAACCGTGAAATTAAGATTCTTTTTTTGGCTTAATGGGCAATATGACAATATGGTATGGTTTGACTTCAAAGCTCCATGTCGATGAGATGCATCTCTTTAAATTCAAAATTTAAAATGTTTGAGGAAAGATGCGAGATTACTTTAAAGAAAACCATATTTGAAAATGAGAATAATTTTTGTTCTATTGGACATTATGCGAATATTGGGAGTTTTATAACCTAAAGAGGGTTAAGAAATTAGTTATCGGCCTAACTTAGTTTTGGTTTTTGTAATGTAGTCCCCAGTTCCCGTGTTCAAGTTTAGTTTAATTACTTGTTCTTGGTAATCCTTATCCCTGCTACTGTTAGGGACCTTACCAGTTATTACATTCTTGGCTTTTAGATTGTTTCAGATGGTATGGCTGATCCTAAAGGTTCCTAAAGGACTGCAAGAGTAACATGGCAGCAAGAGGACTATATATGTATTTCGACAAAATGTTTCATATTCCATTTTTTTCTCCCTTTAGATGGGGTATACTCAAACTAATGTTAATTTGGCATATGAGAAAGAATTTTGGTGTTTGGAGCGGAATATTAGTTATTCAAATAGAGTACCCTATCTCAAGAAAGTTCTATTGTAATGTTGAATTCTATTCTTCTTTCTTACTTTATTTTTCCCCAAAAACCACTTATTTCTAATGGGAAAAACATTTAGTGGATGTTGTTCCATTTATTTTCCACATCTTTAATGCACATTATTTAAAGGAAAAGTTCCCACGATTGGTAACTTATTGTTCATTAGACATTGGGTTAAATTATTTACTATTTTTTAATATATATATAGATAGACATTTATTCAGTGAGGTGAGCTTAATTTTCAAATCTCATTCATGATAGGGAATTGGCCCTGCTTTGGTAGTACAGTCATTTATATCTTGGTTATAACAAAAGAACCTTTGATCTGAATTCTTAAAGATGGGAATATATGTGCTTTTTTTCATCTCTTTCAGCGTTTGAAGATGTGGATAGCTAGGAAGCGAACATTCACTTGTATCAAAAGTTGGAAATTATTTTCTATCCACTTTACTCGACTGGAATATTATATCCTCTCCCAATTCCTTCTCATCCATCTAACCCCCTCTTCTACAACCCTCTTCCTCCTTTTATGTTTTGCTCCCTCGAAAGCAACAAAAAAAACACCAACGACGACAAATGCCAACACCTTTCTTATTTTCCTTTCTATAAATTAGCTTTCTTACGCATGTACAACTTTCTCCCGATCTATAAACAATCCACTATGTAAAAAACATGTTGTTATAAATGAGAAACCAATTACTTAACATTGTAAATAGAAAAAACACAAAAAAACGTCTAAAACAACATATATTTCAGAACTTAAGGATTTTCAATACATTTGTAAAAACAACATGCACATTAATCAACCCAAAAAACAACTGCATAAACTTAATACTACAATTCCTAGGCTGCATCATGCTGCATAATGTGAGTGGTAGTGACATGGATGCTCTCCTCTTGTTCTTCATTTATATTTTTCTACCCTTGAGATAGCAAAATACCCAATGTCAATTAAGGTAACTTGCCTAATATTTGAAGGTGGTAGTGAGGTGTAATGGTGAGCCCCACCCTCTTTACCGATCCAGAGGAGGAGAATGGTAGTGAGGAGGTAATCCCCACCTAGAATGGTTGTGTGAGCTGTGAGGAAAGTAATTACGCTAATGGCCTCTACCCCTCGGACTTGCCCTAATTCAGAGGGATCTCAAGCGAAAAGGGGCGACGGAACACAAACAACAATGCAAGGGGCGTTGCCATAGTGATCCAGAAAGGTCTGAAGGTGAGCCACTTCTTGAGCCATCTAACGAGCTTACACTTGAATCAGTAAAAATATCAAACACAATCATCACTTTATTAAAAGTCAAAAGATTGAAATCTAAACTAAATGAACAAAAAGAGCTGAATTTCTCTCTTTCGAAATGAAGAAAAGAATTTCCATTATAAAAGCATGCTAGACTGGTGAAAGCCATCGGAAAGCCCGAAAAATTCTGAATAAGATGTGTTATATATATACATATACATATACATATACATATACATATACATACATACATATATATATATATATATATATATATATATATATATATATATATATGTATATATATACATACATACATATACATACATATACATACATATGAACAAAACCCGCAATACTCCCACCGTGACGATAAAAAATAGGATGCATCTCAGGTACCATTACATGTGAGTAGTGCTCCAATAATGGCTATGAAAGAAAATAACAATAAATAGTGATGACTAGCCACCTTCACAAACTACGTATCATAACAGTATGTCATATGTTCCCCTTTCAGGAGGACATTTGGGAACGTATTGCTACACTACCTTATCAAAATAAAAAAGAAACAATATTTCATTCATTAATATCTAAATCTGTTTAATGCAATTGATTGATTTCCTTAAGCTTACCTGCAACTTCCTTCATGTCTAGCCTAACATCCCTATTGCTTCCAAAATGGTAGCTCAAAGCCAACTCTACAACTGCACTAACCATGGCTTTAACCTCAGGGTTGTATCTACTGCTAATTTGCTAGAGACAAGCTCCGCCAAAATAACCCCAAAGTTGTAAACATTAGATTTTTCTATCGACTAAAACCATGGATGGTACTCTGGATCAACATATCCAGACATGCCTTGCGTAGCAATGGTAACAAGGAACGTCCAAAATCTACAGCTTTTACCCTGAAATTTTCGTAAAGGAGAATATTAGTGGATTTCACGTCTCTGTGAACTATAGGCAGATTTATGCTTGGAGGTACGCTCGACTAGGGTGGCCAAAACATCTCACCAAGTTTATGAGAAGGAGGGAGTCATTTTTTGAATGTGATTATGAAGAAATTTATGCTTTCAATAGGAAATACATGGAAATAGGAGGTCAACATATGGATAATTCAGACAGAAAACTTGAGGTTAAGAAGGCAATCCTTCTACACACAAATGTAGACCGACGACTAATCTTCACTCAATATGTACACGGTCAATGACGGTCAACGCATCATGGCCATCCATTTCACAATGGACAGCCACAATGCATTGATCAAAATTAATCAAGTGCATATTGAGTGAAGGGTAGCCTCTTGGAGGGAGAATTTCTTTAATAGCCAGTTGTTCAAAGTCTTCAACTTGTGTTGATTGATATTCACTATTTAGAATTTTTATGTTTCGTTTGATTTGGCCCTTATTCAAAGTTGATTCTACATACTATTATTAGAGTTACGGTCAATTTCTATCTTGGATATTAGAAAATAAGTTTGGTTGAGAGCGAAACATGGTGATCTGCATTGTATCACCTATTTCGATCATGGTAGACTAATTCATTGTAAATTGGGCAAGAGCAATGCCACTCTAGATCATGTTGGGTGCATTGAATTTTAAGACTTCAAGTTGTAAAACTTAAATAAGTCTATTATATTCACAACCATTTTTGTATTTTAGTATTTAGTTGAATGCTGCAGGTAACTACTTTATTCTATCCAAAATGATAGGAATAGATAAACGGTTACTTGTTTAATATGAGTTTTGAATTCATATGCACGAATAAAACATGTAATTTTACTAATAGTATCATGGAGCATTTATCTGGAGACCCTTTGAAGATTGATAACGATAAATTACATCATGTTTTACTTCACATTTTTGCAATCATGACTGTAGGTTTTGGTCAGGTTGTGGAGACGCTAAAGGAAATAGAGAGGTGACTTGCAAAACCTTATAACAAATACATTTGTCTACTGTTTCTGATTTTTCCTCTTTGTAAAATAAATTTCATACGCAAGTAGGATCGAGTACGAATGAATATAGGATTGACAATGTACAAACCATGCTACTTTGATTGACAAAGCTAATAGTTAAACAATGTAAATTGAAAAAAAGGCAATGTATCTTTTACTTTGTGGATTTTATAACTATAGGGTTTTAAATACTAGTGCTTCTTGTTTAGATATTTTGAACCATCGCTTAACAAATATTCATTTTCGTTCATTCATACACTCATTTATTCATCATGCTCACTAATCAACCCAAAATCCATCTACATACAATTATTACTACATTTCCTACCTACGTTGTGTTCCACTCCCCATGTAAATATAGTTCACATTATGGAACAAAAACCCTCTGATCCCTTACAGCGTCTACATCGCACGTTTCATCATGCGATTGCTAGTTATGCATATTTGAAGCATCACATCAACGACTCTAACATTCATGTACGTCGACATCCGCCAAGTGATCAACGACTCCAACATTCCCATACGTCGGCATCCGCCACATATCCGCCATTACCATCATAGATTGCTTTGACACTTATTAGAGCCAAAGAGTTCACCCCTTTGGTATATGAATTTCAACATAATTAGGAGAATATCTCGTATCCTCCTTTTTTATTTAAATGATTAAACAATAGAGTCCCTAATGCATGTCATCGATGCTAAGTATTTGGGATGCTTGGATGGTTGCCGTTTTGTTTGATTCTCCTCGACGAGATGACAAGCATGTGAAAATAAGGGAGGGAAACAAAGGTGCACCTAATCCAAGAACCTTTTATAATATAGTTTGGATACAAAGTGAAGGTGAATTGTATTTGTATTGCATTACAAGTGGGGTTTGTGTATATATATGTGCAACACTTAACTTATTTAATGTCGGAGATTACTAATGGCTACATCACCATTCATGACGGTACCAGCGAAAACAAATCATTATCATTATCAGGATCATTGTCTTGTGTTTTTTTTTGGTTTTGAATGCGGTAATCATTGCACTAATACCTTGGAACCAAGTAGCCATCATGCTAGCACTGGCACTGACAACATACCCACTCTTGCACTTTCGTCCACATTGTTGAAGAAGGTTTAAAAACCATTTGTTTTTGACTCTTTCGATTCAAATATTTTTGATTTGGTTGCGTTGGCAGTCAGTTCGTTGATTACACCTTTTTTAAGTACGCAGGTTGGATCCTAGATCCTGGTACACTATTGTGAGCATGATGGGGGAAGGAGTATGCACATGCCTTGTACGTCGTGTGCCAATTCTGTGTTGCAAAGTCTTTTCTCCTCCTCCTTGTGTGCTTTTACGTTCTTTGTATATCTCATTCTTGCGTAGCGTTCAAACGTAAAAGCTGGTAGGATTTGTAGATCTTTGATGGCACGAACTCTTGACATTGCTGTGAATGTTAGTCCTTGACGGTCAACATTTCCGATGTCTATTGTGGCCTTGTCAAGAGTTAGGCCTTGTGATTTGTGGATGGTGAGGCCCCAAGACATTTTTAGTGGGATTTGGCGACGATTTCCACGTGTGACAGGAGGTAGGGGCAAGTGGGTTGGGTTGAGTATGTCCCATGGGGGCCCTTGGTAGTGTTTGAAGTTGACAACAACAAAGGATGGCAAGTCTGGTGGTTGTGTTTCTGGGTTGTACACGACATCTGTCACTTGCCCGAGTGCACCATTAACCAATCCTGAGCTAACCCATAAGTTAGATGTCAACATGACCTCTTGTCCGGTGCATAGGAAAACTACTGGGTCTAGTTGAGTGTCGTTGATGTTTGAGTCAGAGTTATGTTTGCTTTGTTCTGCGATGCTCATTGCAATTGGTACGTGTAAGGATTTTAGCATTTGTTTATTGTGCTTGCTTGCTAGGTCCTTTGTTGCAAATAGGTGCTTCTCAGTCGTGAACATGGATTGCTCTGAGGTAGACATGCATGACTTTGTACGTGACATGAGAAGAGACCAATCCTTAACGGTTGCTTCTGCATTTCTGATGTTGGTCAACATTTCTCTGAATTCAAGTTGTGTCGAGTTTAATCCTTGTTGCCTAAAGTTTGTGTCCAAGGTGATCACGGTATCAAAAGCATGCCAAAGGGAGCTTCCTACTTTGTTGCCTGCATATAATGGTACATCGTTGACCGGAGGGAGCTGGCCTAAGTCACCCACCAAAATCATTGAACAGTTACCGAATGCATGGTTACTATGTTGGGGGAATGCCTCACGAAGTCTTTTGTTGATGTTGTGTAACATTGTAGGACCTATAAAGCTCATTTCATCTATGAGTATGTAATGTACGACACTCATACGCTCTTGGAAGATTGCTAGGGCTTGGCCTTCAAGAGGTTTCATGTCGGATATGGGTATTCGGAGGGAAGAATGTATAGTAGATGATTTTATATTGAATGCAGCAATACCTGTTGGGGCTAGTACAAGGAGGGAAGATTTAAATTTCCAGTCATATTTTCAAGCCCATTTCTTATGCGTTGTATGAGGTATGATTTTCCTGTACCAGCGGTTCCCTGAATGATCATCTTCAATGGTGGGTGTTTCCCTTGTTGAGTTGCATGGGAAAGTACAATTGAGTATGCAAGGTGTTGTTTTGATGATAGTTGCAGAGCGTCTAATTGGGTAGGTGGAGTAACAAGTGGTGGTGAATTTTCAGTGCGGGCAAGGTCTATGAATTTAGGTGCACTTTTTTGTAAGGCAAGCAGGGATTGAATGAACCTTCCAATCGTGGTTAATGTCAAAGTCACGAAGGCCTATCATGTCTACATCATCAATTGTTGTATTGAGTGTTGGGTGCATGCGTGATATATGCTCCCATTCAAATAGTTTTGCATGCAGTGGATTAGATCCCTGCGAGTTATTGTCGTCACTACTTGTCCCAGTTGCAGTTTCTTCTAGAGTAGTGGCTCTATTAACATGTAAAGGGACGTACGAGTTTTTCAATTTTCCCCATTGGTTAGTTATTTCAGATGTAGAGATGCCAATGTCTGTTTGGATATGTCGAAAGGGTTTATAAAGTAGAAGCTCTGTCCAGCAAAAATCCTCATAGTGTATCGCATCTGGGGTGGGGACATCACTGTATCGGGGGAATACGCGGATGACAATAGGGGTTCTTCTTTGTAGCCATTGAGTAACTTTCCTTTGGTTGTTGTAGGACCAGGAATGAGCAACTTCAAAGAGGGAGGTGTTCTCTAATTGTGAAGGGCGTTTTATGTATGCATCTACGAATGAAGGGAATTGGAATGTGTTTCCTAGGTCTGTGAGGACACGTTTGAATACCTGCTTACCGACGGATAGGGTAATAAATGTTCGACTACAACTGGAGAGGGGGAGTTTTTGTAACATGTGGCATGTTTCTTGTGCACCAATGTCCCGGTCAACAATAGTTTCTGAGAGGAATTTGTTGTAGGCCGCCTTTGCAGGGTGATCGACGCTAACTTCATTAGATATCCATGTCAACATGTGATGGTAGCTCTCTGATTTCTTCTCTGCCTTGGCTGCATATTTTGTAATGTATTGTAAGACCGCATGTTGTGACAAAACGGGTTGACAGTCAACGTTGGCTCGCCATAGAGCTAGCATGTCTGCGTTGTGTATGTTGACCCATGCGTCATTGCGTGCAGGGGTGTACTTTTTTTACTGTTTCATCTATGCCCAAACTCGAATACTCTTGGAGTGGCCAAGGGGCTTTATATCTACATTGAAGTGTCCCATTTTTTTTCTGCAAGCAGGTTGCCTCACTGCATTTTGTGTGGCGTTGCACGTGGTTCAACAAGTTTTCATAGTCAACTACAGGGTTGTCTGTAAGTATCCCATATGTGTCTAACAAGCATGGGTCATCTTCCTGAACGATGTATCCCAGGTTTTCCACTCTCAGGGCCCCTTGGATTCCATGCAGTTACTAATTGGTCGAAGTAAGTCTTTGCCGCATCAAGTTCACGGGGGTTGTCCCAGTTTAGGATCTCCATGTTTGGTGCATTTGGAAGCCATATAAAACCGTGGATATGAGCTGAGCCTCGGTGTTGCCATTCGTACCTGTATTTTGCACAAAGAAGATCCACTTAGTAAATGGGGCAGGGGTGGTATTGTATTAAAATCTAAGTGGTAGTGACCTCACCTGTACCAGTAGTCGGTGCAATGCAGTTTTTTTGAAGCACCTCCTCGCAAAATATTGTAAATTTTTTCCATGTATGCAGAGACGATATGGGGGTGCATGTTCAAGTTCGTGTTTCTCCATTGCTGGCCAGTTGTTGTGGGTGGCGTCGGGGTTCCTGGCATTGCTTTGTGTAAATCTGGCCATTTAGTATCTGTTGCACTTAAAGTGAAGAAAAGCGTAGGGCTTTCTAGTTGGGTTATCATATTTGTGAGTTCATGCCTGCATTTGCACCAAAATGATTTAGTTCCTCGCAAATTGGACCCAAAGCGCATTAGTTGTTCTGCAATGTGGGCGTCCGGGTAGTGTGCAAGTTGCTGGCGTAACATCGAAACCGTGGTAGGCAAGTTGTCCCCTATATTTTTTTGTGAAAACAACAGATGTTGATTGGCTCTGTGGTGCAACATAATGTTGAGAATGAAGTAGCGAAAGCGTGGATGGCTTCCAAATCTGTTATCATGGTAACGTATTAGGTGCAATGCGTATTCATGCATGTGAACCCTTTTGATCCGTGCTTGGTGGAACAATGCAATCCCTGTAGGGAACAATGTTGGAAAAGCCATAGAGAGCAAACCCTCAGTGTTGTATTCGTTAACTGTAGCTGAACCAATGTGTGGCCACTCAATTGATTGTAGCGGAGTTTGTTTTCTACCTTTGATGAAATTTGTTATTTGGTCAACCTCCGAAGTGGCTGGAGGGAGGGAGGACACAAAAGATGATGGTTGCCGCTCATGGGTATTTGGTGGGGAACTTGAGAGAAGGTCTGCTTCTGATTCTGCTTCAGCATTGTCTAGGATAGTTGAATTGAAGTGTGGTAGGGAAGTAGATATATCAGTACTGTGAGGTGGTAGGGAATGCAATGCAGTGTGGTCTAGGACAACATCCTTGTAGTAAGGGTCATGAGCTATTTTGAATTGCAATGCAGCCAAAACACGAGATCTACTTACAAAGCATTCGTAAGCTTTATTTGTTGCTCGATTCTTCGGATGATTAAGATGTCCAAGTCTTTGACACGCCGAGGCAAGTGTTTAGTTATGGATGAAACATCTTGGGGGAAGCATATGGTGTGGCCCCTATATTTGTATTGACCACCTACAGCGTGAGTCACCTGCAATATTGGGTTGACCCTTGCTATCAACATTTCCTCAACTTGTGTAAGTGAAGATAAAACCTTAGGTTGCGGGCCTGGGTCCATGTTATTCCAACTTGAGAAGCGACGATCATCTTTTTCAACAATGCATCTGCGACAGGTATTGGCACCTTTGTAAACCCTTGTATGTAGCCCAACATATAATTCATTACAACATGAACATCTGTTTGGAGGTGGGAGGTGATCTAATCTTTGATGGAATTGGCGTTGGGTATCTTGGAGTGAATGCGTATTTGGTGTGTGATCTTCGAGTAGGTTGACATGGTTGGCTATATAGACTGGCGCCTGTGTGTTCAGCTTTTGTCATTTCATGCAAGCTATATGGTGACGATGCTCATTTAGGTTGTTTTTGTTGGCTGCATACCTCAACCGAGCCTTTGCATTTTTCTCAGTTCGTGTCAGGCCTGCAAAATGAGGGAAACAGGTAACAATAATTAGGTATAGAGGGTAGTTAATGCATGCAAAAAGTAGAAGTACTTTTTTTTATTGACGTGAAGTGTAACAATGTATGTCTAAACATCATTTTTTTGTTTAATAATGTCGACAGTGTTTGCATTGCTGGTATAAAGTGACCTTTTTAACGTGCAAGATATCCTCAGATGACGGGGTGAGAGGGAAATGTCCCCCTCCACCCGAATATGTTGTATTATAAAGACATATTAAGAATCAAGAGTGATATATAAATATAGGAAAACTTGAGCACAAATGCATATGGTGAACTGTCGCAACTTACTATGAAAACCAACAACATGCATCAATATTAAAGGTTATATAACTTACGAATGCAAAAACTTATATGTGGAGTAGGTGGTATGGTAAGTATGTATTTGTAAGTTCCTAACATTGTGTGGGTACAATATAATATGTTTTCTGAGATAGTGCAGGATCTTTTTGGTCAATAGATAGTTAAGGGGATGCGAGGAATGCATCTAGTGGGGATTCCTGCATGTTGAAAGTCATGTCCTTAACTGCAGTGACAACAGTGCATTGGGCTTTCTCTTCTGACCTGTAGACCTCTAGCTTCGCGGTTATTGTGAACATGTAGCGGTGGAATAGAATTGGCTTAACAACAGGCCAAAACTTGTCGGGTGTTGGTGCAAGAAGTTGTAGCTCTTGTGCTGATATACCCATGATTGATGTAGCAACCTCATCAAAAGTAGTTACCCATGTTGTTGTTGTGCCATCCTCAATGATGAAGTGTAATGCATATTTGTAGTCGCAATGAGAGACATCATGCTTGCATTTTTGGCAATACCAAGAGGAGTTTGCAGTTAGATCAAGTTTTTTCTTGCATTGTTGGTTGTTAACAATTGATGTGCATGTTGGATAGCTAAATGAGGACATATTCATGTGTATAATTGTTGTTGCGGTGGAGAAGGTGAGTGTTTTACCTAGTTGTGAGGAGGATTTTATGCCTGCGATATCGGTTTCCTCAATTTTTCCAATACTCACTGAAGGGTATGCAATAGTAGAGTCGAGCGAAGTAAACCATGCACGCAGTGCATGAGCCTCAGTTATATCAGGATCTATGAAGATTTGTGTATTAGGGCTGTGGCTAATGTTGTTCCTTTGAAAGATGTAATTTTTGCTCTCTTAATTGCAACAACTGGTCTGACCGATGTCTATGTAGCACATAGTTCACTCAGAAGTTTGCCCTCATTGTCACTGAAGCACCCCATAACGTTGCCTCAATACATAGTGTCGAGTTATCAGTAAGTAGGACTGTGCGTTTGTGGTTAAAAGTACTATCACTTTTCCTTATAGTGGAGGGGGCAGTAATGGATAGTGCAATAGCTAGTAGGTCAATGGTGGATTTGGCGGGGAGGAGTTGATTTCTGCTATTGTTTTGAAATGGAAAAGATATTGCGGTATGTCCATGGACTGATTTGTACTAAGTTTTACAGAGGAATCCAAGTCTAGGATGATGTCCCAAGGAGTTGTGGAGTTGTTGTAATCTTTTTTTGCAGGCCGCAAGGTGCCTCCTCTGATTGTGTATGTTTTACCTAGTTGTATTTGGTTGTAGTAAGAAGTTGCAGCTTGGTCAAAAGAAGTCACCACTATATCTGAACTGCTTTTGTCGATAACGTCGAAGCTAAAAACTTGCCCTGTGCGTTTGTCGTGGTATAGTTGTTTAGGTAGCCTTTTTTGATGACCCTGCCTTCAATAGTCCAAAGGCTTTGGTAAGGATTTAACGATTTTATTGGCGTGAGTTGCATGCAGTCTACAGGGTGTCCTTCACGTGTAGTTGGTGCCAAAGTATCAGTGCGGGCTGTTGGCATGTGTACAACCAGTTGGGGAGGCACAACGTTGGGGCCAATGGAGCCTGTGATGCTGGTGGTTCCTAAACAATAAAATAAAATGGAAATGAATTAGCAAATGGGGTAATGTAAAGTATGAGGGCGCATGCGCTAAACCATAAAGTGGGGTAACCAAGTTATCGTACACATTAAGTGGTTCTTTTTAGAGAATAAGCACGTAAAGATATGTACAGTGGGGAAGATGTTCATAGAATACAACAATTTTCATGCTCATTCAAAGTAAAGTATGAAACATATGTACATCAACTATTATGTATTTCTCGTGATAGGCAGTATACAAAACTTCTGACGGTGGTATTAAAATGGAACAAGTACAACATATTTATGCAAGTATAGGTTTATCGAGGCAGCCCTTCAAAAAGAGGTTACTGTGGGTTAGAATAGAAGAGGTGGGCATATGTATGAGTAGTGCAAAGTCGTAGTAGGGGTGAGGTAGGGGCTAAAATTATAGGGACGCAAGATAAGCATTGAATGCAACTCTAATGGAGTGTTCCTCGCCGACCAGAGTAGTACTGATCATAGCTTAGCAAACGAAGGAAAGTGTACAATGCGTCAAGCCTAAGGTACGTTGCATCTACCTTGTGCATCATGTCTAAGACAGTGGTTAAATCACTATCGAGAATCATTGCTGATGGGATGAGAGACTCTGATATCCTACCAGAAATGGTTGAGCATGTAGTTGCAACAGAAGTAGCCAAAGAATGGACAGAAGTTGCAAGCGGTGGTTGGACACTTTGTATTGAGCTTTCGTTGGTGGTTGCCTGGGTTGCATATGACTGAGGGGACCCATTTGAAGCTACCAGTTCAATCGGAGGGCTCCCGACAATGGCACTAGAGGTATCATCAGATATTGTGATAATGGATGGACTTCCATTTGGAGCGGCCATAATACCTGAAAAAAGCAACCAACTTTGTTTAGTATAAATTTTTCTTCTACTGACAAGTACAGAAATACATATACATATATATGTCACGGATTTCAATCATTTATGTAGCATTGAAGGTGGGAAAAAGAGATATTGCAGAATAATTTATGTTGGACGTAATAACAAGACATCTTGAGCTGCATCTCCGGAGGAGAAATTTGTACTAAGGGCACAACCTCAAGTAGAACTTTTTAATATCCAAGACAAATCAAAACAAATGTCCGAACTTGAGTACAAATAAATGAACCTCGGTATAGGAGAATCCGAGAATATGAAAAAATTGTTATGGAAAACTAGAATTTATGAATTCATAACAAGCTAGAACCCAAATATCGCTAAGAAATCGAGAATTTTATGACAAACAATTAATTAGATTTCTCCTTCAAGAACAAGAACAAATTACATACATAAAAATCAAAATATAATTCAACACACAAGAAAAAGGCTACGAGAAAGGCATAACAGAGAAATATAGACCAGCACTGATGCTAAATATTGACAAATTTAAATGTAAATTATATATATTAAAATGAAAATATAAATTCAAAGATTTGAAGAAATGGTGAAATTTCAAAAACAAGAAAAAGCCATGGAGAAATAAATAAATGCACATGATCTATCATGCCATGAGAAGATGTCGCTTCCTTCGAGGAGGGAGCTGCCGAGGGGTCCTTGTGGGTGGAAGGAAACGTAAAGACTTTCGATATTCGCTTCTCGTGCCAAACTCATAGTCGACCACCACATGGGCCCGACAATTTCTAGCGTTGTCAAATATCCGGATATAATGGATCGAAAACACATACGTTGCATGTTTGTCAAGAATATAGACAGAGCTTAAGCATCCCTCAACAAAATAGATCTCCATTAGACGCCCAGGACTTCGATCGAGTGAATCTTACAAATACATGGATGACTAAATAAGATCAGCTAAGATCAACTACAGTGAATATTGAGGAAAGGTGGAGCCTCCCGAATGTAATGTTGAATCCAGTGCTCAAAAGATAGAGACTTCGATGTAAAAAGAGTGATATGACAAGAGCAGATGGATACGCACCGGTCACAAATCGGGGATGGTCAAGGAACTATTGCCACTATGGGAACTTCAATGTTATTTCCAATACATGGATATAGATAAATGCATTACCAGGGAAGATACAATACGTCTAATGCAAACTTTAACATCAAATTACTTAATAAATAAATTAAAATTAAAAATAAAAATAAATACACTCACACGACATTACGATTGCACCAGCCCACCCGACTGCCATTGTAGAATGCCTGTAAACTTAATAATCTAGTAAGGAGGATTTTGGCCTGTAATGGCCCTCGCAATAAAATTGGAGTTTCCATTAAGATTTCTAGGATAGATTTTTAGTAATTGCAAGAAACACCATAACTAAAAAATTCACAAAATAGAAATCAGAAAACATACCAAAAAAATTCAAAACATTCCAAAAACATTGGCTCGATGAAACGTCTAGAGACTCGGAGTAGCAAATTCAAGCCTCCAAATTAGTCAATTTACAGAAAAAGTAAATCTTAGGATATCACAGGGATAGAAAGATCAGAATCATCAAATCCTACTTTCGGCTTTAACACCAGTTGCCAAAAGTATTTCACAATTGTGATTGCAAAAAGGAAAAGAATCGAAAGAAAGAACCGAAGAATCATCAAAATTAAGCTCAAAAATCAAAGACCAAGAGGAATTGTACAAATTTAATCTTCGTATATGATGAAGGGAAACAAATAGGGGCCTATCGTGTCTATAAATAAATTAATTTGCACTCCATCGATTTAATTTAGAGATCATAAATGGTATCATTGCATTAAAAACAACCCATATATTAAAATTTATTTTGTAAAATATAAAACAAAGCTAAATCTGTAGGAGAATAAATGATGTTTCTATTTCCCATATGACCATGCTTATTACGAGGGGAGGGGACCACCCGGTGAGAGAAAAAGAGTTTGCATAACCAAACAAAGAAACGGATATTACCAGGGAGGGATTTAGACATCCGACACTGGATAAAGTATGAGAAAAAAATCTATTCCAAACGACTCCTTAAACAAGAAACATTTCCAGTTTCAGACTTAGCAACTACAATAACTCAAAATCAACGTTTACCTGCAAAGATTTTCAAAAGTATGTAAAATCGCAAAACTAAAAACTCTTTTGGAATTATAAGTTAGTAAAATAAGAAAGCGAATAGCTAATCTAATTGTGGAGATGGTGCAGGATGAAAACTAAAAAAAGTAGGGGTGTATTTATAGACAGAGAACAGCTACAACACATCCACTACTATTGCAACAACCACAGTTATGAGAGGAGAGTTCTACAGGAAAAATCCAAAGAAAATCCAAATGTATTTTTATGCATACGTAGCATGGGAGACAGATGGGGCGTGAAGCAAAAGGGTGGGAGGGTCGGTGGAGTTGGTGTAATTGCTTCTCTGTGATTTCTTTTATGTTTCTTCAAATAGCTATGCATACGTTGGTAATGGCAAACTTTAATGTTTTAATGTTTGGGCACGAAGATATTTTAGATCTTTTTAACAAAATATGTGGAGTTTGCCATTTGTGTGTCACAAAAAGTCATTTCATAAAAATGGCAGTATGCATTGTAAGGAAGTCAAGTCATTGTTTCTTTATTACTTTTACATATTGGACGACATTGACTGCATTTCATTCACTAAGCAATCCAAAGTATACACAATTTTCTTTACTTTGTCTTCAGTTTTAAAAAGAAAAAGAAAATCCAAAGTATACACACTTTTCTTTGTTTTCTATTCTTTCATGTTGTGAGTTTTTAAAAAAGAAAAAGAAAATTCAATAAATATAAAATAAAAGTTACAAATCATATTTCACAACATCAAATAAATGTAGATCTACGTGCACATAATGAATGGTAGCCTTTAGTGGGTAATGTTAGTTTCATTAATAAACATGATTACATTTGATACCCCTTGAACAACAGTGCCACTTTGGATACAAGAAGTGTTGAGTATAGTAGTAGTGGAGGTGCTATCAAAGCAGAGGGTAGTTTTTACAATGGGTTGAGTGATATTAGTCTTGTTTGCTCCTTTCTTCTTGCTCTAATTGTTGAGTACGTGCGCTATATTTGAGTATCTCTTGATTAAAAAAGCATGTGAAATGTGCATATTTGCAAGTGAGGGAACTCTAGAGAAAGTTGTGAAAGTCAGACCCTGCCTTTCAGTGGTTCCAATGTCGACGGTTGCTCTGTGCAAAGTAAGTCCTTGCGACTTGTGGATAGTTAATCCCCATGCCATTTTAATCGGCAATTGTCTTTGATTCCCTCTCGAAATAGGGGGTATGGGAATATGTAATGGGTTGGAGGGATCCCAACATGGGTCATTGTATCTATCAAATTTTACAACAACAAATAAAGGTAATGTTGGTGGTTGCATTGATGCGTCGTAGACAATGTCGGTGATTGTTCTTGTGGCACCATTCACGAGGCCTGCATCAACCCATAGATTTGCAATAAGCATGATTTTTTGTTGTTTGCACAACAAAACTTTGTGTTCCAACTGATCATCATCAGGATTTCTGGTCCAATCCGCTTGTTACTTTCAACAATGGATTGGGCGATCGGAACGTTCAATGCCTTCAACATTTGTAGGTTGTGGGAGTCCACCAGATCGTTTTTGCAAACAAATGTGGTGCGTCCTTAAAAATGTTGAGCTCTTGCTGAGTTAGGTGTGTGTCTATGCGAGACATTAAGAGTTCCCAATCCTCAATTAGAGGGGTTGAATCTTGCATGTGGAGCAGTAAATTCGGAATGAAACTTGTGCATTGGTTGTTCCTTGTTGCTGAAATATTGTTTGCAATGTAATGGAAGACTAAAATCCCTTCCAAAGGGTTGCTCCATAGGAATTACTTGCATAAAGAGGACTGTCCAAAACCGGTGGTAATTGGTCGAGGTCACCGAGGAGGATGACTGATCTATTCCCAAATTCAAATGTTCTTGAGTGTGGGAAAGCTTCGCATGAGCCTACTGTCAATTTTGATTAGTAACTTTGGGCCGATGAAACTCATTTCATCAATAAGAACATATTCTATATGTTTCAACTCTTGAAAAGATGATAATGCACTACCTTCAAGGGGTTTCAGTTCTTTGATTGGAATACACAGGGCTGCGTGGATTGTGGATGTGGATATGTTGAATGTTGAAACACTGTAGGGGCGAGCACAAGTAGAGGTGAGGGAGATGTGCTTGATGTTGTGAATGTATTCAGATTTTATTTATCAGAAATGATTTTCATGTGCCTGTCGTTCCTTGAATTATCAATCTTAGTGGAGGTAGATGGGTTTTGTTTTTTGAATGGTGTAGTATGGTATCAAGAGCTAGTTGTTGTTCTGAAGACAAAGGAAGTGTTGTAGATGGTGGTGTGGCCTGCATGCTATTGTTAATTGTGTCTGCCTTTTCTCTCTCGATGAATGATGAACCAGTTATTTGCAAATCTTGTGGAACGTCATGTATGCTCCAATTATTATGTACGTCGAAGTCTTGTTTCCCCAACATATCAAGACTGTCAAGACCCGTGTTGTTTCCCAGATGAAGTTGTGTGAAGATCGCCATTCTTGCATTGGTTCGTGTTGAATACTGCATTTGGCCTTTGAGTTAGAACTAACATCTGTAGCAAGTCTTGTGTTTGTGGTAGTGCGTAAAACATGCCACGGTCTGTAGTTGTGCTTGAACATGTCCCAAGTGTCATTGATGTCATGTGGGGTTGAGCCAAATTCGGACACAATATTTTTGAAAGGTTTGTATAAAAGGAGTTCTGACCAACAAAAAGGTCATATGATGTTGAATCCTGAGCTGGGACATCCACAAATCTCGGGTGGACCCGACAATTGCTTGTGTCGGTCATTTTTTCCATTTATCACCTTTATGGTTCTTGTTGTAGCTCCAATCTCGAGCAACTTGAATAAGTGGTAGGTGTTCCATGGTTGTAGGATGAACTTTATATGCATCCAAGAAAGCGGTTGTTTGTTGTGCATCGACGTCACTTTCAATGACACGTCTTAGAATCTTTTTGCCAACATTTAATGATACAAATAAATGACTTGCACATAACAAGTGGAATTTTTGCAAAGCATGTGGCATGTTTCTTGTGCACTTATGTCATGTTCAACAACACTTTATGTGAGCATTGGTTGATTACCATTTTGTTTGATTCTCCTCGGCGAGATTACAAGCACGTGAAAATAAGGGAGGGAAACAAAGGTGCACCTAATCCAAGAACCTTTTATTGAAAAAGAAAAGGTGTTGTATTGACTTTCATAACCATCTTTTGTAATTTTCTAAGTTGTGTTTTGTCTATATTAATTTTTTTTGCCATGCATATTTGCAACTCAATGTTTGTTGTAACTTATTATACATCCAAATATTTTATCACGCCAAAGGCGTTCCCCCTATGGTAAAGGACCTCAGGACATTTCTCGCGATTGCCTTAAAATTGATGGTTTGACTGGCCGTCTGACGCGTTTTCGTATTTTTAACAATTATTTTGACATGTGGTGGAGAGCATCCGTAGCAAATGGTTTGGGCAGCGAACGTCGTGTCCGGAATTAGACAGCGGGGTTGAATCCAACACGAGTCCCATCAGTCCTGCTCATCTCTGGACACTCTTCGTTTTCACAGCATCTGTATATGCGATTACTGCGTTGATTCATATTGGTCGAAAGCTACATCAAAGGCGGGATCGCGGCAGGGTGAGGTCGGCGCCGGCATCTAACAACATTGTTTTGTCAACGCCTGCACTATGATCTCGATTCTCAAATTTCTCACCAGTCCAAAGTTGACATTGCAAATTTTCAATGCAGATTTTTTTTGTATTCTCAGATTCTGAAATCTGCTTTTTATATTATTTTGAGATGAATTTGATCTTGAGGGTTCACTATACTTTTGAAACTATTAAAAAATTTCAGACCTCTGCAGCTTGTTTCTTTGTGTAAGCTTTTTTCTGGGATAGTTGCAACCCCTTTAATTGTTTCTTTGTGTAAAGTTTCTTCTGGGATGGTTGCATCCATTTTGACCAAATTGACATTTCAAGGAGTGCTTCTTGTTAACTCTTCTTAAGAATAAATCAAAGTGTGTTGGATTATCATGGTGAGAATAGCAATTACAGATAGACATCTTGTCATTCTCGATATGATCTGATTATTTGAGGTTTTTGGATTGGCTTCTGCAATTTTGAGTGTCTGCTAATTTGGGTCGGTGGTTGATGCAGTGAATTTGGACGAGTGCTTGATGACTAGGATACAAGAAATGTCCCTGGATTATCATTTCACCGTGGAGCAAGAAGTGGGCTCTTCTACTCATGCCTTCTTTGGCTTCAATGGTAAGTATACAGATATTGAAGAGTACTATTTTTTATATGACCTTCTTTTTTAGCAGTTGAGGGCCTAGGAGAATCTCTGACTCTGCCCCTTCATTCTGTTGCAGGGGCAGAGTCAAATGCATTCCTTATAAATTCTCAGTGAGATTTTACAAGATTTTATGAGGTTTTCAGATTGGCTTCTGCAGTTTTGAGTGTCTGCTAATTTGGGTTGGTCGTTTATGTAGTGAATTCTGATGAGTGCTTGATGACTAGGATGCAAGAAATGTCCCTAGAAATTTAGCATATAAGAGTCTATATTTGGGTGGGAATAGCTTAACGGGTATGGTCTTCCAAATACTTCAAATAATTTGGCAGTCTTTGACGTTTCTAGGAACGCATTGATAGGAGACATACCATCTTTATGGCCTCCTCTAGATATGCTCAATGACAAATTGCTAATTGGCAATATTCCTCTATAACAGGAGCAAGCAATGCCAAAATATTGATAACGACAATCTTGCACTTCAAATTATAATACAGTTGATCCAACAACAGAGCTATAATCCATATCTGTGGAATTGGTTGCCAATAGGTGGCATTCACATAAGTGAAACTGCACAATGTTTGGTGGCTTGTAGCAACCCAACTGACCAAAAATATTCAAATTTCACAATCTATCAATAAAGAAGATAGAATACAATTTGAAATTTCATAGTATTCATAAGAGGTAGGGAGCATCAATGTTAAATGGGTTATCCAAAGAATGATTGTTTTAAGTTAATTACGGTGATACATTATTTTGGTAAAATGCTCTGCAACTTCATTAATGTAGTTAACCGCAATGCTCTTGGACTCTTCAGTGTCTCAAATTTGTTCCAGTTGATGCTCTATTCCAATCACTTCTACAACCAGTTTAAATAATCTCCCAGCCAATATTCCCTATATCCTCATCTTATGAGTCCCTGTCCTGCCCCTTGTTGGTGACATGACAGAGAACATATATCGCCTATACGTGACCTCAACGGTCAAGCATTAACCTGGCTACATCTTTAGTACTTTGCATGTAGTGGAGTGTTAAACACAGGCCAATCAACAGAAATATTCCTGAAATACTTTCAACAGTGACACAGTGATGTAAAAGAGTAGGAGTATGAGAATAATCATGATGAATAGGCACAAACAGTGCAACCATTTGATCCTGGAGCAAGCACCCACCAACCATATTTTTGGGATGTTTTTTCATTAATTGGTTGGTCATTCAACCTGACAAACATATGTGATCTTTATGTGAGCGCCCCACTAAACCTAACAAGGAGATGATCATTTTCTGCCAATTCAATATCCATTGTTGTTGTTTGGGTCACTGTTTCAGACTCCCCGCCTCGTTAATTAAGTACATGGATTCCAATTACCTGTCTTAACTGTCATCCTCCATCAAATAAGGTCTCAGATATTCACTTCCAAGTTTCTATCTGATGAACTGCCTTCAATTAAAAAATCTCCAGGAATTGCAAACTATGTTGGAGAGGATAACAATGGTCAGTTTGTTTGCACCATCATCAGATGTTAAAGAAGCACCACCAAATGCATCAACACCAAGAAATATGACTGCAGATTCTCCACCTTGATACATTCTAGCAATGAGATTTTTAGAAAATAGAGGCTCTGAAACAGTAATCTCAGTAGTTATAATTCTTAAACTATCAATCAAGAATACTGGAAAATTTCATCTTAAATGGGTGTCGTAGTTGAATTGGAAACTGGAGCCTACATTGTCAAGAACAAACAACAGGCATACAAGGTGAAAGCACAAAACATCAAGCTTAAAGATGCACAAATTACAAATGTTATACATATATCCATAAAGTATTTGCTATCTCGGTCATTGGGAAACATTGTCATAAGTTTGTTACAATAATTGTATGAAAGAGATCGAAATATGAAATAAAGGAAAGCATTTTCAAAACATCAAATACACATACAAATCTATCATGTGGTAGTAAAATTCAAAAAATAAAATACATTTTTAATTCACCTCTTCAATCTTGGGACCAAGATCACCTCCACCATCATCAGCTTTTGAAGAAGCGCATCCAATTGCATCAGCACCAAGAAATCTGGCTGCGGCTTCTCCTCCTCATACAACATAGAAAGGTGTAGTTCAATTCCCTTGAATATCTTGCAATCTTGGCAGTCCATAAAACCACACCTCTTTGAGGCATTTTGTCAAGCAGTTAACGTGCGTTCGTATGCTTCCACATTGTGAATGCATGTCTAATTGGGTTTTTCTAACTATATCTCTCCTTTTCTAAATCTTCCATTTTCCATATTTTTGGGATGTTTTTTGATTAATTGGTTAGTCATTCAACCTGACAAACATATGTGATCTTTATGTGAGTGCCCCACTAATCCTAACAAGGAGATGATCATTTGCTGCCAATTCAATATCCATTGTTTCCATTTGGGTGACTGTTTCAGACTCCCCTACCTCGTTAATTAAGTACCTGGATTCCAATTATCTGTCTTAACTGCCGTTCTCCATCAAATAAGGTCTCAGATATTCAGTGCCAAGTTTCTATCTGATGAACTGCCTTCAATTAAAAAATCTCCAGACATTGCAAACTATGTTGGAGAGGATAACAATGGTCAGTTTGTTTGCACCATCATCAGATGTTGAAGAAGCACCACCAAATGCATCAACACCAAGAAATATGACTGCAGCTTCTCCACCTCGATACATTCTAGCAATGATATTTTTGCAAAATAGAGGCTCTGAAACAGTAATCTCAGTAGTTAGAATTCTTAAACTATCAATCAAGAATACAGGAAAATTTCATCTTAAATGGGTGTCGTAGTTGAATTGGCAACTGGAGCCTACATTGTCAAGAACAAACATCAGGCATACAAGGTGAAAGCGCAAAACATCAAGCTTAAAGATGCACAAATTACAAATTTTATACATATATCCATAAAGTATTTGCTATCTAAAATCAAATAGACTTCCAAAGAATAAGTAATTGCAAAAGCTTCAAATAGGGAACATGAAGATGTTGTAAGACATGGACCAACTAAGATGCAAAAATTGGAGCTCTTGTTAGCACTAGTGGGTGCTCCACCCCTAAGTGACTGGCATTTCTCAGATTTAAACTTTTCTAGAGTGCGGATTGAACCTCTAACATCACTCCTCAAGCCACATAAGGCGTGAGCACACCTGGCCGCCTAGCTCCAACATCATGCTCTAAGAAGAGGACAAGCTAGAACTCAAACCTAGAACCTTCCATCAACAATATTAGGAACTCCGCCATGTAGGACCATCAATTGGCAAGGTATCCATCAACCTGTTACAAGGTTTCTTTAGTGTGGATTGGATCTTTGATACCTCTTCTCAAATCACAAAATGATTGAGCACACCTAATCTCCTAGGGCTAGCATTATGTTGTAAGGCATGGACCATCTAGGTCTCAGAACTATGACCTCCTATGTGTACTGCTGGGTAATCTAACAATATGCGATGTTTAGACCTTGTTAGAGCGATTACTCTAAAGTAAACTTGGAAGCTTCATCCATTTTCAAGTATCAAAGATTAGTCATATCTGCACAACAAATCAGATTTAATAGTAGAATCCATACACAGTACAATATAATTTTTTAGCTGCCGCGAATCTCCCCCACTACCGCTGCCTTGAAAACAATAGTAGCACAAGCAATCACGTTCCTGTTCCTAAAAATAATGGTAGCATAGCAAGACACAAGTTTCTAGACATGCTTATCAAGTTTATATAGGGGAAATAAAATATTAGAGTGGTCACCAAGTTTTTGCAGGTGATATTAGAGACGAGAGTGTTCGCCAGGATTCAACAGACGAAATTAGATGTATCGCTGCCACAGATGGGAAGGACAGAGAATTTTTCTCCCACCTTTTTATCATCGGGGGAGGCCTGCCTCGATTTTTTCTTCCAAGTCGTGCAAGGCACTCCTCCTCAACGAATTATTCAATTGCTGGAAGCCACTTGGCAGGAAAAACCCCTTGCCGCTTTGAAACTCATCTGCCAATTGAGAGGCATTCGAGAGCGTGGAAAATCCGATCGAGAGGGATTCTATGCCGCCGCCTGTTGGATGCATTCTCACCACCATAAAACCCTAGCTGCTAATGTCACCGTCTTTGCCAAATTCGGTTGACTCAAAGATCTCCCAGAGATATTTCTCCGTCTCCTGCAAGGACCCAAACAGACCGAGAAAAGAATGGCCGACAGGGAGGCTCAAAAGGAGAAGATCCATCTTGCACAATTATTAAACCCTAAATTTAAACGGACAAAGCTTCCGACCGATGCAGAAGATTTATAGTGTGTTTGTCGTCCTCCAGATATTTCGCGAGGAGCCGTGGAGAGGCCACATCATCACCTTCAGCGAGAAGCCTCAACTGCACCTTGTTCAGGGTGAGTCTCTGGTTGAGAAATACAAATTTACAGAAAAAATGCAGTGGGATGTGAATACGAATTTTCAGAAAGTTTTTGATCTGATATTGGGAATGGCCTGCAAATGTAAGCTGGCGAGGGAGAAGATGATAAAATAGTTATTTGTTTTCAGTGACATGGAATTCGACTCAGGCTTCTGCTAAACCGTGGAGAACAGATTACAGCGTGATAAAAGGTAAGTTTAAGAAGGCAGGATATGGGGATCCTCCCCAGATTGTGTTTTGGAATCTTTGATATTCACGGAGCACGCCGGTGGTGAAAGATGAAGTAGGCGTTGCCATGGTGAGTGGATATTCCAAGAATCTTCTCCAACTGCTTATGAAGAGCAATGTGGACATGACACCATTGGTAGCACTAGGGGACATAATCCATGGGCAACTCTTTGACCAGCTCCTTGTCGTTGACTAACATTTGGCCCGTATAATGCGTGCTGCTCTTTATCGGCTACTACTGAGAATGAGTTTCCATCTCGTGAAGGGAAATTGTCTGATTCTTGACGGAAATTGCAGGGGTCGTTTCCTTTGGGGTAAACGATGTCCACCCCTTCTGCGTCGCCTCTTTCAAAACCCTGTATAAAACCATGTCCTCCGAGTCGGACGGGAGATTTTGTTGCAGCTGACGTGTTTCGGAGTTTCTGTTTCCGTCGCCTCTCGTCTACTGCACAGTCTTCAACCAGTCGGCTCTCGATAAATTTTTCATCTTCCACAGTGCAGGATTTGTCATTAGAAGACGGGAAAATTCCCGTCCCAAACAGAGTCTTGTTACTAATGTAGGGCTTCGGGATCGAACGCGGGCGGGACGATTCTATTTCTACTTGTACTAGGTACCTACACGCGTGGAGACTTCATTTTTAATCATTAGGAAGAGCACGCACTTAATTCTAAAATACATAAAAATATATAACACGATCTTCTCCACTATCCGCGAGTTCACATGTTGTCAACATGTGCATATTTTTTCAAGTTCCACCCTGTATGAAAAGCCCAAAGATTTACAGGTAAACAAACATAAGTTATCACCCATCCCTACCATCAAGGAAGCATTTTCAATTTACATTCAGGGCTTTAGGACACCAACCTTATTCTTCACCTCTATTTTCTTTCTTTCTTTTCTTTCTTTTCTTTGTAGTTTAAACAAAATCAACTAAAAAAAAAACTATCCCTCTAAATCAAATAACATATACCGTTCGGCGTTCACATTGCATTGTACACATGCGATTGCTAGTTAATATGATCCATTCATAAATTCTAATTTCTTTAAAAACAAAAAATAAAATAATAATTTTCTAAATTAAAACCATAATTTAAATTAATTTCTAAACAAAAAACAGATTTAAAAAAAAACACCATTTTTTTAAAACACCATAATTCCCCTTTTAATGCTATTTTCAGCCCTTTTACAGAAATCCGAACGGCTAAGAAGAGAACTCGTGGTTAAGTAATACTAGTTAATAGCATCCCTTTGACGCGACCTTACGTGTGTGTTGCAAAACAATTCGCAAACACAGCATTCCTCTGCACAACGCCACAGAGTCGAATTAGAAAAGAACTTCTTGTGCGGGGGATACGATTTTTTGAATGCTCGCTGCGTTTTTCCAATTTGGAGCTTCCAGGTTATGTTAATGGATTCACAGACGTTTTGCAACAAATCCTTCAATAAACAGCAATCAAAAAGCTCCTTCGTTTCGAGGTTATTTGTTTGGTTTCGTGAGTTCTGGAAATTCGGCTCTGTGGGTTCGATTCGATAGCCAGGTAAGATATTCGAATTCCTTTCGAAATCATCCAATACCAAATGTATAATTATTTCCATCGAGTTGACAAACGACTAAATATTATAACCCCAATTTTGTTTAACTGTAAGTAATCTATTCAGTTTCAATCCGTCGTCCCGTTCTCAGATTGGGTAACAAAAACCCTAATTTTGAAGTAGCGTCCATGTCTGAAGGCGCCGCAGGTCATATGAGGGCCACGGGATCTCGGCGGCGGGCTAAGACTAAGACCCCGGGATGGGCTGCCTTGGATCTGCAGCGGCGGCTTGAGCAGGGGAAAGTGGATGGTGCTGACCCTCCACTGATACCCAATTCGTCTTCTTCTAATTCCAATGATAGAGGTTTAGGGTTAAGCTGGGTGGGTTGTATTAGAAACGGGCAGAAGAATCTTGATATGACTACTGGTTATTCTACAGATATTAACTTTAAGTCCGTTAAGACCCTTGTTAGTGGAAAGTCATCTGCCGAATCAGATAATGATGCTGAGTCTTACTATCCTAGTGCATCCTTAGATGTTGAGAACAGGTTAGTTACAGATCAGGTTAGTCAAAACCAGTTGGCAGTAGAGAAATTGAAGGTTCTATATCCTTGGGCTGATGAAAGTTTGATAGACGATGTTTTAATGGCTGTTGGTTATGACCACGAACAAGCCTCTGCATCCATGGAATCAATGTTAGCAACAGATTCATCAGACCTGACTGGTATTTGTGAAGGTTTTGCAAAGGCTACAGCCAAGGAATGTTTTTGTGTTAATTGTGATGTTGCATCCAAATACCTGGGTCCTGAAGATGAAGATGCAGAGGATCCTGATCGAAAGTCGCCTGTGGGGTTCATGCTGATTGCTCCTCTGGAGCCAGAGTGGGAGGGAGACGATGATGTATATTGGAAAAACCGAAAGGATGGATTGCGAATGTCCAGGTACTGTACTACTAGGTTCAATTTTGGTTTGAAGATCAAACATTGAACTTATTTTGTTTTACTTGTAAATCTAAATCCACAACAGAGGACAAAATTGGGGTCTTTGGCGAGGCACTTTTGTTCATTTGGCTAGGTGCAATTTTGGTTTGGTAGTTAAAGCATTGAATTGGTGTCATTTAACTTTTAAATGTAAATCCTCAACAGGGGACCAAATTTTGGGGTTGTTGGTGAGGTGTTTTTGTTCATTCAGCTTTGCTCAAAATTGGTGAATGATGATTGTTGCTTGTGTTTGAGTAGGGTTGTTGGTCGCCATTCAAAGAATGCTCAAAATGCATATTTACGAGGCGACTACCATACTGCTAGGATTATGTCAAAGAAATCCCAACAAGAGTACTTAGCTGCAGAGAAATTGAATGCCAAAGCGGCCAATGAAATTCTTCAAATTAGAAATGAAAAACACAATGTTTGGAAATTAGATCTTCATGGTCTTCATGCATTGGAAGCAGTGGATGCATTGGCATCTCGCTTGGAAATGATTGAGTATACTGTTTCAAAAAGCATTTCTGCCTCATCAGGTCAGAACATTAATTTCCATACAGACGAGCAATCTCTGCAAGTTCTCTCAGCATGCATGTCAAGGCCATCTGAACTTGAGGTCATAACAGGTAATTGAAATTTGATTTTGTTTGTAAGATTCAAAATGTCTAATGCACTTTTCTTAGGATGGAAATACAAGGAGGATGTACCACTACCCTTAAAATGGAAATATGCAAGAAATAATAACTACATTTATGTAATGTACCATTGCCCTTAAAATGGAAATATGCAAGAAATAATAACTACATTTATGTAGTGGTACATCCTCCTTGTATTTCCTTTCTGTGATGTAGCAGTTTTGATCAACTATACATAAACTAGAAATAGGTGTGTAATATGAACTGATCTTATATTCCCAAGTACTCCCATTAAATAGATAATATTAGTCAAAGTGATGTAATCCTCTCTATGAAATGTCTTTATTACGTTCTAACAATTGTTATGATATTCTTACTACAGGATTAGGAATACACAGTCATGGGGGTGCAGCTCTTCCAATGGCTATTAAAAATTTCCTTATTGATAAAGGGTATGTGCTCATCCTGGCCTTTACATAACTTATTAGGGATTTACATCTTAGATTGGGTTGAAGTCTACAGGGTATGTAGTATCTGAGAAAAACATTCCCTTGATATAGAATTTCTACTGGCTGATGCAGGTACAAATTCAGTGAAGCTAGAGCTGGGGTGATTGTTGTTTGCCCAAAGTTTCGGTACAGTTAAGAGGCACTGTAGAGACTGGGAATGCTAGCCATTGCTGTTGAATATGCAAATTGTATAGTACAATTCACTCTTAAGGTTTGTATACCCAAGTTTAACATTTTACTCACCCAGTTGCCAAGTAATATTCATTTGAATTAACTTTATTCCAGGTGAGAAGGGCATCCTGAATAAGCTCAACTTTTATTTGTATATTTAATCCAATGCCCAATAAATTTATTACCATTTCTTGCCTTTATCATACTCTCTGAATGCCTTCACATCTTACAATCGGTTGAATCACTGATGGTTTGATAATGCATTACATTCATAATTTTTTTCATATGCCTTTGTCTACTTAATTTCCTTCATAATTTTATCAGGAATGTGCAGTTTGTGGTTTTACCAACATCTTTTTGACCATGCCTCTTTTCTATAACACCTGATGTTATAATATGTTTCCTTTTCACGCTTCTCCTAAAAGGCAACTAAAAATGACTATAATGCAGGTTTGCATGAAATGCTTTTACAGAATAAGTGATCTAAGAGTTAATTTTATTTTTGCAATCTCTTGGATTGGATCTTCAAGGCTATTGGTTTGCAACATTTCCGAAGATGTAGAAAGTGGGATCAAAGTTGGATGATAATTTCCTGCTCATGAGCTAAATTTTTACCTTAGATTGGAAGGTTTGTTGATTGTTCTCTCATGAAGTTCGTTCTTACCTTATTGTGGGAAAGGTTAATAATATGCCTTTAATTGAGGTCACATGGTCATGGTATCTTATACATAACTGCCATTTATAGTCAATTGACAGGTCTGTTGTTGTGTGATGGTCTGTTTGTCTTGTTTACCTATGTATGTATGTGTTCTTGTAAACTGTTAGTATTTGTGCTGTCTTGCCAAACATAAATTGCATTAGTTGGGGATTGATAGACAATAAAAGGGAGTTTATGAGGTTATGACACGTATTTACATTTTAGACATTGTGAAATATTAAAAAGGCTTAATTGCTCAAAAATGACAGTTGCTTGATAGATTAAACAACCACGTGACAATTAAGTGTTCAATAATTTTAGTGAATAAGTTTTTAAAATGTTGAGCTGATAAAGCTTAGGGCATACACATTTGGATCACTTGGATCAGGGGAGGAATACCCTAGCCCAGTAAATGGAGAAATCCCAATGGTCATACATTTTTGGCATGTACTAGTTTCCAGAACAAAACCTTCTTTGAGTGCATTGACTGGTTTTATCTTGTAGATGTGAATAAACCAACTTCCATGTGCAATTCCCAAACCATAATTTAAAAAAATTATGTTTGAAGCATTTGGCCGAGTTCAACTAAAATCTATACTTTTAATGTTTGCATTGAACAAATTTATAAGTCAAGTAAGCAAATTTGATTTCAGACTGTTTTGTTCTTCAAGATTTTATTTCCAAAACGTATGTTATTTTGTATATCAAACAAATTTGATTTCTTTTCCGCCACTTAACAATGTTACAATGTTGCTTCCCATGGCCCTAAGCTTTGATACAGTTAAAAGTCATTCTAGAGACTGGAAATGCTAACCATTGTTGTTCAATATGTAAATTGCACATTACAATTAAATCTTAAGGTTTATATACCCGAGGTCAACACTTTACCCACGTAATCCCGAAGTGATATTCATATGAATAAACTTTATTCCAGGCGAGGGGGACCTCCTGAAAAAGCTTAAATTTTATTTGTTTATTTCATCAGATGCACGATAAAGTCATTACTATTTCGCACCTTTAACACGCTCTCTTAATGCCTTCACATCATACAATTGGTTGAGTCACGGACTGTTGGATAATATGTGCCTTTTATCTACTTAATTTCCTGTAAGAATTTTATCATTTATAGTTTGACCATAACTTTGTTCTTTAACACACGATGCTATGAAAATTTTCCTTTTCATGCTTCTCCAAAAATGCAACTAAATCTATACTATGATTCAGGTTTGTATGAAATGTTTTTACCCAATTAGTGAACTAAGATTTTAGTTTTTATTGTGATCTTTTAAGGCTATGGTTTTCAACGTTGATGAAGCTCGAAAAGGTGAGATGATCATTTCTTGCGCATGAATCACAAAATAAGTTTTTACCCACATTGTACCAAGGTCTCTATGATGGTGTGAGTGTGTTGTTTTCGTGATTGTCTAGAATAAACTCGGGGTCTAGGAGAATAGACCTTCAATGTATAGCGTAGGTAGTGCAATCTAAACTTGAACATGTTGACCAATAACCTTTAAATAAAATACATGAAAATTCCATGTCTTCAAATTCAAGTTGAGTTATGATTTTTGTTTTCCATGCAACATATTAGATCCTCTTAGGAGTTAGGAATCTAGGAGGAAAAATTTCAGAGCATTTGCAACCATTTTTTGTAACTATAGGAGACGGAAGGGTTCCTTATCACTCCAACAATAAGGAACTTAACATAAGAACACTAAACAAACAAATATGAGTATTTGACACGAGAAACTTCAACCCCACAAACAGGGCAAAACATTATAAGAGTCATAAAACTTGGGCACTAATTTTTGGTGACCTTCAAAGAGGGTTGTTTACAAGGTTGTATGTGATTGAACTAATTTTTGGAAAACAATGTAAGGGCCATAAAACTACGGCTCTAGTTTTTGGTGATCTTCAAAGAGGATTGCTTATAAGGTTGTACCCGGACAAAAACTCTCCTATGTTGAAGGTATGTGCAAAACATTGTTGTTCATTCAGTTTTTTGATGCATGAAGGTTATATTTGAGTTCAAAATATATTCCGCATGTGAGTGTGGATTCTATAATTAGAACATAAAATAATTTACGTGCATGTATAATATAACCAACATATTTTCTCGATTCTAGGTAGCCAAAACTATTCTAGACTACGAAAGTTTAAACTTCTTATTAAAATAAGCTTATGTGTGATTTGTTCAAACAATATAACAACTCCACATATGCTAGACTATGATTATTAATCTATAATTAATTATTTAACATTCACTCCTTAATTCATTAGACTTAAGAGTATTTGAGAGTACTACAAATTGTTTCAATTTGTGCGAGTGACTTGATGAAAACATTTGCATATTGATATTTAGTTGAGCAAAATTGGAGTTTGATGAATTGTTGAATATGCCTGCATATGAAATAAATCGAATCTCAATGAGTTTTGTGTGCTCACAAGGCACTAGATTGTGAACAAGCTTTAGAATACCTTCATTGTCATAGTATATTAGCAATTACCTTTGAAATATGCAATGGAAATGTCGAAGGGGATGTGTTGAAGAAGTTAAACTTGGAAGGGGTGTGGGCGGGCGGGTTGTGGGGGCGATAAAGTGAAGAGGAAGAAGGGTGATGAAGAAGGACATTAAGAGAGGAGAAGTCCAGAGGTGGGGAAAATATTTGCGGGAACCTACGCAAAAACTTCTTTCTTATGACCAAGCATATAAGAAGCATGTGCCATTTGTGTCGATCGTGTGAAGGAGAAAGGGGGTGTGGTGTGCAGGTCATTGAGGCAACGTACTTTGGAGATATCTCAAAAAACAAGACATGGTCGATGAATACTTCCAAGGGAAACTTGCATATGTTTGAATCCCGAACTCTACTTGGGTTAGATCGAAACTTTGCATTCGAGATATCCTTATGTCATTGATTTTATGCACATTTGCAATTAGTGTTTCTCTTTAGCAATTAAGGCAGCGATCAAGGTTTCCTCTCAACAATGGATCTTATGACACCATTCATCAATGACCATCGGTATAAAACCTCAACCTTGTATTTTCCTCAATATGTGTCGGGGGCATCCATCGAGACTCCCATTTGGAAACACATCAACGTAATTAATATTTAAGGCTTTGGAAAAAAGAGGATTTTTTTGCTTGCGTTTGGGTCCTCCTTCTATCCTCTAGCTCATCCAAAATTATAAATAGGGAACATTTCAAATTGAAGATTATAATTCGGTTGATCGGTTTGAAAATTATAATCAAGTTGATCGAGTGTGAAGATTATAATCTACGAGATGAGCCAACAAATCTGAATGCATGGATGTTGGTCGAGGACAGTTAAAAGAGATGTCAACTTTGTATGTTGAGGCATGTGTGTTGCACCTAAGTTTCTACCCTATAAACTTAGTTTCACACACACAAACCTACTCTATCACAACACACCGAGAATTGACGCAATGTCTTACATCGACATTTTACACCGGTCGTAACTTAGTGTGCTCACCCGAGGCACAAGAGTAGACTGGTTCTTGATGGGTTTGGTTGTGTCATAATGTTTATTTAAAGGGTCTTACACTTACTCATGTTTACAATTGAGTGTCATGCATTCAATTACACCAATACGTGAAAATGTAGATAAGCATCACTAGCATGTACTCATCTAACCAAATAAGAACATAATAACCATTAGATTCTTGTATTCATTCAACCATAGTGTCACAATGTTCTCAATTACAATCAACTATCAACAACGAATAGCCCCTTTGAACAATCGTGCATGTTGAAATCAAGAACTCTCTAACTCGAGAACTCTAGAACCCCATAAGCTACCTATACCGATCCCTCAAGGGGTATATATATTGATGGGGTCTTTCCATTCATCAATTTAACAAGAAGTTACATTGGCCCTTAAGCCTAGTTTATAAAGAGTTAACTAATAGTTAAGTAGGTGGTGTGTGTGTTGGATGGTGTCATTTCTTGTCTTTGGGCTCTACATGGTGGTCTCGAAACTTCTTAGAGAATCTGCTCCATCGGTGAATTTTAGATGCCATGTTGTCATGTGGCAACAATTTTTACTTTACATGCAAGAGTTGCATTATAGGCAATTAACTTTTTCTTTTATTTCCCTTGATTGTTGTTCCTTCTAAACTCTTGCACATGGACCCTAACAATGTGCTCATTTCGCTACGCACGAGCATATAAGAGTTATTGCAAAAGCCCCGTGTACCAAACTTGGTCTTCTCTTGTAACTTTTGTGTGTTGGTGGGTCCTTTAGTGATGGTGAAGATGTGTGCCATTCCAAAACTTGTCTAGAACAAAAGGTGCATGTGCTAGTATAGAAGTGTTGTAGGCATCGAAGAAATGAATACTTAGTCAAAGCTTATATTGCTTCGAAAAAAATGGGGCTCAACATTACCTTACACTAGCTTGGTTGCCCGCCCGCATATAACCCTTCATTGATCTCCATAAAAAGTCTTGGCGACTCCTAGCACAACTGATCCTCTTGCCCTTTCCACTTGGTGAGCGCGGCTTTGTAGGAGTGGGCCTAGCTTTTTCTATTCATGCACCCAAGTCTCTTAAGGCCTTAGTAGTCTTGTGGGGATCTTGGGCCACTTCTGCATCTCTTATAACGCCTTCCTCGTTCAACATTTGCTTGATCAAGTGCACTCTCCTCCTTGAATGTTTGATTCTTAAGTTTTGCGAGGCACGCCTTGATTTTATCCTTCTTTGTACTCATTTCTTCCTCCGATCCTCAATGTCTTGTAACAATTTATCCCTTCTAGCCTTGTCAACCATGTACACTTGTAAATCCAAGGCATTCTACTTTTGCTACTCGGGAAGATGCGCACCTCAATAATTTTGTTGTTTTGGAGAAGCCGTTAAACACTTTATATGCATATGCAACCTTCTCACCGGCTTAGTGTTAAGTCTTTGTACTCTTTTTATTTCTCCTTTAATCATACATTGTACATATATGTATTGTAACCACACACTCAAGACATTTATAGATCCATGGTGTCACTAGAACACATGCACATACCAGATATGCCATAAGTCTTTAACTTCAAACACATGTAGTAGCAAATTCTCTTACACTAGTCTAAACAAATCAAAAAAGACACATTCTATTATTGATCATAAGAGCTTGCACTCTTAGTTGTATTGGTTCGTTATACACATCCATACTTTCCTTATTCTTTACATTGAATAGAAGTTGCATTTCTACACACAAGTCTTCTACATTCAAATATGTTAATGAACTTATTCATTGATTTTTATTATGCATTCTACATTACACTACTTATCTTCAAGTGTGTCATTGTTCATTGCGCATCCGGTCTGGGCAATGGGCACCCTCACGTGGGTCATATGAATCCTTTGGGAGCTATTCCATCTTGACTTCTGGCCCTATTTTCTTTAGAATTCCACCTACAATTCCTTCCATAATAATGGGAAATCAAAATTTATCCTACAAACTTTAATTCTCTTAAATATTTTATTGTTTTACATTTTCCTATAGTTAAGATAAATCTTCTTTATCTTGGTTAAATCTTATTTAAGTTTGACTACAATGGAATGTGGTGTGGTTGGTTTAGTGCATTTGTTAATGTAAGCCCACTTTCTACATCTACAAAAGACAACCTCCATAATTGAATGTGTTTGGTCACATTACATAATTAAGTGCTATGAAGTATTTGTGTTGTGTGATTACACACTTGAACATTTGTATTGCAAGATGTACATTTGAAAGTGAATATGGATGTTTCTAACACCAATGATATGTTGCTAGGAAAACAACAAATAGAATTTTCCAATTGTTTATGATGTAGAGTTCCAAAGCATTGAGAAATAAAAACACAATATGCCATACATGTTGTTTGTAGTTAATTTGTACAACCTTTGAGTCAACCTCATTATGCTTGCATTTGATTGAGAAAAGGTAATTTGAACTTCGACCTTGTCATAAATTATAATATAAATAGGTTGTGAGCTTTGCTTTTCCTTCATATTAGTTAGTTCACAAGTAGTGCCATTGAACTTTTCAGGATAAAACTTAGTTAAATATTGAGTTGGGGAAAAAAACATTTCAATTGATATGCTTTTAACTTGTTTTGGGTGAAGAGGATGTGAAAGGAGATTGAAATTTGTTTCCTCGGCTTTAGACAATTAAATTGTGTTAAAGTTGCATTACATCAAAACATGTAAAATCCAATTAAGTCATCAAAAGCCATGGTTTCAATAAAATTTTCAACTAAAGAAAAATGTGGAAATTACGACATTAAGGTAGAAATCATTAAACATTTGTGCCAAGTTATGGTTTGTACTCTATATAACAAAAATAGAACAAAAGGCAACCATAGTTGTTGGTTAGCCTAAAAGCATAGTGCCATGTATATAACTCAAAAAAATTTCAAGCTACAAATACATTACATATTCCAAATTCCAAAGAGCTCTCTATTTTATACCCAAGGGTGATGTTAGGCAAATAAGATAAAGACAATATTGACAAGCAATCTAATAACCAATGTGCAGAGACCTAATCATTTCAGTTATGTGGCCATTGCCTGATTTTTAGTTGACCAATATGTTATTTCCTAGTGTTTTCCTCTAGCCCTCCTATATTTTTCCCACTTTGTCTTTTGTTGTAGCTGAAATGAAACTAGGAAAGGTTCAAGGTTGCACCCAAACCACACATGTTTGTTTGTTGTTGGAGCTAATCTGTTCACAAGTTATTTTGCTCGTGAGCCATATCACACTTATGTCAACCGAATCTTCCTCATTACATCAACTTGGAAACAAAGTCTTCAATATTTCAATTGCATGTTCATAAACATCGTTCTCAAATTAGTTTTGTATTAGGTCTCAAAACATTAAAACATTATTGATGCAAGAACATCTCAACCTTGAAGGCAATCTTGCATCCCCAAAAATAGTTGAGAAAGTGTAGGGAATTAGTTTTCAGTTAAGAGAATATAGGTGTCGGTGGTTGTGTGAGAAAGTCAAGAACAATTGAGAGATTTTAGGAGTTTGTTCTTCTATTAATAAAAGTTAGATAAAGTCAAGAATAGTTGAGAGATTTTAGGAGTTTATTCTCCTATTAATAGAAGTTGTTATAGTCTTCCTTCAGCAGAATAACATAAATAAAGAACAACAAAGTTGAAGTGAGGGGGTTGTAAAAGCACAAGGGAGATTGTTGTAGGAGTGCATATTTTAGGGAGAGAAAAGAAGCTATGTTTGAACACGTTAATAAGTACCAAGGTCTACACATCGTAATAGGTAAGCTTTTTGAGGTCGTGTCATGTTTGTAATGCCCTTTGAGGCTTGAAGATCAATATATAGTATTGTTTTGTGTTAATTTTTGTTGTGTTAAATTTGCAGCTGCAAGGTGGGGTCTTGTTAGCTTGAGTAGAGTGAGGTCTTTCCTTGTTGGGTTGAGTGTGTGAGGCTTTTGTATGAGTCCATTGCAGGTTGTGAAAAAGAACTCTGTTGGGGATAGTTGCAAGTTGTGAAAAAGAAGCTTGCATGGAAAAGAGGATAGGTTGTTGTAGGTGTGTGAGAAGTCATACAAGTATAGAGAGTGAAAGAGAGGCTCTTGTTTGAGTCTATTGCAGGTTATGAAAGAGAAGTCTGCTTGTTGAAGATATGGTACACAAGAAGGAGTAGCACCAAAAGTAGAATATGTGGTTGAGATGTTGGAGGAAGTCCATAACAAATTAGACATGATGGAAGATGCACAAAATGAAGATGTTGCAGTAGTATGTGAAGAAGAAGAGATGATGGAGATGTTGTTATCCCTACAAACAAAGTTGGATGTCTTAGAGAGAGAGCAAGCTAACAAAACACGGAGATTAGCAGAGGTCAAGGTGAAGGAAAGAGGTAAGCCCACTTGCAATGTTGTTTTGTTTAGTGGTAAAGAGAGCCCAAATGAGCTCGTGAGATGGATAGTGGAGTTAGAAGTTCTTTTTGAGGAGGAGAATATTGAAGACCCCAATAGTGTAGTGGTTGTGTGTAAGAGGTTATATGGGGTTGTAGTTGTTTATGGGGAGCTATCCAAGAAAGGAAACAAAGGAAGGAGAAAAAAAAGGTGAAAAGTTGGGAACATATGGTTTCCAAGTTGATGGGGCTAGTTTTGCACCCAAGAATGCAAGGAGAGTGGTTGAAGAAGCTTCATGTCTTGAGGCTTGAGAGAGGAAGGAAGAAAATTGCCGTGAAAGGTAATAGGAGAGAGAAGTTGCCATGTGAGCAGCTCAAAGCTATTCTAAGAAATAACAAAGAGAAGGATATGAGTGAGGAGAAGAAGGTTGTCTTGAAAAACAACAAGAGAGTGAGGTTTCTATGTGAGGAGGCCAAATCTAATTTTCAAGATAGTGCAGAAAAAGAGGTTTGCAAGCAACCCATAGAAGAAGAAATCTCAATAAATGAGGATGTACATGTGATAGATTATGAACCAGAAGGAGGCCTATTATTTGATGATGGGAAAGAGTTTGTGGAATCCCATAAGTGGGAAGAGGTTGAGTTTTCATTGAAAGATAAAGATAAAGAATTTCATATTTCTCTTTTGTAGGGAAGAAGGGTTGAGGATAACAAAGAGTTTTAGGTTTCCATGAAAGAAACAATGGAGGTGGATAAAGTGCATATTAGTGCACATGAGTTGAGTGTGGTTGAAGACCATGCATATGAAGAGGAAGAAAACAAAGAAGAATGAGGAAAGAACAACCATGGAGGTTGTTGAGAATGGGCCTTTTGGAGTCCATCGTGTGAGCACAAGTTGTGAGAAGAATGTAAGCAATGGAGAAGAGTTGGACATGTCTATGAGGTGTGATGAAGAGCTGGAAAAAGTGTTTGTGGGAACTCTTGATTCCCTTAATGTGTTTGTTCAATGTGCAAGTCCAACAAAGGTAAAGAATGCAGAGAAAAGAAAAAAGTGTGGTTCAGTCCAACATGCTCATATGTATGAGAAGCAAAGTGAAGAGGTAGAATAAGAAGGTAAGGTTGCAACAACAATTGAAGGTCTGTTCGGTAAGGATGTGGCAGCAGAAGAGGATTGTCTTCAAGTTATCATGGAGACAAAGAGAGAGTGGGAAATTGATGGTACAAGAATATTCTCAAGAGGACATACAAGAGGGAGTTCATTTGCAGTAGCTAGAGGTGAGAGAGAAGACTCTCACAAGGGCAAGTGGAAGAGATTGGCATAATAAAGAAAGTCACTCATGTGGCATAGAAGAAAACAAGAAGATAGAGATGGTGGACATGTTTCTACCAAGAAGATTGAAGGATGCAAGTAATGTTGCACATGTGGGAGCAACCCACATAGGTATTGGTGAAGAAACTCTTATGAGTCAAGGTATGCATTGTTCTCATATGGACAAGGAGAGTGCAAGGTTCTTTGCACATGACATGGATGAGGTGAAGAAAGAAGATTGCAATCAGCCTACAGTTGATGTAAAGAGTTTGAGCATAGAAGAAGACAAGGATGAGATGGAGCAGTTGAGTTTGTTACCAGTCCAAGCATGTGATGAAAAGTATAAGGTTGCAGCAGAGATGTAGTTTAAAGATGATGGGATGGAGGAGATGCTTCTACAAGCCTTAGAAGCACATGGTGAAGAAGATAGAGGATGATAAGCACCTATTTGGGACAATGTTCCACAAGGAGATGGTCTTTTGAAGACATGTTGAAGGTTGTAAATAGCAAAGAAGAAGATGTTGCAACAACGATAGAGGAGTTTCTTGACATAACAATGAGAACAATGAGAGAAGAGGAAGAGTGGACAACCATGATAAAAGAAGAGTTGCGAAATCCAACAAGAAGTTGGGTAGTGATTGAACAAAGCCTACAAGGCTTTATGAGGAGGTGGTTGGATGGTAGTGGGTACAAGCCCACAAGAGAAAGCAAGATGAAAAAAAAAAACATCTTGGTGGAGGTGATCGAACGAAGGTGGGTTTCAGCCCACAAGAAGATGGGAAGAGAAGAACATAGATATTTTGTAAAACCTTCGTGGGATAAACTCGCAACATAGAGATTATTGAGTAAAAGTGAACCCATTGGGTGGAGGACAACTTATTCCCAAAAAAGACTAAGTAATGGAGAAAGAGATACAAAGTTAAGGAGAAAAATTCAAAGACCAACAAAGAGTTGGAAAAGAAGAAAGAAGACCTGGAGCATGCAGAGGTATTTGGCTTGTTGGAAAGGGAGCCTTGGTCAAAAGCCTTATTGATCAAAAGAGTGGTTCTACCACTCACTTGATCCTTGTAATCGAGGCATCACAATTATTTTTCCAGTTGGGGTGTCTGATGTAAGAGCATCTTAGCCTTGAAGGCAATCTTGCATCCCCAAAAATAGTTGAGAAAGTGTAGGGAATTAGTTTTCAAAATAGAAAATATAGGTGTTGATTGTTGTGTGAAAAAGTTAAGAACAAGGAGCTTGTTCTCCTCCGGATGGAAGTTAGAGAAAGCCGAAAACAATTGAGAGATTTTAGTAGTTTGTTCCCATATTAATAGAAGTTAGAGAAAGTCAAGAGTGGTTTTAGATATTATAGGAGTTTGTTCCCTATTAATGGTTATAATCTTTCTTTAATAGAATAGAATAAATAAATAACAACAAAGTAGAAGTGAGAGAGGGGGCTATAGAGGTACATGTGACACTGGTGTAGTAGTGCATATTTTAGGGAGAGAAAAGCTCTGATTGAACATGTTAGTAAGTGCAAAGTTTGCACGTTGTAATAGGTAAGCCTTTTGAGGCCGCTTCAGGTTTGTAATGCCCTTGAGGCTTGAAGATAAATAAATAATGTTGTTTTGTGTTGATTTCGGTTGTGTTAACTTTGGAACTGCAAGGTGTGGTTCTGGTTAGCTCGAGACCCTCTACCTTCACTGCATCAATTACTCCCATATAGAAATTGTTGACTGTGGAGCACAACATTGAATGTTCCAAAGCATACTCCCAAGTTCAGATTTAGTTAAAAGTCTTAACATTTTTTATATTTCAGATAAGTTTCCAACTCGCTTGTAATATCAATGATTTCGTTTGTGTTTTTGGATGTTCCTCTCAATTTTCATCCCACTATAGTCCTTGGAAGTCAACATGCTAATTAATATTGTTAGTTGACAATCTGTTTGCAATAGAGGAACCAACCATGTTTGGTAGTGCGTATGTGCTTATTGAATCAGATCAGTTGAAATGACTTCGCAAAACATAGAAGATTTGAATCATAATTGTTCCCTTAGAATTCACTATCAGCATATTCTTTCCAACAGCAGATGCCGTTGCTAACTTAATCTTAATTGAAGCTCTACTTTACCCACTTGTTGGACTAATTTTCTGTTAGACATAATGCTAGAGGGAAGGGACCATGTACAAACTTACCAGGCAAAGCCAAGATCCGATAAAGACATTTGCAATGCCATATTGCTTGTGTCGTCTTCAACCACAACCTCTAAATCACCAAAACTGAACTACTCATTGGTAATGATATGAACAGGATACCAGAAATCTGTGATGGTCACCATGGATGTCAGTGAGGTGTAACAGACATTTAATCTAATCCTAATTCCGATTTCTGTCAGATAGAAACTGATTGTTCACCTTCTTAGGCTTTGATTGATCTTGATGATGATGATTTTAACTGTTCCCCATTACTGACAAGGCCTATTGGATCTATAAAACAGCATAGTACTTATTTTTATTTATCACTTGTAGAAAAACAGTAAATTATGCACTGTCTCTCATTTACCACCAACTAAAATTGACAACCATCTGAAGTGGGATGGAGAACAGCCAACATAAGACTTACCACCAAAAGAGGTCTTCTTGCAAAAATAAAACAACCAGAAGTTTGGAATCGAAAACTTATTGCCAGAAACTCTCTTAATTTTCTTATAAAATCAATCCGTCTCGCCCATACATCTTGACAAATGGCACCAAAGGCGGCGAACATTTATTTTAAAAGAAGAAAGAAAAAGTATTTTCCACATTTTTTGAAGAAGGCATCAAGATCAGAAATGAAATTTGAGGACCTGGGAATCTGGAAAAAATATGAAATCCGTGGATTGCATCTCCATAGAAAAGAAGCTCCACGTCCTTATTAATCTTCCTAAGATTGTCCACGTACCTGAGCTGCCAATCCTGTAGTGGGTCATGCCCTCCTACCACCACCAGTGAGGGAGGCAGGGAAGGCCGGCTATATCAGGAGCGTTGGGTCCAAACACATTAGCCGCAGGGTGATCCCTGTTTGCACCCTCTGGTAGGAAGGCCTTCCAATGCCAATCTGCATTGTCCATTGAAACAATTGGTCCCCCCACAAGCCTCAATTCAGAAGGGGTTCTCTCCACCCCTCCAAAGTATGGCTGAATCAACACATGACCCACTATTTTCACAGGGCCAATTTCTTCACCAGAGGCCGCAATCCTGTAATCAAGGAATTTTTATGGCCAATATTGGTATTTTGAAAAAGGATCAGACATACATATCTGAAATCAGGAATCTAGATCAAACTAAAAATTTCTAAATTCTTATTTTTTGAACTTTAACTTTCTGAATTTGGGAATCAAAATCCTCAAATTTTTATTTTAAGAGATGTAGTTCAATGGGTGTGTATGATGGTAAAATACTTTGTAGCGAAAAATATGGATTGTCTGTAACTGCACGAAATAGTGATGTAAGGACTCCATGGGTCCTGTAGGGCACAACGAGTCCCCCTGATGACTGAGAATGATTTACACTGTAAGTCCCTAGCGAATGAGGTTGATTTTAACAAGAAAGATGTTAAGAAAACCCATAGCGCATAGTGATCCCCCTTGATGTCCGATGTTGATTTAAACAGGAAATTTAAGTGAGTAGGGATCAAGTCTTGCTGAGTGTAAGGCCTGGAGATACCCGACACAGAGAGTCAAAACGGTTAAGGCCAAGATTGTGCCCTGATGGTGTGGATGCCCCTTACTCGTAGCTGCTGCTTAAGCGGGAGGTGATCACTAGTTTAGTTGTAGGCTTACTCGTAATTGTAAACCTGCTATATGTTTCCTCGAAACATGAGCTGAGATGCCAACAATCTATGTAATCTAGTGCCCAAATGAGTGCACTACTCAGAGAGAAAAAGAAAGGAAAAGGTTGATTTGAACAAGAAAGATGTTAAGAAGTATTTGAAAAACTCAAAATATAATTATTACAATTCAACTAAACTGAACAAGTGTCAAGGTTGCGATCTGGTAAGTCCCCTAGTGGAAGAGATTGATTTGAACAAGGAAGATGTTAGGAAGTATTGTAGCCCATAGTGAGCCCGCCTGTTGGCCAAGGTTGATTTGGACAGGGAACATAAAGGGAGTAGTTTTAGAGGGTTCCATATGAACTGTAAGTCCCTAGTGGAAGAGATTGATATGAACAAGGAAGATGGTAAGGTTAAGAAGCATTTGAAAAATTCACACTATAATAATTACAATTCAACATAACTGAACAAGTGGCCAGGTTGTGATTGCCTCACCCGAGATCTATCCAGAAAACGAAATTTAAAACAGATGAGCAATTAAAATTTTCAAACACATGTAAAAAGCAGCCTACATATTTTTCCTTGCCTGCAACCCAGATGGTGAACAATATTGGCTCCTGCACTGTCACCCATGAGAAAGCACCTGGAGAAATCGGTATTAGCGGGAAGAGTCTCCCTCCCCTCCGCACTGCCCACCCACTTGAGAGCCGCAAAAGAATCATCATAAGCAACTGGATACCTGTGCTCCGGAGACTTTCTGTAATCCACAGACACCACAGCCACTCTCCGTCTCCTCGCCAAGCGTCTACAAAACAAGTCATATAACAGAAAATCAGGCGAAAGCGTCGCAAACCCCCGCCGTGCATGTAGAAAACGACGGGCAATAATTCTTCTTCTCGCGTGTTCGAACCCGCGACCTCCTCGGGAACAAAGATGCGCACCCAAACGCCTGTCTGCGAGTCAACCACAGCGTCTTTGGTGTAAACCCCTCGGTCAGGCTTGCGGTTAGCAGGTGCTTTGAATTCGACTAGATTCATCACACGGCGGTTAAATGTGCCGTCTTTCCTCCTGGCGAAATCGTTCACGTGTTTGAGAATTCCGCAGAGTATTCTCAGGACAAGAGGAAACGCGGCCTCGGTGGTAATAAGCCCCTTTTCTTCTGCAGCGGTTTGAGCATCCGCCATTTTCGTACCGTACACTGTACTGCAATGCAATTCGGAGGAAATTTAACAGCCCAAAAAGTCTGCAGGAGCGAATCCACGATCAAACTCCTTAAATCGTGATAAAATCAAGAGGAATCACAAGAGTCGTTGTGGACAGGTCGTGATAAAATTGAGAAAAAGTACCCATGCCCACAAATTAAATGAAGAGTTTGGAGTGCCGACAACTTAAAATAGGTTCCATACAGTGGTCAGTAGGAGTAGGTGTTGGCTTCATCAAAGTGGGCATTAAATATGTTTGGCACTGTAATTTTCCATTTTTGTCTCCTCTTTCTGTTTTCGAAAAGGGTGAAACGTGGAAAGTGGTTTTGCATGATCCTTTTTCACACTTATGTGTATTTGTTTTTGGGAAAGTTTTCCATTTCTTTGAAATAGTAGAGTAGTTGCAAGACCTTACAAAATAGCAAATATAAGGAATATTTTGAGGAACCAATATTATTCCTTCGTTAGTATCATGACTCTTCAAGGAAATAATTAAACTAGCAATTGCAAATGAGTTGCAAGTTACGCTGGAGAGGGCTTGAATTTTATGTGTATAATATGGTTTGGATGTAAAATATATTCTATGATCTATGATAGATGTTTGAGCGAAGAACATAAGTTACATTTTGTTAAACAGTTCACATGTCTTTATGTAAGGTTCCACATTCTGCATACATGTCTATCAAAACATTTGCAACTATATCTAACAAAATTCCTCTATATTTTGGCACAGGTTGGGAGTACTTTGGCAAATTTAAACTAATTGGGTTGGAGCCCTGTTTGTTGCATATGGTGAAACAAGGCGAGGAGTATGCTGGCAAATGTAAACAGGAGTAGAATCGGATGGATAAGAACACAAAGATGGAAGCCTCGTTTATAAGAAGCATGGAGATGCTCTTCCGCTACAACATCTTGGGTATCATTGGCAGGTTTCTTAATCTCATCTACCCACCAAACATAAAATTCCCTAGAGATATGTCATCTCATGGAATGAAGTGATTGAAGGATACTGACAAAATGGGATTGTTGTCTACGCTTTGGGAACATTTAAATGCCAAAATATGAACTTTTGTAAATAAACACCAAGTGTTCAACCAAATGATACAACATGTTATCTTTTAAATGAATATCATAATTGTATCTTACAGAAGACATGGTCATCGTCAAGAGACATTGTGATTGTTTCATCAAATAAAACAACTGTATATTCACCCCGATCAACTCACCTATACCAACATACGTGTGGCCCATAACAAAATACGAGCTTTATAGCAACGTACGGACATCCATCAAGGCATAGTAGGCAATGTTTTTTTTGTTGGAAGTTACTATATTGTCCTCTCCCCATCACACAAACTTAAAATAGAAAAATTACAACTCCAATAAACTAAACATTGTTATCCTCTCCAGCGTAAATTGCAACTCATTTAGAACTGCATCGGATTCTTTAATTGACTTCCAGAGAAAATGCTTTGGCTCTTAATTAACCTTGCTTCTTCACACGATCTGACAAAAATTTCTCGGTGGATACATGATCTCCAAAGATTTGGTTCTGTTTTTTGTTAGATGGAATCATTGAAACAGTCTCCGTGGCCCTGAATGTCTAGTGTGCGCCATCTGTGAGAGCCCTTTTGAAAGGGGCTAACGGATCAAACTACCACATATCCTTAAAATCTGGTCTTTTTGGGACAAGGCTCTTCAAGACACACAATGCCTTCCCTTCCAAAGTTTCTCAAGTGGCTCGCAAAAATAGAACTCGTATTGTTATGCAAGACAGTGCTGGGGTCATATGCCACATCCCTAGCAGAATTGGCCCAGTCTGTGAAGTCCCTAGATGCTATCAGTAGAGACATCGATAAGCTCTCTCAGTACATAACCAATAAGGTTTTTTTTAATTTCCTTGTTAATCCAATCATACCAGACGAGAAGAAAAAGGGTATTCTCGAAGACATTACAAATGATGCCAAGTTTCAGCCTTATACATTAAATTTTCTCTACATTCTTATTGACAAGAAAAGGATTGACCTGATTGGTGAGATTTTCAAAGAGTTTGAGACTGTCTACAACAAACTGACCGACACAGAGTTGGCAGTTGTGTCTTCTGTAGTCAAGCTTGAGAATCAGATTTCTCTTGGTCCTTCACAAAATCAATGCAATGTTTTTTGTCGATTTAAGTCATATCTTCTGCTAGAGTGTTTCCATAATGGCTTGCTTAAATCTGTTAGGCCACAATTCATCTATTGTTGCCCTGCACTCTTCCTCTGACAGAGGAGTTCGGGATTCTTCTACATGAGCGACACCTCTGTCAATCATAAAAATGTTTTAGCGTCCAAAAAAAAAAAAAACATCTATTCATGTCTTTATTTTTTGATTTATCATCAATTTTCTAATCATAACATACATGATTAAAATTATTCAAATTGATGAAATATCTATGATAATAGTTTAAAATAGGCAGGTTATATTAAGGAAAAATCCTTAAACATTACAAATCTCAATTCAATAAAGGAGAAGCGACCTTCTTTTGGGAAAAAAATATTAATTCCATGATAGAACTGTGTCAGGAAAAAAAGAATAAAAACAATACAGCAAAAAGAGGATCCCTTCTAGAAACACCGACGGGCCCGAAAATCGGTCGTACTTAAAACAATTTCATTTCGTAAATCACCGGGACCCATATCTACTTTTCCCCTAAGCGGTACCCCATGAATAATTTCAGTGTATACGGACCATAACTACTGTAATGAAATGCCACCATCCTGTTTAACAATAAACTTGAAACGGACTCCATTGCAGTAGCTTATCTTCCAGACTTACACAGACTGGATAATCAGACAGTCTCGTAAGAAAATCATTTTGTAGAATTATTTTCTGTTTTGAAAATATGTCAAAATATTTGTAGAATTATCTTCATACAGTTACAAAATGCAAGTCGCCGGTTCCAGACAACCAATTATTTCTCCATCAAAATAAAATATGAAATGCATTTTACAAGATCTGCAAGAAATAAAAACTAGTCGGAAGAATTTATACAAATGATGGCACCCCATATAATAAATCATACCAAAGTATTATCTTTAGCATACGCGCACAATGAGTACAAGCCGCAATCTAGTAAAGCGGCGCAAATGGGAAAGAAATGGTGAATGGTCCAAATCTACAAGAACATAACAGCTGCAGAGCACATTGGTCGCAGTCACAGGGCACCCAAAACAAATCACTGCCGGTATCAAGTGCTACAATTAAGCTCACATTTGGTGTGCCCACTTGGAGCATGGTGTAGTACAAACTGTTACACATCACAGAACCACAAACATGGGTTTAGGTGCTTAATTTACGGTAAAAAGAGAGCTTCAATTAACATGTTTGCCATGTCATATCATGTCCATCCACTTTGGCATCTAATCACGGATTACAGGAAAAAAGATTAATCAAATTGCTTCATCTACAATCGCTTTGAGGCTCTACAAACATCAGACTACTGTGAAATCAAATAACAAATTCTATAGGTATACATCGCGCAGACATCAAACTAGTACTGTGAAATCAAATAACAAATTATATAGGTATACATCACACAGACAAAAAACTAGCGTAAAATTAAACAGTATTCCATTTCATCGTATTCCAGAAAGATTAAACTACTGTGAAACTAAACAGAAAAGTCCATTTGAATATATATTCCATGGAAGCTGCTTGAAGGAGTTGGAGTGAGGGTTTGAGAGCAAAGTGCGAGCTTGGGAGACGGAAGCGAGGTGTGAGCATTCCGTGGGGTCATTTACACGGCATGGCATGATATTCCAAGCAAGGAAACTTTTGAGTCTTTGAAAGCTTATTCAACTTTGTCATTACTCAAAGAACAATTCCAGTGTAAAGATAAAAAATAGAACCATGAGTCAAAGAATAGTAAATATCTAGGACTTACAAAAATATCTAAAATCCGGCAACCTGTAAAGTTAAGCCACCGGAATTTGACACTTTCCAAAGAAAGCCTTCTTCAAAGTAAACACCTCCGGTGAATAATTTTTAAAGACATCAAGTAGTTCACTATAATGTGGATGCCCAACCTTCGTCACTTTTGATGTCTTAATGAATACTAAGTAAATGTTATATATTCTTATTGTAATGCTTATAATCACATTTTTACGAGATATTTCTCAATCATTTTTGCTCAATTGATCTTTACCAATTTCACCTCTATTTTTATGCTAGATACACTAATATACTTATATATTCATAAACTTCATGAATTCAAATTAGGATGTTATGGACATGCATGCCAATACACAATGGGCAAGAAAAGTTGACAATGAAGGTCTAAAAGAGGGTTTAAAACCCACAAGCAAGGATCACGAGGGACGACGTGCACATCAACGGACGTGCGAACGGCAGCGTGAAGAGATCTCGAGAGGAGTGAGCATCAACCGAATGTGCATGTAAAGATTTGAAACACGGGCAAAACCTGGTTAAGCCATAAAACTCTCCTCTATCTCATAGATCAAATGGGGTGTACATATAGGAGGTGTTGAGTAACCCCAGTGCTATAATCATGACAACTCGAGTAGAGAGGGGGAGTTACATTCCCAGAATATAAGTGTAACTCCCAATGACACATATGATGTACTAACGCGTAAGAGAATCTCATAATGACCCCTAAATGACACATGGACCTACGATCTCACCTAAGTGAGATGACTCACCTAATGATGTGGAAAATAATACACACCAACACCCCCCCTTCATCGTAACTTAGGATGAGGCGGTAAGTCAAAAACAAGAAATGGGTCCCAACACAAAGCCTGATGAGGTACCCACGTACAAGAAAAAGGTCCCAAGCAGTGAAGGAAAACCCAGTGGGAAAAACATCCACCACAAGAGAACAAAACACTCTCTAATCTAAGAAAGATGCCAAAAATGGGTCCCGGCTATAGACGAGCCTGAAAAGGTACCCATGTACAAAGAGGCAATCTCTCGGAAAGAAGAAGAAGAGAGAAGAAGAGGGAGACGAGAGGAATGCAGAAGATGCCATGGACGGATCTGAACTCTGCAGCTCTAGGAGGTCTCCCAAAATAATGTTGATGACAAGATCCTCTACCTCTGGACTGAAGAAGAGCCACCCGCACCGAACTGTGTGCCTGCCCTTAGGAAGGACATAAATGACATGTTGAAAGTCTGCCCACTCCATGAAGGAAACCGAAGGTAGTAGCACGAAGAACTCTGAGTCTGGTCCACGAAAGTGTGAAAGCCCAAGAGTACAATAACCCCAGAATGCAACACTTTATAAAGTAGTGCATTTACAAAACTGACAATGCTATCACGTAATGTGTGAAAAATCATGCAACTTTGACTAAAGAAGCGCTAAAAAACGAGCAGTGAGTCAAAAGTTATAGCATTAAAATGATTCACGCAACTGATGGAAAATGTCAATAAACGCTACAAACGCATTAAAAAAGTGCACAAAATGGGTGCAAAGGGTGTCGTGTGGGTACCCGTTGGAAATGACATCAAATTTTAGGCATAGTTTTTTTTTCTTGCGAGGGGGGATTAGCCTCCTGCCAACCTCGGACCTCACCCTCCGTCTTCGACGCTCGTAGGAAGGTAAGAATACCAGCAAAAAACAACCTTCAAAATTAATTACATGCCATGTGATTTTTTTTTAAAATCTTAAAACATTAAAAACAGATTGTTTTATCTGGCAAACAATTCCTAAATGGAATGATTGAATGGAGGGGCCCACATTGAGGTGTTGATCGAGCTGAATGGTAGAGTAGCAGTTAGCACGTGTTGGAGGAGAGGTTGAAACCGCTGGAGACTGTTGTAGGGCCACGTGGCTGGTGGACTGGAGCTGGGAGATGCTCCACGTGGTGCAAGGAGTTGAAACAACCGCTATGAAAGGAGAAAACACCAGAGGAGAAAATGCAGGTTGATGTTGAACGCAGGCAGAAGACAAAAAAATGTTTTCCAATAAAAAATGCAAGTTGAAGGCATGGAGTTGTATGCTGCAGATTCCAACGCAGATTTGTAGGTAAGAGAACCATTGAAGGTTGGAAACGCAGGTGAGTTAAACACAACAACCAAAATGCTTAGCAACCGAACTCAACAACCAAAAAAACGTTTTCAAACAACCATAAACACAGAATCCAAAACGTTTTTAAATATAGAGGTGTCTGAGTTGTTGAAGCAACGCCATTTAAGGTCCACGTGCCAGAGGTAAGCTAACACCAATGCAGAAGCAGGCTGAATGTGTTGAGTTGGTCTTCCTATGTAGAGGTCCACGACCGAAGAATACCCAAACGAGGGCCGAGAGAGCAATGCCACAGGCAAATACTCAACAAACCTGAGTGCAACGAGGCAACAAAGATGTTGGGTGAGCAAAGCAAAAACGAGCAGTGGCCAACGTGAACACAAGACGGCGTGTCGAAGGCAAATCAATATATGCTCACAACCTAAGTCAACAAGCTAGGAGTGTAAGTGCAGCGAGCCAAGGAAAATTGGTGCCATGAGTTGAATGTTGTAATTGACGTGCCATGTAGATCCCAACACAGGTAACACACCAGCACAAAACCAAGAACCCTTGAAAATGCAAGCTGAAGCTGCTCCAAAAAACTACATGCAAACCCGAAGAAGCCTGAAAATCTGCAAACACCAACATGACCAAACAAACCACAAACAAACCCAAACAGAGGTATGAGGCCCGAAATCAATGCAAGTAGAGCACGATCGGAATATCCATTACGACACACACTAAAAGAGATCTGAATATCATGCCGAGAAGCCGGAAAACACGCACAGAAATGCCAAAGAGTGCACGGATCCACAAGATCTGCTTTGATACCATGAAAGAGGGTTTAAAACCGCAAGCGAGGATCACGAGGGACGACGTGCACATCAACGAACGTGCGAACGGTAGCGTGAAGAGATCTCGGGAGGAGCAAGCATCAACCGAATGTGCATGCAAAGATTTGAAACACGGGTAGAACCTAGTTAAGCCATAAAACTCTCCTCTATCTCATAGATCAAATGGGGTGTACATATAGGAGGTGTTGAGTAACCCTGCTGCAATCATGACAACTCAAGTAGAGAGGGGGAGTTGCATTCCCAGAATAGAAGTGTAACTCCCAATGACGCATATGACACACTGCGCACTGACACGTAAGAGAATCTCATAATGACCCCTAAATGACACATGAACCTACGATATCACCTAAGTGAGATGACTCACCTAATGATGTGGAAAATAATACACACCAACAAGGTCCAAAACCTCATAGTGTAGACACAAAATCATGCACTTTGAGTCATTATTTAGTCTCGATCTCATACTACTATTCATATAGTTCTTAAGTGAAAAGAGTAATAATTAACCCATGTCTTTGGCCATTTTACTTTGCTTTTTGTCGTTACTTTCGATCTTACACCCGCACTTTCCCAGTCTATATTGTCATTATGTGTTTTCCCTATTTCGACTAAGGCGCCCCGGGTGCCCTGATCTTCTTTGCACTTTACTCTCACCTTTTGGGCACTTTCTAGTCATTTGAGCTTTCTATCTTTTTGGTGGTCGGCCTTTTTGGGGTTAATTATGAAATTAGAACAAGAGAACCATATAAATATAAAGTTATGTGACCATAATGAGGGACCAAGCACTAATCACTACTATCATCACCTAAGGTTGCATTCCATGTAAGACATCTAAACCTCATTTGCATCCATCTAGCTCCATCACAAGGTTGGTTCATCTGCATCACTCTACATAGGAGGGAAGTTTATTCGATTTCATCCACCATTTTATTACATTTTTCTACACGTAGAACTATTGCTTGCTACTTTCACAAAGTGTGGCTAACACAAGAACACCTAGGGCATGATTGTACACACAAGCACATAGAACTACATCGAGTCTGAGTGTAGTGTAGCGCTCAGTTAGTAAGTCCACCATTGTGGGAGCCAAGGATAGTATGACCCCTATATATGCATCTTTCTTTTTTAGAGGTTTGATGCTCATCTTGGGGTCTTGTAGGTCTCTTCTTCAAGCGATTACATGACATATAAGCTCGGGTACAACGAAGCTAATGCAACAAGAAGCGAAGGCAAGAAACCATAAAACAACACCTCGGAGGAAGGTTATAGAGTTTTTCACAAACTAGGGCACCCATATCTCATACTAGGATGCCCACATGCGCCTGTACCTATCCAAAGCGTCCCAATCCACTCAAATTGCATATATCCGCACTTTTTGGACTTTAGCATAGTTGTTTCCTCCTCTTGTTTCTCCATCCATCTCTCGCAACACACGGTCCAACAAGCTCGTCGAATCAACTAAGCTCTTTCTTAACCCCTCTTGCCCATTATGGCAGGGAAAAAATTAGTCCGAATTTTCGTAAACTCATGAATATTAGGGATTTTGGAAATTGGAAATGGTGAATTTTCAGCAATCAACTGCCGCCTAGTTCGCCAAAAATTTCAGCCGACAAGTCATTTATATGGGTCAGTTCACCTATTATTTATATGTAAAAATTAACTTATACATGTATTCGCGAGGTATAATACATAGCCTGGGGGGTTATAGGGGTACCCATTTAATAATGACATCCAACAAAGAGCGATTGTCCGTCCAACTTAGGTTCAAGGTAACCATTTTTTCTGTCGTCAACCGAGGTTGCACGGACATGATAATGGATGGTCGTCCATTGTTTGTTGTCCACCTAGTCATCGAACCTAGGTTAGACGACAGATAATGTACGGATGTCCAACCCAGGTTAGACATCTAGGTTAGACAACAGATAATGTATGGTCATCCAATCCAGGTTGGATGACTGGGTTGGATGGTTGATGATAAAAAATCATCCAACCCAGGTTAGATGACTGGGTTGGACGACAAATAATGTACGACCATCCAACCCGGGTTGGACGATAGATAATGTATGGTCATCTAACCCAGGTTAGATGACGATGATGAAACGATCGTTCAACCCAGGTTGGATGGTTGGGTTGGGACGGTAGATAATGTATGGTCGTCCAACCCGGAGTTAGACAAAATTGGGTTGGACGACGAGATAATGTACGGTCGCCCAACCCAAAGTTAGATGGCTGAGTTAGACGATAGATAATGTATGGTTGTCCAACCCAGGTTGGGCGGCGCAGGGTTGGATAGAAGATGATGGACAATCGTCCAACTTTGGATGGCTAGGTTGGATGACAGATAATGTACGGTCATCCAACCCAGTTTGGACGACTGGGTTGGACGAAAGATATTGTATGGTGGTCCAATCCATGTTGGATGGCAGATGATGGACAGTCTTCTAACCCAAGTTGGATGACTAGGTTAGACGCGAGATAATGGACGGCTATCCAACCCATATCGAGACAGTCATCCATTGTCTTCCATACAACCTAGGTTAGACACCATTCAACCCAAGTTATACGGAAGACAATGGATGGTCATCCAACCTAGGTTGGGCGGTCTTGCATTGTATTCTATCCAACCCAACCGTCCAACCTTTGGGTTTGGAAGGCTATCCAACCCGGGTTGGAAGGCTATCCAACCCAGATCGACACTTGTCCAACCCATATCAAACAATCATCCATCGTCTTCCGTACAACCTAGGTTGGACACCATCCAACCCAAGTTATACGGCAGATGATGGATGGCCATTCAACCTAGGTTGGGCGGTCTTCTTGCATTGTATTCTCGTCAACCCATCATACAACCCTGGGTTGGAAGGCGCGTCAACCAGATTAGATGGTTGTCCATCGTCTGCCATACAACCTAGGTTGGATGTCATCCAACCCAGGTTATACGATAGACAATGGATGGCCATCCAACCTAGGTTGGATGGTCTTCCATTATCTTCCATCCAACCCGATCGTCAACCTGAAGACAATGAATGATCGTCTCACCCATTTGATTTTACCACGAAACATTTTTTCATAAATTCGCCATTGATGTGAAAGTCGATTTTGGAGATTCGCCACCAATTCTAAACTAATTTTTTGGAGGGGGTCTTAAAATGAACCCTACATTAGGGTTTACATTTCAACTTTCCTAGTTGTTAGGGTTATTTTCTTTACACATTTATCGGTTATTTATTGTTGTCCTTAATGTTAGATTAACTATAGAATTAGATAAAATTCAACATAATGTACGGTTGTCAACCCAGTTGGGAAACTGGGTTGGATAGAAGACGATGGACAATCGTCCAACCTAGGTTGGACGGATGGGTTGGATGACAGATAATGTATGGTCGTCCAACCTAGTTTGGACAGCTGGGTTGGACGACAAATAATGTACGGTCGCCAAACCCGGGGTAGATGGCGAGACGATGGGGATCGTCCAACCCAAGTTGGATGACTAGGTTAGACACAAGACAATGGACGGTTATCCAACCCAGATCAGAAAGTCATCTATCATCTCCCGTATAACCTAGGTTGGATGCCATTCAACCCAAGTTATACAACAGACGATGGACTGTTGTCCAACCTAGGTTGGGCGGTCTTGCATTGTATTCTGTCCAACCTAGCCGTCCAACCTAGGTTGGAAGGTCGTCCAACCCAGATCAGACGGTTGTCCATCATCTGTCATACAACCTAGGTTGGACATCATCCAATCTAGGTTATACGACGATGACGATGGATGACCATCCAACCCTGGGTTGGATGGTCTTCCATTATCTTCTATCCAACCCAGTCGTCAACCTAGCGAGACGATGGATGATCGTCCCACCAATCGACTTTACCACAAAAGCTTTTTTAGAAATTCACCATTGATGTGAAAGTCAATTTTGGAGATTCGCCACCAATTCTAAACTAATTTTTTGGAGGGGGATCTTAAAATGAACCCTGCATTAGGGTTTACATTTTGACTTTCTTAGTTGTTAGGGTTATTTTCTTTACACATTTATCTATTATTTATTATTGTCCTTGATGTTAGATTAACTATAGAATTAGATAAAATTCAACATTTTAGTTAATCATTTTGGTGAACCCCACGTTCGACACTACCTTCCACTTAGGGCCCTCTTTCACTTCTTTACTATGGCTCATTCTTTTGATGATTTTACTGAGGCTCATCTTAAATCCATCAATGACCATATCGCTGAAAATCCTCAAGATCTAGACTTGCTTTTACATGTTGCTCGTGAGGAAGCTACCAATTTAGCAGAGCTTAATGCTTCTACGGCCATCTCTACTTCCATGGTTTCCCAACCGCTTGTTTCCACTCTTCCACCCATTTCTACCATTCTTGTTTCTATCACTACTCCTATAAATCATTTCACACCACCTCTTGTCTCTCATACATGGCAGTTTCCTCCGTTGGTACTCAAGATTTAACATCTCTCTATCAAGACCTCCAAGTGTAGATTCGTCAGTTACAACAAGTTACTTCTCATGCATCTCCATCTTTAGATTCCACCTTGTTATTGCATATGCCATTCGCGATGGTTGTCTCCACTTATTTGTTTCCTCCTAGTTTTGTCACCCCTAAGCTTCCCATTTTCAATGGGCATGGTGATCCACAAGAGCATCTTATAGCATTCCATGTAGCTTGTCTTGACTTTACAGACGATCATATTATTTTAGCTAAAATTTTCCCCGTAGTCTCCATGATTATGCGGTGCGTTGGTTTTACAACCTACATGTTCATTTGGTAACTTCATTTACGCATCTGGCCGATGCTTTTCTTACCCATTTTCTATCAATATTGGCTCCAAGATCTCTTATGCTCAATTAACACAACTTAAACAAGGCTCTAATGAACACCTCATCAATTATATGTTGAGATATGAAAATAATCTAGCTAAAATGTCAAATATACTAGTAGACTTTGAGCTTCAGAACTTGTTCATTCAAAGTCTTCTACCACTACTCCAACAAAGTTTTCTCTTTGAGACCTCTCCTTCATTCAATTAACTTTTTCATACTCTTAAGCTTCATGAAACCAAACTTCTATCCATATGAAAGCTCAAATATCAAGAACAAGCCTTGTCTTCTACATGTTTTCCAAATAAGACACCATTCAAGCCATCTACAACTAAACCAACTGACACCAAAATTATTGTCAATGCAGTCACTACTCCTAAAGAGGTTTAATCACCACCACCTAGGCATATGTTTACTAACTTTCCTATGGCCCCACATCTCATATTGCAACAACTTCTTGAGAGCAATCTTATCACGCTTCCTCCACCACTCAAAGTAGACCCATCATGACCAAAAGGTAGGAATTACAATGAGAACTTCGATGTGACTATCACATATGTGTGGGACACTCGATGAATCGATGTTTCAAGCTCGCACAATTATCCAGGATCTTATTGATAACAACAAACTTGAGTTTTCGATGCCTATCAATTCTCGACCTAACACTATAAAGGGTAAAATAAAACTCTTTAATAATTAGTCTCAACATCATGACAAGAAAGCAGCAGAACCTTCGGCTAATCATGCATAGCACGCAATGTCTCCTCCTACTTTAGGGGCCCTTGATTTTTAGTTACGCATACCGGTGCTTCACCACCGGTTATCTCTTTTTCTAACCACGACTATCATGCAACTTTTACATCTGATCACCTACATATCAATGCATCCATTGGCTTGATCCCCATCAATAATACTAAGGTTGACCCATCGTGTCCTATTAGCGCATGCTCTATTCTATTTCTTGATGTCATCAGTTACCCTCGTTCACAAATCTAATACCCTCTCAACAAACCCTATGGTGTCGTCAAATTACACATTACAGTTGGTCCCCTCACTTTACTTGTCCCTTTCCTTGTTGGGAAAGAAGTCGATGGTTGTGACATGCTACTTGGACTCAATTGGATTCATAGGTCTCAGTCCATTATCTCTATGAATCATTTACAACTCAAATTCATTCATAACAATCAGGTTATCTCTATTGATGGTGTACCCCCATCTATTCCATGGTCGTCATCTTCACGCACATCGATTCACACATCTTCCACTTCATCTAGCACATCGCAATCTACGTTACTAAAAGAAAAATCTACTCCTAGTTCACCTACTTGTACACCTTCGTGCGACCTCACCACTCTATTAGTCCTACACATCGGCATAGGCCCATTCATAAGACAGTTACTACATCTCGAAGTAGGTCACCACCCTGTTTCATTGCACGCAAGTGTCCATCACCTCAAAATTCATCTTCACGTAGATCTCCATCACCTACACATTTTATGATGCCTACGCAATCATCATATATCCATCCATCACATGCATATAGACTTCATTCACATACGTAGTGTTTATCTATATACCACCATTACTAGAACATGGTCATACACTTTCATCACCACATTCATCGGATGAAGGACCTTCGTCCTTCACTGTCATTGGATAGATCATTCACTCATGCACACTTGGGGGACATCACATTCAAACCCCCAAACTTAACATCATACATCACAACATACCATATTCCTAGCATACGCATATCGCATCCTCATCACATTGCATGCTCATCACACTTATACTAGCACTGTCATTACCTCGATGACACACTCTTGTGCTTCGGTTCACACTTGACTATTGAGGGCATTCTCTACACATGAACCCCACACATTGCACAGTAGTCATTACACCTTAGGCACCATATATCATCACATGATCCTACATCATCTACACATTACACACTACATTACAGATTATACACATCACACATCTTCCTACATACATCATCCACATTCTACACATACGACACCATAGTCACTACATATTGCGCATTTTCACACATCATACATGTCACCTTACATTTTACAATGCATCTTGCATTACACACCATACACCCTACTACGCACATTCCACATTTCACACATTCTCTTCTACGTGTTGCACTCACTACCCAATGATGCACTCTAGTCTCATGGTCCATACTGGACTATTGAGGGTATACATCACAAATGGACCTCATCACCCTTACATGTTCATCATTCAATCTTTTCTCATGTGACATACCTAGATTAAGTGATATACGCTTTAGGCTATAGGGTCACTTCTTCTACCATCATCTTGTAATAGGCTACATCATCACTTTTGCTTGCATCATTTAGTGGTATACGCTTTAGGCTACATCACCACTCCTTTCTATTCATCTTGTCGTGATACACGCTTAGGCTATAGAGTCACACATGCTTCACCTTTAGGTCACATATTTTCCTTACACACTCATCACAGCACGCTACACACAACACATAGTTCAACCATTTCCCGATGACGAACTCTCATTTATGGTTCATTCTTGACTATTGAGGGGGCATACTAAATGAACCTAACTGCATACAATTTCATTCACTTGGGGGACACATGACTCCTATCACTAACTCGCATTCCATTCCATCCATCCACATCATACTACATTTTATGGTTGTATTTACTCTTGTTTGCACTTTCTTTTACATGTATGCTTTATTACACATGCTAGATAGATATCTATGTCATTATCATTATCATACACACATGCGTGTTCACTTGCTTTCTAGTTGTGATCACAAACTATATAGGGTAATACACATAACATGGATGTTTAGACACACTACCAGGCCCACAACGGATCCTGGGGGCATCCACATTCATATGCTATAGGTGTTATTGTTTCATTTTTGTTTATAGCACACTACTTTATTGGTTTACAGACACTTTGGCATACATTGTATCTTTCTAAGATGCTAACGGGTGTTTCATGTGCAACATTTTTCATGCAGGGATATTTGTTTCCATACATGTTTGTTACATTGTTTGTTATTTCTTGTTCTTGTTTGGGATTTTCCCTTTGTCTTGTGTGCACACTTGTTTCTTTGTGGTCACTGCGGCCTTGAGTTTCTTTCTGACACCATGAGTGGTGTCCCATGTTTCTGTCTGCTTTGTGTGACCTACATTGTCTTCTTGGGTGTTTACATTATATTCTTATGTTCTAACTTATACATTGTTTGTTTGGCTTACACTTGTCCTCTACATGCATGTTTGTTCATACTAACATTTTTTTCCTAGCCACTTGTTTGTGTGTGCCTTGGTCTTTACCAAGCATATTTCCCTTCCCCCCGTAGGGTAGAGTTTCAATATACACGGTCGGTCCTCTTTTGGGGCCGTATTCTCCTATCCATGACGGACGTCGATGCACCCCCAAAGAGGGTGGGCATCAATTGGGTTTACAAATTGTACAACACAAGATCTTGGTACAATTTAGTTTTCAATTATCATCCATGACATAGTGGGTTACATAGCATGATTGAGTTGAGACCGGTCTGAGTAACTCCATACACTAGCTTTTATAGGGTAGATTTTCCTTAACATTCGGGGAGAAGGTACAGGTTGGAGGAACATTTGAATTTCCTTCCTACACTTCTTTGGCGGTGGTTTCGTATCGCCCCAAAAAATAGGCAATACAGAGATATCTTCACAACTCTCGGGAAACGATTCTACAAGTTGGAGGAACATTGGACTTTCCTCCCTACACTTCTTGATCAGTGGAATGAGATCGCCCAAAAAAATCACATTTCATTGACATTTACAAGATCCTTTCTACACCCTTTTTCTCATCACAGGATAAGGTGCACATGTTCCTTTTTCATTTTTGTACTTTCTTTACATGTTTTCTACATATATACATGCATTTTATACATTACACATATACATGCATATTTGACTACTTGATCGTCTTCTCCTTTGCAGGTCCGTCTGTATGGGAAGTAAAAGCAATCAACGACACACACATGGTGAGTACATCACACACATGATACTAACCATACAGTACACCACACACATTGGCATCTACACACGCGCTTTCACCCTAGGTTCACTTTCATCACTTTTTACACTTTTTGCATCTTTAGTCTCCACACTCCATTTTTTTTATCACTCCACGCTTTGTCTAGTCCTTCGGCATGCATTCTACATCACTCTACATGGGTTATCAGGTACACATCTCTATCTACTTTATGTTACCGAGAGCTTTTCGCTCACCAACATAAAGTGGGGAAAATGTAGACACAAAATCATGCACTTTGAGTCATTATTTAGTCCCGATCTCATACTACTATTTATATGGTTCTTAAGTGAAAAGAGTAATAATTAATCCACGTCTTTGGCCACGTTACTTTGCTTTCTGTTGTTAATTTTGATCTTGTACCCGCACATTCCCATTCTCGTATTGTCATTATGTTTTTTTCCTATTTTTGAATGGGGCACCCAGTGGTGCCCAGGTCCCCTCTAGGAACTCTAATCCTCTTTGCACTTTACTCTCACCTTTTGGGAACTTTCTAGTTGTTTGAGTTTTCTATGTTTTTGGTGGTCGACCTTTTTGGTGTTAATTATGAAATTAGAATAAGAGAATCATATAAATATGAAGTTATGTGACCATAATGAGGGACCAAGCACTAGTAACTACTATCATCACCTAAGGTTGCATTCCGTTGAAGGCATCTAGAGCTCATTTGCATCCATCTAGCTCCATCACAAGGCATAAGGTTGGTTCATTCGCATCACATTACCTAGGAGGGAAGTTTATTCTATTACATCCACCATTTTATTACATTTTTCTACACATAGTTATTGCTCGCTACTTTCACAAAGTGCGGTTGGCACAAGAGCACCTAGGGAGTTATTGTACACATAAGCACATAGAAGTACATCAGGTTTGAGATATAATATAACAGTCAGTTAGTAAGTCCACCATTGTGGCAGCTAAGGATAGTCCAACCCCTTCATATGCATCTTTCTTTTTAGGGGTTTGATGCTCGTCTTGGGGTTTTTAGTTCTCTTCTTCATCACTGATTACTAATGACATACAATCGAGTACATCAAAGCTAGTGTGACATGAAGCGAAGGCAGGAAACCATCAAATGACACCTCGGAGGAAGGTTACAGAGATTTTTCACAAATCAGGGCACCCATATCTCAAACTAGGTTGCCCACGGGTGCCCCTGTACCTATCTAAGCATCCCAATCCACTTAGATTGTCTAGATCTACACTTTTTTGGACTTCAGCATAGTCATTTCCTCCTCCTATTTCTCCAAAGCATCTCTACAACACAGTCTAGCAAGCTCATTGAATCATCTAAGCTCTTTCTTAACTCCTCTTACGCATTAGGGTTTACATTTCTACTTTCTTAGTTGTTGGGGTCATTTTCTTTACAAATTTAAACTTAGATGTCCTTAATGTTTTTTTATTAAGGGAAAATAGTTTTCAAGGGACTATACCCGTATAAAAAGGGCTCAAAAGCGATAATAAAGATGAGAGAACCAAAGAAGGGCAAAAAACAACAGGAAGGCTCAACACCAAATATTACAATATAGGAGAAAAAAGGATCTAAACGTACAAAGATCCAGAAAAAAGAAGGCAAGATCAAAAAGAAACCAAAAGAGAAATAGCATGAAGAGCTCCACCAAAAACAACTCCGAACCGCCCGATGACACCACATCGTAGCGAAAAACAAATCACTGTGACCCGTTACTTGATGGCTCTGTCAATTTTGGTCTTGATAGCCTACAGTGACATGAAGAAGGCAATGGCAGTGGCCTGAGAGGAGTCTTGCAAATCTGCTTGGGCAATTGCAATGTCCCTTTTCTCTTTAGGGCCCCATATGTCCTCATTAATCCCACTTAAACTGCAAACACTGTGGACATGTTGTTCAATGAAATTATAAATGCTTTTGAGGGCAGACAATATGCAGTCATTTCGGCTTTTAGCATTCCCCAATCTGCCATCTAAGGACTGTAGTTTCTTGAAGACTTCCCCAATAACCCCCTCTTCCTCCTCACTTTGAAGGATCCTTTTACCCTTAGCTCTTTCCATGTTTTTTATAGCCCCTTTGAGCTCTTGTATCTCCTTTTCTAATCTGTCCACCCTATCTAGCAATTCCTCCTCTTTGGGCTCCTCCACCGGCTTGCTAATATGCAGGAGGTTTTCAGCTAGTTCCAAGTCTTTGTGGCTCCTTAGGACCCATTGGGAAGCAGGGATTTTAGCTTTGAGGCTCTTGCTTTTCTTGCTGGAGACAACATCTTCATTCTTTCTTTTTAGCGAGGGGAGTGGGAGCAGTGTGGGCAGGTGGAGGTATGGAGGAGGGAGGTGGGATAGGATTCACGGGAGGGCAGCTGGAGAAATGGTGGTGAATCAAGAGGATAAGGCCCTGGTGCAAAGGGATAGCCCTAGAGTGGCTTTGAACTTCCCTTATAGATTTCTCCAGAGAGTTAATCAGATAGTGAGGAAAGCTGATAATGTTATTTCTACGAAAATGATTCAGAAAAATCAGATGCTTTTGAGGTATAGTCACATATCTTCCTTCAAGGGTAACATACCTTACCACCATTTTGGCCAGTTCATCAAAAGGTTTAGGGATCGACGCCACCTTGAGGCCAGCAATCACGAACTCAAGATTCTCCCCCTCTTCCAGAAATTTCTTGGTTTCCACCTCCCTGTCTACCTTCTTATTGAAGAATTTTGTGCCTTCAGTGAGGCCCATGATCGAGCTATGAGCTCTTAGTGATTTCCATTTTCATGTTACTATATTTGACTATTCTATTCTTCCAACCCTGGGTGAATTTGATAGAGATGTCTTGGTCGAAGCCTTGGATCCTTTCAATGAAATTAGACAGGCCCCGATTTGCAGGTAATCCCAAAGCTCCGTGTTCTCTTTCCACTCAGGATTGTGGGTCGGTTCGGTTTTGCATGGCGGCCCCCCCATGTTTCCTCTGCTCCTTTTCCTATTCTCAACGGTAAAATAGCTACCAATGTGCGGGATAGGCCGAACTTTGATTTTGGTATTTGAATCTTTCCTTCCCGTGAAAGCCGGTTTAATTATTATGCTACACTTGTTATTATTGCCCCGCTCCTCGGCTTTCCTCCTATGCCAAGAAATGATGACAGTCCAGCCCGCACAGATCGCAACAATCATCCAAATCTTTTGTGATGTCATCATCATGTACTTGGGGATCCGCACATTAGCGTCTAAAATACAGCCGTTAGTTATGATTTTCACTGCCATGTAGATCAATGATAATGGCTTTATTGACATGAGCGGGCAAAACGTCCCCCCCAATCCAAGTTTGAAAGGGATTATTAACACCGAAGTTAGCCAAACTGTCAGTGACCCTATTTCCTTCCCGGTAGGTGTGGGTGATTTGGACCTTTTCAAATCTTTTGCATATATCAATAGCTTCCTCAATATAATCCCTGATAGACCAGCTGGGGTGTTGCTTTTTATTCAGAAGATTGATAATATTTAGAGAATCACCTTCAATTATGATATTTGGAATATTACAATCTCTGGCAAGTCTAATACCCCAAAGAGCCGCCATGGCTTCGGAATAATGATTAGTCTATCTGCCCATTCTCCCAGAAAAAGTAGCAACATAACAGCCTCTTTGATCCCTGATGATTCCCCCTCCTCCAGAGTCACCGGATTGCCCTTAGAGGCCCCATCAAAATTTAACTTGTGCCAATCAGTGGGGGGTTTAATCCATCGGACTGTGTTTCTATCAGTACCATTGTTATTTCTATTGATAGTGGCAATATTCCATTCAGTCAGAATGCATTCTTCATTCTCCGGGTAGAGTCTATTTTTAGGGGGTTTAAATCTAGCAATATTATCTTGCACAACAATGATAATTTCCTTATATACTTTATTCAAGCTTGTCTATTGTTTAGAAAATACTATCATTACGGGCCTTCAGATTCTCCACATAGTGTGGGGCGAGAACAGATTGCCATAGCCTTTTCACCATGCAATGTTTAAGCGGAGAGCTCCATTGCTCCCTAAGCCTAAAAAAGGCGAGGTAAGGGAAAAATCCATCTCAGATTAAATTTTGCAAAAACAAGCTGCCAAATTTTGGAAGCAATCTCACAATGAAGGAATAAATGCTTTATATCTTCAGCCTCTTGCTGACACATGCAACATCTATTCGGCATGATGAATCCCTTCTTGATGAGGTTGTCATTAGTTAGGATCTTGCCATTAATAATTAGCCACCAAAAGAAGTTCACTCTAGGGGTTAGCTCCGGCATCCACAACTTGTGCCACTTAATTTCGCTTTCCATGGATGCAAAGAAAGAATTATATCCTGATTTAACAGTGTATTCCCCATCAAAAGAATCTTTCCAGATGAGCTCATCCTTAAGATTTTGATTACTTATATGGATTAGGGAAAGTTGATTCTGGAGAGATATAATATCAGCCTGAATATTATCATTCTCCACTTTTAGCTGCTTCCATTTTCTTTTGTTTCCATCCCTCTCAATGTATCCCTGGATTTTGTGCCCATACTTTGCAATTAATCTATCTTTAATATGATCATAAGCAGAAATCCAGTTAGAATCCGTCCACTTATCAGTCCAGAAGTTTATGTTTTGCCCATCTCCAAGCTTCCAGCTACACCCCTGAGAGAGAATGTGTCTGCTGCGTCAGAAGGTTGTTCCAGAAAATAGAACCACTCGGAAGGGACTGATCATAAATGAAGGAAATCTTGTTTTGATTTGAAAGATATTTGATCTTAATCAGCTCTGTCCAAGGTCTGTGCTCTTTTATAAGCCTCCATCCTAATTTTGCAGTAAGGGCAGTACTCATATGTTTGATATCTTTGATGTCTAACCCCCCTAGTCTCTTAGGTTTACAAACCTGTTCCCAAGCCACAAGATGATATCTGAATCTGTCCTCAGTACCGTGCCACAGAAAGTGTTTTTGAATCTTCTCAATACTGTTCATCACAGTTGTAGGCATGCTGAACATTGTCATATGTAAATAGGCAAGTTTTGAAGCGTGCTTTTAACCAAAAGACACTTACCTGCACTTGAAAGAATGGCTCCTTTCCATCCAGCCAACTTTCTTTGAAATCTCTTAATAAGATCATTCCATACCTCCACTGAAATCTTGCCAGTACTTAAAGGTAACCCTAAGTAAGTAGCTGGTAGAGAATTAATAGTGCATCCTAGAATATTAGCAATCTTTCTTTGCCTCTCCTCAGGAGTATTGAAGAAATAAATAGAGCTTTTGTCAAAATTAACTTTTTGTCCGAGGCTTCCTCATAAAATCTAAGGACAGTTTTAATGGCCTTTGCCTCAATAATAGAAGCCATTAGTAGTGTAAAGTGTCATCAACAAACTGCTGATGAGAGGAGATCTGATTACCAGTAGTTGGAGGGAAGCCTTTTATCATGCCAATGTCAATAGCTTTGGAAATAGATCTGCTTAAGCGTCACCATAATAATGAATAAAAGAGGGGAGATTGGGTCACCTTGCCGTATACCTCTATTACTGGCAAAAAAACCCACAGGTTCCCCATTAACAACCACAAAGAATCTAGAGGTAGAGATGCAAGAGTGAATGATTTTTCTGAATTTGCTTTGAAAACCAAATTTGGATAGGACCTCATCCATGAATCTCCAGGAGACTCTGTCGAAAGCTTTATGCATGTCAAGTTTGATGGCCATCCCCGCCTTTTTACTTTTATCCATAGAATGTATAGTTTCATGAACCATGATAATGCCATCTTGGATAATTCTTCCCTGGATGAATCCGCTCTGCTGTTGAGAAATGATCTCCATGAGTATAGGTTGCATTCTAGTGGTGAGAATCTTTGTGAAAATCCTATAAATGACATTAACCAAACTGATAGGCCTGAAATCTTTGAAGTCTTTTGCATCCAACTTTTTTGGGGCAAGCACAATGTGTGTATTATTTAGTTCTTTAATAAGATTTCCCGTTCTGTAAAATTCATTAACAACTTTCAAGAGATCTTCAGAGCATATTTCCCAACATCTTTGGTAAAAGTTAGCCGAGAAGCCATCGGACCTGGAGCCTTATCCCCTTCTAAAGCAAAGACAACCTTTTTTAATTCCTCAATGGTGTGAGTTTTGAAAGACTTTTAAATCTCTCAGCAGGTATTAGATTATTAGGAATGGAGTCTAAGAGGAAAGAGGCCGCTTGTTCATTGTAGGAGGTATCTTCAGTGAGGAGGTTCTTGTAAAAATTAAGCGCCTCTATTTTGATATCCTCAGGATCCTTAGTAATGTTTCCATTTCCTTTAGCAACCTCTGAAATTTTGTTACAAGCTCTATGTTTGATGGCTGTCAAATGAAAAAAAATTGTATTTCTGTCTCCATCCTTAAGCCAAAGGGCTCTAGATTTCATTCTCCAAAAGGTTTCTTCATGGCTGTTTATATTATGCAGATCTGATAGGAGTTTTTTTTCCCACTGATGATCCTCTAGGGTCATACCTTTCATGGAGACATTTAGCTCAAGCTCTTCTAGTTGTTGCTTAAGTTCTTTCTTCTTTTCAAAAATGTTTCCAAAAACCTCTTTATTCCATATTCTAACTTTCTGTTTAACATTCTTTAGCTTCTGAAGAAGCCTGAATTGGGCCGTCCCTGTGCCTTCCCAAACCCACCACTCTTTAATTCTGTCCAGAATGTCTTCATGTTCGAACCACATTTTCTCAAATTTGAAATTACCATGAAAAGGTTTTGTCAATTGAAGAAATTGAGGACTATTGGATTATGGTCAGATCCCATTCTAGGGAGAGTAGAGAGATGGAAATTCTGGTCCAGGATCTAATTTGTAGAAATAAGAGCTCTGTCAAGTTTAACCTGAATTAAGCTCTCTCCTAATCTTCTGTTGGACCATGTAAATTGATTGCCATGAAGCTCTATGTCCATAAGATTAAGAGTCGAGATGAAGTCAGCAAATTCTTCCATACCAAGGGAGAATTCAGAACTTCCTCCAAACTTTTCTCCTGGATTCAAAGGAGTATTGAAGTCTCCCATAACCAACCAGTTCATGTTTTCAACCTTGCTTCGGAACAAGGTTAACTCTTTCCATAGACTTCTTTTACCAGTAGCAGTATTGGGCGCATAAATATTAGACAGGATCCAACTATGATTATTTTCAAGGCTTTTAAAGATAATAGCTAAATGATTCTGGGTTGAGGAGAGTACCTTACCGTCAACCATCTTTGTATCCCAAAAGATCGCTAAGCCTCCAGAAGCCCCTTGAGAGTCAACAGCAGCAAAGGCAGCGTTCTGCCAAAAATGTCTTTTGAAGTCTTCAATTGCTTTACTTTTCATTTTAGTTTCCTGAATGAGAAGAATGTTGGGTTTGTTTTCTCTTTTAATTTCCTTAAGCATTCTTTGCTTAGGCCCTCCATTGAGGCCTCTGACATTCCAAGAAATAACCTTCATTAAAAAAATTTGGAGATGCATTTGCCGGATGGCCCAGAATTCTCTGTGTACCATCTGCAATTTCTTTTTCAGTCTCTTTTTCTCTTGCTTCTCTCTTAGATGGCCTGCCTTTTCTAAAGGTTACTCCAAAATTTGTAGTTCTTCTAGTAGTGGCCCTTGTGATTCTTGAGGTGGAAGCTTCCCAGCTTCCAAGCTGCTTTTCTTCCAGGATTTTGAACCTCTTTTCTTTCTTTTCACTAAGATGAATCCATCATTATCACAATCATTTTCCTTACTGATTGGGGTAATTTCCCCATCCTCCTTTCCTGTGGTAATATCAGCCTGCTTATCCATTTTAGGAGTCAGCTCCTCCACATCTGTGTCCTCTTTCTCTTGGTTTAGATCTCGTGCAATGGATTCTAGATCCACTTTGCCGTTTTCTTGTCTCATTTTTAGTTTCTCCAATGAGCTGCTCCTTAGCAGCTCTTGATGGGCACTGATTTTGTCTTCCTCTTCTCCCATGTATGAGAGAGAAATGTTAACTTTTTCATTTTCTTCATCAATCTCCATGTTCAGCTTTACGATTTGGAGTCAAAGAGTTCAAAACTGAATCCACTGACATCTCCCTTTTGTTTTCTTCCTCATTCGGACCCAGATCTAATTCTTGTTGAGACTCAATCAGCTTCTTAGGTTTCCAAAGTTTTCTGTAAACCGGTGGTCTCTTTGCCTTAAATCCTTTTTTCCTTTCTTTTAGCTTGGAATGCCTCTCCAAACGCCTATTTCTAGTAGCTGGTTCAGATATCTGCTCTTTATCCGCCTTATCTCTCTGATTTTGTCCTTGATCTTCAGGAATATCTGAGAAATCTTCCAGCTTTTGAACTGTATGTTCAGGACATTTGCTGGAAAAATGCCCTAATCTGTGGCATTTGCTACATCATAACTGGAAAGCTTCATATTCTATTTGTTGATTCCATTCTCCAAATTTGGATTGCAGAACAATGTTATCGGGGAGCTCCAGATCCATTTCTATGGAGACACAGAACCGAGCAAATGCCAACCTAGACCTATTTCTCGTGGGCCCATCCAGGCCAATAGGTGAACCAATCGATTTGGCAATGTGAAGGAGGATTTCATCATCCCAAAGATGCAGAGGAAGCCCTGGGAGTCTACACCAGATGGGTATGGCATGAATATTTTCAACAAATGGATTAAATCCGGGGTACCATTTTTTTAAAAATAGTCCCATATTACCCAGACACCAGGGACCACCCAACAAGACCGAGTCAACATCAGATTGGAGATTAAATCTGGCCAGAAAAAACCTTTTGCCATAGTGGTGATTATCAAATCCCCTTTTGGTTTCCATCTACGAATGGCCCATTTCCTAATGGTGTCCACATTGGGTCGTGATCCCAAAAATTTTCCGACAAGTGCCAGATTGGTTTTCTCCAGAGCTCTTTGCAGACATCCGTCAGGCACCTGTAAGTGGGTCACCCCTTCAGCATCTTTTGTACTTTTAAAATCACATGCAGCCTGAGGTCTCGCATTTTTGTCAGGAGGAGTCTTAACAACTTCCACCAGGCTCTAGACCCGAAACTGTCACCAATGATCGCATTTTTCACTTTTACCGGTTCCTTAGCGGCTACATCGCAGTTCTTTGAAAGACATTCAGCAGCCAGAGCTGCTGAAACAGCGCTTTCGAAACCCTCACGCAGCCCGCCCGAATTTTCAAACTCGCAGCCCGCCATTAAGAATTGTTAATATTTGATGTCCTTAATGTTAGATTAACTATAGAATTAGATAAAATTCAACATTTTAGTTAGTCACATAAAACATAAAATATTGGTCAAAGGGATCACAAAAAACATGAGGCCATAACTATAATAAGGTTTTAGTCATTACCAAAACTATACATACGATTCTAGAATAACTTAAGATAACTCGGAAAACATGAGGGAAGAGAGAGAAACATGAGAGGAGAGAGAAAATAAAAGGGTAAAGGGAAGAATAGGAAATGACAAGAGAATATGTCAGAAGTTGACAAAAACAAGATCATGTACCAAAAAGAGCCTAAGTTGTACTAATAATGGACAAACCACCTGTAATATCAAAGTTAGGGGTAATCTAATTTATGATTGATTACTTTATATAAAGATGAATTAGGAATAAGATATATAGAAATATAGTAAATATGAAGATCCTAAATCATGTCACAATAAATATGAAAAATTCACAAGCTTACGTGAGCTAAATTAAATAAGTAAAAGTTAGGATTATAAAATATTACATCGATTTACTAGTTGAAATAAAGTGACAATGATCTAAGAGCGTTCGGGAGGGCTATGCATAGCGTTGTCAAAATATCTTGAAAATATAAGAAGAAGACGAAGTCGTAAGTTTCTAGAAAAACAACATAGATGACTTTGTCTTGTATGGATGAATTTGTCCTCTGCGCATGGCTTGGATGGATCTTGCCTTTGAACAACCTTTGCACGTGTTCTAGGATCCCAATTTTGTGTTCAACTTGCATCAATGATGTCTTTATATTAGAGTAGGGATCCTTCTCCTTTTTTTCTTAAGGTCCTAAAAAGGGGTTAATCTAATTGGGTTGAGTTACCCCTAAAATTCCTATGTAACAATACTTTGAATAAACATCAAACCCTCATAGTTCCCCACCCAATGAATGTGTGCAAGATGTGCATAAATTTTTGATAATGAAGACCCTAATAGGACCTTCAACAATTAGCAAAGATCTTTTATGTGTCATGTAGCTTTGTAAAAATGGCTTAGGGTAGTTATATAGGATGTATATAGACTTATTGTTGGCTAATGTGCTCAAGAGAGTGATTTAACAATTAGGTGTTTTTTTATGTCTTATGTAGTCCTAAAAGATGTGAGATAAGATGCCCTTTTAATGGGTGGTGTGAATATGCTTTTATAGGTGAATGTCGCAAAATAGTTTCTCGCTCAATTGACACTAGGCCTATAATGCCCCGGTTTTACACACACAAAAACAACAGTAGAATACCAAGATATATATATATATTTTTACTTACATTGCTCACTACACAACACCGCAAGGGCTCCAAATACAAAAACTCGACAATGCATACGACACTTACATAAGTCATCAACTCACATAGACACATGAAAACACCATAGACATGTCGATGCCACACTTTTCCCAATGAATGAATACTAGCAATGACCCAACCACAAGAAAAGGACTCAAGGATGGGAAAACCCACAACACCTCTTTTCTTTAATTGCATCTTAGTTACGATTAACATTCCAAGAACATTATTATGCAAGGATAATTTTCTCTTTTTCCACCTACAGATTCTTAAGTTCATTCCACGTTTAAATTATTGTTCGACCATTTTAAGTTGGCTTCTTATCCTTTACAAAAATTTCCATAACTTACATACTTATTTGGCATAATTCAAATGCATATAAAGTACTTAATTATCTTGTTCTTATATTAAGAATATTCTTCTCGAACATTTATTCAATGTCTACCTTTTACCCTTACAACTCAAGTGAATGTGACTTGATGTCCAGAACGCAATATTAGGATTTAAGGGAGATTTAGATACAAGATAGATTTTTCCCAAAAACATTCTTCGATCACGGTATAGTTATTTCCCTACAATAGTTATTCTAGTTCAATGACTTGTGGAATTCCATTTTGATATTATATATATATATATATATATATATCCTTTGTTTTCTCGAAGTTTGATCACACCAAGGCAATTCATATTTTTTTGAAACACATGAAACTATTTAATTGAGTTATAAGGACTCCAAGAATGGCATTATTCCTAACCTCAAATCTCATTTTTACTCTTATATGCTTTACTTTTACATCGCATTATGGTCTCATTATTAGCATTGTCTTGTAAAAGGAGTTACAAAAGTATTGTCTAACATCTTGAAGACGTATATGATTAGAAACCTTGAAGCTACATACGAACCCCAAGTTAACCTCCTAATTAACAAAGGTTTGGTTTAATTCCAATTGCACCTACTGATCTATGCCTCAACTATATATGAGTTTAAGGTGAGAGGACATATTTATGCTAAACCACTTTCAAGAAAAGACCAAGGTGTTATGTTGATAGAAACCAAGGTAACACATTTAACTGAGAGGGACTAAGGAGTTTATTAACAAGAGTTTAAGACCTAGAAAAACTATTTCACAACCTCCATCTATGTCATCTAGATCCAACAGGGATTTCATTCGTTAGTGAAGTTAATTTCTAGATCTTATCACGCAAGACCTGACAATCCAAAAGGATACTAAGGGTGTACTAGCTTTACTTACCCCACAGATGGTAAGGTTACACTGAATAGTTGTTGCTTTGAACAAGGACTCATAAGGTGACTTCCAAGGTGGTCTTCACCACTCAACCACGGTGTCGAGAACTGAAGAGAGGACATTCTCCTCGCGGTTACCAACACTAGAAGGAAACCACATACTCCGGATAAAGTTGGACCATGTCATTTCTAAAAAATGGGTTCACAACAAGGTCGTTAAACATGATGACTATGACGGTAACTCCAACTAGGGGTTTTATTTACCTAAACTAGGAGGTTCCATCGAGTGCAGAGTTTAAGTTCATTCTACGGTTTTCAATGTCTTCTATGGTAAAAGTATCACACAAGAAGACATGTTATGTACTCAGATATCATACAAGGGTTGAGTGTTTTGATTAAATCTCTTTATTACGTTTACAAGTTAAGAATACAACAAGCAAATAAATTAATCATTTATCTAACATTGAATATGCACTACAAGATATTAACTTCAAATTCATTTACCATATATATATATATATATATATATATATATATATATATATATATATATATATATATAAAATTACCATACGTACTATGAATCGAATTGAACCTATGATTAAATACACATTTCCTAGATGTCCCTAAAGACTAGCATCTCATACATATTAGCAAATTTCAAACATAACTGTTCTATAACATGAGACTACATTATACATGTATTCATTTTACAATGAACTATATAAATTACAATGATAACTAATGAATCACACCTCACCTTTTCGCCATCATTCTTGCATCCTGTAAAACCACGTGAGCATGAAATCAGTGATAAATCGTTGGCATGACATCCACCCTAATCTAACATAATTAACATTTTTCAGTTTCCCATTTACATATAATACTAATTACAATTTGTAATCAAAAGAAAAGGTTTAGAGACATGTATTCATTACATTTCATTTCACTTCATTTCGTAACCCAGGAGAGAGAAAGAGAAGGGAAGAGAGAGAAAACACCATTTTGTCAAAAGCTCTATTTCACACAAGTAGTTACACTATAGATTTTTTAAACAATTATTTACATGTGTCAAATTTTCCATGGTGGTTTGTCAACCTGACAAGGGTCCCACAACTTTCTATTTTTACATTTTCTTGCTAACTACAAAAACGTTCAAATCAGATTGAAGGCTAAGAAACCACTTTCAAACGTGGTCTTCCGATGAGCAAACACACCACGATTAAATTTATATGTGTCCACTTATATACCAAGAGTTCATAAAGAATCGAAAGGATTGGGAATTGGCGAACAATTTTACGTTTGACGACTAGTTTTCTGGGTCCATTGGTCGTAATTGACCTAATTGCAAATGATTAAAAGTTATCTTAAGGGCTCAGTAAACCACATCCAAAACTAACGTTTGATGGATGTACACACCATGATAAAATTCCTACAAGTTCCCCCATATATGGATAATTCATCAGAGTCAATGAAACTCAGAACTAGAAAACTGTTTTCAAACGGCGACATGATTTCTAAAGCCACCGGTCCTAATTGGTCCAGTTTGACCTAGTCAAACTATGACCAAGCCTACAAAATGCCATTGCCAAACTATCTAGAAAAGTGTTTTTCCCTAAACTGAAAGTTCCATGTAATTGTCTAGTAAAAACACTAGAGGTTTGCGAAGACAGATAATAATTTCTCTATCCAGGTTTCAAATGGCGGTTCAAAATGAAAGCCAACTTTATAGTTTTAGTAGCTTCTTACAACTACAAAATGGTGTAACATTGCTCCCAAGTATGGCATCAAAAATATCACAAATGTTCATTCGGGGTCAAACCAAAGGTTAAGGTGACTCCTCACATAACCAGGTACATGAATGAAGCTTAACATCCCATTTTCGGAGTTACGAAGGGTACTTAACGAGTCTTCGAAAAATGTAAAATTATCTATTTAAACAGGAGATGGTCAACATTTTTATTTGGAAGTCAATTTTGTCTTGTTGATAAAACAATATTGAAGCGATCTAGTTGGGTAGGAAGTTTTCTAAATCACCTCAGAATGAGGGTTGAAGTTCATGGTTTAATACAAAAGGGTTATTTTGATTTCGTGAGTTACGACACGACATTTTATTGTTTTGCAACAAGTTAATATAAAACAATTAAATGTATTATAATCCTAATATTTTAAAATTATATTAAGTTGCAAATGAAAACTAAAGTACGAGAGTTATGAAAGATAAGGGGAGATGGACCATGCCTGGGAACGATGAGCGAAGCGGGTATGAGGTAATCCATGTGGTTTCTCGTGTTCCATGAACCGATTGTAGTTGTTAGAGGGGTTTCAAAGCCTTTTTCACAAAGCCCACCTCGTAAATCTTCTGTAATCCATCCCTAGAAGGACCAATTTGGAAAAAAATGTCAAGATGATCTCTTTTACTGTAGTATCAAAACAAAGGAGGTGGTGAGAGGTTATATTATCGTATTTTGATCTCTCAATCCTCGGCCTATCCATACAATCAAACATTAGGTCCACATCAGGCACCAAGCCAGGATACCGTTCCAAGAGCTGCAATAATCCCCAAATTGTGAACATCATTCTGCTTTGCATGCATGCATAGTAGAGATCCACATACAATCAACCACCCACAATGACCACCCAAAAGGCAACAAATTCTTTGGAAGCCCTGATGTTGTTTTCTCCTATTCAGACACCCTCCATTAAGCAAGATCTTCATGAATCCACTGGAAAAATGCAGGGCAGGATCGAGTTTTATTTTGAAATAGATCATTCTTAATTAGGTATGAGCGGATGAACCTCAGTGGCGAACAACAGGTCAGGTGGGAGCACTGGAAAATCTGTGAAGCTCATGGATACTTTCCATCTGATGATTTTTTTGTTGGAAAAGGGTGCCATGGAGCGGGCTCTAGATTATCCCCAGCTATTGTTTTTGTCCAAGATAAAGCTCTGAAATTCTCTGAAACCTGAAGCCATGTTGTACTGAATACCAGAAGAATGAAGAGTATGCAGAGAAACCAAACAACAGATATCCTTCTTAGGCATTGATTACAAAGCGAGGAACAATGCTTCCTTGTGGCCACCATTCATGACAATAGTCCTTACAGATCGATTCATAGCTCCATGTATTATATCTGTGCATACCATTGGCATATTCATCGACAAAACAACAAAAACTGTATTTTCTTCCCCCTCAGAGATCATTTAACCTTCTTCAGTACTGATACAAACCCATTTCAATCGATTTGTAGATAATAATACAAGGCGGTATTGGGTATGATTTATTTATGTCTACATGGAAGAATAAATAATGATTTTAGGAAACTATTCTAGAGAGCTTCGTTCATCATAGTTCCCTATTCTTTTTGCTTTTGTTGTAACTATCCTTGGTTGTTGAATGACCAACGTTAACCTGCATTACAATGTGATCCGCGCCTTGGATTCCAAATAAAGTTCTTGGATTCTTGTGCAAGGAAAATGACAGGTCAAAAAAAAGGGAGGTTACTCATGCATTTTCCAAGTGGACCACATGCCTTCACGTGAAGTCCAATAGGTCTTCTAGTCATTTACAGCTAGATTTGAGGGGCACTACAAGGCCAATCGGGCTAGCTTGTGAATCTGAAAAAGTAATCATTAAAAATTTGGAGGATGAATTCGTAAACTCGGGACACACCACCAAAATGGATTTGTTTTTCATGGCCAACTTTGTCCTAAAAAATTGGAAATTGCATTATGTCAGCTACATATGGTGGGAAGATGTGTTCTATATTCAGAGAGTAGGTTTTTGACTGGTCAATGATAAGTAACAAGTGTGACCTAGTGGTCATGAATGTTAAGTAAGAAAGATGTGTGTAGGAGTTAGTCGTTTAGGTACAAAATGATTAATGGGATAAGATAAATGGCAATGATTAATTTTCAAATACCATTGATCTAGATCAATGGTATCTACATTTGCCCCCATTTTAATCTAGTAATTAAAAATGTCTTAATTAACATAAATAACTTGTAACACATACCTTCCATAAGGAAAAAACAAATGCAAGACCGAAATGTGCATGTGTTCCCTTCTCCTTCACATTTTGTTGTACACGTGAACCTTTTTGCCACATGTAAAAAATGTATTAAAATACAAAAAATATGTTTATACACTATCTCGTAAATAATATAAACCGAAAGTAAAAAGCATGAATCATGTATACCTTTTTTCCATGTTGTTATATGAGGGGAAATGAAATCGAACATAAAAAAACCATAACAATTGATCTTGCCAAGTGAATATCACAATTGCAATTCTACCTATTGAATGAATATTTTCTCTAGCAATTGAGTTTACTAATTGGAACTCACTCTAGCAAGTATGTTTGCTAAGTTAAGCCTTTGTTGGTCGGAGAAAATGGCTAAGTACTCGCCATGCACAAGAGTTGGAAGTTGCACGCAAGGGAATGTACACATGAGGATGAAGTAGAAACAAGGAAATGCGCGAAGGTGTGCATGAGCAAAGAACAAGTCAAAGCACACAAGGGTTTGTGCACATGAATGTAGAACATCTGGGACTTAGCCAATTTTGGAGGAAATGCTAAAAATAGACAAAAGCAAAAGATAGCTTGGCACGCATGTAAAGGTTATAAATAAGAAAGCACATGCAAACAAGGATGGAGACGACGCATGAAAATAGGCTATTAATAGGATTAAAGTAGGATAAAGCATGGAGCTATTTATAGCTCAATCTATTGTTAAGACAAGTTGAAAAAGCATGTGGGTTATTATTAGAGCACACCTATATTTAGGAAAGGTGCATGTAAATGGTGAGGGCAAGTCCCTAATGTGTATAAATAGGTGATGTACTCTTAAACTTGGAAGTGTGTAATCCTTTTTGAGTAGTGATTCAATGTTATGGTACAGTATGAGCACCTTTGTGTGAGTGTGCATGATCCAATGCTTGATTGTACACAATTTCGATGTAATCAACATTCTTATTATGTGATCAATTATGTTTTTCCATGGATATTGTGTTTGGGTAGTGAAAATTACTGTATCTTAATATGGAGTTACGAGAATTCAAATAGTTTTAGTAATTTGGTATGTAGAATGAATTCCTTGTTATATGTGTTGTCTAATTTCTTTGTTATGATGTATCTTATTTCATGTATGGTTATGATGAATATACATGTCTAACATCTTGCTAAGAAAATAAAGGAGAAACCTAGTGGTTGCACACATTTCAAGTGAGCTTTCAAGCTTTTACGGATGAAGTGTCGGTGCACCTAGCTCAATTTGGTGAAATAAAAGACTACATTTTGGTTTTGTTATTAGGACCTCTTTTCAATTTGTTCATTGGGATGTTATATGCACATGGAATTCGATTATTTTTGGAGAACATTGAAGTCTAGACACATGACGACTAGGATGCATTTTCTCATAGGTACAATATTGGGCCTAACTTTAATGTGCACAAATGAGTGGAAGACAACCTCTATGGTTGCTTGTATGAGATGTTCTTCAGCTTCTTTCCAATAGAATTATACCAGTGGTTAGTGGTTTACGCATAGAACAAAGGTGTTTGGATTTGTAGAAAGCAAGTGTGGAGACAAGAATATTATCAAGCACTCACTAATTTGGATGCATCGTGGACTAGAACTATAGATCATTGGTGGGAAGGTGTGTTGCACAGTTATACCTTGGAGTATGTGATTTTTACATACTCGTGCTTTGAGGAAGCATAGTTCTAGTTTTTACGTGAACCAAGAGGATCATATTTGCGTGCGACACCTTTAGCTATCAAGATATTGATGATTGAGTGGGAATGGAGAACTTACCAATGACATGCTAAAACCCCACCATACGCAAGGGCATGAATCAGTCCAGGAAGGATGTCATTAGCTCAAAGAAAATAAAGAGAGAGAGAGAGAGAAGAAAGATGGCTCATGTGTAATGGTGTGCGATAGAGGGTAGTTGAGGAGGCATTGAGATCAAGAAGAATGATGATTAGAGGAAGTGATGAGAACCCCGTAGAAGGTGAGGGACCACAGGATTATGTCCTCTCTACATTGGGGAAGTGTAGTAGAGATACCCCTTTAGAATCAGATGAGAGTGAGTCGAGGAGAGAACAAGAGCGTGGATGTGACTTTGACGCATCCTAGCCACCTAGCCCTTGCGTAAGGTGCTTGGAATCAATTTTTTTGTATAAGATCATGAGTGAAGGTGAGTGGGAAGGTAATAAAGGCTCACCATGTTAGGTAGGAGATACATGTACGCACATATTGGTATCAACTCAAAAGTCACGATAGATTAAAGACACGCATATGGTGCGCAACAGGATCTCGTGTTTGGACAGATTTTTTTGGGACTGATTTGGTAGGAACATCATCAAGAAAAAGTAATGGTGCACTACCGGTTAGAAGTAGTACTCTTGGTAGTGTTATAGGACACATAATTGGTGTGCAGTTTAACTCAACCACAAGGACACAAGGTAGTTCTTCGATAGACTCGCAGTCACGGTGGGAGGCTCGAGAGGTTTAGGAAAGCCACCATGCAGAGGTAAACCTAGTAAAGGATCAAGTTCAATATCTATCCCCACTCCAAGACAAGGGCCACAACATCCATTATAACAACCTAAAAACCACAACAACAAACCCCAGATTTTCTTTGAGATGTCACTTCACCGACCAAAGTATATAGGTGTGGAAGATGTAGCTAAACATGTGCATAAGTGTGAGTTATTATGGAGAGCTAAGGGAATAAAAACTCTTGATTGGAAGGCAAGTCAATTTTCTACCACACTTCAAGGGCACACACACAGTTGGTATAGAAAATATGACCCACATCAGATTGTAATTGATTATGATTCATATACCGTAGTTTGATCAATAGAGTATCATCCCACTCGAAGGATATTAAACAAAGTTTTTCCGAGAGTGTCGGGGAGTATGATGCATGATTCAAAACCTTATTATCTAAGCTATCCTATGATATCCATAAAATCCATCATACACAATGGTTCGTAGGAGGCTTCCCGACACCATTCGGAGAGCGCTTTCACACAAGACATTCTGAGATCCACGCAAAGCCTTGGAAGCAACACTCTGGAAGAAGTAGTAGAAAGTGTTGACACATGGGCAAGTCCATTCCTTAAAGCTCAGATAGCAGCAATGGTTACCCAGTTGGAGAAGTTATCTACCAATTTAGCACATGAGACACATAATGGACTATAGTGCATAGATTATGAGGTTGAAGGACATATGTAGGAATGTTCACGCATTGTTGACATCTTGCGATATTTTCCATAAGAATCGAATGTCTAAAATTTTCCACTTTTACAATGCACAACAAAGAAGAATGTCAATATGTATTGCAAAATCCTATTATGCACACACCTATGAAACAACCGATTGTCAATTGATTGATCATATCCATGAGGCGTGAGAGATGAGGTTATGTCAAACCAATGTAGCAAGCGGATTGTAGGAGCAAGAAGAGAAGAACAATGAAGGGCATAACAACGGTAATCAAAGCTTCAAAGTCATATTTAGGAGTAGAGGATGTGGTGGTCATGGAAGGCTTGCACGTGGTATAGTTTATACATGTGGATCACCTAATCATTATCACATGCAAGTGTTTAAAGAATCAAGTATGCTCGTATTGTTGTAAGACACACAAGGTGGAAGATTGTCCATACCTATATGCACATATGTGTAAAAATATAACAAGAAAGATAAAGGTGTGGAAATGATTAAGGTGGAGCACACCAAGAAAGGATAATGGGTGCCTAAGAACACAATGAGCCGAACTTCAACTGTATTAGTGACTACACGTGCATAATCCACGCGTGTGTGAGAAAGGAAGGGTGATACCTCTCATCAGGAGGGAATAAGTTGTACATGCAAAGTATCTAGACATGACCCAATAGAAGGAAGTGTATCAGGAAACCATGGGTGTTTTTAGAGAGTTGTAAGGAGAGATTCAACACCTAAAAGAACAAGCGCATGAGAGGGAGCATACAAAGACTATTGAGCTACCACATAAGGATATTGATGACCTTAAGGAAGTGTGTAGGATGTTAAGGCAAGAGAACATCATCCCTTTGTTGGGGGAATGGTTGTAAGACAAGGTATCGCGTGTAGGTGTGGAAAGAGAGTGCCAGATTATTCATGCAAATTTACCACCCCATGACCATGAATATGATAAGGAGATAACCCTAGATGCGGTGATCAACGGTGGTTGCTAAATAATATCTTGATTGATCTTGGTGTAAAAGTGAATGTTCTCACGCTTGATGTATGGAACCAAATGGGAAGGACGCCATTGGAACCATCTTCAAATGTGTTATATATGGATAATAAGCCAAGGGCCATGCCCATTAGGGTTTTCAAGGATGCTTTCATCACCATTTAGGGAGATTAATTTATAGGATATTTTGAAGTATTAGAGCTTGTTGAGGAAGATAATTTCCCTCTGCTACTTGGACATCCTTGGTGTTATGATAACAATGCAGACTTACGCTTCAATAAGAGATATATTAGTTTTGAGAAAAGGACAAGCGCGTGGTCATTCCATTGGATGACACAAAGGTTGCACCATACGTCGAGTCCGTTAGTGAAGAGAAACTTAATCAAAACTATGTACAGATGGTGCGTGACCACGAGAACATAGAGCCATCAAAGGAAGGCGTTCTTCTTTAGGAAGACGTGTAGTCAATCGGTGACACTACTAGTGTGGTTTGTGACAATTAGGCCCATGAAACATATGAAATGGTGAGTGCGAGGTATGAGGATGAGTTACCCAGATGATAAGACCGCACACATTCAAGTAAATGGGAAAGGTCAAGTTGCCAAATTATACTGGAGATGAGAAGCCCGAGTCATTCTTGCGGATGATCGAGGAACAATGACACAATGAAGGTGATAGGAGAAAAATGATGGTATACACATTTTGTGGTATTGTAGTGTGTTAGTGCGAAACACATAGAGATAGCCTATTGAGATGGCATGAGATCAGGGTGGCATTTTTGACAAGGTTTGCAAGGAACAATCTCCCTTCATTTTTACACGATTATGATAGAAAGACCCCTCCTTTGGTACATATTCACGAGTTTTGAGCAGAACTAGGTGCGAGGAAAGATGCATTAACAAAATCTCTATGGGTACACAATTTTTACTCTAATTTTCTTGGATGCGTGCGTGCTTGGTATGTGCATGTTGAGTTGAAGCAAGAGACAAAAAGTTGGCATGACCTGACTGAAGGTATTGTTCACACTTTTGATTATTTTTCTACTAAGCCTCCAGTTCATGAAGCCTTGCAGATTATGAGGCGCATCATGTTGGGGGATAACACGAAGGTTGAGGAGCTCCTAATTCAGTTATTTAGTGAATTTGATATTAAAGCACACGAGGACCTAGTAGAAATGGAAGAGACATAGTTGGGGCGCACGTGGAAGGAAAAAGAGAAGGGAAAGCTTATTTACCTCATAGATGATGAGGAGGTTGAGGAATTGGACATAAAGCACATAGAGGGTGTGCGCAAGGTAATGGATTTTGTAGATGAGCAGGTGTGTGCATACCATGTGCCCTTGAAGACTAAAAAGGTGAACATTGGAACTCAAGACGTGCCTAAGGAGGTAATTATTGGAGATTATTTGGTTTGAGCACGAAGTTACGAATATTATTGAGATATTGTTTGACTTTCAAGATCTATTTCCTATGGGATATCATAAATTAAAGGGCATATATCCAGTATTGGGGAAATGAGATTCATGCTGAATGAGGGTGTGCGTCTAGTCGGAAGAGTCCTTACAGGATGAATCCTAACTGGCATGTGAAGGTAAAAGAGGAAATTGATTAGATGCTCAAGTCAGGCATCATTGACTCTATTGAGGAATCTAAATGGATAAGCCCAATGGTGATCAACATTAAGAAAGATGGCGATTAGAATATGTGTGTATTGTTTTCAATGCTTCATGTGTCATAGATCCTTTTCCTACGCCATTCATTGAAGATATCTTGGAAGGAGTAGCAGGGCATGAGATCTACTCTTTTACAAATGGGTTTTCAAGTTACCATCAAGTGAGGATGTGTGTGAAGATTAGGAGAATATAGCCTTTGCAATCGAGTGGGAAAGATTTACATATATTGGCATGCTCTTTGGGTTGAAAAATATGCAAAGTGTTCTCGCGTATAGTTGTTAAAGCCATCCAAGTTTTTATTCACAAGTTTTTACAAGTGTGCTTGGATGATTAGACCGTACATGGGCTAGTGAAAGATCATTGTGACAACTTGAGGTTGATGTTTGAAAGAGCAACTTAGCATCTCTTTAAATATAAAAAGTGTATTTTTACAACTCCCTTTGGTACTTTACTTAGACATATCATTTGCAAGGAAGGATTGTTGGTAGACCCAAGCTAAGATTGCAATTATTCCGGGATGGAGGAACCTACCAACAACATTGAAGTGTGTGGGTTCTTGAGGCACACTATTAAAGGATATGTCAAGATTGTCGTACTACCCCTTTAAGAATTATTAAAGGCCAAAATAAATTTTTATGTGACAACGCACAACAATAGGCATTTGAGACCTTGAAGTAGAAGCTAACCACCACACCTATATTATGCTTTCCTTCCTGGAACAAAACATTTCATGTGCATGTGGATTCCTTTGGCATGGCCATTGGTGTAGCCAGGTGAAGGAAATGTCAATCATCTCATATGTTTTGTGAGTAGGAAGTTGACCCCGGTCGAGCAAAACTATACAACTATGGAACACGAGGATTTGTTAATGATTTATACACTTCATAAGTTCAGACAATACTTGTTGGCCACACCATTCATATTTCATTCAGATCATGTGGCATTAAATTACTTGGTCAATAAGCTAGTTTTGTACGGGTGCATCTGCCACTAGATCCTTCTCTTTCAAGAATTTGACTTCATAGTCATAGTGAAACTTGGTAAGAGTAGCTTGGGACCGGATCATATGTCAAGGATTAACTCGAAAAGGATGTGCATAACATAGAGGATACTATGCGATTTAAATTTGTTTAAATTGAACCACATGCCAACAAATTTAGAATATATTGTAGTATTTTTATACACTGGACTTGTGTCTCGAGGGTATGAAGACTTTGGAAAAAAAGTAACTTATTATTCATGTTGCATGTTATCAACTCATTAGAGGAGACCTGTATAAAATGGGCAAAGATGATAACTTGCATAGATGTGTGCTAGAACATGAGTGCAAAGTTATAATGGAGGAAGCTCATAGAGGAATAGTTGGAGGACACTATGCATGTGAAGTAATTGTCCACAAGATATTTTTGGTAGGTTTATGGTGGGAAATGTTGTATAAGGATACTAAATTATTTGTCAAGGCTTGTGACCATTGTCAAAGGATAGGTGAGTTTGGAGACATAGATGAGATCTCATTACGCCCTATAACAAGCTTAGAGCCATTTGAGAAATGGGAAATTGACTTTGTAGGGCCCATTACACCACTTGCATGCAAGACATACACACGTTATATCATAACATGCATAAATTACTTGACAATATGGGTAGAATCTGTGCCTACAAAGGATTACACTACAACCACAACAAGCTAGGTTTCTACGGGAAAACATAATAAACATGTATGGATGTCCATTGAGTCTTACAAGTGATAGAGGGACTCATTTTCTAAATGAGACCATTAGAATCCTACTAGCAAATTTTATGGTAACACACCATAAGACTACCCCTATCACCTCAAACCAATGGAAATGTTAAAGCTTTCAAAAAAATTGGGATAAACTTTGAAAAAGATATGTGATATTGGAAGGAAAGATTTGGATGATAAGTTATCGACAATATTGTGGGCATATATAACAACTTACAAGTGGTTGAATAAGGCCACACCCTTTCAATTGGTGTTTAGCACAGAGGCAATTTTTCCTATTGAATTCCTATTACACTCCCTGCGTATTGCATATGCATGTGGATTGGTTGATGAGAAAGAAATAGAATATCACATTGATAATTTGATGCAAATGGATGAGTGGTGAGCCATTTCTAGATGGAGTCAAAAGACACAAAAAGTTAGACAGAAGACCTAACATGACAGGCACATTAAGAACAAGTCCTTTGTGGAAGGGACAATGGTGCTCTTGTATGACTCCAAGTTTTTACATGATCCTGGGAAGTTGAAATTGCATTGGTTGGGACCATTTGTAGTAACCAAGATAAGGAATTAGGTGCATGATAATTGTACGTGTTGGATGGAACCATGTTGCTTGGCTACTTCAATGGGAGTAGATGAAGCCCTACTATAAATAAGCTTATTTTGTGTTTGTAATAAGGTAGCATTGCCACTTAGATTAGATTTCCTTTTGTTGTCTTTTGATTTGTTTTGTTTTATTGTAATAAGTGTGTTCATGCACAGGAGTTGATTACTTCATGTTAGATTGATGTGTAGAGGACTGTACATACTTTTAGTGTGGGGTGAAGCAAGTACAAGTGTGTGTAAGAAGAGAAATTGGGACTCTGGTACTCCTTGAGAAGCTTTGGTATGAGACAGGTGTGAGTTAAATAAGAATGTTGGTAAACGTGACGGTGTGAAAGAATGATGCACGATAGAAGTATATAGTGGTGTGCGAGATGGTGGTATGATGAAAGACTAGATATGGTGTGAGGGTGCTTAAAGATGATGGTGTTTGGAAGACATTTTTCAGATTTGGAGACCACATGAGAGAGATGGAAGTGAAATGTAATGCAAGGGAGGCAAAGAACAAGATAGACTACTTGGAAAGTGGCGCAGAGGAATATTGTGTGTGACACAAGAAGACCGTAGCATGGGAAGTAGTTGTTATGTTATGGAGCCTATTTTTATGTGTGAAAGTGTTGAAGACTGTACACTAAAAGTATTGTACACTCTTCATGTATTCTTGTCAAGGTAATTTTTGGCCTCGAAAAATGTGCCTAGTATTTCGGGAAACATGCTCTTCTCATATGGGTGGTATTTTTGACCCATAGGTTTATGGGATGGTTTTGGCCCATGGTTTTGATACCCATGGTATTGTAAAACTACTTAAGTAGTTGTCTACTTATGTGGTTTTGTGCATATGGTAGCATTTATGTAACATTGCAGATGTGTCTGAATTCGTGTGAATTCTATAGAGTTTGTTGAGCATAGCTCCAAACAGATCTGGGTATTGTATTGAGAGAGTGGTGGCTTGTAATAAAATTTGAGCAAGTGATTCTTGGTGGATGTAGCCCAAATTGGGTGAACCATGTTAAATATTGTCTCTTTGTGTTGTGTTATTTTTATTCTGCACTTTTATTTGAGATCTGTAATATTTTTCTGCATATTAGTTTCTACTGTTGCGATTCTGTGAGGGATTGTTCCGCATATTTTATCCCTTATTTCCTAACACTAGTAGCATGCTAGGAGGTTACAACTTCCGTGCGTGGAAGAAAAAACACAAGAGAAAGTTAAAAAATTAAATCAAAAATAGTGGTAGGTGAGGAGCAATAAATGCAGAAAATTTGGGGAAAAATATAAATAGTGTGCGGACGAAGTCCATTTTTACCCAATTGAGTGATTGAAGAGTGACTAAGTGTGAAAAGCAAAGTGCGAAGAGTAGAATGAACCAAAAGCCAAGATGAACCGAGTGGAGTGTACATGACCTTGAGCGTAGAGGAAAGGCGTTGAGATAAGAACGTTCAAGGATTAGGGTTTGAAGAGTGTGAGTTTGCAGAGTTTGAAATCGATAAGCTAGGGTGCAGTATTTTGAAGATTGAAGTGAGGGTACAAAGTCAAAGGTAGACAAGAGCAAGGATTTCAAAGTAAGTAAAGGGGTTTATTGAAGAATGGATGCTCGACGCTAAGACACAAGACTTAAGTAAGTAAATCTAAGCACCTAGGGCAAGTAATTTTTTGAAGTTGAAGTCTTGAACATTTGAAAAGTGAAACAATGACGCCAATGAAGGCTTTTATAGTCAATAAATCACCCAAGGGAAAGAATAAGGGCAAGAATACTATTATTGATAACGCACGGATGATTGGTTATCCAAGATGCAATACCCATCGAGAGAGGTGGTAGTAGGAAACCGTGGGTATCTCACTTAACAAATTACAAAATCATTGATTATAACCATCGCACATAGGCCCACAAAGGAGAGATAAGGAAGGATGTCATGAAATTTTTTTCCCAGAGGACAACCGAGGGACAAGTGTTCATCGATCATATGGTAAAGAAAGACCTAGAGAGCATATAAATTTTGAAACTATACGAGCTACCATGCTTTGGGAAAGTAGAGAACCTTTACTGAGAGGTTTATTTCTAGGGTGCATGAAGACTTCTTCTACTTCGCAGAAGGAGAATGTGCATCAAAGCATGCGAGTTGATTAGGATAGTAACTAGTTTGCACATCTCAAAACATGAAATTGGGAAAGACTTGGAGGATGATGAGGTAGTAGAGGCCACTTCCATAAATTTCAACTATCAACGGGGAATCACATGTTTTTCATCACAAGTATCACTTATCCTGGTACAAGAGTTACAACGTGCCTTGCAAGCTATAAATTAGGCATGTTTGAAAGATGGTCATAGGTAAATAGGAAATTGATGCATATTACACATAAGATGGAACATAAGACCCTCTATAACATTGCAATTTACTTTGTTGAAGGGATGGTTGAAGAATCAAAATTTTAGGTAAACAAAGGTGAGAAGATAACCTAAGGCGCAATCCTGTTGTTGATTGTATTTTGGGAGATCGGGGTACTAGATGGCCGAAGAACAAAATGTGGATATATCCAGTGGATCACAAGTCACCCATAGAAAAAATTGTAACATTCACATGTGATGGGGTGATAACAAGCCCTTATAAATTGCAAGTGGACAAGTGGTTTAAACAAATGCATGAGGAATTTGAGAATGAGTGGCGTGTGTGCAAGGAATTGTCTTCATTACTTAATGAAAAGGCAGAATTCATGGTACACCAACACTTATGCCTTAGTAGGTTCATGTTCAATAATGGAGAGATGGGTCCATGGTGTAAGTTGCATTTTTATTTCATGATAAAATACTTCCAGCCGCTTGATAAACCACATTAAGGAAGGTCGTAAGCTAAATTTTGATGCGAGATAGTGTTGATTCAAATTATCATATGTTGTGCCAGGACCTTTGTTTATCCTTCGAGGTCAACATATGTGGATATAATACGGTTTGAAAACATGAACCCGAGTCCCACGAGCGTCGTAGTGGGTAAGCAAGCAATGAAGATATTCATTTATCTCGGACTCCAAAGCTGAATGATGGGAAGTATCTCAATGAACGAGATCTTCATCTCTCGAGTTGCCATAGAAGAAGAAGAATGCGGGAATGTTAAAGAGAAGGCATGAGGAGAATCCTCCTCAAGAAGAGGATGAGGAAGAATATGAAGCATATGAGGAGGAAGAAAAGAATGCACTTGACCAAAGTTGAAGATAGAAAATACAACAAGAGCGTAAAGAACAAAGTAAAGGTGTAAGTACTTCCAGAGGCACCCAAGCGGTTGGAAAAGAAGAAGACAAGTCCACCGAAGAAGAAGAAAATAGGGATAGTTTCCAGGTGAAGAAGATGAAGGGTACATGGAGAAGAAGGTGACTGAAGAAGAAGTGGCATGAGAAAAGGAGCCCTCGGTCATCCATAACTAGGATGAAGACGACGAAGAACCTGATGTGACCATCTAGAATGTGAAGAGATGCACGATGAAGAGGAGCCCAAGGGGGATGGAGAAGAGGAAGAAGGTGATGGGGAGATAAGCTGGGGAAGATGCATGTCTTACGGGGAGGTGATGAAGGAGGAATGAAAATAAACATTGTACGAGAGATGCGAAGGGAAAGCGGAGCCGAAGAAGAAAGAAGAAGGAACCTCTGTAATCACCTCAAATGTCTTTTATTGATGATACCTCTAAGGTTCCACAAGTGAGATTTCAGAGCACAAAGGCCGATTAAAGAACTCTTGATGGGAGTTGATTGATCAAGTTGGGGCTTACTTGCGCATAAAGAATATGTTGTCTTGGAGCATGCAAACACACATAGATGAGCATTAATTTAAAATAAGTAGGAAATCATACTCCAAGATGTGCCTAAAGAAGGATTCGAATTTAGTCCTTACGACCATTGATCCTACCAAGCTTCTTGCGATGAACAAGCCTCCAATGTGTTGAATAAGATAACAATCAAAGTTGTGCACGAAACATAGACAAAGGAGCTGCTATACGAGTGATGAAGGGTGATAAGGAGAAAAAATATGAAGACATAAAAAATCTTAGGGAGGATATAAGGGATCAAAATAATATCATAGCGGATGCCTATGATAAAGCATGTGATATGATAAAGAGCATCACGAGCGCATGCCCTAAACTAGTAGAGCAAGTCCAAGATGTGTATTCCATGAGTTGGAGTATTTGGAAGACCTAGTGCACATGATGTTAATGGAGAGGAAGAGTGGACAAGTGTCATTGATGAAGGAATTAACAACGTTGAAGAATAATAATAATGAAGCAATAGAGCGAGAAGGTAATGAAATATGAGGCATTAATCACAGATCAAGGAGGCCATAAAGAAGGCAAAGTGCACGTTTCACAATTTCAGGATTTTGACCCCATCCTTAGAGTGCATACCACCAAGGAAGAGGTGAAGCTAAAGAGGATACATGCCACTATGAAGGATAATAAGGTTGGGCGCGAGAAGGTCATGGCCGAAGTCATGAAAAAGAGATATTTAATCAAGGTTGTGAAGGACACACTTGAGGTAAGACTCAAGGAGATCTAGCCCTTGGTCGTGTGTAAAACGGGTATCTTAAGAGTGGCAACATACCTTGATGTAGTAGTCAAGGAGTTGAAGGAGAAGGTTGAAGAGTTGGCCCCTAAACAAGTACCAAATATAGTTAAATCAGCGCTAGACAAAGCTACTAAGGAGCTCACAAGGTGGAAGGGGCTAGAGAATTTTTTGGACAAGGAGTTTCCAGAGATTCTCCATCCACCTCAGGCCAAAGTTGGGATACGTGCACATATGGTAGAGTCTTATTCTTTGATTCATTGGGTAAATGCCCTCCCATTCTTTATTCTTTCATTCTTCATAGAATTATTTTGAAGAGCATTCTTTGGTTCAAATATTGCTAAGGACGGACAATATCCCTAGTGTGGGGTAATGTTGGTCAAAGAAAATGGTTAAGTAATAGCCATGTGCAAGAGTTGGAAGTTTCACGCAAGGGCATGTATGCGCGAGGAGGAAGCAGAAATAGGGCAATACACAAAGGTGTGCATGAGAAAAGAACATGCCAATATGCAAGGGCTTTGCGTCCATGCATGCGAGAACATCTAGGAATTAACCAATTTTGGAGGAAGTGCTAAAAATAAACAAAAGAGGAAGATAGCTTGGCATGCACACAAAGGTTATAAATAGGAAAACATGTGCAAACAAGGATGAAGACAACGCATGAAATCAGGCTATTAATAAGATCAAAGCAAGATAAAACATGGAGCTAATTATAGCTCAATCTATTGTTAACAAGTTGAAAAGGCATGTGGGCTATAATTAGAGCATGCCTACATTTAGGAAAAGTATATGTAAATGGTTAAGGGAAAGTCCCCACCATGTATAAATAGGTGATGTACTCTTGAACTTGGAAGTGTGTAATCATTTTTGAGTAATGAGTCGATGATATGGTTTGTATGAGCACTATGTTAGCGCGCATGGTCCAACACATGATTGTAAACAACTTATGATGTAATCAACATTCTTATTATGTGATCAATTATGTTTTGCCATGGATAATTGTGTTTGGGTAGTAAAGATTACTATATCTGAATATGGAGTTATGGGAATTCAAATACTTTTAGTAATTATGTATGTAGAATGACTTCCTTATTATATGTGTTGCCAAATTGTTATGTTATGATGTATCTTCTTACATGTATGGTTATGATGAATATGCATGTCTAACATCTTGATAAGAAAACAAAGGAGGTACCTAGTGGCTACATGTGCTTCGGGTGAAATTCAGATTGTTTGGATGAAGTGCCATTGCACCTAGCTCAATTTGGTAAAATAAAAGACTACACCTTTCTCTAGCGATTGAGCATGTTAAGTGAATCCTTGTAAATGTGGTGATATACGAGCCATGTATTAAGCCAACACAATTGCAAGATTTGAAACAATGGAAAGAAGAGAAGTGAAGAAGTCTGCTCATACTCATAGATCGAAAAATAGGAAGTACAAATAGGGGTCTTTGTGTAACCCCCATGCCTAAACATGGAAAGAACTCAATGATGCCAGCGCGCATATGCGTTGGTGACGCATATGACGCCACTAGAAGAGGAGTTACAATTCCAAATAAGGAATGTAACTCCTATGGCGATGATGCAAATGACAATGTCGAGATTCTATGTGAGAATCGACACTTGTCATTTGACTTCCTAAGACCTATGACTCTCGCAAGGTGAGATGACTCACCTAGGTGATGTGGACGATGACTGGACAGTCACACACACCAACACCCCCTTCATCGAAGCCGAGGAAGAGGTCAAGGTAAGCCAGAACAGAAAAAGAAGACTCCCCTAGACAACTAAGAAAGATGTGTCAATGGGCCCCGGCAACTAAAGGCCTGATAAGGTGCCCATGTACAAACAACATCTTTCTGGAAAGAAGAAGAGGAGAAGAAGGAGGACTATATAGCCCAGAAGAAGATGGGCGGCTGCAGTCAGACCTCACCCCAAGAAGAGACCGCAAGTGAAGAAACTTCACCTCAGTGAAGGGCTTGGTGAAAATGTCTGCAACCTGATCAGTTGTCTGAACATACTGTATGTCGATGATGTTTTCATGTATCAGCTCCCATATGAAGTGCATATGAATCTCAATGTGCTTCGTCATTGATGTTGAACTGGATTTCTACAAATCGAGATAGTGCTCATGTTGTCACAGTAGATAATGGTAGGCCACCGAAAGTGGATGCCAAACTCTGTCATAATACCCTGTAACCAAAGCAACAACTTACGTGGCAGCGTTAAGCTTGCTCCTCTGTATTTCTTCTTACATCGATGATATGGCAATGGCGTTCTATTTCTTCTTGGACCAGTGACGAGGACTGAACCAAGAGTGAAAGCGTAGCTTTGAGGTAGACTTCGATGATCTAGATCACCGGCCCAATCTGAGTCTGTAAATCCAACCAAGTCAATCTCAGTCCCTCCTAAGTAATGAATACCATCTGTGTGAGTGCCATGAACATAGTGAAGGATCCGCTTTGCTGCTTTTAAGTGCAGCTCATGAGGCTCCTGCATAAATCTGGACACGATCCCGATGGCATACGATAGATCTGGCCGAGTGTGAGTAAGGTAGATCAAGCTTCCCACCAACTATCGATAAAGGGTACCATCAACCAAGGGGGAAGAGCAATCAGAAACCAACTTAATCCCGGAAAGAAAAGGAGTAGGTGAGGACTTGCAGTCGGACATGTGAAACCGAGCAAGCAAATCAAGAGAGTACTTAGGCTGCGAGATCATAATTCCTGAGTCAGATTGTGAAATCTGGATCCCAAGAAAGTAATGAAGCAATCCTAAGTCAGACATGGAGAACTTGTTGGCCAAGGAGATCTTCACAGAATCAATGATAGAGGAAGAGCTACCGTGTGATCAACAAGTCATCAACATAGAGAACAAGAATAAGCATGGAGTCATCCTGTCGCAGAATATACACATTTGGGTCAGAGTGACACCGAGTGAACCCTGATGCAAGTAAAAAGGAGTCCATCTTGGCATACCAAGCCCGAGGGGCTTGTTTAAGGCCGTAGAGAGACTTCTTTAATTTGCAAACGAGGGATGGATCATGGACATAACCCGGAGGTTGTTCCATATAGATCTCCTCCTCTAGGTCCCCATGAAGGAAGGCACTCTTAACGTCCATCTGGTGGACTTCCCATCTGTTAGCAGCGATGGCAAGGGTCAGTCGAATGGAAGTCATCTTCGCAACTAGAGCAAAGGTTTCTGAGTAATCAACCCCAGCTACCTGGGAGAAACCCTTAGCTACAAGTCACGCTTTATACTTCTCAACTTCTCCATTAGCTCCATACTTTGTTCGATATACCCACCTACACCGAACGATTTTTCTTCCTTTCGGAAGAAGGGTAAGATCCCAAGTGTCATTCTTTATGAGTGAGGAATACTCCTCATCCATGGCAGAATCCCACTCAGGAATCCCAGAAGCTTCGTGGAAGGATGGTGGATCAGAAGCTAGAGGTGAAGAAGGAGTGAGGTCGGTGAAGTCGGCGAGTCGTCTCTCATCAAAGGATCTCAACTAAATCTCGGCACTCTGTAAAGTTTTCCAGCCCCGAAAAGAGGTCCAGCGGCTCGGGCTCGAGTCGGAAGATTCTTCACTTGAGTGAGAAGGGACATAGTCCTCATCATCACTACTGTCAGAATCAGAAGACTCAGAAGTTTGAGGATCGGGAGGAGCAAGGAGAGGTGGAACTCGCTCAACAACATCATCATCGAAGAGTCGAGAATCTGAATCGGTGGGGAAAAAGGACCTCGGTGGAAGTTGAAGTCAAGGATGACTCATCAAACTTCACACTCCTCTCGATATAAAGCTCATGGGTGGTAGGGTTCAACAATCGATATCCCTTCACGCCATCGGGATACGACAAAGATATCTGAGGTTTGGATTGTGGATCGATGCCTTGCATTTTTTTTGGGAATCGAGCCATAGCCTTGGATCGAAGACTCGAAAGTGCTCGACATCGGGCTTGTGTCCAAACCGGGCTTCAAAGGGTGTCATCCCTCTTCTTGCCTTGTGTGGGACACGGTTACGAATATAACAAGCACAATTCTTGCTTGACCCAATCTTTGTGGAGGAAGAGATTTGAGTGAACCATACAAGTAGCCATCTCCTTTAAAGTTCGGTTCTTTCTTTCTGTAACTCCATTTTGGGAAGGGTTGTAAGCAACTGTATGCGCTGCAAAGCAATCCCCTCAGAAGTGTAGAAATCCTCAAACCTGTTGCTCACATACTCACCTCCATTGTCGGTTCGAAGAACCTTGATAGACCGTTCCGCTTGTTTCTCAGCAAGAGCCTTAAAGTTTTGAAAATGCTCAAAAACTTCAGACTTAAGCTTAAGAAAATATACCCAAGTATAACGTGAAAAGTCATCAATGAAGGTTAGTATATATAGAGCTCTAGTAAAAGAAGGAGATGGAAAAGGGCCAGAAACGTCACTATGAACAAGATCCAAGGGACGAGTAGCTCTCCAGGATTTTCCCTTGTCAAAGCTTTTTTCAGGGTGCTTTCCAAGGGTACAACCCTCACAAAGACCCTTAGAAAACTTAACTCGGGGTAGCCCATTGACCATTTTGTTTTGGCTCAATTGTTCAAGGTAACGATAATTTAGATGCCCAAAATGCTCATGCCATAACTTGCTAACCTCATTTGCATGAGTGAGCAAGGCATTGGGCGTCGAATCAGAAGAGAAGTGGGAAAAGGTATACAACCATGAGCGGTGATCTGCCTTTCCCTCAGCCACAGTGCAGTCAGAGTTAAGCTCACGAATAATCACCGAGTTAGGACCAAATTCCACTCGCATTCCTTCACCAAGGTGGGTGATTTGGTAAACCGATAGGAGATTGGTAGAGAGATTGGGAACACTCAACACTTGGTTAAATGTTCCACCTTGATCTCTCCGATCCACTAGGAAGCCGACACATGAGTGTCATCACCCAACGTGATTTGGGACATGCCACATGGTTCAATGCTAGAGAATTCAACCTCTGAAGAAGCCATGTGGTGCGAGGCACCAGAATCGATAATCCAAGTTGATGATGGAGCTGATCTAGCTACGAGGGCCTTACCTTTCTTCTTTTCATTTTTAGTCTCCTTTGCATTAGAAGACTCACCTTTCTGAGCATTTTGTTTAACGGATTCAGGAACACTTATTTTATTCTTCTCAAGTAAATGAGTTAAGTGATCAATTTGTTTCGAAAACAATGTTGCTCGTCATGGCCAGTATTCTTACAATAGGAGCATTTATACTTTTCCTTCTTTGCTTTAGGCTCAGAAGTCGAAGTATGAGTGATGGGCTTAACTGGGGGTTGGTTGGTCTTGGTTTCTTTCTTAGGTTGGTCCTTAGTTTCTTTCTTCTTTTCATTTTCTTGCCCTTATTCGCCACGAGGGCATGTGACTTGGATTTTAGAGTCCCCATTTGAATGAGTTTGTCTGTTCTCGAATGAGTTGGGATGAAAAGCTGTCAAAGGAGGGCATAGTCAAATCTTACCCAAAGTGCGGCTTTCGTGGCGTGAAAAGTTGAAAAGAAAAGCAGTATTCGAGGACCTAACTTAGAAAGAATCGACAAGATCAATTGAGAGTCTTTCTTATCCACTTTACATTCCTTTAGAAGCATTCTAGTGTGGACAATTTTTGAGAAGAAGGCCTGTAGGTTTTCAAAGTCACTAGGGTTTAACCCTAGTAGTTCGTTCTCCAACTCATGCGCTCTCATGTCATCTTGCTTCCCAAACATATCATCGAGCGTTTTCCACGCTTGATCGGGTGTTGAGGAAGTTTCGATGTGGAAGAGCAAGTCGGGAGAGACGGACATACAGATAAGACCTAAGGCTTCATCACAACGGTTGAACCATTTAGATTTTTCGGGTTCATCAGTAGGTTCGGTCTCTAACCCCATGGTAACTCGGTATAACCCTTTACTTCGCAAAACCAATATAATTTTAGATTTCCATTCGAAGAAATTAAAAGGTGTGAGCACTGGTACTTTAGAGATATCCATAATGAAGAGATAGAACCAAGGAATGCAGAAGGAAGGAGAGAGAAAGGAAACAACCACCCCAGAACAAAATTACACCCCCGAGTTTGGCACTTTATAATTCAGTGCGTTGATTACAACCAGATGCGACTGTGTTCCGAGAACCAGTTTGTCACTCACCTTGCAATTAGCGTAATAACGCGCAATGGTGGAGACAACAATCAAGGTTCGTAGGGGCTGCACAGCAGATCAACTGCAAGCAAGCACAGAAAGAGAGAAGCAAGAGGGGGAAGAAAGAGCTTTGTGAGAAACAGCGTCTCACGTCACACGAAAGAATCCCTTTGTTGTAAGACTGTGGCGGATGCGCTCACAAGTCCAAAAAAAGGAATAAAACAAAGCTCAAGAAAAAATGAGCTGAATTAAGCAATACAAAGACACCCCCCCAGAATGCGGCACTTTATAAAATTAGTGTGTTTACAAAACTAATGATCCCATCATCTAGAGTGTGAAAAAACATGCAACTTTGACTAAAGAAGTGCTCAAAACCGAGCAACGAGTCAAAAGTTATAGCAAAAACCAATTCCCACAATTGATGAGGAAAAAAGCCAATAAGCCTGCAAACGGATTAAAAAAGTGCCCTAAACGCATGCAAAAGGTGTCGTATGTATGCTCGTTGGAAATGGCATGGAATTTGAGATAGGGTTTGTTTGTATTGCGAGGGGATTAGCCACCTGCCAATCCCGGACCTCACCCTTCGTCTTCGGCACTCGACGGAAGGTTAATAAAACAAGCCAAAAAAACTTTACAATGCCGATAAAATGTAATGTTTTTACCTTATACCTTTTAAAAATAATGAAACAACACGTTTTTTAGAAGAGTGATAAGATAAAAAGAATGCAAACCACGTTTTTTTAAGAAAAGTGAATAAAAAACGTATTTTTAGAGAGATATTACCTGGCAGCGGACTGAGAAAGCCACGTGGGGATGAAAGGCAGGTAAAAATAGATAATGTAGTGACTGTCCACTTTGTAAAAAAAAATAAATGCGAGAACAGTCCAAAAATACCAAAGTGAAGGAAAAAACGCCTTACCAATCCAAAAAAATGCCTCAACAGTCCAAAAAACGCGAGCGCGTGCAAAAACACAAGAAAGGAGAAAAAATGCCTTAGGACAGTTAAAAAAATGCAGAGCAGTTGAAAATGCAGAAGAGTGATAGAAAAAAATGCACCTGAAAAGTTTAAACGCACTGGAACAAAGGAAAACGCGCAGCGAGGGAGAAAAATGCACGAGGACAGGAAAAAAAAAATGCCTAGAAGGAGAAAACAATCGAGAAAGGATAGAAAAAAAAATGCGGAGCGAGTTGAAAATGCTCGAAGTCACGAGAGGAAAAACGTGAGTAGCTTTGCAAAAAACGTGAGAGACAAGGCAAAAAAACGTGAGAGGTTTTTGCAAAGAGACGGGCAAAAGCGAGAGGTTTGCAAAAAAACGTGAGAGGTTTTGAAAAAAACGTTTTGAGACGAGGCGAAGGTAACCGAGACATGATGAACCACAGCGATGAGGAAAAAGCTCGGAATAGTCTGAGTATACACCGGTGAAGAAAAAACAACGATCCCAACCAGTAATCACAGGTCCACGCCAAAAAATGAGCTCTTCTTTTACCTGTGATTTGAATCGAACTGACCAAGCAAAAAACAAATAAGAAACAACAGCCACAAAGATCTAGAAATATCCAAATATGAACTCAGCTGATAAGCAAACCAACCAAATACCTTAACTTGCAACTGCTGAAACCTCAATACGAGGTGAGCAATAATTCCAAAATGATAATCGAAAAAAACTTGCACACGAGGAAATGAGAAGAAACCAGAAGTAATAAACAACTGAGAAACGAAGAGTGCACGTTTACCGAAACCAGCTCTGATACCATGAAAGAGGGATTCGCGAGAACCGATGTCGAAAAGTGATGCCCAGCGAAGTTGCACTCCGATGGTAACGTCAAGCCAACACAATACGCAAGATTCGAAACAATGGAAAGAAGATTGCAAGTAAGAAGAATGGGTCTGCTCATACTCATAGATCGAAAAATAGGAAGTACAAATAGGGGTGTTGTGTAACCCCCATGCCTAAACATGGAAAGAACTCAATGAGCGCCATGAGCGCATATAGCGTTGGTAGCGCATATGACGCCACTAGAAAGGAGTTACAATTCCAAATAAGGAATGTAACTCTATGATGATTCATGATGACGCAAATGACAATGTCGAGATTCTGTGAGAATCGACATCTCTTGTCATTTGACTTCTAAGACCTATGACTCTCGTACAATAGGCGAGATGACTCATTATAGAGTGATGTAACATTCATAAGACGTAACTATAAAAAATTTCCTCGAGAATAATATCTAAGAAATAATTATCATAATTGTGAAGTAAATCAAACAATGTGCATGGAGAAATGTGTAAGAAAAAATGATAATATCACTCAAAATGCTAAAAGATAATGTGGAAGAAGTAATGTCAAAAATAGTAATCATAATGTAAATCAACTATAGGGCCTAGAGCTAAAAATACAATCAAGAAATGTGTGTTAAATAAGTATGTCAATAATCCATGTGTGTTAATCAATGTCTACAAAGCAAGTGTGCATCAAAGAAATATATGTTGTAACCATGTGTATACAAAGTGGCCATACCTCAAGCAAGTTAGAAATATGTCATATGATGCTTGTTCCTATCAAAGCTATAGAAAATAATGTATAGTAGGATGTTTGTTCCATTTTAAAGGTATAAATAACAATGTATCATAAGAAGTAACCCCAATGTGAATGAGCATAAAGAAAACAAGCATTGGAAATCACACATAGACATTCATATTATATGAGAAAACACAACATAGATCACACAAGTGTACAAAGAAACAAAACATAGAGTAAACAAGTATACAAAGCAATAGAACATAGATTACACAAGCATACAAAATAAACACAACATATAACATATAAGTAGAGGAACATAACATATATAATATAAGTACACATAGAAATCAAAGAATACAATACCATAACCGAAACAAGTTTCTAAATTAATCAAGGAAGATAATGTCATATAGTAGTCACGAAGTGCATAGAGCATTCTACGGAATCAATTTCACACATCAATCAAGGAATAGAATTATATACACTCAAATTTGGTAACTTATCCTTTGGCAATGACAATTTTATCTATGTTCCCTTGTTAAGACAAATGCTCACATTCTAAGTCGAATTAATACATCTTTATAGCTCTTTGTTGAATTTCTCATCTCCACACCATGTTTGTCATTAACTAGTGAATTATTTATTAAAAAAGTAGTAAATCATATATGTGCATTAATCCAAAATCTTTAGTTTTACATCACGAGCTTCTCATCCAAAACCATACAATTTGGTTAGGATAAGTTGTACACCTCTCGGCTAGCTTGCATATTCTTCCCCCTTCTCGTTTCCTACTCTTATTTCAATTTGAATATCATTATTGCCTTATCATAATGTTTCACCTATGAAAGGTTATTTAAGCAAGTCAATATCACTTTATAAATCACTTAACACTTTAATAAACTCCTATTGCAATTATCAATCCAAAAGTACATCATTTAGAGTAGTTTTTACTACATGATTTGTAAACCTTTAGCTTTAGAAATTTACAAGACCACATAAAATATTGTTCTACTTTCAATTTGAAAATGACATAACATGAAGTTAGTGATTGATTCTTTGGTGCTTAGAATTATTTGCTAGAGAGAGATAAAGAATTCAAAACCAAGGCAACACACAAATTTTTTATCCTAGAAACCCCCAATTTGAGGGAAAACTAGTCGGGAAGGGAAATTTATCTTTCTTCCCACTTATGTATTGGCCAATTTAAATAATAAGATACATATTACAATAAGCTGAAGGGAAATCAACAATGTCAACACTTCCCTTCTTGTACTTTCTTTCTCTATTCTCACACACACCTTGCTCCTACAATCCAATTCCAGCATTGAAGACTTCTTTCTCACTTCTCCCATGAATCGATATCCAACTCCACTTGCTCTCCATGTATTTATAGTTGCTTCTCATGTCCTCCCGTGCACTGGAGAATGAGAAGGGTCGTACAAAGGAAGAGACACGATTTGAATGGTACAAACCCACGATTGTGTGTTTCTCTTTTATTTTTCCATCCATTAGTGATAGGATCATCAATGTTTGCAAACTGGCGGTTACGCAACCGTCGGGGTGGTTACACAATCGCCTCTCTACACAAAGGGGTAGTTTTGTAGCTCTACAGTACATTCTTCATTCTTATAACTTTTCCTTTTGGAACTGGTTGTTTTGATGAAGTAGTGTTATTTTAGATCCCTATGGATCACTACAGGTGAAATTAACTAGGTCAAAGAGTCTAGATTCCTCCATTTTAAGCATGAAAAGGTCCTAAATTCATGTATTAACAAGAGAAAAGTCATCCAAGCATAATCAAAGGGTTTAAAGGGGTTTAGTCTAATAGGTGAAGTAAACTATGACCACAATGGGTACATTATCTACTCTATAGGTATCCCACTATCTTAGTTTCGAGAGACACCATGGCAGGCTTAGGGGTTGGCTTAGATTGTATTAACACTTAGACAAGCACCTAGGATAACTACATGAGGATTGATCATGTTTGATGGCATGTAATGCAACAATTGGATTGGTTCAATAAGGGTTAAGCACCAAGAGTAGTCCAACATCAACACACATATGATTTCTCCTTTTTAATCTAATTATTTGATGAAGGGTATTATAGGGATATAGGTTTTCCACTATATTTCAGGTGATTGTAGGTTGTGTTGAGGTTATTTGAACAATAGAGACATACAATGAAGTATATTTTTAGGAAAGTGAAGCACACAAGAAGTTCTAGAAACCGATCTGTAGAATGGTATAAGAATGTAAATCTCTAGACATAACCATACAAATCTAGGGCAAGACCAAACAAAAGTTGTACAGTCCTACACCAACTCATTTTCCATCTCTATTATAAAGAATAAATTATCCAAAATCTTTGATTAACCAATTTCACATGTCCGTGCGCCCATATCTCTTTTGTTATGATATGTATAACTTAGTATTCATATCCTCTAATGTATTTGGGCTATCCTTCTAGTGTTTATCATTGTTACAAGTATTAATGTGTTGTTTTGATTATGCATGGTTAATTGTAAATTAATTAGATTAGAATAATCTCCTGTAACAAATTATTATGTCAAATATATTGCACTCATATATTTTAGGGTGTAAATATTTGGTGAACTGAACATTTTAATTGAATATATTTCTTAAACCCTAGTGGCCATTGGCTTTCTCATTCTTTTCTTGGTGTATTCTAAATGTAGGATTTTCCTTTTTGTGTCTCCTCATGCATATTCCTCTATTTGTGAAATAATTTTTTGTGGTGCAGATTATTGGTTTTCACCAATGGTCATGGGGCTAAGCCCCTCCTTCTTGTGTATGGGTAGGATCCCATTATTGAATGTAAACTAACTAAAGTTTTCGGGTGGTTGTTAGGTTAGGGATCACATAGGAATACTCCACTAAACCTATGGAAAAATGCTTGCATACAATGTACATGGGGGAAATTTTTGTGAGGAGAGGTAAAGGGGACCAGGAGGAATAAGGAGAGAGAGTTATTATTGTGAGTCGGAACTATCGATTCTCACCAACAATAACAAGATTAAGTCAAAAATAAATTAGAAGAACACAACAATGTAAAAAGTCAACAAGACTACTAGAGACACAAAGTTCTATAGATTCAATAATCAAGGACACAAAATTCCTTCTTAGTTATATAAGATCACCATGCTTGGAAATTTGAAGAGTTGATAGGATAGAGAAACATAGACAAAGACATAAAGGAAATGTAGCCTTTATTTCTTGATGTATTAGTGATAAAAATCTCAACAACATACATCAATCAAAAATTGTCAACCATTTGGAATGAAGGAGACATTCCAATTTATAACATTCCAATGACTCTTCCTCTTCCTCCTCCATAGAAATTTTCATCTCACCACTATTTGTTACTTTTAACATCCTCTTAGGAATGAAATTATATCATTTTATTTTCTTAAAAGGGACTTTTACAATACAACATTAATTCACTTAAGTGAATAAGACAAAATAGTGAAAAAGTACATTCTTAATGAAGAATTAGAACATGGAGAGAGAAGAAAATAGAGAGAGAGAGAGGGTTGATCAATCTAATAAAGATGAAGCTCACAATGAAGAACTGACTTGAAGCACTATGAGATATGAAAATATTTGGGGCATCAAACAAGTGTTCAGAAACATTGTTATGAGATTTGCATTGTGATGGGAACATGATGATCTTTTTTGTCCACAAGGTAGGAGTTAGGATATGAGGATCACTTCCTTACTCCTCTAGGCCTTCATAGTTCACCTTCATGACCAAAAATCAACTCCATGATGCTCAAACCTTTTATGCATGCATTTCACTCATTGAAATTCATCTTACTGAGATGGAAGGATTGCTCCTTGAATGAAATTCATGCTCTATTTCCATTTGTTGAACTGAAATGAGGTGATTACATATGCTTCCTATTTGAGGTGTGAGCACACTATAATGTGTTATATGAGTGTTTAAAAACACTTCTAAGTTAATTTCAACTATATGTAATTGATATGGATTCCCGTTCTTGCAAATATGGTACTTCACATGGAAATCATCCACTTTCCCTTCCTAGCTCTATAATCCTCTTCAAATGGAATCATATCTAGGATACTCATACACCTTCTTGTTGATATGCTTATCATGGGAATAGGTGACTTCTTGTTCCTACAAACATGAGGATCATGGGTACCTTGGTAGCTTGACTAGCTCATCCCAACTTATTCCTTGAAGAGATTTGAACATAATGGCAGAGTTAGGATATGATGATCATCAACTCATTCCTTGAGCTTCATATTTAACCTTTTTGAAAAAGATTTCACCAAAGGGAAAATACTTAATATATACCTACTACCTTTTATTCAATTGCTCCTCGTGGAAACAAGTTTCCTCCTCCAGATAGAAGGATTGGCCTTTGAACGAAGCTTGAAGGAATGCCTAAGAATGGGTTCCATGTTCTTGACCTCCAAATTACATTGAAACATTACAAATGCCACCTCCTTTACTTGCAAGATGTGAGCACATTACAAAGCATTGGTTAAGTGTTTAAAAACACTTTCATGAGATATGCATTGTTTTTTATCTTGAGATGACTGTCAACATCACTCATGGTGATCTTTTCTTATCATGCTCTTGATGACCATTTCCTTGATGAATTGAATTTCAATGAATTTCTTGATGTTTAAAATCCTTCACAAACCTCATGATGTTATTAATTTCACTCGTTGTTCAAATGACTATCTTTCACACTAATTTACTCACCTGATATGTTCCTTAGAAAGAGAGCTAATCACGAGGTAAGAGTTGGAATGAGATCTTCACTTTCCTCCTCGTGGCTCATTTGGTCTTAAAATCACACTTTTGTGACAAAAGGTCTCCTTCATGGGATGGAATCAACCATGATGACTCCCTTTTGCCACAATTAGGATGAGTTGAACCATCTAGCTTCTTGCATTAAATTATGTCATGCAGAAATCACCTCTGGACTAATGCTTTGAGAGCATGCGTGGTTTTCTCTCCTATCTAGACCATGAGATAACTTAACAGCCTTGTAATGGTGGAAAAAAGTGATGAGATAGGTAGAATGGGAGTTACCACAAGATTTTTGAACTCAATTACAAGACTTTTTTATTTTTAGCAAGTCATATCTAGGACTGTTATTTTTAGTAAGTTTTCACAATTTTCTCATTTTGATGTTTCTTATTCGTTCAAAATGTTGCGAGATCTTGAGAATTCACCATTTTGATAAACTTACTATTTTTAGACACCAACTACTCAAAATACTTGTTATTTTCATAAAGTACACTTACAAATATCAGGTTACCGAAAACACTATCAATTTTTTATTTTACACTAGGACTCTCTGCTCCAAATTTCATGGTTTTTCGTCTGCTAAATCTCTATAAAAATGAAAAAGTAAGTTTAGGGTTTGGAATTTTCATATTGTTGTTGTAAAAATACAGAGCACCAATGGATTTTATTTTAAAATCTTATTAAAGCAATTTTGGAGAGGAATGCACATGAAATTATTTTTGGAAGACGGGTGAACGAATGGGGAGCTATGAATGAATCTTCGTTTTGTTGGCTATGGAGGCCTAGAAAAAAATTGTGCAACATGTTTAGATAAAAATGGAGTTTCAGAGGATGTTTTAGTCACAATTTCCAATAAAAATGGATAATTGTTTCAGAAATTGGGAGTTAGTGAAGTTTTAATTTCATTCTTAACTCACTTAGAACCACAAATCGCCCACCATTTGGGGTTGGAATGGAGTTGATATGAGGTTGCACCGGTGTAATGGGGATTAAGGGGACAATAGGGTGTCCAAAGTGTGACGTATGATCATGCATTGTGGAGAGAGGTAACACATTAATCTCCCCCTTGTACCTCATTTCCCTTAGGGGAAAGAGGGGATAACAGGGTGTCCAAAGTCTGATTTTTCCATATTAGGAAAGTAGATTTTGCCTTGTGTGTTCAAATTGGGACACTTGAACTAATTTTCACCTCGGAAACATATGAAAGTATTTTGGGGTCAAAATTTATATGATTTTGAATCTAAAGCACTTGACAAAGTCATTGGATCCATTATTGAGACCCAATTTTTTTTAATTTCAAATTTAGGTGATATTTTATTTTTGATTGAGAGGAACACTGCAATGTTATGAATTACCTTAGGAAATCCTTAAGTCTTGGAACAAATTTCATATTTTCATCTTGTATAGGATTTTAATGGCTTTTAAACGGCTATTTTTTCCTCCTAAATCCTTCTAGAACTCCTGGAATCATCTGGAGAAGTCACTTTGTTTGGAGCTTTCATTCCTTACACCCAAAATTACCCGATGTTGAACAAATTGTTCCTCAATCAAATTTTATTTACTAAAACTTCCTAAAATTCCTTAAACAACTTCTATTTCCTTCGTCATCACCCTTAGATACTTTATATTTTCTATGTATGCTTCCTTAGGAGGGTGTTTAATTAGTTTCGAATGGCCAAAATGACCTTTTTAGGCCTATGGAAGAAGTTGTCTTTCATCGAATCTCAATGAGTTCATCAATCATATTAGGTACTCTTTCATGCACACTAAAACATACTTAAAGCCTTGTTGTCAATTTCCTATGAGCCGAGTGAGGGTTAAAGCGAAGGCAAAGTTGGCAGGAGGAAGGATTCATAGTGACCAAGAAACATAATTTTCAATTATGGGCTTAGTCTAGTGGAAACTACAAATCTAAGGCAAAGAAGGCCCTCCTAACCTGAACTGGTGTGATAGATCGATCGGCAAGGATGACTGCTCGAAGGCTCCAATCAATATCGAGCTCTGGCGTGATTCGGTCTATGGGTTGTGGGATACGCGGAAAATGACCTAGGATAGTTTCGTGTATGTCTCCAGATAGGGTCATAGGGTGGATGATGGGTACAGTGGATTCTACGGGTGATTATCTAGTCTAGTCCAGAACTCCTTAGCTATATTAGCTGCTACGTCTAACAAGGATAATTGTTCGATGATGATAGGTGGAAGTGGAGTAGATCTGAATACTAATGTGCGTAAGCCAAGCATCTATATCTGATTCACCTATGGATTCGTTGGGTTGTGGGATTTGTGGGTCACAACTGTAGATTCGCGGTTGTTGTGGACCTGTTATGGTCATGTGTGGAATCAGTCCCTAATCCCTAGTATCCAATAGTCATATGCTTTCTCGGCCTCTATATTTAGAATTAATAGTTGTGTGATCTTCTCAGAGTATCTCACAGGCGTTCGTGCAACCTGAATTCTTAAGCTAGTATCTATGTCTGTGAGAGTATCTCCTGCGTCTGGTTTGTGGGACAAAGGATCACTGGCCGAACATTTTCTCTCTTTCAAGCCCTTCTACAGTCATGCGGATATTTATCTAGGATAATCTGTAGTTTGGCTGATTTGACCAAAACGTATGTGCTTGGTCGTCTTCTATGTTTAACCTGCTCAATTGTGAGTTGATCATTGCAAATCTGTTGTTGTTGGAAGACTTGGATTCTAAGATTTGATCTATATCGGTTATTATTTTGTGACTAGATTGGGTTGAGGCACGATTGGCTCGAATATGTATTCTCTGGGTTCCCTAGGTCCCGTGATTGTCATGCAAAAGGAAATTATACAAATCTAACTAATGACAGAATAATTTAACCATGAAAGATATGTCTATGTATATTCCTAAATCTGATAGTTTATGGATAAACTACTGAAAAAATTTAAAGAACAATTATCTAATGTATCTAAAATTGACAACTAAACTAATAATGCAATTAAAACAAACAAAGCAACCGAGTATAGCTACTTGTCTGTGTAGTTTATAGATCTATTCTAAATAACTTGATAACTGATCTACTCTATTTGAAAGACTCTCGATCCTACCTCAGAAGTGAGGAATGAATCATAGTTTCTCAGAAACTATCAATCCTCACAACTTCCCTGGCAATATCGAAAGTGAAACTAGCTGAAATGAAATGATTGACTACTTTATTTGATATGTTTTAACTAGAACTTTGAAAGCTTGAACCTGGATTTTGTAGAACAGTGGTGAATCCGATGGTGTGTGTGGTTTTGTCCCCTCAGTGTGATCTCCTCGTTCCTTCGTGCTCACGTGGATCCAGAAAAGTGTGTAATGCTAGCATCAACAAAAGTAGATATTGGAACAAAGGCAGCTTAGGATACAGACTGAATACAATGCGAGTAGGAGAGGGATAGCGCAAGAGTACAGAGCTTGGCCTATGTAATTCCTAGCGGGATTTATTACGAGTCATGCAACATAAAACGTCCAGAACCTGAAACTATCTATTTTTGACGAGAAAAACCTGCAACTTTAATGGCTTCCTATTGAAAATTAAATTGTTCTACCTTAATGGATTGCATGAAGTAATGACAACACTTGCACAAGATGGATATGTGGCTTTCTAATAGCAAAATAACACTAACTAAGCATGTAATGAACAAAACTATGAATCCTAGACAAAATGGAAGACTAAGCTATTGAAATGAGAAATTGAGAGGAAAATTGAGGGGCCATTTGCTTGAGCACAAGCCAACTATTTATAGCATTTCCATTTACCCAAAGGTAAAAACCAAATTGATCTCTTAAACCATAAACAATGCCAAAACACTATTCAGGGAACCAGAATCATTAATGCAAGCCAAAGGTGGTGAAAAAAGCTGGTAAACGTTGAAATTTTTACGTGAGTCACGTTAAAAAGAGCATTCTGGAAAACACGTGAAGGACCGCCGCCCTGAGCAGGCGGGGGCGGTTACTGAGGACCACCCGCTGCCTGTGCAGGGCGGTCACTGAGCCCCTGCCCGGCGGGTGGCGGTTTCATAATGAAGAGCAAAATGCAAAGAAAAGAGGGGAAAGAGAAAAACAAAGCACGCAGGGGTTAAGCGGGGCATGCGGGATGTTAACGCATACTTGGGGAGATTTTTCGGATCCCGAACACCTTGGGAGGAGACTTGTATCATCATTGGGGCACGTGTTACGTTGTTCGATGGTGCAGTACCCTACAAATTTTGGGTACGTACATATTGCCCCCTCGGAGAAGCGTTTTAGCCATGAAGAGGTGTAAAACGGTGGGTCCGAGTATGGCGGTCCCGAAATGGGAAGTTGGAAGTTATACCTGATACGTCCGTGTGTCGAAATGATGCCATCCGAAATTCCCGCCACCTGCAAAATGAAAAGAGAACTCAAGTGCAGATAGACAAAATAGATCGAAAAATAAATACTAAAATAATATGAAATGAGGACGTACCATTTGTGTGGGGATAAGAACTTACCTCCGTCGGTGCTCCAAACCTGTGAAAAGGGATTCAAAACAAGTCAGGTTGCTATATATGAAAAAGTGGGCCCATTTTCCTATTCATTTGTGCATGTTGATTTGGTTGATTTTGAGCTCTAGGACCCACGGTGACGGTTTCTGACGAGAGTAGAGTCAAAACGTTCGTGACGAGATAGTGATCATGCCTCCATGAGCAGAACATCGACCCCGTGAGATCACAGGTTAGTTTTTCTCAATTTACCGTTTTTACCCCCAAAATTTTAAAATGCTAAAATCTTTGTCGTGGGGGGTTATTTTTGAAAATGTTAGTTTTAATAGGTCTATCTAGGGGGCGCCTACTGGGTAGGCTTTGTTTTAGTTAAAAATTGTCATTTTTTTGTGTTTTTAGGCCTTTTTAGGGTACAAAACCCGCGTGGGTTTTTGGGACACGACCGCCGCCTACACAGGTGGCGGTTACATGACCGCCGCCTGTTTAGGGGTGGCGGTTACAACCACCACCTTTAAGGTGGTGGTTGTGGCTGCCACCGCCGCCTGCTCAGGGTGGCGGTTCTTCACAGAATGCCAAAAGAACACTTGTTTGAAATTGTTTTTGCATTTTTAGCATTTTTATGTGTTTTCATGATTTTTCAAATGTCATTTGGATACTAACTTGCTCTATTTTGTGTGTTTTTGGGTGTATGCAGGCGAGGGAGGAGTACATTCGATGGAGCAGAGAGAGAGAGAGAGTGTGACTGGCTCCCAGTAGTATTAGATGCCCTTTCACAGGATGAGGAGGACACTCTTTGAGAGAGGGCGTATATCTGCGTATATCACGGGTTCCACATGTTGCACCATCCAGTCACATACTTTGTGACTTATTTTCATATTGGGATGTTGATCGGAACACCTTCCGATTACAGGGGGTCGAGGTGAGTGGACCATCACTTTGGAGGATGTTTACCATATCCTGGGGGTCCCGATCATCGGGAGACGACTTACTCTTGAGACAGCAGGTTCACGGGCTCAGATAGCACAGTGGGCCTCTTACATGGGAGATGCAGTTATCTCCATTGGTTGAAGAAGGGGGTGAGGGTCGATCTATTCCTAGCCTGCCCATCCCCTTGATTCGTCCAGGCCATTATGGGGATCCTTGCCTCGAGATTGATCGGGGACAAGGGAGGAGACACTCTATTATATTGTTGGTCCCCCATCATTGCAGATTGAGGGACATGGGGATTTACGCCTGGGGAGCCGACATACTTGGGACTACCTACCATGATTTGTACAGGGTGGTCCATTTACAGGGGCAATCTTTGAGCCACCCGACCCTGGTTATGAGCTGGGTTTATGAGCGCTTCATCCCCTATGGTAGAGGTGTAGAGGTGGTAGATCCGGAGCTGTGAGGGCAGCTAGATGGACAGACATGTCGGTGCTCAGAGCACCTCACCAGCCAGTTGCTTCCCTGACCATTGATGACATGGAGGCCACACCGTATCAGGCCATGGCAGGTTTATGGGGTGAGGAGGCTCTTACCTTGATTTCCTGCTCCACCACAGGGCAAGCTTGTTGATAGGGTAGGGAGGGTGGAGATACATCCTTTTGGCCGAGTTCCTCAGTAGTTTGGCCTGCCTTACATGGGTATGCTTCCCCGGTGGTGCCAGTATATAGATCAGTTCGAGAGGCCAGGGGAGGTCCTAGAGGCCGGGGTTGGACAGTTGTTACTCCTGGTGTTCCTATTGCGGCTAGGCGGGTAGTACGTGCTCGAGGGAGAGCCGGTGCTCCTCAGGCACCCTTACTTCAGATTGCCGCCGGTCCCGCCCACAGCAGCGATGACCCCATTGACATAGACTCGAGTCTGAGGAGTTCACAGGGGGAGAGACGGAGGAGGAGACCGAGGCTGAGGCTAGCGAGTCAGGTGGAGAGGAGGACAATGATCCTGAGTGGCATGACACTCAGGATATTTTACAGGCTAGAGAGGGCGGAGCAGAGCGCGGAGAGGGTGACTCTGGTTTCAGAGGAGCCACTCTCCCAGGGCCTTGGTGGGGAGGATGAGTCCGTAGCGGGACTGCTATGTTGCTCCAGCCATGGGAGGAGTACCTCAGTCAGTGGTGGCATCTGTGGTAGGTGCTGACCCTAGAGATCCATCTTGGAGGCCGGTGATCGAGTGAGTTATCTTCCTTCTTTTTAATGTTTGCTTTGAGTTAGGATTGCCTTAATTGCTATCTCTCCCTTTGTTTACATCTATTTTTATCTCTTGATTATTTCTAATTTATTTTCTCCTTTGTTTGCAGAGACCGCCGATGAGTGGCGAGACCTGATTCACCGGGTATGCACCGATACCCTGATGATCCCTATGGAGAAGACCCGTGCAGAGCTATCTGTGGATGCAGGGGGGAGCCTTGGGGTTGGTAGAGACATACCGACATCTTTTCCCCTATCTGGCATGTGGCCAGGATGGTATCTACCCTCTCCTTGGGGTGGCAGGGTATAGGACAGTAGAGCGCCTGATGAGGAGTCATTCTCATGGCGAGACCGCAGCTGCCCCTCGGGATCGTGAGCCCTCCGTGCACTCAGAGCGGCGTAGCCGGAGTCCTAGGCATGGGCGTGCACCCTCAGAGGGATCTCATAGGGGTTGAGAAGCCACTTGGCTCTCTTGGACTATTTTTATGATGTATTTTGTATCTCCGGGCTCTTTGAGCATTTTGACCATGCTTAGCGCATGATGGCATTGTACAGGAATTTTGACCATTTATATTATATATATATACTCTTTTGGATCAGATTCTTGGTATTATGACTTTGTTTCCATTTCCACATGTAAACTATGATGTTATGTTTATATGCTTTTTAGAATGTATGCAATGGAGAACAAATGATACAAATGTTTACTTTCTTTTTGTATTTCGTGATGCTGATATGTGATAATGTAGACACAATGTGATTTTGAATTTTAGTTTCTATAAGCAATTCTTGGTACTTCATATTTGTTTTGACAAAGTGTGATGATAAACCGGTATGATGAGCAGATAAACTTGCCCCACTCCTAACTCCACACAACTAGTAAGATGCGAGGGCTTATCACCGAGAGCTAGAAAGGGCACAAGTTATGAAATGTATTGAAATGATAGTGATGAAAGATAGACAAAGCTTTGGTGGAACCAAATTAGGATGCTACAAGCCTACTCTACTCGAGTGACTCCATAGTTTGGGATGTAACTTGCTTTGTGGTTTATCTAGACTTAGATCCGTAGATGGCCACATGGTAGACAAAATCTGGGTTTCAGGGTTTTGAACTCTCTTGGAATTTTGGACATCTGATTCATTTGTTTTTGACTCAAGATTTCAAAGGTTCATTTGAATTTGTTTGCTTATGACCTTTCAACATTTTTTTGTCAAGAGGACCCCTATACCTTGCCCCATGCTACTAGTAAGAAGTATGGGCTTATCACCATGGACAAGGCATAGGCGAGTAAGGGCATTTCCATCCTTTCCCAACCTTACGTCACTAGTAAGAGATGCAAGCTCATCACCGAAGGTTGGTAGGGCAAGGAAATGTGTAAAATTTAAAATTTTCTGTTTGATTTATATTTGACTTGCTTATTTGAGCAAAATGTCAGCATGCTCTTACTTCCAAAGAGATATACATACGGGATAGATGTGACACGATGAAGCTTCTAGAACAGACCATAGGCAAGACACCTATCCTAAGAAGAAACCAAAAGTGAGAACAAGCATGCAGACCTTGGTATGGTTACCATTAAGACTTTGTCATATCTAGCTTTATGTGATGAAATGATTCCAAAATAGTTGATGATATCATGGAAATGGAGAAGTATGATTAGAGTGTTTATGCCAATACCATCAGAAGTTTGTAATGAATTGCTTTTAAGAATAAATTCCTTGATCACAAAATTGTACGAAACAAGCGGACAAAATGAACCTAATTATATGAAGATGCAATGTAGATATAATTATACAAATAATGTTGGCCGCTTATGCGTAGAATCGTTTAAGGTGTAGGGAATTGACTGTTTCACCAAATTCCTCACCTTCTAGTGTACATAAGAGATATGCACCATTTCCATAGTCTCTTCGTGACTCGGTATGGGCCCAACCATTTGGGCCGGAACTTCCTTCCTTCGCCGGTCTTTTTATCGATCCGACTATCTAGCCTTAGAACTAGATCACCTTCATATATGTCTCATTCATAGACCTTCTTGTTATACTGCCGGCACATCCGGTCAGCATAGACTCTATGCCGTTGTTCAGCATCTAACCTAGCTTCATCTAGACTTTCTAGTTGGGAGAGACGTGCTTCTCTATAAGCGTCTTCATCAGAATCCCTTGTAATGAGATACAGAGACTGGGTATTTCAACCTCAAGCGGGAGAACTGCTTACCCCGAATACTAGCGAAAGGAGTCGCTCTGTTGGTGTTCTTATTGAGGTTCGGTGGGCCCACAAGGCCGGATATAACTTCAAATGCCAATCTCGTTTGTTTTCTTTCATAGTTTTAAGGAGAATGGCTTTTAATGTTTTGTTTGTCACTTCAGCTTGTCCGTTGGCTTGAGGGTAATACAAGGAGGCCGTATGATGGCTTATTTTAAATTTATTACACAATTCGTGAACTTCGTCATTCTTAAAAGAAGTCCCATTATCGAGATAATGATTTGTGGGACACCGTACCTGCAAATGATTTGGTTCAAAATGAACTTGGCGATTACAGAACCCGGTACAGTAGTAAGAGGCATGGCCTCTACCCACTTGGTAAAATATTCGGTGGCCGTGATTATGAAATTATGGCCATCTGTAGATGAGGGAGAGAATTTCCCTATCAAATCTAGGCCCCACGTAGAAAAGGGCCATGGAGTAGCGATTGGTTGTAGAGCTTGTGCCGGCATGTGGATCTCGTGGGAGAATTCTTGGCACTTATGACACCTTCGTACAAACTCTACTGCGTCGTGTTCTAGAGTAGGCCAGAAATAGCCCATCCGATGTATTTTACGAGTGGTGGCATGGCCACCGAAGTGGCCTCCACACATTCCACTGTGAGATTCGTGGAGAATCTTCTTGGATTCTTCTGTGTCGACACATCTTAGAAGCATTCCATCGAATGCTTTACGATAGAGCACTTGCTCTATAATGACGTATTTAGCTACGATAATGCGTAACCACCTTCTTTGTTGTGGTGTAGCACCTTCTGGATACGTATGGTCCATGATATAATTAATAATATCAGTATACCAAGGACACTCAGAGATAGGAGGTCTGGTTTTGATGTAGTATACGCATTCATCAGGAAAGTCTAGATCTACTAGATTGCCTCCGTCTAGTGGGTTATCAGCTAACCAATCCACGATGATTTGTCCTTTAACGGATTTCTGATTTACAAATGTTAATTCGAACTCCCCCATTAAGGTTATAAAGCGTCCAACCTTTTTAGACAAGGACCCTTGTGTGAGGAAAGTTTGTAAATAGTTTGTCTTTACAATGACCCTTGTTTCTTGATTTAGCATATAATGTCTTAAGCGTTTGGTTGCGAAAATTATGGCAAGGCATTCTCGTTCTGCCTATGTATAACGTGTTTCATAGTCGAGCAACGTTTGGCTAATGAAATAGATCGCGTTCTCTCTTGTCATCGTCTTCTTGAGCCAGCATACAGGCTAGCGAGACATTGGTAGCTCGCGAATATAAAATTAACGGGTGGTCTGGCTTAGGTGGCATTAGCGTAGGTGGTGATAACAAGAAATGCTTAACTGCGTCGAAAGCTTCATTGCAAGTTTGGTCAATCAATACTATAATCTTTCTTGAGTAGATTGTTGATTGGATGAATGGTGAAGCTTAAGTCTGGGATGAATCTTCGGATTGCACCAAGCTTTCGAGAAATGACCTGATTCCAGATTCATCGAAGGTGGGACCATTTCGAGAACAACCCTAATTTTGGTTGGGTCAACATCGATCCCGCGTGATGATATAATGTAACCTAGGAGCTTCCCTCTGTTACACCAAAGACGCATTTTTCTAGATTTAGCGTGACTCGTATTCTATTAGACGTGAAAGAATGACGCGAAGCACTTCGGATGGTCACAACGCTTCTTGGCCTTGGCCAACAAGTCATCTACGTAGGATTCCACAATTTTATGAATAAGATCATGAAATATATATGTCATAGCCTGTTGGTATGTAGCACCAGTGTTCTTGAGACCGAATGGCATAACAACATAGCAATAGGTTCCCCAAGGAGTTATAAACGTGGTTTTAGCTTGATCTTGTTCGGATATTTTGATTTGATTGTATCCTGAGAATCCATCCATGAGAGACAAAAGCTCAAATCCAGTTGTTGCGTCAACAATGACGTCTATGGATGGTAATGGGAAGTCATCCTTAGGACATGCCTTGTTAATGTCTCGGAAGTCTATGCAGATGCGTATCTTCCCATTCTTTTTGAGAATGGGAACGATATTAGATACCCACTGAGAGTAATCGACTGGTTTGATGAATCCTACTTGGAGGAGTTTCATTACCTCCTCTTTCACCATGAGAGCTACCTTAGGTTTCATTGGTCTTGATTTTTGTTTAATCGGCTTTGCATCTGATTTAGTGATGAGGTTATGTACCGTGATGTGTGGTGCAACCCCTGTCATTTCTTTATAATTAAATGTGAAAGCCTTTTGATGTTCTTTGAGGATTTGAGTGTGTATTTCTACTTCTGATGGAGTTAACGAGGATCCTAACTTCAATATCCTTGGTTCATCCTCTGTTCCGATGTTAATATCGATTGTTTCTTTGATTAGAGAAGCGTTACCTTCTTCAAACTCAGGCGGGGCTGGAGGTAGTTCAGATCGTCTCCATTCTCGACTGTGTATATGTTGAGGTCTTTTTGTGGGGGAAGCTCTGTCATGGGATTTCCGAAGTAGGAAGATGAATGCGGGATTAAGGATAAATCTATTACGTGATGGGTGAGATGTAACGTTGCATAGGTGTTTAAGTAATCAGAGTGGTTCTATCACTATCAATGTGATCTAGGATAGTAGATTTGTTCTCATCTCTGTTCGTTAAAAGAGGGTTTGACATTTTTTTCACTAATGGTTCGGTACGAAGGGATACCATGAAACGGGTATCTTCCAACTCACTGTTTGGAGTGAAGCGTGATGTTGAGGTTGCTATTGAATCGGTGAGAAGATTTTGTTCTCGTGGGATTGCTTCAATTGATATGAAGTCAAACTCCTTGCTTAAATTCAATACAGCTATTTTGTAGAGTTGTAAGTGCTCGGCTTTGGTTTCATACACCTCAGCGACTTGGTTTGCTACTAATTGTGAGTCTCCTAACACCCTGATGTTATTAACACCGATCCTCTTAGCTAAGATGAGGCCAAGGAGGAGGGCTTCGTACTCAGCGCCGCCATTGTTTGTACATTCAAAATTTAGTTTAAAGGAAAATGGTAGGACTTTTCCCTCGGGAGAAGTAAAGATTACACCTGCCCCAGCTCCGTAATGACATCTAGCTCCATCGAAATGGAGAGTCCAATATTTAGCTGGGAATATGGGTGTTGGGATATTTGTTGTGTTAACATATTCTACTTCTACCATGTAGAGATCCTCTGCTGGAAGAGAACCAACACCTAGGGTATATCCCATGCCTACAGAATCAAATGGTAGGAACATTGGTAGATCCTGTTCTAGTAATTCAATGATTTTTGTAGTAGTTCCTAATGATATTATTTCTACAATCTTAGCCTCATCCTTGAGGGTTGGGATCATCTTGACTAGGCTCATAGTCTCAAGATCTGTCGTAGGTACCAGCTTTTCCTCCGGTTTTGTGTCGGTGGGTTTATTAAGTTGGTTTGTTGGGAGTTCAATTCGAGTGAATGCCTGGTCTTTTCTTTAAGTCAGCTAGGTGTATATCGAATGGTTTTGGATCACCTTTGGCTATGAACACCTTTCCTAAATGCAAGAATCTTACTTCTTGGAATAATGTAGAAGGGATTGCCTTCATACGATGTATCCATGGTCGGCCAAGGATCATATTATAGTTGGTTTCCCGATCTATAATATAAAACTCAGTCAGGATTGTTTTGGGTCCTAAGGTGACCGGTAGTATTATAGTTCCAATCGACGTGGCTTTAAGGCTATCATAGCCTCTTAGTGTATTTTGAGTCGTGGAACAATTCATTTCTCCATACCCTAGCTTTTGAAGGAAAGAGAAGGGGACTATGTTAACTGCTGCCCCATCATCAACCATGCACATGTTTCACATAATTGTTATAAACCCATACTTGCAAATGTAAGGTTGGATCACCTCGGCGTGCAATCTCAGCATCTGTTGGCATTTTGTTTATTTCGAATATGAATTCGGTATCCCTATCCGGCTGCCCCGAGGGTGGATATCAAAGTCTATATGGTTTACCTGTGTTTTGGGAGGTGGAGTGATGTTAATTAAATGACCTAAACCTAATGCCTCTAAAAGAGCAGCCCTGTGGGTAGGAGAGTTCTTTAGTAAGTCCAAAAAAGAAATGTGCGAGAAGGTTTTTGTTAGATCACTAATTAAATCATAGGCACCCACGGGTTTTACTAATATTTGTTGGATGTTATCTATCTCTGGTAGGTAACTTGGACTTGGCTGAGAGGAATACTCTCGTGTCCTTGTTACAGCTTCCATGGGTAGTTCGGCGTCTAACTCCACTAAACCGACTATCTTGGGTCGTGGCTGACTTCCTAATTGTGGTGCAACTAATGGATTTAGTGAAGTTGAGGCTTCATGATCATTGTTTCCTGTCATTACACCCTTGTTTGTCCCATTTGGATTTAACTTGTTGTTGTTGTGATTTGGGAGCGGATCATTGAAGATCTTAAGGGGTGCATTTTGAGGGGAAACTACCCCTGTAAAAGTATTTGGTGCCGGTGACGTAGGATCTGCCAAGAACATATCTATGAAAAGTTGTCTTTGTTCCTCTGGAAAACGTTGCATGAATTTATTGTAGTCACGGCATGTTCTAGTGTCATGGCCCCGAATTTTGTGGAAGCCACAATACGAGTTAGGATTGTAATTCCTAGTTTGTTGGCTTGGTGTATATTGTGGCCCAAAACTCTGATCAAACCGTTGCCTATTAGGATTAAAGTTTTGCATTTGTTGTTTTTGGTTTTGATTCTGGTTTTGATAACCAGTTGAGTTTTGGCTTGGACCGTGTGTAGGGTTTTTCCCGTTGTTGTTGTTGTTGTTGTGGATGATTGAAATCCACTGCATTGATTGTTGGGGTAAAGTTGTTGTTTCGTTGGTTGTTCATTAGTGGTGGAGCATTCACAATATTTACCTTTTTAGCCTGATCAGTTACTCCATCTGTTGTCACTCCATGATTTTTATTGAGGATTTTAGGTCCTGGATTGACATTTGTGGTAGTAGGATAAGCCGTAGTATTCTGGTTGGAGGTGATTAACCTCCCGTTTGTTCCATACGTCTTACGACCGCTATCTATTGCCACTTGATCTATTCGGAGAGCGCTCTCAAGTACTTCATCGTAAGTCCTTAGTGGGAACTTTTGGACTTCTTCCTTTACTTCTCTGCTGAGAGAATGAAGGAATAAATCACATAGTTCCATTTGGTCCATATTTGGAGCACTTTGGTGAAGAATAAAAAGAAGCTATACGCCACCTCTGGATGAAATGAGTGACATGATTCATTATGTTCCTGCTTAATGTGCAAGAATTCCCTGATTCCTGTTCTTAATAGTTTGTTCATGTCAAATGCCTTAATGAACTCTGAAATGAGTTGTTTAAATGAATGGATGGAAGCCTCAGGTATTCTATAATACCAATCGAGAGTGATGCCTTCCAAAGTTTTGGGGAATATTTTAGCAACAACCCCATCCCAAGGGAGTAGTTCTCGAATGGTTGTGGCGTAAGCCTTGATATGTGCATTCGGATCTCCCTCACCTTTGTATTTGGGAAAATCGGGAAGAGGTCTTGGAAGCATGACACTTCGTATGGTGAAATCTAAGGGCTCTTTCAAATATTCTGAATAAGTTCCTATCGCATAGGTTTTGACCATTGATGGTGCTTCTTTGAGGAGCGGTGGTGGAATGGGTTGTTGATATGGCGTAGCGTATGCATTGGCAGGGGCATAAGGAAACCCCTGTGTTTGAGCAACCATGCCAGGAGAGGAGAACATATCCCCTTGTGGTGATTTGGAGTACATGTTTAAGTATGAAGGGGTATTGTCAGGAATGGATTATTTTGTACTAGACCGGGAGGTATCGGAACGGTGTTAGAAATGGCGGTTCTAGTTGGCGTTTGTTGTGAATACTGAGGAGGCATGCCCAACGTGCCTATTCCTGTGAGGAGGTCTACTTGGCTAGGATGGTGTGGAGGATTAGAATTTCCTGCTGCATGAATTGAGAATGGTGATTTTCTGAGCAAGTTCTAACCCCCTAACTTTTTCTACTAAAGTTGAAATGACCTCATTTGGTGAAGTCACGATATTTTCCTTAGTGGCATTTGTTGTATATCCTGATGTTGTATAGGCTGTGATACCCTGCTATGAACTGATCATTGCTGCCCTGCCAAGTTTCCCCGAGGGCATTTCCTATATGTAGTGGTATGGAGGTATTTTCTTGAAAAGAGACCTCGGGTTGTGTTTGTAAACTCCCTATGGGTGGGTACATACTCGAGAGCGTTGTTCATTCCTGGCATAACATACTGAATGTTCATCATCTAAAACTAGGTATGGGTCTGATTGTCTACTAATTTGTGGTCTAAGTAGTATCTGAGGAGACGAACCAGATTCTCCTGTGAACGTCATATTGTTCGAGCCTGAAGGCTCTGTTTGTTGTGTTTGAGCGAGCTGATCCAACTCCTCTGTTTGGAAGGATGAGCTATATCTAGTCCTTGGAGGTGGAGTTTGTGTTGACAACCGGTTGTCTGAATAATTGTCACCCCATACTGAGAGCGAGGGTGATGACTGTCTATTCTGATTGAGCGTAGTATGCCTCAAGACCTAAGAGAGGTCTGCCATATGCATCGAATCCGACATATTCGGGGGGTATATGAATACCCATGAGAATAATGGGAAGAAGCGAAGGTGGAAGAAAGAGGTAAGGAAAAGCACTGTGTGCTTCACGTCAGGTTCACCAATTTTGTTAGTGAAGCTGATGGTGAAAGTTGATGAGGTAGAAAAGATGAAAAGTATTTTAATTGGAAGAGCAAGTAGAAATATGACTCGAACCAGAAAGTAGGAAGTTCACGTTGGGTTCACCAATTTTGTACGATGGAAAAGTGACAAGCGAGCGTGGGAATCTACAAGTAACTCTTCCTCGCACCCGACCTCCCGAGGTCATGCCGAGACAACCGGTGGGGATGGAATACGTGTGGGATGCAGACAAACTAGTTAGGTAATCTTATGTCTTGATGCGCACTAGTGGAAACTACATGAATCTAAGGCAAAGAAGGCCCTCCTAACCTGAACTGGTGTGATAGATCGATCGGCAAGGATGACTGCTCGAAGGCTCCAATCAATATCGAGCTCTGGCGTGATTCGGTCTATGGGTTGTGGGATACGTGGAAAATGACCTGGGATAGTTTCGTGTATGTCTCCAGATAGGGTCATAGGGTGGATGATGGGTACAGTGGATTCTATGGGTGATTATCTGGTCTAGTCTAGAACTCCTTAGCTATATTAGCTGCTACGTCTAACAAGGATAACTGTTCGATGATGATAGGTGGAAGTGGAGTAGATCTGAATACTAATGTGCGTAAGCCAACATCTATATCTGATTCACCTGTGGATTCGTTGGGTTGTGGGATTTGTGGGTCGCAACCGTAGATTCGTGGTTGTTGTGGACCTGCTATGGTCATGTGTGGAATCAGTCCCTAATCCCTAGTATCCAATAGTCATATGCTTTCTCGGCCTCTATATTTAGAATTAATAGTTGTGTGATCTTCTCAGAGTATCTCACAGGCGTTCGTGCAACCTGAATTCTTAAGCTAGTATCTATATCTGTGAGAGTATCTCTGCATCTGGTTGTGGGACCAAAGGATCACAACCAAATGTTTGCTCTCTTTCAAGCCCTTCTACAGTCATGTGGATATTTATCTAGGATAATCTGTAGTTTGGCTGATTTGACCAAAACGTATGCGCTTGGTCGTCTTCTATGTTTAACCCGCTCAACTGTGAGCTGATCTGTTGCAAATCTGTTGTTGTTCGGAAGACTTGGATTCTAAGATTCTGATCTATGTCGGTTATTGCTGTGACTAGATTGGGTTGAGGCACGATTGGCTCGAATATGTATTCTCTGGGTTCCCTAGGTCCCGTGATTGTCATACAAAAGGAAATTATACAAATCTAACTAATGACAGAATAATTTAACCGTGAAAGATATGTCTATGTATATTCCTAAATCTGATAGTTTATGGATAAACTACTGAACAGAATTTAAAGAACAATTATCTAATGTATCTAAAATTGACAACTAAACTAATAATGCAATTAAAACAAACAAAGCAACCGAGTATAGCTACTTGTTTGTGTAGTTTATAGATCTATTCTAAATAACTTGATAACTGATCTACTCTATTTGAAAGACTCTCGATCCTACCTCAGAAGTGAGGAATGAATCATAGTTTCTTAGAAACTATCAATCCCCACAGCTTCCCTGGTAATATCGAAAGTGAAATTTAGCTGAAATGAAATGATTGACTACTTTATTTGATATGTTTTAACTAGAACTTTGAAAGCTTGAACCTGGATTTTGTAGAATAGTGGTGAATCCGATGGTGTGTGTGGTTTTGTCCCCTCAGTGTGATCTCCTCGTTCCTTCATGCTCACGTGGATCCAGAAAAGCATGTAATGCTAGCATCAACAAAAGTAGATATTGGAACAAAGGTAGCTTAGGATACAGACTGAATACAATGCGAGTAGGAGAGGGATAGCGCAAGAGTACAGAGCTTGGCCTATGTAATTCCTAGTGGGATTTATTGCGAGTCATGCAGCATAAAACGTCCAGAACCTGAAACTATCTGTTTGATGAGAAAAACCTGCAACTTTAATGGCTTCCTACTGAAAATTAAACTGTTCTACCTTAATGGATTGCATGAAGTAATGACAACACTTGCACAAGATGGATATGTGGCTTTCTAATAGCAAAATAACACTAACTAAGCATGCAATGAACAAAACTATGAATCCTAGACAAAATGGAAGACTAAGCTATTGAAATGAGAAATTGAGAGGAAAATTTGAGGGGCCATTTGCTTGAGCACAAGCCAACTATTTATAGCATTTCCATTTACCCAAAGGTAAAAACCAAATTGATCTCTTAAACCATAAACAATGCCAAAACACTATTCCAGGGAACCAGAATCATTAATGCAAGCCAAAGGCGGTGAAAAAAGCTGGTAAACGTTGAAAATTTACGTGAGTCGCGTTAAAAGAGCATTCTAGAAAACACGTGAAGGACCACCGCCCTGAGCAGGGCGGCGGTTATAGGACCGCCGCCTGTTTGGTGGCGGTCACGAGACCATGCCGAAATGGCGGCGGTTTCAGAATCGAAAGAGCAAAATGCAAAGAAAAGAGAGGGAAATGAGAAAAACAAAGTAAGCATTCACCTTGCTTTGCACCTTCACCCATGACCCCTAAAGTTAGTTTTTTCGCAACATGATATAATAAGAAACCAATTAGGGGAAACCCACCTTTACCTCCACCACCCATCACTCACTCTGTTAAACCTAGTGCTCCTAATAAAGGGTTTGATATATCGAACAATTAAAAACACCCCCACTAAGGTATACATTCTATAATTACTAAAAATGAACTTATTTACAAGGGCGTATTATACAAGGCTTTATAATATGTTACCTTTCCTCCTACTACTCAAGTCGTTACTTTTGAATCTATTATGACACATTCAAATTTATGGATAAGTAAATCAAATTTATTCCGGTGATATCACTCCTCCACTTATTGTGGACCCAATATAACTTCTTCTTATTATGACACAAACTAAAGGATTCTTTTATCAAGCATGTTTTGATCGCTAATGGATTTGGTCTTAATAGTTTTCCTAGTTCTTTTATTAAACAAATGGGTATTTCTATGCATGTGATTGATACAATTGTTGTTATTTTACAAGGATTTAATAATATACACGATTTGCATCAAGAAATATTACTCTTGATCTCTTAGTTGGTCCTAAAAGGTTACCCACTACATTTCACATCATCGATACTTACATTATAATATTCTCTCAAGATACCCTTGGATTCATTTTATGCAAGTTATTCTATATATTGTGTATCAATGTGTCAAATTCATACATGATGGTTGTGAGCATACTATTGTCACTTACCTAGAGCCTATCGAATATTACAAAATTGACACATCTACTTATAAAATACCCATTATTACACCACCTTAGTATCCCATCACTATGGATAAAGTGCACACCTCTATAGTTAGATAATTGAGTCACAAATATGATCTTATGACTCATATATTGACATTGATTGAAAAAACATGGGTGCTAACCCTAACGCTCACATTCAATCTACTAATGATTCTATATTTAGTGCCCCTAATTTATTGGCTACTCGTAACACTCTACAAGACAATGTTTATGATTATTCCTCATATAGTGAGGTTGAATTTATTGCATTTATCGACGAAAAACCACCTAAACTAAAATTTAACCTTATTGATGTAGATGAGTCTATGTTTTATTATATTTTAATTTCCACCATGCCCTGGATGTTATAGGCTTAAATATATTATACCGAAATATTTGTTTTATTACTCATACTACTCATGACATGTGTATAGTAGTTGAATCTTATCCATTACAAAACACTATTAACATGTTTGATCCTATACCAACTTTTAGTTCCATCACCATACAAAAACATTTCAATACCCCACACGAGTTACTATCTATCTTGCTTCACCTTTGTGGTTTGCTTACTTTACCTTCTATGAGTCGTCATTCTATTGAAAATATTTCATGGTAGCCAAGTAAGCCCTTTTGTGACTATCACTTTGTATTTGGACACGGCATTGATCACTATCAAGGTCTCATTCATAACATCAATAAGATAAAATCCAATGGTAATATCACTATCTATCTTGGGGAACCACCACGATTACATTAATCTCATTCATTTGACATAACATAATCATGTAAGCGGCCACACTTTTATACATATACTAGCACACTTTATATTCATGGAAAATATTGGGAAATGTCTCGATCGATGTGGATATAAATAAGACCATTTGTATTTACTAAGTGTTACGTACATTGGGTCTCACATCCATTTGATATCATACTTCTTCTTACTCTTTGCACCTTTCAAGGTTATATCATGTTTCTTATTGACTTTGGTTTACGAGTTGTCACCTCTAAATTTTTTCCCATTCTTAACCCTCAACCCACCCCTCTATCCTTAGGATTATATTCGTTTTGATGTTTGTAAGGTGTTATTAATACACATAATTATAGTATTACCTTCCCATTTCTTTCTAATATGATTACTATTTGGAATGATAAATTCCCGAATATCATCCTAATTTGACACAATGGATGTGTGTTATGGCCAAAAATGGTCACCTTACACAAATGAAGAATATATCTTGGCCTTACATCACTTTTTTGAAATGAGACAATTCGATGGGCCATGTTTTGAAAAGTTATACAATTAGGTCAACCCTATACCCATTAGTTTTTACCACAACATGGATGATCTCTCTAATGACATATAGATCTTGTGCTACCCCTTCCTTGTACACATCGATTTACAAAATGAAAAAATATTTAAATAATATAATAATATGAAAAAATTCACATATTTGCATAAATTAAAAAATGAGGACGTGTTCAAGGTTTGATTGGTTGACATGTTACTTTACACATGTTGTTTGTCATATTGGTTTGATGGATAACATATATTTTCTATATACTCTTTACACACATGCATTCATGAGGTATGTTGAGCTCAATATAGGACACTCAAAGATTGATACACGATGATAGTGTTAGCTTAGATCCTTCCCACTAACATTATTCTTTGGGGCATCTAGTACACTATACAAGTGCTATTGTTTCATTTCAATTACTTTATACTTCCTCATTACACTTGATTACATATATTGTGTATATGTTATCTTTTGATCTATCGATACTAACACATGTGTCTTGTGTAACACTAACTTATCTTTCTATCCATGTTTTTACTATCATTGTTTGTTACACTTGCTTGTTATATTTCTTCCATTACTTGATTATGGTTTACTATTTTCTAGCTTAATTTTTCAATGTCGTTATTTTTGATGTTATACATCCTAAGTTCCTTGATTATCTTGTGACACTATAGGTGTTCCAAGTTTATGGATCTATGCCTATCTTGCATGAATACACTTGTTTTCCGGTATGTGGCCTATAATGCCTTATATTGGGGTTATCTTGTGAGACTATGTGATCCAAGAGGATCCTCACTCGAATTTATCGATGGTATGCACAAGTTATAGAACTATCTTCATATGAAAGAGTTTTTAAGGATCTTTTTGACAAAATTTGAATGGGAAAAATGGAGATCGTACACATAAGATACGAATAAGTGAAATTTATCTCCAATGGAAAAGATATAAGAGCAGATTGAATAGAGTTGAGGTGGTATGATGAGAGCTTGACATGGTGTGGATGAACGATTCACTGGCGACAAGTGGCAGAGTGTACTTGTGTAAAAATTTAGTTTTTGGTTTTAGCCTCCAGTCTTCGATGGTCAATGTGGAGCCCACATTATGTATCGGTTGAGGGCCCAATCCCCGGTGGGGTCCACTCTTTTTAGGATGGGGACCCTACCGCCTTTCTTCACATTACGTTGTATGGGTTTTTGGTTATAAACCTCATAAGAGTCTAATTTTACATGGATATGGGACTAAATCAACACAATTTTCCAAAGACTCGAGTTATAAAAACTTTTGTGAGTTGGAGGACAAGCTACATGATTATAACACCACAACCGATTCATGTGCCAACTATGCAAGTCCACTTCATATGAACCAATTCAGAAAGTTGCCTCATAAGATACAACTCAACATGCACAACCAACACCACAACCAAATCTGTAGTCACCGAGCCACATTGTTATACGACGAGTTAATAGGTGAGCCCAATGGGCTTCTAAAAATATCAAACAAAAATATTTCGAATGCGTAGACTTTACCAACCGCTAAAGCCTATAAAAAGGCCATTGTTGATTGATATATACACAATGTGGGATAATACCCACCTCACAAATAAAATCAATGCAAAAGGTTATTAAAAATATAGACACTCAGAGGGGGATGAATCAGTGCTTATTAAAATTTTGTGTAATTTACAATGACTCAACCAACCAAGCTTGATTATGTTAACCATGAAGAACATGAGCATCCAACCATGAAAGAGAAAGAGAAACAAACACACATGTACACATGAGGAGACATGATTTAAGGTGGGAAACCTAATAAGGGAGAAAACCCATAGAAAGGAGAAATCAAAGAAATATCAAGGACAACTATCCATCAAGAATTACAATGATCTCACCAAATGGTGAGCATCCACTCACCCTGAAGCTCTAACTCCAACTTTGAAGCACCCACTTGACCCACTGTTATTCTAAAAGCAATAACTTTCTAAGAAGCTCACTCTTGAATTGTTGAGCAACAACTCAAACTTTAAACATACAAGAATTTGATCACCTTCTTCACTTGGTTGCATACATAAACCTAATGTGATCTATGTTTCAGCTCACTCTTATTCTCCTCTCCTCTATTGATTCACCATGGTTTCAATGCACTCATAAAATTCTCAGTTTTCAAAGGCTATCACCCAACACTTTCAACAACATTTTCATGCTAAAAAATGAGCTTAAATAAACAAGTCTAACTCTAAACATGACTCTTTACTTTTCAAGTACAAATACTCTTTAACTAGCCCTCTTCTTTCCAAGTACAAAGGGGTTGAATAGACATTTACAAATTTTCCTTTTGCTTTATCTTTTGGTTCTAACATTTGCAATGGTTATATCATCAAGCCCGTAGAATCTTTTTAATATTCCTTGGACAAAAATTATTAAATTTAAAGCCTCAACATATGCCTCGACAACCTTCCACATTAGAAAATTCCATTCAGAATTCTCCTGATCGCTTCTCTATTTTATAAATCACAATCTGACTTTGTCCATTAGCAAGTGGGCTCTAATTTGTATTCTAGTGCCTTTTGGAGTATTTTACAAGTGGTTCATGCATTAAAACACGTTATTAAACCTTTAAGGATTCCTTATAAATCTTACACACTTCACCTTCTTTCCATTTATTCTTTAAAGCGAGACTAGGTTTAGGGGAAAGTCATCACAGTTTGTTTGCATATGAAAACTAAGTGTGCATATGAACTTATATTAGGCTTGTACTCAAATAATTAGGACTACAAGAAGTCTTCATCAACCATAAAGATCATCAAAGATTAATTTGACAAGACACGTATATAGATTTTCAATAGATTTCACACCTTCAAGGGGATGGTTTTAGACTTGTAGATCATTTTACATAACAAGAATCAACAAAGTAACACCATTTCTTCTTGACTCATGCATTATAGAGCATGGACAATTTCTTGCTTTGACCATACATGCTTTGCAACTTCAAAATTTATATTTAGATACATACATTCTCAATCGCTCAAGACTTCGAATTCATCTCTCAAAGAGGCTAAGGAAGAAACAAAACTTCTTAGACCCATTCTTGTTTGATATCATGTCCATTTGGTGAAAAGCCACAACCTTGCTTGACTTTCACAAAATACTAATCTCAATTTGCAAGTTTGAGAGATATGCATGTATGAGACACTCCCAATGTTTCTAAGACACTCTTCCGAGGAGCTCCTTAATTTTTCATCTACTATACCGATCGCACTCACCAACTTAAGGAGTATGACCATGAAAATCCATCACTAACTTAGTTTTCTTGGCTAGGCATGTGATGTAGCAGTAGACCAAGAGAGTTCATACCTCAACCATATTCATCAGATAATACCAAGAATCTCAACATGCCATATTGATCTTGTATGGAGTATTCATGTTCATTTATTATCACAACAACAAAGTTTAGACACAATACACCTTTAAAAACGATGACTTTAGCAAAAAAATTGCAAACATAGATCCCAGTCCATACATTAATGTAACACTTGAAAAAGAAAAATACCACCAAAAAGTTCTTGAGGGAGTCATCTACACTTACAAGTAGGTTTAATAGCTTGCAAACTTGATTTGGAGCCAAAACACCTCATTTTATGCCTATCGCTTCAGGATGAAGATTTGGAGGGTTTCAAACTAGCTCAAAAAAATGGTTAGAACTTTTAAATACTTAACCAATCGACCTAAAAAAATTTAGATTAAATTTTTGTCCAAACTCCCTATAAAAAAGTATTCTATGATTTATCTACAGGAGGATTTTCATTTTTTCTTGATAGCTAAGAAGTTAGAGTGCTTAATTTACATTTTCCAAAAACCTAGTTTTAGTAAAACATGCATAACTTTTGCAAAACACCTCCTTAGGTCCTGAAATTTTGACCACACCTTCTCAACTCACCCCTCCATATATTACAATGACCAATTTTTCATTTTTTCCTTTAGAAATATCTTATCTATCTCATTTGTGCAGCTTTTGTTCTCTAGTCTTGAAGGATGTATTATACCAACCTGGGTAATTGCTTGATTTACCTCTTTAGACCTTTATGAAGGCCTGAAAACCTCATATACTATCATATTATGCTCCTTCACTACTTGGTTTACATCGTCATGCCCTAGATCAACCATCTCACTTGCCTACTAGCCTTATCTTCACTAAAATGCCTCGTAATGGATACCTTCATCCCTTATAAGCCCACTTTTTGACCTAATAATCCTTCCAAACATGGTAATCCAGCTTATACTACTCCAACCATGCTTTTTATGATTTTCCTTTATCCATTTCTCATATTTCCATGCCTTCCTGCTTGATCTAGAACTAGGATTAGGCCTAGAGCTACCTGAAACTTCATGAGTTGACCATGGAAACTAGTTACAGACTTGTTAACACCTGATACACGCCATTGACCATGTTTTAACTTATTAATTCTTGCATACAACCTTGGGAAGACTCACCACACAAGTCCCTTTTTTTACCATGTACCTAGCTTATGTTTGCACACCATGACTTCATGATTTGACATGACTTGACACTTCATGGAACTACTTAGACACCTTGGGGACACTTTGACATCAATGTACAACTTGACATCAATGACAACCTTATGACACATTGCCCAACAAACTCCCCCTTTGTCATTGATGGCAACCACCTAGAAACATTGATGACAACCAATCAAGACCAACACCTACAAGCCCTTTTCTCATGTTTCTTGGTTCACTCCCCCTTTAAATCTATGAAAAAGGTTACTTGACCACTTGACATGAAATAATGACAACCAAGGACAACAATGCATGAGAAAGACAAACTTACTTGTTCACAAGCTCCCCCTAGATTGTGTTTCTCTTTTCTTAGCTCCTACTAAACAACACATGAGGTTTATATACCTGGTGTGAACAATTAAATGCTCCCCTAGGATGTACTCCTCTTACTTGTCCTCATTTTGGCCATTCAACATGTTCTAAACTTGTGCCTTTCAAGAAATCATGCAAAAACTACAAATTCTTCCTTCTTTCTCTAATTCCTTACTTTTTGGGATCTACATATGATGTGAGAAGATGCATTTTAACCTATATCAATCTCTCCTTGGGCTTTAATTACCTCATTTGGATGAAAATATCATATTTTTATAGTTATCTTTGTCTAAGCTCTCATCTCCTTGTAATGTCCAACTTGGCCTCAAAAGGATGAAATTGTCCCTAAGGCACTTTTTCAAAGTGGAAAATGGACCAACTTCATCTTGTTATGGAAGCTCACACTCATCATGATCCAACTACATATGACTCCCCTATGGTGGTATTGTATCCATATACTTAAGAACCAATGAATTGGACTAACACATAACCTTCATACCAAAATATGAAGTGTAAATTGTGTTAAGGTCCTAAAGAGCTTTTGTGTTATTCTTTAGTCAAATTTAACAATAATTCCCAATTGTCACTTCATGCTCCATCCATCCTGTCTAGATACCAACTTTCCTTTTTCTATGTTCTATTCTTAGAATTTCATCTTCCTATGAGCTCAATATCATCCTTCATGTTTAGAATTGTATTAATTATACTTCAAAGATGGGCACTGAAACTGTACATATATATTTTTGTAAGATGTTATTGTTGTTTCACTTGATATGCATCTACATAGGCATTATAGACCCTTCTTCTTTTGGACTTCATGGTCCTAAGTGAGTCCTTAGAATTGTAGAATTACATGAGCCTCGAAGAACTTCTCAAAAGTTCATAACCTTATATGCTTGACTATACTATACTTATGAGAGTTCTATTTCAAAAGGCCTTCAATTTTTCTTTTTTTTCCTAACTATAAACCCTTTCCGAGCCTCTCCAAATCATAATTCCAATAGCTTCATGTTTTCCATATTCTCACAACCTTCTTTGAGTGAAGAAGCTTCAAAGAAAAACTAAAAAAATTCTCTCATTCAAACCAAAATGTCTAACTTTACATATCCAAACCTCAGTAGCCTTATAAATTTGAAGTTTCATTTATACATTTTTCAAAACCGATTCTTTTGATGATCTAAGATGATTTTTAAATACCCATTATGGCTTAGATTTTGTGTGCCAAGTTTCATTGAAACTTATTTTTTCAAATCTGCTTCAAACTTTCATTTCAAGGCTCCAAATTAGATATTTTCTAAAATTGTACAATGTTATCCACTACTAATATAAATTGCTCACATGTGTGGATATCTTGAGTGCTCTAATAACAAAATTTTGCAAGAGATTTTAAAAGGTCATTTGTATGAAACTTCAATCATTTTCTCCATCATTTAAGCCTTCAATATTCAAACCCTTTCCAAACCCTAAGAGGGTTTCTGTGCAAGCCCGAGAGAAGGAAATTTACAACTATTTAAATTGTGATGATCTTCATTTCCCCAAATCACTTGCAAAAGATTTGTGCTGAAATTATCAAGCTTTCCATCTTACCATTAAATCACATTTTTTCCTATAAATGTGCATTTGAGTTTCGAAAATTATCTTTACTTTGCCTCCTTGAACCATGTTTTCTTATGTCTTCTAAGAGCCAGCATCAAATTTTAGATTTTCTAATATTTACATCATTCTTCTTCATTCATTTCTTTATGCATAATTTCTACTTGAATGTACAAACATAATCTCTATCCCTCCAAACATTACCTCGAGAATTTTTTTATCTTCAAGAATACTCATTTAAGATAGGAGTAAACGAACATTAGTGCAATATCGATGTGAGACCATCTTCATTCTATATTCTAAACCTTTTCTTCATCATGTGAGAAATATTTCTCGATTCTATGTAACTTCCTTGCTTATAGCTTTGGTGAGCTTAGGGTGATTTCATCATGAGTTTTGTCTTGGTCACACATGATACACCTTGACAATCCTAAGAAATGCTTAGACAACATTAACTCATTAGGAAACCTTTGAAGTTTTGATGAAGTACATCTTTAATTCACTATACAAACCTTGAAGACCATCATGCTTTGCACATCTTTCATGACATTGGAGAGCTTCACATTACATACTCACAATTACATGATTTTGACAGAGACTAAGATGTTTCCTTGTTTTTCAATCATTTTGACACATTGGACTTTTAGACCCAAATACCAACCTTGACTAAAACAATTAAAAGGTTGAGTATGGCCTTACATTTTGACTGAACATATACATTTTGCAAACATACTCATAAGGTCCATCATTTACACAAAGTGACTAACTAGACCATTAATAAAGATAACTTACTATTCACTGACAAGCTTGATGAACATACCATACATACCTATCATGGACTCATGCTTCAAAAGACCTTGAATGACAAGCCCTCAAAACCTTTATACCTTGCTCAATTTACTCATAAGACACACTTGATCGCATATTGACTCATCATTATGACTTAGATACATTAACACTTCATATTTTACCTTGACATATTCTACTCTTTTAGGACTTGAACATAAACCTTACCTAGATTTGACACAAACCTTGATGAGAGAAATATTTTGAGAAAACATCATGAGAGTACTATAGCATTGATCATTTCTTTTCAAGATCTATCTGAAGAATGTTGGACCTTCAAATTTCTACAGACACTCACATATTCATATTCAATGGCTTATGGCATGAATACAATCAAATGCATATTCATAGATTCTTCTTTGTAAACTACACATTGGATGAAGAGCTTGAATGACCACAAAAACCTATGAAGCATCCATATGTATCACTATATTTCTCAAATTTCTCTTCATATTGGATCAAACATCATAGGACTTATACAACTATAAAATTCATATCCACATGAGGTATCTTGACTGGTACATGTTCTAAATTCATTTAGGAGCTTAACACTTGTATGAAATGATCATGATAGTCTTGACTTAACTCTTGACTTATTTTGACTGATTTTAAGAAAACTCATGAGATTCTTCTCTAATCTAAGTTTATGACATTCTAAGTAATATGATAAAACTTGATGTTCATCATGACTCTTTACACATTCTACAATGACTGGGAGAAAAACTCAATCAGCACCAAAATGATATGCTCAAACTCATAATAGGAGTGTACACAATCATCTTATACAAATGGAATTTAAGAGGGTCTAACATACTATCCCCGAGATCTTGATAGTTGGGACACACTTAACACTTACAAGGTTTAGAGAAAATTCATGGTTTTTTTTATACTCATGACAAGAACCTTATAAACATCATGGGATAATTTTACTGTTTAAAGCTTAATGAATACCAAAAACTTTAATGAACATTCTAATGGATCACTCATCTTTGAAGGACTATAATTACACAAAATTTAGCTTCAAGGAGGTTCTTAAACTTTACTTCACACATGAATGTCTTGTAGTATTGAGAAGAACTAAAACATGTTTGACACTATGAAATTGACTCAAGACATTCTCTTGAACTCAACCTTGACAACATAGAGAGAGATAACACATGCCTTTAAACTTGTTTACCATACTCCTTTTGTATGTATAGACAAGAAAGAAATCCAAGAACTTCAAAAATATGGTACATCAACAAGAGGCAACAACCATTCTCTGACATACCTTTACAATGTGATAAAGACTTCAATCAACAACTACTGATGGCACCTTACATGCAGAAACATTCTTTGGATGGTTCACTCATCATGAGGGATAAGATTTTTCTTGAGATTTGACAGCTTGCAAGATGACCAATTTCTTTCACAAGCTCATTTGGATTCCTTCAAGATGACTCCTACCTTCTAGAATCCTAGAGAAGAAATTTCATGTTCCCGAGAACAGGAAAACATCATGAAGTCCTCAAAGGACTCCACCTTCCTTTCCCTTTTGCAGATTTTCTTTGTGCTTCCCTTGAATGGTTGTCTTGGTATGATAGTCTCCTGAGTTTTTCTCATTAATAACATATGTTCCTCCTTATGCCTAAACTTTTCTCAAATAAGGAAAACATACTCCTCATAGGATTTAATGGTTGATTAATATTTATGGACTTGACTGATCCAACTACCTCCTTCTTAGCTTTGTCTATGCATTTTGTCACCTCATTTAAGCTTGGCTCTTCATTGACTAATTTTGATTTTCCCTTGACTAGTTATATATGTAGGCTTGACTTCATCCTTCCTCTTGTAGATGAGCTTATTTTTATGACATTGTCTAGCAAAATGAGCATGCTTTGTTACACTTAAAACATACAACTCTAGATGTCTCCTTTATCCAATCTATGCTCCATAGGCTCTTCAAGGAATAATTTGGCTATGTGACCCTTCTCATGGAAATTGAAACAAATTATGTTCTTTTCAAATTCAGTCCTGTAATCCCTCTATAGTGTTCTTTGTCTATTTTCCTTATGCAATCCCTAGCTCTATGTCCAAATACATGACATGAAAAGCAAATTCCATGAAACTTGTCAAGGAATGTCCTTGCATTTGGTGCTTGATGGTTTTCTTATGTCCTTGATGAAGTGATTTTACCTCCAAATCCTTTTATCATGCTTTTTCTAATTCCTCTCTTAGTGTCATCAATTTTCATTTAGTTCACCACATTCTTCATCCTTAGCTTTGATGGCTATTTGGGATGGATAATGACTAGATTCATGCTCCATTTCACTTTGAGTTGTTTCATATTTAAAAACCAAGACCTGATCTGTCATTAGGGTGTCTTTGGTTGAACTTTTTTGATATGTCATCAATTTATCTTTAACTTGTTCTAGCTCATCCTTTGAATTCTTCAATTCTTCCTCAAGTTTGATATAGGAATTTCTTTTGACACTTAGATATTTTGACATCTTACTGACAATTAATTCCACCTCTTTAAGTTCTCAAGATGATTTGCTTCCATGAGCTTAATTTTAGCCTTTAGGTCTTTAATCAAGGCTTGAGAAATCTCATACTTCTTATTCAACACTGTATCAACTTGACCACCCATGCTTGTGCCTTGAGGATCTTATCTTAAGTTGTTAAACTTGTACAAAGAGAACCAACTCTCATACCAATTGTTAGAAATCTAGGCACTGAGAGGGGGTGAATCAATGCTTATTAAAATTTTATGTAATTTACAATGATTCAATCAACCAAGATTGACTATGTTAACCATAAAGAACATGAACATCTAACCATGAAAGAGAGAGAGCAACAAACACACATGTACACATGAGGAGACAAGATTTAAGGTGGGAAACCCAATAAGGAGAAAACCCATAGAAAGGAGAAATCAAAGCAATATCAAGGACAATTATCCATCAATAATTACAATGATCTCACCAAATGGTGAGAATCCACTCACCTTGAAGCTCTAACTCCATATTTGAAGCATCCACTTCAATTCTATGCCAAACACCCACTTGACTTTTGTTCTGCAAGCAACAACTTGCTAGGAAGCTCACTCCTAAATTGTTGAGCTATAACTCAAACTTTAAACATAGAAAAAAATTTGATCACCTTCTTCACTTGGTTTCTTACATAAACCTAATGTGATCTTTGTTTCAGCTCACTTATCTCCTCTTCTCTCTCCTAATTGATTCATGGTTTCAACACACTCATAAACTTCTCATTTTTCAAAAAAAGCTAGCACTCAACACTACACTCTTTCAACAACATTTTCATGCTAAAAATGAGCTTAAATAAACAAGTCTAAATATAAACATGACTCTTGAATTTTCCATTACAAAGACTCTTCAACTAACCCTCTTTTCCACGTAAAAGGAGCGAAAATAGACCTTTACAAAGATTCCTTTTACTTTGTCTTTTTATTTTGACATTTGCAGCAGTTATATCATCAAGTATGTCAGACTCTTTTTAATATTCCTGGGCATAAATGATTAAATTTAAAGCCTCCACAACTGCCTAACAACCTACCACATCTGATAATTCCATTTAGACCTCTGACTTCTCTCTATTTTATAATTGTCAAATCTTACTTTGTCCTTTGGAAGTGAGCTCTAATTTGTCTTCTAATTCTTTTTGGAGTATTTTCCAAGTGGCTCATGCATGAAACACATTACTAAACCTTTAAGGATTCCTTATAACTCCTACACACTTCACCTTATTTCCATTTATTCTTCAAATAAGACTAGGTTTAGGGAAAGTCATCACATTTTTCATATGAAAACTAAGTGTGCATATGAGCTTACATCAAGCTTGTACTCAGATCATTAGGACTGCAATAAGTCTTCATCAACCATCAAGATCATCAAAGCTTTATTTGGAAAGACACATGTACAAATTTTCATTAGATTTCACACCTTTAGGGGGATGATTTCAGACTTGTAGATCATCTTCAATCACAAGAATCAACAAGGCAACACCATTTCTTCTTGACTCATGCATTAAAACATGGACAATTCATTGTTTTGACCATACATGCTTGCAACTTCATAATTTAGATTTAAATACATGCATTCTTAGTAACTCAAGACTTCAAATTCATCTCTCAAAGAGGCTAAGTCAGAAACAAAACTTCTCAAACCCATTCTTGTTTGATATTATGTCCATTTGACTGAAAAACAACAACCTTGCTTGATGGCATTACAAGAGACTAATCCTAGTTTGCAAGTTGAGAGATATACCTATATGAGACACTTCCCAACGTTTATAATACATTCTTCTGAGGATATCCATCATTTTTCATCTACCATACTTGAGTGCAATCACCAATTTAAGGTATGACCATGAAAATCCATCACTAACTAAGTTTTCTTAACTAAGCATGTGATGTAGCAAAGAGACCAAGAGAGTTAGACCCCAACCATCTTCATCAGAGCATACCAAGAATCCCAACATGTCATATTGAGCTTATAGGGAGTAGTCATGTTCATTTATCATCACAAGGACATGTTTAGACACAATACACCTTCAAAACCATGATCTGTAACAAAAAATTGCAAAGATAGAGCCTAGTTCGTATAGCAATAATTTCACACTTGCAAAATAAAAATACCACTAAAAGTTCTTGAGAGAGTCCTCTACACTTGCCAAGTAGTTTTCATAGCTTGAAAACTTGATTTTGAGCCAAAACACCTCATTTATTCCTATCACTTCAACATGAAGGTTTGGAGGGTTTCAAACTAGCTTAAAAAATGGTTAGAACTTTTTAAATACTTAACCAATTGATCCGCATGAGACTTTATGCATTCAATTTTTATTCGAATTACCTATAAAAAAGTATTCTATTATTTATCGAAGGATTCTTGTCAATTTTTCTTGACAACTAAGAAGTTAGAGTGCTTAACTGTGTTTTCCAAAACCCGATTTTAGTAAAACATGCATAACTTTTGCAAAATAACTCCATAGGTCTTGAACTTTTGACCTCACTTTCTCAACTCACCCCTCCATGTATTCCAATGACAAATTTTTCACGATTTTCTTTGGAAATATCTTATCCATCTCATTTGTGTAGCTTTTATTCTTTAGTCTGAAGGATGCATTATACCAACTCCGAGTAATTAATTGATTTACCTCCTTAGTCCTTTATGAATCCATGGACACCTCATATGCTATCATATGTAATGTCTCTTTCTTCCTAAGAGATCACTCAGTTATCTAGATTGGCCTATTACCACATTCTCGTAGGCTAATGGAGATGTAAGGAAATGATTTGCGGGAAATACATGGGTTTAGTTACTTTAGCTCACTTTATGTCTTTTATTATGAAAGTGACTTTATTAAAATAACTTTATTTTATAAAGTGACTTAATAAAGTTGAAGTGACTTTATTAAAATAAAGTGCAAATAATAAAAGTGAAATAAAAGACCATTTTTTTCCAAAAGGGAGGGGGCAACCCATAGTGGAGACATAAAGATTTATAAAATGAGATTTAAGATGAATTCGGAGTCTAGGGTTGGTTAATTGGAATATATATATATATATATATATATATATATATATATATATATATATATATATATATATTCTCTTTCATTTCATTCGGGAATCATATCATTTCTTCAAAAAAAATAGATTTTGCAAATTTAGAGTAGCACTTCGAAGAAATTGATTGAGGATGAAAACCCTCATTTGATTCAACCATAGAGGCAGAAACCCTCTATTGGAATCACATATTTGGGGATGGAAACCTCCAAAAATTCAAAGGAAATTCCATTCGGGTATTGCAAGGGTTTGGCTGAAAATCTATACGGTTTATTCTCAAATTTTAGGATCGAATTAACAAATAAAATATTCCGGGATTGGTGACTTGGTCTTAGGGTATCTGGAGGTATTGGAAAGAGGTTTCATAATCTTTTGTATTGCTGATAATTTTATTATGCATTTTCAGCGCTTGAGCACCTACGGTTTGATGTTAAAAATCATATTTTGGAGATTTATTCAGTTGGGGTTTGAGTGTAAGTTGTTGTTACAAAATTACATCCTTTTTGCAGCCAAATTTGTGATTAGATTCACCTTTCCAGTCCACATTTGCAGATGTTATTCTTGGGAGGGTTAACTATATTTTTCGGGTAGGCGGTTAATGCATCCTTTTTTAGAATAATATTATGTTTTATGCAAAATATAGTGGTTGTTGTATCCTCGATCAGTCTTGGATCAGATTTGATATTTATTGTAAAAAACCTCTTGCATAATGAAATAAAGATTTCCCTTGGTTATATATTATGATAAGTATTGTAGTTCCTTTGTATGCTTCTATTATACCTTACAACCATTGAAACAAGTATAAAACTACATGCAAATAATCAGAAATCAAATCTCAACGATTACATGCTAAGTGTTTGATGAAAGTGTAAACAACTCAAACTATAAAAAAATGGATCATATTTGGGAAGAGATATTTCATCATATTATGCTCCTTCAATGCTTGGTTTGCATCATCATGCCTTGGCTCAACCATCTCACTTGCCTACTGGCCTTATCTTCACTGAAATGCCTCAAAATGGCTACCTTCATGCCCTATAAGCCTGAGTATTGACCTAATACTCCTTCCACACATGTTATTCTAGCTCATACTTCTCCAACCCCGAGTTTTCTTCTTTTCCTTGACCCATTTCTCATATTTTCATGTCTGCTCGCTTGATCGGAACTAGGATTAAGCCTAGAACTACCTGAAAATTCATGAGTTAGCCATAGAAAGTGGTTACTGAGACTTGTTAACACCTGATACACACCTAATTGACCATGTTTTACCTTGTTAAGTCTTGCATATAACCTTGAGAAGACTCACCACACAACTCCCTTGCTTGACCATGCACCTAGCTTATGCTTGCACACCATGACTTCATGATTTGACATGACTTGACACTTCATGGAACTACCGGACACCTTGGGGACACTTTGAAACCAATGTATAACTTGACATCAATGAAAACCTTATGACAAATTGCCCAAAAAGGCTAGTCCAAGGCTCAAATGTCTCACATGTCACGACCTATTTTACGTCCTAAATGTTAGGCCAAGAGCCTAACTTAGATTATGCGATCAAAGAGCTTAATGATAAGGCCCAAACAACCAAAAACAATGTGAATGATGTGGGATTCAAATTATGGTGATTGTAGGAAGAAAATAAGAGACCAACCATTAAACCATGGGTTGTAGAATACTATAAAAGGTGGTAATTTGAAATTGAGGAGTTAATTTTATTTGTTACATGCCCAATTTGGAAAGCTTAGAGCAAGATTGGAGAGGTTAATTGTATAAACCTTTTAGAGACCGATTCTAGATGATTTTTACGGAGATATTGCAGATTTTTAGCATTCCATTGAAGTGTTGTGATGTATTTTTAATTGTATGAAATAATTTTTCATCATAATAGATCATTTAGGAGATTTTTCGGATCCGAAGACGTAGCATGTATCGAGGGAACTCCATTGACAAGTGTTGTGATGTATTTTTAATTGTATGAAATAATTTTTCATCATAATAGATCATTTAGGATATTTTACGGATCAGAAGACGTAGCATGTATCGAGGGAACTCCATTGACAAGTGTTTTGTGTTATTTTGTGTATTTCTTTCAATTTATCCTTTTTTTTTAAATCAATTCTATTTTTAACACCGATTTAATCATTTTAATAATTGACGGGAAATTAAGGATAAGTTTTTAAGTATTTGAAAATGATAAAATTGGTTAAGTGAGTCACGTAACTATTTTTTTGGATCAGTTTGGTATCAAAGTAGATGATTAAGGAAATTTTAATGCTAATTGTTTAGGAATTTGTAAGGATTTTTATTTTGAATTCATACTAGTTATAAATCAAGGCGAGGTGAATGATCGACAGAGGAGTGCAATCCTAAAATTAGTTCAAAATGTGCAAGTTCAAGTATAGCCACGAAGTCTCTAGAAAATATCTTGGAAGATTAGATAAAGAAATGACCTTCCATCAAGATTATATGGAAATAAATATTATGATAGAAGAGCTATACCGAGAATGGAGACAGAGAATTAAAGGTAAATCGTAGGAAGGAAGTAATGGTAATGACAAAGGTAAGGAAGAAGGATCTCCTAAACCTCCTCCATCTCTTTCTAACCCTTCTAGTTCTTCTTCTAATACTCCATAAGTTTTAAATTTGAATTGCTAATTTATAATAGAGAGCTTAATGTAGAAAAGTTGGATCATTGGATCAAACATATTGAAGTTTACTATAGGCTTCAAAATATTGTGGATGGGGAAGCAAAAATTCATTACACTACTCTTTGTTTGGGTAGTACAACACTCATCTGATGGGAGAGTAAGACTTAGGAGTATCTCTCAAAACTTGGTAAAGTTATTTCTTCTTTGGATAACTTTGTTTCTGTTTTGAAAAAGTAATTTCATCCACTTGGTTATATGCAACAAGCTATTATGGATTGGAAAAATCTAAGACAAACTAAGAGTCTGTTGGAAGCACAACCACTAAGAGGGGGGGAATTAGAGGGCATTAAATCATTCAATCACTTAAAATTTAACCATTCATTAACCATTCATCATCTTAATCATTGACCATTAATCATGCATTCAAGAATCATAACAAAACATGAGAAAAGAAGAACATATCATGAGATCAAGAATTTCGTGCTTGTTACTGTCAAGTTAATGCACCAAACTAAACACAAAAACCACTGAAAAACCTCAATGAAATAGATACTGATGAAGATGTAGACGGATGAGGAAGTCGATGTAGATAAGGCGGCGCACACGAGCAATTCGCACAATAGATCCGAGTAACCTGCAAAACACCGGTGCTTGACAGAAAAAGATGGCGTTAGAAGATATATGGGTGGACTGCCCGAGAAGCGGGTCCGAGAAGCGATAAGCTTCCTTGGCGGATGTCAGTCCACGTTTTCAATAAAGAAAAGCAGCATACATGATAAAAGATGTAAATAAAGACTAGATTCTCTGATTGCAGTAATAAAACAGAACACGAGCAAGCAGAGACGGGAAATCGGAAAAGCTGGGAGGCGAGAAATAATGCTAGATTTGTGTTACCTGTGACCTTTTACCTGTCTGCAGGGAAATCGGCGTCGACTGTGTAGAATCGGCGCGGCCCGATGTGATCGCGGCGGCCCAGGACTGATCGGCGCGATCGGGCCCAGGATTGATCGGCGATGGATAAGATCGTGTCAAGCGAAAAGCTGACCCGACCAATCGGGAGGCGTGCGATGAGATTCGGGGAGCGGAAGGTGAATGTTGTCTGTAGGATGTGCCGAAGATGGAGAGAGGCATTTGAGCAGAGTCACCAGATGATGATAATGGTGTATGGTGTTGATATGATACTGGGCGAGTAACGGTGCTCCTCTCGAGGATTGATTAGGACGGATCTGCCCTAAGCGAGACAATTGATGCTAAGAAGATCTCTCTTTCTCACTCTCTGTTCGTGCGTAAGTGCTTCCTTTCACTCGTTCGTCTCTTTTTCGGTCTCTTCGCTCTTTTCCGTCCCTAGAACTGAGTTCTGGGCTTGCTTTTATAATCGGCGCCGCTCCTAGAAAATCGGCGCCGACCATATGGGGCGGCGCCGGTCGCGGAAAAGACTCCCGAGGTGCCTTAATTGATTGATTCGAGAAAGAAAAGGCTTATCCGACTACGGGAAAATATCCCGCTTAGGGAAGATTAAAAATGGATGCGATGCATGGGTAAAATAAATTTGGGGTAGATAAGTGATTAAGATGCATGGGAAGAAGCGTAATTAAATTTTTAATTATTTAATTACCCATGGGCAAGATATGATGAAATGAATTAAATTTAGAGATAGGTGATTAAATCACAGATTGGATAATATCTCAAGGGGATAGTTGGTGACGCAAACGTGCCCCAGGTTACCTAAGCACGTAAATGGGTAAGAGGGACACTAAATTGAGTAACCAATTTTAGGTGTCTACATTTTGCCCCTTTTTGTCAAGTAATTTGCGATAAGCAAGGTTATGAGACAAAAACAAAGGGATGGAAGAAGGGAAGAATTGTGGTGATGTGATCCCCCTCAAACTAGGGATGGGATGGATGATAAAACAGATGATCCCGAGTTTGAAAGAAGTAGATGAAAAATGCAGGATGCCCCAGTTGGATAGCTGGAGTAGAGCTGATCATTGAGGACGCATTAAAAATAAACAAAAGGGCAGCAACCTAAGGAACTCACATTGGTAGGGAAAACTAGCCGGTCTCCTCATGAGACGACGTTAGTGCCTACAGACCCATGAGTGTAAGGAGAAGCTGCAAAATAGCCAACATCTAAAGAGAGACACATTGGTAGGGACAACTAGGCGGTCTATAAGTCGAGCGGCGTTAGTGCTCTGAGACCGCGTAACTCTAAGCGGCTAAACAAAAAGCGAGTGCTCCACATGCAAAGGGAACAAACTCGAAATAGATGATGATATCGAAAATATGTGCGAAAGACAACATGTAGCGCACAATAATGATCGAGATAGACCAGCCAAGCATCAACACTATGGCGAAGAGATTAGCGAGATGGAAGCAAGCAGCGTGGAGAAGCGATACCGCAATCCACGGGCAAAAATGAGTATAAATCGATAGGCGATAGATGATGATATAGACATGAACCGATAGATGATGAATAGGCGTGATTGGATAGATATGGTGATAGAGGATAGAAATAGATGTGATTAGATAGATTGAAATGTGGATAAAATAGATGTGATTGGATAGATATAAAGTGATAGATGATAGATGTGATGTGGATAGAATTTTGATTGATATGTGGATAAAATTTTGATGAAAAAAGAGATAGATAGATGTAATGTAACTTGGATGCACAAGTTTTTAGAGGTTTTGATGGATAGATGGATAGATGTAGCGTAATTGTGATGGATAAAGATATAGACTGATAGAGGATAAAATAGATGTGATTGGATAGATATAGACTGATAGATGATAGAAATAGATGTGATTAGATAGATCGATATGTGGATATAACTTTGATAGATGGATGTGATGCAACTTGGATGCACATGTGTTGGATGTTTGGATTAGATATGGATAGATATAATGTACCTTGGACGTACATTGTGATGGATAGATTTAGATATAGATAGATGCAATGTACCTTGGATGTACATTTTGATGGATAGATAGATGGATGTGTTTGATATATGGATGAGATATAGGTAGATGCAATGAGAAATGAATACAGATAGAATGTTTGGATAGATAAGATGAATTTAGATAGAAGATAAATTGTGATTGAATTAACATGCGAAATGTCAATTTAACAGGATGCAAGAGCCAAAGATGAAAGCAGAAACAACCGTGACTTAGAAGAGAAGATACTCGGAGAAGAAGAAAAATGATAAGTTGGACTTCCAACCGACCATAGATAGAATCCAGAAAGAAAACCAAAAGACCAAGCATATAAGGCCCTATATAAGATTAAAATAAATCTGACACTAACTAGTCGCAAACCAGATCTAGGATAGAAATGGAAAGAAAAGAAAGTAAGTATCTTGTCGGAACCTACAAGGGACAGAATACATGTCCATGATAGGAAAATAGGATTCTCCATATGATCGACAAAAGGTCTAAAATCTCAGCTTCATGATTTGGACAGAAAAGCAAACTGATCAATGTGGGAAGTTTGCTTGATATGGAAAGACTGATCGATGCGGGAAGTCTTTCAGTGATGCTATCAAAAGTGTATAAAGCGATTGGAAGGCGATTAATTACAAGAAGCCTTGAATATTTCTTTGAGAAGCGGCCGTCCTTGAGGAGCGAGTGTATTGTATTTTTAATGATAGCCATCCTTCGAGGGTATGGTCTATATTTTTAGAATTTTGATTCGCTTGACAATGTATGGATAATTTGTCCTTGAGGATCAGTCTATCTTTTTGGATAACATCTTCTTTTTTTTTTTTTTTTTTTTTTTTTTTTTTTTTTGAAACTCTTTGGAAAGAAGTTGAGTTTAGACCTAGATAGATCGAGATGAAGGGGAGGAGAACATGGAAGAACATGTACTCATGCCCCGAGCAGATCCGATTAAGATAAGTACTTGGGACGAGATGAAGTGGTGATTAAGGTATTCCTACCATGAGGAGGAACATATCAAAAGAAGCGTCTGATGAGTAGAGCCGCGATACTCATATTTAAGGTAACGAGGCAATAGGCGGAGAACCACACAATTTCAAATCACCACGAAAGTAGATGGTGGTTATTAGGACGGATGGAAGATCGAGTTGCGACTAGATTTGTGTAAGAGAGATTTTAACAATAGAAGGGCCGTAAATGCAAGGCATTAAGAGGTTCTGTTTCAGGGATACCATCCATGGAAGACAAACGATAAGCCCCAGACCCATATTTATGAGTGATAATGTAGGGACCCATCCAGTTGGGAGCAAACTTACCACGTTGACTCCTTTCGAGTGTAGTGACATTTTGATTTTCCTTAAGAACAAGGTCACCAATTTTGAAGTCACGGTGTTGCACATGCTTGTTGTAAGCACGCTTGACACGCTCGAGATAGACTTGATGATGCTCAAGAGCGTTGAGACGCCGCTCATCTAATAATTCAAGTTGAGCTAGACGATTTTGACGATAATCCTCATCAGAGACAAATTCTCACGAGAGAAACACGGAGAGATGGGATTTGGACCTCCGAAGGAAGGGCGGCCTCGAGACCCATAGGCGAGAGAGAAGGGAGTAGCACCGGTAGGAGTACGAATGCTAGTCCGATAAGCCCAGAGGCGAAAGGGATATGTAGATGCCAATCCCTACCGGCTCGACTAGTTACCTTCTGCGAGGATATTACGCAAAGTTTTATTGGAAGCTTCGGGCGACCATTAGCTTGAGGATAGTATGGAGAAGAAAAAGCGAGCTTGATTTTGAAAGCATTGCGAGAGATTTTGCAAATCGGCGTTCTTGAAGGATTTACCATTATACGTGATGAGCTTGTGTGGAATGGCAAAGCGACAAATGATGTGTTGATAGACAAAATCAACTATGGGTTTAGCCTTTGTTGAAGAAAGAGGATAGCTTCTACCCACTTAGTAAAGTACTCGTGCAGCGATAATGATACGATGATAGTATTTGTGAAGAGCGGGGATTGATGAGACCAATAAGATCAAGGCCCCATTGTGAAAAAGGCCACAAATCCGCCGCGAGGTTGCAAAGCGACTAGGGGCGTGCGTGAGATTGGATATTGACACTTGACGCATTTCTTAGTGTATTCACAACAATCTTGATTAAGAGAAGGCCAATAATATCCCAAAGCGTAAGATGCGCTTAGCCACGGCTAAACCACTAAAATGTCCACCACGAGATACCGTCATGGACCTCTGAATAGCTTTAGATGATTCATGGGTTTTGAGGCATCGAAGCAAAATACCATCAAAGCCGCGTTTGTAAAGAATCCGCCTAGGATAGAATAGCGATTAGCGCGTTGGACAAAAGACCTTCTACCATTGGAAGTCAGATTTGGAGGAAGGATCAAATGAGATAGATAATCAACTATCTGTTGATACCACTCATCCCTGAGTATGGGTTGTGGCAGATTGATCGAAGTTAGCTGTTGAAGATAAGATGGTTGATCTAATCGTTGCTGACCCACATAAAAGCGAGCGAGTCTTGATAAAAAGCGGGATAAGGGATCTAATGAGGCCATGGTATCCGCGAATCGATTTGCGATACGAGGAATGGATTGGATGGTGAACTTATCGAAAGATTGGAGTTAGGCAAGAACAATGTCGCGATATTTTTGAAGGATATCATTCTTGCATTGATAGACACCGTGACACGATTAACGATGAGTTGAGAATCACCAAAGATGTCAATATGGCGGCTTGAGATTAATGGCATTTTGAAGTCCTAAGACAAGAGCTTCGTACTCAGCCATATTATTGGTGCACTCAAAGTTCAATTTGTGTGCGGCCCAGGATAGGCGTACCCCAAGGAGGAATCATCACGAAACCCGCACCTCCCCTTGCTTTGGCATTTGGATCCATCAAAGAAGAGCTTTACTTTAAATGGAGATAGACCAAAATCGATTTGTTGGATAAATTCATCGGGGAATTGAAGCAAGGGTCTTGAGTGTCGGAAGAGGAGCACTAGCTAGTTGATCTGCAATAACTTTGACCCTTGATAGCCTTTTTGCGGGATAAATTCGAGGTCAAATTCTGTCATGAGCATAAGCCAACGAGTGATGCGATCATTGTGATAAGGCTTTGCATGAATTGTCTTGAGGGGATTGACATTTGTGACGATGTAAGTTTTGTGATTAAGAAGATAATGACGAAGCTTAGAAGTTGCAAAGAAGAGAGCGCAACATAGTTTTTCAGCCCCGGAGTAACGTGTCTCATACTCATGGAGGGTGCGACTGATGTAATAGACAGCTTGTTCTTTACCACAAGTGTCCCGATGCGAAATCATGGCTCCCAGAGCATGGTCAGTCACAGAGATATAAAGATAGAAAGGCTCCCCCTCGCGTGGAGGTGTAAGCACGGGCGGAGAAAGAAGATAAGCTTTGAGATCATCAAAGGCCTTTTGGCAATGCTCATCCCATTTGAAATGAACATTCTTACGGAGAAGATGGTGAAAAGGTTGACAACGGTCCGACAATTGGGAGATAAAACGACGCACTGATTGAAGACGTCCTTGGAGACTGCGGAGTTGCTTTAAGTTAGACGGGGGAGGCATCTCAAGGATGGCTTTTATTTTTGCGGGGTCCACTTCAATACCCCTGATGGAAATGATAAACCTAAAAGTTTACCGGTGAGGGGACGCCAAACACGCATTTAGATGGATTTAGAGCGAAGACAAAAGCGGATAAGCCTCTCTCAAAGAGAGGTGCGAGGATGAAAAGATGCTCGGCGGCGTTTGGATTTGCGAGAGATCGTCAGCGTAATCCTCTCTGATTTTGTGTAAAGATCATGGAAGATGTAGGTCATTGCTCGTTGATAAGTTGCTCGGCGTTCTTAAGACCGAAAGGGCATGACACGATAGCAAAAGGTCCCCCGAGGAGTTATGAAGGAAGTCTTATCTTTGGTCTTACAGTGCGATGAGGATTTGATTATATCTAGAGAAACCATCCATAAGAGAAAGCATTTCATGACCCATGATTAAATCTACGAGTTGGTCGATATTAGGAAGAGGAAAATCATCCTTTGGGCGAGGCAGATTAAGATCCGGAAGTCGGTACAAATTGAATCTTCCCGGTAGCCTTAATTCTTTGGTACTACATTGGACACCCATTGCGGATAATCGATGGGTTGGATGAAGTTAGCGAGAGCAAGCGGCGCTGTAATTCTTCTTTAACAAGAAGGGCTACTCTAGGGTGCATTTTACGTAATTTTTGCTTGACTGGTTTGATATTGGGAAGGGTAACGATATTGTGGACTACAATATCGGGATCGAGTCCTGGCATATCCTCGTATGACCAAGCAAAGGCTTGACGATGTTTGGAAAGAAAAGTAGTAAAGTCCCCTAATTCTTGTGGATCAAGGGATTGGCCGACCTTAATGATGCGAGGGTCTTCAGGAGTCCTTATATTAAGGTCGATAGTGGCCTCGTTGAGAAGGGTAGACGTGTCAGAAGGAATGGTTTTGGGAAGATATGAATCCTGCCCCTAGATAGGTGAGGACAGAGTCGTCATCCGCCACGTGGATAGTGTTGATAGTAGGAGAGTCGTCTCCAACTATCTCAGGGAAGATTAATGGTATAGAAGCAGGACCGATTGTTAGTCTCATAGACTAAAGGTCCCAAGGAAATGGTATTGATCAAAAAAAAAAAAAAAAAAGTTAGGTGGGATGGAAATGTCATCGTCCACATCAAGTGATGCTTCGGATTTGGTGGGGGAAGATGGTTCTTCAGTAGGAAGAGGCTCATCAAGAATAGTGACGGTGGCTTTTGAAATGGGTTTAAATCCCAAACCAAACTTTTGGTGTGGCATGAGAGTAGGAATGGATTTGAGGTCATGTATACCTTGTTCATATTTTCCAAGGCCAAAACCTTTCCACGCGCATCGATATAGATAAGTTTTTGCAAACGTGGGATTCTGTAGATAATCAAACCCTGTTAGGTAAGGTTTGGCTCTAGGAGGAGAATCCGGACAATAATGAGGTGTATCAAGACCACCGTAGATGAAATTGGTCTATTGATTGGGCAAACCAATGGTAACGATGCGACCGAGACCTGATTGATATTCAGGTTGCTTGTCGGGTCTACCATACTCATTAGGTTTGAGATGGGCATCGAAAGAAAAGAGAGGAAGCTCTCCTAGTGAGAAAGCGCTGTGATGTCTCTTCAGATTTCGCAAATCGGTAGTTTGGTGCAGTATGGAAGAAGATGAAGCCCCATCTGGAGAAGATGCATTTTCTTTTAAAGGGGCAGACCTTGTGGTCATGTCGCATTGCGCAGAAGGAAAAGGATCTCCTGGATGGGTGTAGATTTTGCCCTCATATTGATATTTTAGGCATCGATGGAGGGTGGATGGGACACAATGCATTGCGCGAACCCAGGAGCGTCCAAGGATCATGTTATAGTGGAATTTTCCTTCGACAATATAGAAGAGTTCATGGAGCAGCTTTTTACCTACTCGGATGGGTAAGACCACAGTTCCTAGAGTGACTGCTAGCTGATCGTTAAATGATCGAAGGGCGAAAGGCGGAGGTGACACCACATTCTTAGGTAACTTAAGTTGTTCGAATGTGTGGGAAGAGATGACGTTGAGAGCAGCTCCACTATCGATCATAACACGTTTTAAGGCAGTGTTATTGACTTGGACTGTGATGAAGAGAGGAGCCTCCAAATCCTCTGAAGAAAGATGAGGAATTTCTGAATCCTCAAAAGAAATGGCGGTCGATGGACCATTCAATCCAACAACCCACTCGAAGGGCTGGGGCTCATCGGAATTTACTGCGATGCGACGCAGATTATCGATTAGAGCCTGGCGATGTTGTGGAGAGGATTGGATGAGGTCAAAAAGAGACATTTTGACCGGAGCTTGGGTGAGTTGCTTCATGACACTCTCCTCAACGGATACGGGAACTTGAGTCCGAGGTGCAGCACGAATGGAGACCTTGGGTCGTGGGGCTGATGAGGAAGGAGACACGCCTTCAGGGGCTGCAGAAATGACAACCCGTGGTCTAGATGTTGGAGATGAAGATGGGTTATGATAATGTTGGGTTCTAGTGGCGATATGGATTGTGTCAATTTGGGAAGGAGGGAGATCAAGTGGAGTGGAACCACTAGAGGTCTGAATGGATGGTTGAGGTTCGGATGAGGCTAGGGTAACAGGAGGTACTTGTTCCTCCTCCAACAAGAGGTCACTTTCTTCCAGAAGGTTCTTGACAACGGCTTGAAGAGCTTTACATCCTTCAGTGTCATGACCTGGAGTACGGTGGTAAGCACAAATCAGATCAGAGTTAAACCAGGTAGGTTTCACTCCTTTGGGGTTATAAGGCTTAATCGGAGGAAGGGTTATGGCTGAAGATTGGATAAGTTGATGAAGGATTTCGGTGTAGAATCCGGTAGACGAAGATGAGGATAGAGATAATGGAGATGGTTCTTTTACCTTAACCGACTGCCGGGGTAAAAGAACTTGCATGTTAGGTTTACTTGATTTTATTAGGGATCCTCTTATTTGTTTGGACATTCGGAGGAGCAGTCTTGGGTGCTTAGGATGGGAGTAAATGAGACATGATTGTCTTTGGTGGAGGAGGAGTCCCTAAGATAGATTTTGAGGAGGATGGAGATGCGATAATTTTGCGGTTTTGGAGACAAAGGGGTTGCTTAGTCGGATTTACGGATGATTTAGATAATGTCGGTTTGGAAGAGGAAGAAGCTCCCAAAATAGGTGAATTTGGAGGAAGATAGGGTGTCTTGATTTTTGGTAACAAAGATGAGGATTTTGATAGAAGAAGTGGCATCTTTTTGGTAGGTAAGTCTACTTTTAGGGATGTTGATGAAGAAGAAGATGATGACTTTGATAGGTGTGTAGAAGAAGATGCCTTCTCAGCGGGCAAATCTAATCGTTTATGAGGCGTGGAGAGAGATTTTTGTGGAAGAACACCGAGAGTTTTGATGGTCCGAAATATGGGCTTCCCCTTTTCAGGGATGGTGACAACTTCAACGTCATAAGGTGATTGTAACCTTTTTGGAGGAAGCAAATGGGGAGATATTGATGGTATAATGTTAGATTTTGGTTGTCGCGGTTTAGGTTGAGGAATCGAGTGTGCAGGTGTTGGTGTTACTTCTTTTGATTTTTCCTGAATAGGTGAAGTAGTATTAGTGATGGAAGAAGTAAGTGATGAAGAAGTTCCTTGCGAAGGGACCACTTTTGGTGTGGTGATCATGGGTGGAACTACTATAGGAAAAGAGATAGGAAGAGTCAAAGTTGAGGACACTTCCGCCGAAGTCGGCACGATTATAGGGATGTTTATCAAGGGCATAGTTGTAGCGGAATGGGAGCAGCGAAGTAGATGTGTGCAAGTGGAAACTCGAAGGGATGTAATTGCCTCGAGCATTGAAAGGATGTCGATGATGAGCAGATGAGGAAGACAACCTTTGTCTCGGGTATGGATGGGAGATCGGACAAAGGAGCGGAGAGAGATGACTCGTGTTTAGCAATGTAGGAATATCCAAAGATGGGTTATCGAGGATGGAGGAATTCAGTGATTGGTGAAGTGGAAGAGGGTTACGATTCGATTGCTGCGTTTGTAGATGACGTGGTTTCAGAAGCGGATTCTTGAGTAGAAATGAAGTTGATAGTGTGGGTGTTTGGTTTTTGAGATTCCGAAGAATTATGATTTGGGGCATGATTGGGGAAGGGTTGTTTGAAAACGTCCAGTGCTTGATTTGGGGGAGCATTTGGGTTATCTAGAATAAGCTCGCCTTTATCAATGAATTTTTGGACAAGATTTTTGAAAGTCTGACATCGTTCGATGTCATGACCCTTGGTTCTATGATAGTGGCAAAAATCGTTTTCCCTATACCAGAAAGGACGTTCTCGACTTTCATCAATATCCCTAATGGGTGGAAGTTCGATCATGCGAACTTCCAACATTTTTCCTAAGATGGAGGCATATGATTCCCCCAATGGAGCGAAGGATCGAGATGATGAAGCCCCTTTTCGAGCAGATGAAGGGTCTCTTCGTGGTGGTTGATTAGGAGTACTATCGGTTCTCGATGTTTTTAATACGATAGCATTGGTGGACCCTTGATTCTTATCTTTAGGAGGAAAAGAATTTGGTTTGGTGAACCGAGAGAAATCGGGTTTAGATTTGGAGCGAAGTTTTAGTTTTCCTTGTTCAATGGCACGAGATTCGAGTTTGCGTGCCATTGTGAAGGCTTCTTCGAAGGTGTGGAAAGTTTGGATTCTTAACGTGGAAGAAATGTGACTAGCGCAAGATCGGGTGAACAGCTCGATCTGTTGTGATTGAGGAAGAGAGAAGGACAATTGGTTGATTATCCCTCTCCAACGAGCGACAAAGTCTGCAATAGACTCATCGTCAAATTGGCGAATGTTGTAAAGATCTGTGATTGAGATCTTATGGGCAATATTTATTGAGAAGTTCTCAACAAACATTTGGGCCAATTGAGAGAAAGAAAATAATGAATGTTGAGGAATATTATTGTACCAGTCCAAAGCGGGACCCGCTAGAGACATAGGAAAGGTACGGAGCATGAGCTCCTGATCTTGGACAATGAGGTAGCAAGCATGTTTGAATGCTCATGAGATGTTGTTGGGGGTCTTCCGACTATGAAATTTTGAGAATTTGGGAAGTTCCCATTGGGGAGGATAAGGCTTAAAAGCCACCGAAGGATGAATGGGTTCATTGCATACTTCTTCAAAGGAGTATGAAGGGCGGGCTCCTTTTGTGGAGGCTTCCAAGTCTGCAATTTTCTTGAAGAGAAATTGAACCACATCCGATTGGGGAGGAGGTACATTGGTTTGTCCTACATGAGAAGCAAGTAGTGGGTGTGGTTGAGGTGTCGATGGGGGATTCATCTATTGTTGGATAGGATTATAAGAGGAATAACCAGGTGTTCTAGGTGACACCGGGTGGGGTATTTGTTGTGCAGCTTGCGTATAGGCAGGCTGCGAGATAATAAGTGGTTGAGCAAATAAAGGTTGGGTGACGGATGGAGCCTGTGATTGGTGGACTCCTATGTTGGTTGATTGGATCGGGATAGATTGAGGAATATGAGTGTTGGTTGGATTGGTCATGTTGGGGAACAAGACCTGAAAGGGGCCTTCTATTGCTGAATTAGGTATCGAGGGTGCGATACTAGAGGATGGGCGAATGTCACAGTAGCTGGAATATTGGAAGAAAGACCCCCTAGAGGACGAGAAGTAGGAGCCAACTGCCTATTCGGAGGGGGTTGGCTCATGAAGAGGTATTGACCTTGAGAAACGATAGAGGGCATAGGCGAATTGGCAGCGATGTGCGGATGTGCGAGGCAATTTACTATATAGCGAGGCGAAGACCTCTCAGAAATGGGTTGTGGAATAGTCGAGGTAGCTGCAGTGTTAGGGATAGGTAAGACTAATTGAGAATTAGTCGACATGGTAGGTGGAAGAGAAAAGGGAGGCATAGGGGCCTCACCCTTCTCCGTGGCTCGAGGCAAGAGAGATGGTGCAAACTGCTCTAAAGAGGCCTGGGATGATCCGCGAGGATAATTGTACACTTGTCGGATTGGTGGGTCTTGGTCAGATATTTGGATCGACTTGTGTACTAGATAGTCCATGAGGGCTACCGGATTGCGATCAAGGAGAGCCTGAAATTCAGGATCCCCGCGAGGAATAGACTCTGAGTCAGAAGATATTTCTGATGGACTAGGAGAAGCCGGACGTGATGGGATTGTTTTGGCTTGATGGAAAGGATTATACGACCATGAGGGGGAACCCACTAACAGTGGTCCCGAGGAAGATTGGAGGGGTGCCGAAACATCCACGCTGGTGGTGATTTCGGAGGAAGAAGGAACCTGTTGGGCCATTTTCCTAGATTGTGAACGGGTGATAGCCGTCATAAACAAGCAAGAAAGAAGATTGTCTTAACTAATGCACAAATAGTTCAAGCAGCGCAAGTGATTATCTCCTTTAAATTTTGATGCTTTTAAGAAATGAAAATGTTAGGGAAGGCTTTTTAGAACAGGAACTACTCAGATAGCCAAACTAGGGATGGTTTGGGTAATGTTTGGTGAGGAGTCCCGAAGGCACTTCAGTAAAAGACCGGTACGTGGCTTGATATAGGGGCCTACCCCCGCACTTCACACACCGCTGCGATAAGGGAGTCGGGTGCTTTGCCAATATATACCAAAATCTTTCGTGAATTTATAGCGGCCCGAGTACCGCGTAGGCTCTTCCTCTTGGATATCACTTCCCAGTAGGCGAGGCTGAGGGGAAGGAGTTTTGTTTAGATGCTTTATACCTAGTGATTTTGGCTTTGTGTGCAAGGGTGAAAAATAAAAATCAAATAGTGTCACTACCGATTTTGATCAATTTTCCAACCTAATTAACACTAGATGACAAAGCATGCAGCAATGAAAAAGAAAGGGTTCTTTTTAAGCACTTAAAAGCGAAATGTTTGATTTCGATGAAGACAATTCAAACAAGTTCTTTCCCAAATGCGATTAGGTTCTTTTTAAGCACCAAAAACTGAAGTGTTTGGATGTGATAAACAACCAACAAAGAAAACCTAAAAAGGAGAAAACACCGAAAAAGAGGAATACCTGTAGTTTTAGCTCTCAAGGTGTGTGGACTCAAAAAGCGCGTTGTTGAGCTCTTCCCTCGAACAATCCCACGAACAAGCAAAGTGCTCCGCAAAAAGGATCAAGCAAACAACAACAAGATCCGGAAAGATACATCCGAGATAATGGCGAAGCGAAAAATTTCTATTTTAAGAAAATAGAAAAATTTCAAGATAATGACTTAAAAGCAAGATTGAAATGATGATAAGGGACTTTGAAGAAAAGGGTTCATGTGAACCCATAAGGGGCGTGCGAGAATGTAGATCAAGAATTTCGTGCTTGTTACTGTCAAGTTAATGCACCAAACTAAACACAAAAACCCTGAAAAACCTCAATGAAATAGATACCTGATGAAGATGTAGACGGATGAGGAAGTCGATGTAGATAAGACGGGCGCACACGAGCAATTCGCACAATAGATCCGAGTAACCTGCAAAACACCGGTGCTTGACAGAAAAAGATGGCGTTAGAAGATATATGGGTGGACTGCCCGAGAAGCGGGTCCGAGAAGCGATAAGCTTCCTTGGCGGATGTCAGTCCACGTTTTCAATAAAGAAAAGCAGCATACATGATAAAAGATGTAAATAAAGACTAGATTCTCTGATTGCAGTAATAAAACAGAACCTGAACAGCAGACAGGAAGTACAGAAAACTGGGAACTGAGAAATAATGCTAGATTTGTGTTACCTGTGACCTTTTACCTGTCTGCAGGGAAATCGGCGTCGACTGTGTAGAATCGGCGGCGACTGATGTGATCGGCGGCGACTGGGACTGATCGGCGGCGACTGGGACTGATCGACGTCGACTGGATAAGATCAGTGTCAACTGAAGGCAGACTGACCAATCAGGGACTGTGCGATGAGATTCGGGGATCGGAAGGTGAATGTAGTCTGTAGGATGTGCCGAAGATGGAGAGACGCTGGAACAGAGTCACCAGATGATAGATAATGGTGTATGGTGTTGATATGATACGGGCAGAGTAACGGTGCTCCTCTCAGGGATTGATTAGGACAGGATCTGCCCTAACTGAGACAATTGATGCTAAGAAGATCTCTCTTTCTCACTCTCTGTTCGTGCGTAAGTGCTTCCTTTCACTCGTTCGTCTCTTTTTCGGTCTCTTCGCTCTTTTCCGTCCCTAGAACTGAGTTCTGGGCTTGCTTTTATAATCGGCGCCGCTCCTAGAAAATCGGCGCCGACCATATGGGTCGGCGCCGATCGCGGAAAAGACTCCCGAGGTGCCTTAATTGATTGATTCGAGAAAGAAAAGGCTTATCCGACTACGGGAAAATATCCCGCTTAGGGAAGATTAAGAATAGATGTGGTACATGGGTAAAATAAATTTGGGGTAGATAAGTGATTAAGATGCATGGGAAGAAGCGTAATTAAATTTTTAATTATTTAATTACCCATGGGCAAGATATGATGAAATGAATTAAATTTAGAGATAGGTGATTAAATCACAGATTGGATAATATCTCAAGGGGATAGTTGGTAGTATGAAAGCGTGCCCCAGTTACCTAAGCACGTAAATGGGTAAGAGGGACACTAAATTGAGTAACCAATTTTAGGTGTCTACAATATCAACACATGGATACAAGATATAAGTGGGAAACCCTCAAGGGAAGAAAACCCACTAAAACAAAACTTTATTATATCCATTTTTCAAATTTATCTCGAGCACAAACCCAACAAGGAGCACCAACCCCTATATTTAGTGAGGCATCAACCCCACAAGGAGCACCAACCCCTAGATTTAATGAAGCACCAACCTGAGACCAATCCCTAGATTTTATAGAGCACTAACCCTACAAGGAGGCACTAACCCCTAGATGACTCAGCACTAAAAAAATCCATCTAAAATGAACATCATCTCTAAAATGTTTCTACAACAACTGATGATGACTCAATGAAGCTCACTCTCCTCTCTATCTTCCTCAAAACACCTCTCTATATTTCCTTGCAAACATGATTCTTCTTCAAGTTGATCTCAACATTTTCCTAGCTCACCATCACCTGATCTCACTCTAGAAAAACATCATTCCCTCTTAAGAAGGTCACAAATACCTTCTTCAAACAACCTCTTAGCTTGCACTTTTCTCCCACTTTCACCACTAACTCGGATGAGCCTTATAACATGCTTATATACCCGACACTTGATAATAATACCATAGGTCAGCCATCATAGGAAAAATATCATAAAAACTTTAAAACGTTGTGATGACATCATACAAAATACCACTTAGGTCAGAAATAACATCCACAAACTCAAAACCTCAATTAGGACACAATTAGGCTTAATACACCAAAGCAACCCTCTCACCAAAACCAAATATCTAAGGATAATAATACCTTCACCAAATCTCAAGGAACACTTATACCTAATGTATAATACCAATAGAAACCTCAGTAAGCTTCTACACCTTTGCACCATCATCCCATGTAATGATACCACCTTTAGGAGCAACTATCCTCACAAGGTCTATGACCTACAAAACTACTTCAAAGATGAGGCTCAAACTAGCACCAAATTATCTCAACCATGCACAAAGGACATATGGATATAAATAACATGACCTCAATATCATCATCAACTACTCACAACAGTGTCACTTGGATCAGTATACGCCAAGAACACCTCTCCGCAACAAGGTCACTTGAAGCTGCACCAAAAATAGTCTTCAAACATGAAGCTCAAACACCATCACAACACACAATCATGCAACCAAAATAGGTATATATTTGTTTACATGACCTCAGTATCATCATCATATTCTTTAAACACCATCACTCAAGTTGGGTAGAGAAATACGAACATTTTAGTGCAGAAAACGGAGATTGTCGCTCGACAACAAGAAAAACACAAATCTGCTTTCAAATCCTTTAAATTTCAGCCAAACATGATCACAAAAACTAAACCAGCAACACATAAATATATTATAATAGTCATCCCACACCACAAATCCCATATCACAGAAAACCACTATCTTGAGATAGACTTTAAAGCATTCAAACAAACTTCAAAGCATTCAGTGTAGACTTCAAAGCACATAGAAGCAGAGACTTCAGAAAAACTTCAAGACACTCAAGGAAGACTCCAAAGGATGTATTACATTAGTTATCCAACACTACTAGTCCCATACCATAACAAACCACAAACTTTAGACAAAATCTGAAGCATATGAATAGACTTCGAGACAAATTCGAAGCATTATGTATGAGACACCAAGACTACAAACAACGCTTTAGTTTCTTCAATTATATCTTCTAAACCTTTGTCTTCTTGTTCCATATGACCTTTAAACCTTGTTATCATGCTCTCCATGCTCAACCAGCTGCTACATACCAGAGAACCACCATGGCATACCTTCCTCCTTCATGAATGTTGATTAGGCCTCATAACCAATCATCTTAATCATGTTTGCACCATCCATATTGACCTCCTCATATCTTTTCCACACATGCACACCTATAAGAGCCTTCAACACTCTTCATTACATCACCACATTAATACCTCCACAAGTAATTATCACTACAACACTCCTATAATCCATCACACTCACTCAAGACACCTCAAAACATCATGTCATCTCAACATGACATGTCAACAATGAAGGACACTACCAATCAACCTTCATCTCCTTACCTCTTTTGACATCAATTATACTTCATACTTTAATGAAATCATCACACTTTGACATCAATGACAACACAATGCCAAAGGATTCAAAATGTGTAATATTACACTCAAGATTTTAGGAAGAGAGAATTGGTTTTAGGCATTCCTCTTTATACTCAAGAGACTTTGTTAAAATAAATTGGTGGGTTACATAGTTATCTGAAACATACCATACTTATGTTTAATCCCACTAACCTTGAATAAATTTGTGTCCAAGCTACCCATATTGAATCCAAGGGTAAGACTACAATTGAAATCTTCACAAAGAAATCAGACAAAGATCATCATGAAAACAAAGGAAAAGGAAAAGGAAACGGTAAAGAAAAACCTACTTTCACAGTCAAGAAAGAAGATGAAAAGTTTGTGCATTCACATTACAATAAGTAAGGACATACAAATGTTGTGTTAGAAGCTCCATATGGTTTTAAAGGGAATGCATCCAAGCAAGGAAAATGGGTGGAAACTAGAAGGGTGAGGGAATTGTACTCTTGCCTATTGTCAAATTAAAACCAAATATTTTAGTGGTCCAAAAGTTCCTCGATGGGGAGGAGTGATCTAGGATAATCCTCACTTCAAATTGATTAGATGTTCTATAAAGGTTACGAAACTACTTACATATAGAAGATCTCATTGAGATCTTTCAATGCCCTTTGAACAATACAAAATAGATGTCATACGCAAAAGATATGGCACATTGAAATTTCTCTCCAACTCGGAAAATTATAAGACCACGTTGCACAAAATAAAGGTGGCATGATGAGATCTCGATAAGTGTATGAATGATGGGATGAAAAGCATTAGAGTAGAGTGTGCTTGTGCAAAAATTTGGTTTTTGGTTTTAACCTCCGGTCTTTGATGGTTTATGTGGGGCTCACATTATGTGTGAGTTGGGGGCCCAACAGTTGGTGGGGTCCACTCTTATTTCAAGAGGGGGAGCCTATCACATTTCTTAACATTGCATTGTATGGGTTTTTGGTTATAAAGCTCATAGAAGTCTAGTTTTACATATATATGGGACTAAATCCTCACAATTTTACAAAGACCAAGTTATAGCTAGCTCGGCGAGATGGAGTCCGAGCTATAAGATTACAACATTACAACTAATTCGGTGAGTCCACTCCATATCAACCAATTTGGTGAGCCACCTCACAATATACAACTCATCATGCATATTCAACACCACAACCAAGTCCACAGTTATCAAGCCACATAACCATACGATAAGTTGACAGTGAGCCCAATGGGATTCTAAACAAAAGAAAACACAAACGTGGCCAAAGACACAAACTTTACTCATCACAAAAGCCTTTAAAAATGCCATTATTGATTGATACTGAAGCACAATGTGGGATAATACCCACCTCACAAAGAAAACCAACACAAAGGGTGAGGCCGAGGCTCAAACTCCCCACTTAGATTAGCCTATTTTAGGCTCTACCCATTAGATTAAGAGCCTAACTTAGATTAGCTTAAGAGTTTAATGATAAAGGCTATTTCTGGGCCCAAACAACCCAGAAACAAGAAAATACAATGTAAATGATGTGGGATTCAAACTATGGTGTTTTAACAAAAGATAAGAGACCAACCATTTAACCATGGGTTGTAGAACATTATAAAAGGTGGTAATTTGTAATTGAGTTAACTTTATTTCTTGCATGCCCTATTTTGAGAGCTTATAGCAAGATTGGAGAGGTTAATTATGGAGATTGATTCTAGAGGACTTATAGAGATATTGCAAAGATTTTTACAGTCATTAATGTGTTGTGATGTTTTTTAATTATACCAAGCAATTTTGCATCATAAGAGATCAATTTAGGATATTTTCTAAACCTAGAGACATATCCCATATCGGGTGGATACCATGAACAAATGGTTTGCATTATTTATTTGTATTTCTCTCAATTTTCTCACTTTGTTTTAATAGTTTAATTCTATTTTTAAGAGCCAATTTAATAATTTTAATAATTTACGGGAAATTGACAACAAGTTTGTAAGTATCCAAAAATGATTAAACTAGTTAAGTGAGTCACTTAAATACATTTTGTGGATCACTATGGTTGTCTCATTTTTGTGGCTTTATTCCTTCATGTGACTATGTTTATATACTATTGATTATGTTAGCTTGATTGCTTCCTCATTCAAAGATTGTTTCAACTTCCATACACATATTATTTCTATTCTTACTTTTTGGATGTTTCTAAATTCTATTTCTCATGTTAGCTTGATTTAATCTTTCTAAACTAATGTTTCTACTTGATACACATGTATTTTTGCTACTCTTTCTTGTTGCATATTTCCTATCTTATATTACTCATGTTATCTTGATTGGATCTTTCTACAATATTGTTTCTACTTCTATATACATGTATCATGGTTTTGATTTCTTGTTAGCATTGCATGTTTTTTCTCTTTTGCAACATGGTATCCACCATGCATGACCCTTTTTTAGGTACATGTTCCCAATTTTTGCCACCATTCCAACCTTTTATGTGATCATACGCTAATTATTAGACTTATCTATCATGGGTACACATATTCTCTTTTGAGTCACATTCTCAAATTCTTTATTACATGTGCCTCAAAAGAGAGGGAATTCCTCAAGATATATTCTATAGCATAGCAAGTACAAGTGTACTATAGAACACATGAATAGGTTTTTATAGTGTAAAAATCCTCGAGACATATTTAAAAATACTAAAAAGTCACATATTTAAACACTAGTCAAAACCCTACACTTCAGTCAAGACCATAGTATGGTCTTGACCTGTTTGACATTCCCATAAAGGGGACAAATAATTAGAAATTTCTAGCATTCTAATATATTTATATACTTATTATGTAAGTTTAGACATAAATTACATTGTTCGGAGCATTATACGGGGGATGAGTATTCCATTCCTTCTCCACTACACTACTCAAACATAGTTATAAGTATAGGTTTTTGGGGGCATGTGCCTTCTTCTCCTTTTCATTACTCATCAGTTACTTAACAGTTACTCACTCAAAAATTACTTAGTCGATAGTTACTTAGAATTTACAAAAATTACTCAAGAATTACAATATCTACAAAAGTGGACCTAGATTTGTTTGCAATGACATGGTTTGTAGGGTTATAGAAGGTATCAAAGTGGCTAAATTATTCGTAGGAAGATGTCCCTCTCCTCTTACAAATTCAAAGGGGAAGATATCAAGGTTACTAAATATTCTAATACATTGTATTAAATATTCTAATATATTGTATTCTCTCTCTCTCTCTCTCTCTCTCTCTCTCTCTCTCTCTCTCTCTCTCTCTCTCTCTCTCTCTCTCTCTCTCTCTCTCTCTCTCTCTCTCTCTCTCTCTCTCTCTCTCTCTCTCTCTCTCTCTCTCTCTCTCTCTCTCTCTCTCTCTCTCTCTCTCTCTCTCTCTCTCTCTCTCTCTCTCTCTCTCTCTCTCTCTCTCTCTCTCTCTCTCTCTCTCTCTCTCTCTCTCTCTCTCTCTCTCTCTCTCTCTCTCTCTCTCTCTCTCTCTCTCTCTCTCTCTCTCTCTCTCTCTCTCTCTCTCTCTCTCTCTCTCTCTCTCTCTCTCTCTCTCTCTCTCTCTCTCTCTCTCTCTCTCTCTCTCTCTCTCTCTCTCTCTCTCTCTCTCTCTCTCTCTCTCTCTCTCTCTCTCTCTCTCTCTCTCTCTCTCTCTCTCTCTCTCTCTCTTAAATGTTAGATTGCATGCACTTAATACTCCACCTTCTCCTTTGGCACAATTGAGGAAAAATCACCCCAATTCTTTGGGATTTCATCACTAACTTCAAATCTCCAAATTACAATAATAAAAGGAGATATTCCTTCCGTAGAATGAACATGTGTATTCCTTCCATGTTTTGCATATCTTTACTTTACTTTGAGAAAAATTCAACGTTACAAAATTTACATGCGTTATTTACACTTTGAGTTATAGTTCGGTTTCTATCATAGATATTGACTACAATATGTGTTGAAAGTTCCTCTATGGAGAGTGACAATACCAACACATAAGAATATAATTGTTGAGTAAAGACAAAGTGTGTGTACACACTTATATATGTTTTTCCTTTAAGCATACAATTTTCAATTACACACTTGAAGGGGGGAAATGTAGACACTTAAATTTGATAACTTATCCTTTGGTAATGGAATTTTTCATTTACTCCTGCTAAGGAAAATTATCACATTCTAAGTTCAGTCAATACTTCTCTCAAGCTCTTTTTGACTTGCTCATCTCCATGCCCTGTTTTTGTTAAGTCAAGATTTATTACTTATTAAAATTAGTAAATATTTTTGTGCATCAATCTATAATATTTGGTTTTACATCATGAGTTTCCTATCCAAAACCATATATTTTGGTTAGGATAAATGGTATGCCTTTGGTTGACCTATACGGTCCTACCCTTTCTCATATTCCAACTTTGAATTAAATTTGAATATATTTATTTCATCATTTCATCTTCCTAGGGTCATCCTTATCATAATATTTCACATGTGGAAGGCTATATAAGCAAGTCAATATCACTATATAATTTTGGTTCTTTCATAAACTCTAGTTAAAAATATTAATACAAAAGCACTCAAGGACCTCCTAAATCTTCCAATGATAGTTGTACATCATTTAAATTAGTTGTTGCTATAGGTATAAATAACTCAACCATTTCAAAGAGTCTATATTTCTCCATTTTCAAGCATAAAAATGTCCTAGAGTCATTTCTTAGCGAGATAAATTTTCAAAGGTTTTTGAGGGACAAAAAGGTTTAGTATAACAACTAAATCACACTACTACCACATTGGGTACATCATCTACTCTATAGTTATCTTTGTGTCAAGAGACATGAGGGAACTCATAGGGGATTGATCACACTTTCATAAGCATATAATAGAACTAAGTGAGGCTTGATCCCACTCAATGACACATAGTTCTCCTCTAAAAGTCACTCTCTCCTACTCTACTCTCACTCATACATTATCATCAATTCAAATACACTTCATAATCATGGAAGATTAAGAAGGTAGTCGGAGTTCCAACTCCCTCACTAACCCATGAGAAGACTAACCATGTTGAGTTAAAGCCTAGATAGGTTGAGTAGGTCATCTCTAGGGAAGAATAAGTCTAATGAAACCTAATTACATCATTTATTGATTCTAAACTCACACATAAGCTTATAACCTACAACAAGACATTTGAAAATTTAAACATGTGGTTTTGGAGGGAAACCTGCAAACTCCACTTATTACAAAGGGGCCCAAATGGGCTATTTACATCACTTATACCTCTAAATTGACCTCACACACACCTAGTTATCAAAATCACACCAAAAGTTTCCTATTTACAATGATGCTCCAACATCATTATGCCCCATGTATAATGCTTTGAATTGATTAATTTATGCCTGAACTTGCATAAGAAGTTTATAAATAGCTTAGAGAAAATGAATTTGTTTAAAAGTTTCAAGAATCCACCTCTATTTGGGAACATAGAATATGGTCATGACCATCTTGTGGTCTTGAATGCGAAGTGTACGGTTCAATGAGAATTGATTTATACCACTTTTTAGTATTTATACATATGTCTAAGGATGTTCCCCTATAAAAACATGTTCATGTCTTTTGCGCAGTATGTTTGTACCGGTTTTAGATGTAGAATATATCCTAAGGAATGCCCCCTCTTTTGAGGCATATGTGATAAAGCATTTTATTGTGCGGCTCAAAAGAAAAGATGTATACTCATGTTGGGTAAGTTTGATGATTTATGTTGGATCACATGTAAGGTTGGAATAGTGGTCACCATTGAGAAGTGAAAAAGGGTTTGCACATGGTGGAGACCGTGATGCACAAAGAAAGCAACATTCAACACACAACAAGAAAGAGTAACAATAATATAAGTGTATATAAGTAGAAACACAAATGTATAAATAGTAAATCAAATGAATGTGAGAAATATCATATAAAATAGTCAACATGCAACATGCAACATGCAATAAGTAAAAGTAGAAATAATACATGTGTATAGAAGTATATACAACAATGAATAAATAGGAAATTAAGATAACCTAAGTAGTAGTAGAGAAACGTAGTCATATGAAAGCATATAATTACAAAAATGAGACACCTATGGTGTCACAAGATAGTCATAATATAAGGCATTGCAGTACACATACAAAGAAACAAATGTATATATTCAAGATAGGCATAAGAACACAAAAATGGGATACCCATGATGTCACAAGGAAATCACAATAGAATGCATTATATGCTACATTTAAAGAAGAAAGTGTATATATGCATGATATACATATATCCACAAACATGGGACACCTAAAATGTTATAAAACAATCGAGGCACTCGGATCATATAGAATAAGAAATAACATAATCAAACAATCAATTATCAAGAAATCAAGTAGTCAAGAAAGTAGTTTACATAAGCAAGTAACAAAAGAAATGTAACAAGAAAGTGTACCAATAAATTATAGTAAAAACATAGATAAAAAGATAGGTTAACACTACACAAGACACATGTTAGTCCTATTAGCTCAAAAGATAACATGTACATAATATATGTAATCAAGCATAATGACCTGAAGTCTAAAGTAATCTGAAATGAAATAAAGGCACACTGTAGAATGTAGTATATGCCCCCAAATAGTAGTGTCAATGGGAAGGGACTAAGCCAACATCTGTCATTGTGTATCAATCTTTGTATGTCCTACATCAAGCTCAATATACCTTGTGAATGAATGTGTGTAAAGAGTATATAGAAGAGTATGTTATCCATCAAAACAATTTGACAAACAACATGTATAAAATAATAAGTTATCCAACCAAGTCATGAATATGTCTTGATTTTATATCTTTGCTAATATTTTAATGTTTTTCATTATGTGGTTATGTGAATCATTTTTTTATTAGTAAATAGCTATGTAGAGGAAAGGGGAAAACATGATATCCTATATGTAATCAAAGAGATCGCCAATGTTGGGATCAAACCCAATGGGTCGAGGGTCGCCCGATTGTATATATTTGTAAAACATGTGACATTAAGTTGTCTTATTTTGAAAAATTGATGTAAGACCATGATATATTCTTTATCCTTGTAAGGTGGCTCTTGTTTGGAAATAATGTGTGTCCAATGTGTCATATTAGTTTGATAATCATATAAGTGATAATTCTAAATGATAGCCATATTAGAAATCAATGGGAAGGTAATAATAGAATTAAGCACATAATTAACACCTTTTAAATATATTAAATGAAATCATTATAAGGATATAAGGGTGGGATAAGGGTCAAGAGTGACCCAAACTTTATTAGGATAATAATTAGAGAAGCCATCATTCGAATGATAACCATATTAGAAAGCAAGGGAAGATAATACAAGAATCATGTACATCAATAACACCTTGTAAACATAATAACCAAGATCATCCTAGGGATAGAGGGGTGGGCTAAGGCTCAAGAGTGACCCAAACTTTAGTGGTGATAACCCACAAACCAAAGGAAATCAAAATCATGATATAACCTTGAAAGGTGTGATAAGGAGTAAGAAGACTAATATTATATGGAGTGAGACCTAAGTTATGAAACAATTCCTAAATACATATAGTCTTGTTTGTATCGACATTGATCGGGACGTTCCTAGTATTTGACATAAATGTAAAGTGTGTTAGTAAAATTATCAAAGTGTGGATTTTAGTAGATTATGTTATGTAAAATGAATGAGATAGTTTTAATTTCAAAGTGAGTCCTCAAGACTACAATTGCCAACCTTTTTGGAAAGGATAAGCCTTTCCAATTTATACAATATGATTATTCATCTTCCCCCACACGAATTTCCATATTCCTGAATTTCCAAACCTTTTGGAAAGGAGAAGCCTTCCCAATTTATACAATATGACTCTTCATCTTCCCCCACTTAACTTTACATATTCCTACCACTTGACTTTTCATATTCCTATCACTTGTGACCTTTCATATCCATTAGGAATTAAAATAAGTCCATTTTATTATTAATTAAAATGATATTATACAATGTAAAAAAGGTCACTTAAGTGAATAAGATGAAAAAGTCAAAAAGTATAATTCCCAATGAAGAATTAGAATGTAGAGAGAGAGGGAAGAAGAGAGAGAAGAAGAGATCTGCCCATGGATGAAGAAGATAATGTACTTGATAAACCCTTTGAAATTGCTCCAATGAGACCTCGTCATATCTATTAAGAACACTATTCAAGACTCAAAGTGGCAAAGTGGAGAACCAGAGGAATAGAAAGAACAGTTCCTTATGTTCCATGAAAGTCTGCTTTGACCCAAAAAGGAGTTACGGGGCCTAACCTTATATGATATTGACTCCAAAGGACCCACTGATTTCATTGCCATAATTTTAAAGAGTTAGTTCTACTTACAATTTTTTTATGTCCCAAGGCATAAAAAGCGAAAAGCGGAGAAAGGGAGGAATGGTAGAACAATTCCTTCTATTCCATGAAAGTCCGCTTTGACCTAAAAATGGAGTTTGGGGGCCAAACCTTATGTGATTTTGAATTTAAAGGACCCATTGAGTTCATTCCCTCCATTTTCAAGAGAAAATTAAAATTACAATTTGATTTCTATCCTAAGGAGGAAAAAAACGGCAAAGCAGAGAACCAAACAAACGACGAAACAATTCCTTTTGTTCCACAAAAGTACACTTTGAGATAAAAATTGAGTTTGGAGGGAAAACCTTATATTATTTTTACTCCAAAATTCCCACTGATTTAATTCCCACCATTTTCAAGATTTTATTCAACTTACAATTTGATTTATGGCCCAAGGTGGGAAAAGCAGAGAACCGGAGGAACGCACGAAACAGTTCCTTTTGTTCCATAAAAGTCCACATTGACCCAAAAATGGAGTTCGGGGTCGAACCTTATATGATTTTTACTCCAAAGGACCCACTAAGTTTATTCACATCATTTTAAAGAGTTTATTCAACTTACAATTTGAGTTATGGCCCAAGGATGCAAAAGTGGCAACATGGAGAACCGGAGGAACAATGTAACAATTCCTTTTGTTCCACGAAAGTCTGCTTTGACCCAAAATTGGAGTTTGGGGGCCAAACCTTATAAGATATTAACTCCAAATGACCCACTAAGTTCATTGCCACCATTTTTAAGAGTTGGTTCAACTTACAATTTGATTTATGGTCCAAGGTGGAAAAAGCGGAAAAATGGAGAACTAAAGGAACAACAGAACAATTCCTTATGTTCCATGAAAGTCTGCTTTGACCCAAAAAATGGATTTTGGGGGCCAAACCTTATATGGTTTTGAATCTAAACAACACACTAATTTCATTCCCACATTTTTAAAGAGCTAATTCAACTTAAAATTTGATTTATAAGTCCATTTCCACTTTCTATCACGAGCGTACGTCGGTGAGTTGAGTGGCCACTTGAGTCCAGAATGAGTATGAACTAATGTAACACATGGACCATGAGGAGATTCCAATGTACTCAAATTTTAACTTTGGATAGGATTATAAATTTTCTCGAGGTGTCTAAAACTCCTCAAACAAGGTGACTAGCTCCTTTGAAACATGTTTTTCTCGATGCTTTGCCCAAGAAGACTCAATTTTCTTGAAATTTTACTAACCTCTTGTGGCTCCACAAAATCTTCCTAAACTACCTTGAATCATCTTAATACTCTCCTGCATAACCTCCATATGGGTTGTGTCCTTTCAAGTAACTTCGGGGGATGTTCACCTGTGACAAGAAGACCAAACAAAAATATCCCTTTTGAAGCCTCAGGGCATTGTTCTTCAATAGATCTTAGTAAATTAATGAATCAAGCTGGGTACACTTCTTTGCACATGAAACACACTTAAAAATCATGTTATCACATTCCTCTTGGCCATAATGAGTATGACACACTTGAAATGTTGGTCAAAGGAAATTTTTACACTAGCAGGAAGGGGAACTTCAAGTGTGGGTTTGGTTGTCATGACCAAAATGTTAAATTTTACATGATATACGATTAACATGACAACATGGCTAAGTTGTCATGCTTTAAAAATTTTAATTTTCATGCTAGTTATTTTACATGTCAACACCCCCACAATGTGAATTTGTTTATTTTCCAAGACATCGAATAACACCAAAAATGCATATGCGAAGCAAAAAAATAGTTTTTAGACTTTTTACGATTACTTGATGACACAAACCGACTCTAACTTATAATAATTTTGACATTAATGTTTGAAACTCAAATAACTAGAGGCACTTTGAAATGAACATAATATTTTGTTGACGTCGAAAATCAAACGAAAAACTACAACATATGATAACGATGACTAATGTTCTAAACAAGAAGAAAAAACTTTTAGCCAAATGAAAAATACCTAACATTTTTAAAGTTATTTTAGAAATTTAATCAAAATACTACCCGCTTGTGGCTATCACGGGGACAGGATCACATGGCCCACACCCATATTCATGATGGCCCCCATATGCCCCATCCACATGCATCACGCTTTTCCCGAGAGTCACCTGCCAACGTGGAGCCTTACGGCCAAAGCATATTTGGCATCATCGAGTTTCGATGAGTTGGCACTCTGCATGTTTTTCTAATAACCTAATGGGTAAGGATGCCGCCACCTTCAAGTATCAACTCAAAATTAATTTTGACCTCTCCCTACCTCTGTAATTGTGTTCTCCTGCATTTTTGTTTTTGAAATTATTGTTCTTTGCCTCTTTGGTTGAAGCTCGTCCCTCTCGCAGGAGCTTGGAACCGATCCATTCGGGTAGAAATTTACTCCCATTCTTCTCTTGGCTACATTCGGGTTTATATCAAGTTTTTTTTGCAGTTCTATGGATGTTATTTAAATTTCTGCATATCCTTTCTGGGTTAGGGTTTTAAAAAAAAGAAATCTTTATGTTGTTCAAATTTTAAAAAAATATGCACACCAAAAGAAACACATGCTCATGGATACATTCGGGTGTATATCGGGTTTTTTTTTTTGTAGTTATATGGATGTTATTTAAATTTTTGCATATCCTTTCTAGGTTAGGGTTTAAAAAAATAGAAATCTTTTCATGTCATTTAAGTTTTTTTTTAAATTGTGTTTTTACATAAATTTAATACAAATATAAGTTGTTTTCCGTCTAGCACGTGAATAAACTTACGAGAATTCATGGTTTTTGGTGACAAATGCATGTGTTGTTCCTTATTTTTCTTGTATATTACAGTAAGCTTTGCATTAAATGTTACCAATTTTGAACTTCGAACGTCCTTTCCTTTTTGTTCTCTTGTAAAAAGGATTGTGTCCTTATATTGAAATGTGATGTACAAAAATAGAGCAAAAAATGGATGGGGCAAGCACTAAATTTCTAAAACCCTAATGCGGGTTGGGCCCGTCCACATTGAATAAAGTTGCATAGTTTAGATTTTGGCACCATCCACAAGTGAATCCCAACTACATTTTTATAGAGAAAACATAAAAACCACCACATAAATTCAAGAATTCATCGTGATAAACAATTAGATCTTCCCAAAAGATCTTAAATAAGTTTGATTTCTTACCATGAGCTTATAAAATAGGGTATCCTCAATATAGATTCAAGATTTAATATTTATTGTGGATGTCTCTTCTTTCGAGGAGGTTCAACTATTAACCTTACCAATAGTTCATGCCAACTTGTGCAAAGTCTCCTCCATTCCTTTTTTACATTGCCTTGTCTATGTGCGTGCACATATTTCAAACCTATGAATTCCTTTGCATTGATAACATTCCTTTGCATGCACCTTCCTATCATGCATGGATAACCTTCCACTCACCACAATGTGTCAACAGTCTTTTCACAAATTCCAATACCATTGTACTCACAGTTGAATCAGAGTTTCACAGTTTAATCAATATACTTAGTTCATCCATGAAGCATCAACACACATGCAATAACAATTCAAAAGACTTGTAAATAATTTATCCCACAGATCATTTATAGCCTTACCAACAAGCATGCATCGGATTTCTATGAACATTCAACAAATCTCATAGATGTATACACCATTACCAAGTGCCAAAGCTTACAAAAACATTGTTTTTCTCCTTTCCTGAAACCTTCCTCAATTTCCAATCGATTGGGAATGCATAATTCAGTTACATTTTCACAATTTATAATCCTTCTATTAATTTCTAATCGAATTCTAGACTTTAGACCTATTGGTCATTTGAATATCATTAGTCTCATGCTAAGTTCCTTAACCAAAAGTCAAGTCCTTGACTTATAAACTCCCAGTATGCCTTTGTAGACCTTGTGATGGGCCTAAGACACCTAATTACTCTTCACTTCATCCCCTTACATGCTTATAGGATTCAAGATTCTATCAAAACATCCATAAGCAAGCGAAAATCAAACTCAAGTTTTTGTTTTGTTCTATCAAGATGCTTACATGTTAATCAATTCTAAATATTACGTTTCCGAGGTGAAATTGATTTTTCAATAATCAAAAGTGGAGGAGAACTTATTTTAGACCTTTTGGGAAAATCAAATAGTGGGCTTAATAACCTTCTTCTTTTTTACGATTACGAGTATTATGTTTTCATCAATATGTTTCTTTTGGCCTTAAAATTGTTTGCCATCTTAGCAGACTTGACTCCTTTGCATGAAATTTATTGTAATATCATCCACAACAAGTGGTTCATCACTACCCTCTACATCTAGCATATTATTACCTTAATTTTTGATACCTTTGGTTCATTGATTACAAGTATACTCTACTTGCTTCGGTGTGTAGTCTATTATCACATACCGTATACATATGTTAGTGTTGTATGTGGTATACACACTATGTGTATATCACATAATAGAGGAAAAATATTGTCTATATTCACATGATGGTTGAATAAAGTGGGGAGAAGATGTGATGATTACCTGTTGTTTTCATTGTGCTACCAAATGGCACATACAAAAACAAAAAAGTGTGGCAGCTATAATCATAAATAATCATACACATACATATACATGCACATACACACATGTATGTATGAGTATACATGTACATATGTATATGTACGTGTCCCACATACCTTGTATTATCATATGGTAGTGTTGTATGTGGTATACACATTGTGTGTATACCACATACAAAGAAAAAAATTGTCTATACTCTTCACTTTCTTTGGGTGGTCAAGGAAATTTGATTGATTCAAATGATACATACATATACATACATACATATACATGCACATACACCCACATATGTACGATTATACATGTACATATGTATATGTCCCATGAGAATTTTTTTTCTATCTCTTCAATTTTCCTAGCAAAGTCAAGGAATATGATGTGATACCTACTCGAATACATATGTATACATATACAAGTACATACACCCACACGTATGTATGTATCACAGTATACATATACATATATATGTATATGTCCCATGCCCTGTATTATCACTTGGTAATCTTATATGTGGTATACACACAATGTGTATACCACATAATAGAAAAAAACTCGAGTATACTCTTCACTTTGCTAGATGAAAAATGATTGGTCAAGGAATATGATGTGATGCCTACTCGAATATATATGTATACATACATATACATATATGTACATACATACCCACATATGTATGAGTATACATATACATATGTACATGTATATGTCCCAAATACATTGTATTATCATATGGTAGTGTTGTATGTGGTATACACACTATGTGTATACCACATAACAGAAAAAAAAAACCATTCTATACTCTTCACTTTGTTGGTAATCAAGGAATTGTTGTGATACATACTTGAATACATACATATACATATGTATACTTATACACACATACACACACACAGTACACAAATGAGTATACATGTACATATGTATATGCAGATGTCCACATACTTTGTATTATCATATGGTAGTGTTGTATGTGGTATACACACTTTGTGTGTATACCACATATAACAAAAAAAAATTGACTATACTCTTCTCTTTATTGGGAAGTCAAGGAATCATACTCAAAAATTGTTATGATACATACTCAAAATACATACATATACATATACACATGCCTTGTATTATCATATGCCATATGGTAGTGTTGTAGGTGGTATACACACTATATGTATACCACATAAAAAAAAAAAAATATTATCTATACTTTTCACTTTGTTGGGCAGTCAAGGAATCTGTTGTTGTGATACATACTCGAATACATACATATACATACATGTAATTATACACACACATACACACACATATGTATGAGTATACATGTACATATATATATGCATATGTCTCACATACCTTGTATTATCATATGGTAGTGTTGTACATGGTATACACACTATGTGTATACCCCATAATAAAAAAAATGACTATACTCTTCTCTTTGTTGGGAAGTCAAGGAATCTATTGATGTGATACATACTTGTATACATACATATACATAAGTGACATCTAAGAATCCCTACGACTCATGAACACACTTAACAAGAAAAACTAATGTCTTCATGGTTTATTTGTATGTAAGGAGTGATGCTCATGCATCACCTACGGTGATAGGATCACATGGCCCCCATACTAATGACCATAAGATGCCATACCAAATGTCATATATGCATAGCTCTCTACGGGACCTACATCGTCCTTTGTGGCATCAGTCTATCAACCTAGTCACCATTTTTTTGAAACAGTCATGAAACATCCATTCCTGAGGCTGATTTGAAGGTAGATACGATCAAACAAATGATGGGATGAGGAAAGGACATTTGAATTTTAAATTTGGCAACATTTAATGCAAAGCTTACCTATGCCATATGGCATACCCGATCAAACAAGGAACAAAACATGCATTTGGTGCCAAAACCGTGAACTCTGTAACTTTATTTGTAGGATTTTGGGAGAATTGGTGAGAAGGTCCACTCGAATACATACATATACATACTCAAGCAATATGTTGTGATACCTACTCGAATACATATATATACATATGCACGTACATACACACATGTGTGTATGAGTATACATATACATATGTACATGTACATGTCCCACATACTGCGTATTATCATATGGTAGTGTTGTATGTAGAATACACTCTGAAGCAAGTAGACTACACTTGCAATCAATGAACCAAAAGTATCAAACAATTTAGGTGATAATATGCTAGATACATAGAGGCTAGTGATGAACTACTTGTCATTGATGATATTGTAATAAATTTCAAGAAGAGGAGTCAAGACTGTAAAGATGACAAATAGATTGAAGGCCAAAATGGTATACACACTGTGTGTATACCACATAATAGAGAAAATAAACTATCTATACTCTTCAATTTGTTGGGCATTCAAGGAATGTGTTGTGATACCTACTTGAATACATAAATATACATACGTATACATATACATGCACATACACACACGTATGTACGAGTATACATATACATATGTATACATATGTCTCACATGCCTTGTATTATCATATGCCATATGGTAGTGTTGTACGTGGTATACACATTGTGTGTATACCACATAACAAAGAAAAAAACATTGTTTATACTCTTCACTTTGTTGGGTAGTCAAGGAATATGATGTGATACCTACTCGAATACATACGTATACATATACATGAACATACACCCACATATGTACAGTATACATATACATATGTACATGTATATGTCCCACATACCATGTATTATCATATGGTAGTGTTGTATGTGGTATACACACTGTGTGTATACCACATAACAGAGAAAAAAACACTATTTATACTCTTCACTTTGTTGGGCAGTCAAGGAATTTGTTGATGTGATACATACTTGAATACATACATATACATATGTATACATATACATGCACATACACACATATGTATGAGTATACATATACATATGTATATACATATGTCTCACATACCTTGTATTATCATATGGTAGTGTTGTATGTGGTATACACACTATGTGTATACCACATAACAGAGAAAAAAATTGTTTATACTCTTCCGATTTCTAGTGACAAGATCGTAGGACCCACATCCATATTCATGATGGCCCCGCATATGCCCCATACACATCCATCACACTTTTCCCAAGAGTCCTGCCAACATGGACCATTACCGGTGACAAATTTTTCATCACGTATTCGGATGAGTTAGCACTTCGCACATTTTACACACACATATGTATGTATGCATGTACATATGTATATGTACATGTCTCACATACCTTATATTATCATATGGTAGTGTTGTATGTGGTATACACAATGTGTGTATACCACATAACAAGGAAAATAAATGTCTATACTCTTCTCTTTGTTGGGTAGTCAACGAATATGTTGTGACATCTACTCGAATACATACACATACCTATACATACATATACATATACACGTACATACATGTACATGTACGTATCTATATATATGTTGTATATGCAGTCATAAGGAATATGTAGTGTTGTGACACCTACTCGAATAAATACACATACTTATACATACATATACATATACACGTACATACATGTACATACATATATATAAATATATATGTGTAATTGCATATGTATGTTTATGCATGCATATGTGTATCCATATACATGTATATGTACACGTATATGTACAAGTATACATGTACATATGTATATGCATATGTCTCACATACCTTGTATTATCATATGGTAGTGTTGTATGTGGTATACACACTGTGTGTATACCACATAACAGAGAAAAAAATTGTCTATACTCTTCACTTTGTTGGGCAGTCAAGGAATTGTTGTGACACCTACTCGAATACATACACATACCTATACATATGTATACATATACATACATACATGTATGTGTACAAAATATATATGTGTAATTGCATATGTATGTTCATGCATGCATATGTGTATCCATATACATGTATATGTACACGTATGTACAAGTATACATATATGCATATGTCTCACATATGTATATATATGTTTATATCTTCTCACATGGCACCACAATGTTGTATGAATGTTTTTATTGTTTTTGAAGGTGCATGCACAATGCACCTGAATGGCCTCCTCCATATATAATTGGAATGCATGAGTTGATAGAGATTTGCATTAAATGTTGCCAAATTCTAACATCCTTTCCTCATCCCATCATTTTCTGCTCGTGTATCCGCCTTGGATCGGCCTCAGGAATGGAGTTGCATGATTGTTTAAGAGAATTGTGATGCATGTGGCTATCATGGCGATAGGATACACGCATGCACTCTAGATGCCCATTCCCCATGCATGCATTTTTGCGCGAGGTTTGACCCGCCTTGGTTGAGGTGGTGCAAGTTTGGTTTTAACATAATATATGTGTTTGAAAAAGAAGTGTGGCATGCAACAGGTGTTGGGTGGAGTGGTAGGCATGGATGCTTGTATTTAGGAGGTCATGGGTTGAATCCCAAATATTTTTGTGGTTTGTGGGATTCAAACCCATGACCTCCTAAATATAAGCATGCATGTCTACCACTCCACCCAACACTTGTTCCTGCCACACTTCTTTTTCAAACACATATATTATGTTAAAACCAAACATGCACCACCTCAACCAGGGTGGGTCCCACCGCATGCATGCATGCATGCATGGGGAATGGGCATCTTGTATGCACTAGGATAACCATAGGTAGTTATACGATCTTGTCGCTATGATAGCCAACTCCAATGGTGATTAGGTTGACAGAGTGGACGCTATGGAGGAGGATGCGGGTCCCGCAAAGAGCTATACATATATGACATTTGGTATGACATCTTATGGTCATTAGTATATGGGGCCATGTGATCCTGTACATACATATATATTTGTATTTGGATATGTATGTTTATACATGCATATGCATATCCATATTCATGTATATGTACATGTATGTATGAGTATACATATACATATATATATGTCTCACATACCTGGACATTCATGTTATCTTATCATATGGTAGTGTTGTGCGTTGGTAGGTGACTCTTGGGAAAAGTGTGATGCATGTGTATGGGGCATATGCATATGCGAGGCCATCATGAATATGGATGTGGGTCCTGCGATCATGTCACCAGGATAGCCACATGTTGTTATCAACAGTATACCTCAATTGGAGTAGAGGAAAGAATTATTTGGTTGCTCTCTATCTATTTTTTCAATCAACATAAGTTTTCTTTGAGTTGGGCTTCAGATTATTCCCTAAATATTCTTTATACAATCTATATTTAGTCTTGCTTTGGATTATTCCCGAATGTTCACTATCATTCTAGATGTGTGTATCCTTGCTTGCTTTAGAAGAATGGGGCATAAAAATATTTAGAACCAAAGTCCACGTCCATTTTATATGAGATAAAAAAGTATCGAGATATTTGAAAATGACATGATGGTTGAGTTCATGAAGAAATTCAAAGGCTATAAGGAAGCAGTAGTGGAAGAATTCATCAAAAATTTCAAGGGAAGCTCTTCAAGGTAAGAAGTACGAAGATTATGTCAATAGTAAGATCATTAGTGAAATTTCAAGGATTCCTTGTAGGGTTCAAAGGGTCAAATACCTAATTAAATTTTTCATGAAGGTCTACAATACAAGGACCTAATTCAAAGGCATTTTTACAACGATGGAAGCCCTATGGAACCACTTTTGAAGTGAAGCATTTCTTAGAAAGCAAAAAATCAAAGTCATTAGAAGGTGATACAATGTGGATTCTTATTCATTTGCAACCGTTTGGATAGTGAAGAATTTACCTCAATATCCAAGGTGAATACAATCCTATCATGTGATAAAAGACATAAATTCTCATTTATCAATGAAATTAGGGTTTACACAAACAAATGCATCGAGTCAATTTACCTCAATATCTATGTGACATCATACCCATTAGCAATATCTAAGAAATAAGCAATCATGAGGTATGCAAGAAAAAATATGTGATTTTCATCTCTAATAAAGAAGAAGAAATAGAGTTTCTAAAAATAAAGGTACAATCATAAACTAGAACTCCTCTTTACAAATGCAAATTGAAAAAGCTCAAATGAGATGCAAGTAAAAGAAAGAAATAACCCTTTCTAATGCTAAATTAAAATTTGATAAGGAAGTTCAAACTTGCTTGAACATAGAGGATGTCGAAATATGTGTGGGGTACAATTTGTAACAATTATGAAAAATTGCATTCTCAAAACGAGACATTAAAAAATCAATTAGTTGGAAGAGGAGAAGATGGAAAGGACAGAAATAGAAAAGCAAAAGGAAAATATCAAAAAGGACCTATAGGCTGCCTGTGAAGTAGGGGAAAAATTTTTTTCCTACGTAGAAGACCTTTGTAAGTATATAGTGATGCTTTCTTGGAGGAATAGTTCTACAAGTGGCAATTATCAAGAATAACTTGTGAATTTCCTTATGAAATAAACAATGACATAGAATTTTTGAAGGCATTTACAAAAATCTCCCTGAACATCAAAATCTCATGTGTGAATTTCACTTGTGTATCCTTTTTGGGTCACATGTCAGATTTTCAAATAAATCTCTTTGTGGGGGAGTCCCAATTAAGAGCCTTCGCTTCTACAATGCAAAATCAAATAGAATGGGATCAAAGGACAAATGAGTATTTTATGAAAGTGAAGGAAAAGGTTTGTGCATTTGCAAAACTCAAAATTCTACAACTATATTTGCAGAAGGTTGATGGGAGAATGAGAATTGGTGAGAAGGTCCACTATGTGCAGAATTGGGGAGAAGCATTAGATCTTTAAAAAAACATTTAGGCGTTATGCGATTTTCAGATTTTAAAGTTGTTCACAGATAGACATTTTTATTATTATTATATTCTATAGATTTTGTGAATTTTTTTAGGAAAACATGTACTTATAGTATCAATAACAATACTTATATATGGTATTTTGGATTGTGATATACACATTGTGTGTATACCACAGAAAAGAGATAAAAATTGTCTATACAATTGTCTTGGTTGGCTAGTCAATGAATGTGGTGAAATAGAAATTAAGGATAATAATAATATGTTATTCAAGATTTATAGATGTCTTTTTTTGTGTATGATCATGCTTTGTAAATCTAAAATTGCAATGTGTAAATCCAAAATAGAAGCAAGTAAATCAACTAGGATATCAAAATTATCAAAGGAATCAAAACTTAACTGCAATACAAATGCTAACAATGAAAAATTGTTATAATAAATAGATGAAAAATAGGTTCACATGTTAAGTATTTTCAAAGTCACATGATGGTTGAACAAAGTGGGCACAAGATGCAATGATTACTTGTTGTTCTCATTGTGATGCCACATGGCACATTCAAACAAAAAACAATTATGACAAGCTATAATCATGTTTAAATCAAAACAACCAAGAGTATAGACATCGTATTGATTGGCTAGCCAGCCAAGACAAGAGTATATACACTAGCCATAGTCAAAACCCAGTCATTTACTTGTGAACGAAGACAAGATCGTCCATTTCTGTCATATGTGTGTCTATATAACAAACAACAATATCATATGACAATACAAACGTCCATGTATGTGAGACCATCACATATACATATGTATATGTATACTTGTACATATATGTACATATATGTTTGTATATGGATATGCATATGTATACACATACATATATATATATATGTGTGTGTAAGCGTATAAATATGAAATAATTATTTGTGTGTGAGTAGTATAAAATAAAATTCTCTAAGAAAAAGCAAAGATATCATGCCACGTGGCGAGGTAATTTTTGAAAAGTGTGATGATATATATGCATGATGTATATGTTTGGGAATCATGTGATATGGATGTGGTCATGTGATAATGTAGCTAGGATAGCGTAAGGCTCATTTGTGGCACGTACATATTCATACACTTACATCTACATACACATACATATACATATACATATATATATATACATACATACATATATATATATATATATATATATATATATATATATATATATATATATATATATATATATATATATACAACACATACACACACATATGTGTGTATACATATGCATATTCATATATATGTACATGTGTGTATGGATATACATGCATGCCCATGCAATTTTGTAATAAGCCTGGAGGAGCCATCTATCCGAGGATGACTCGACTATCCCGGCTCAGGATTGCATGCCACCCATTCATGGGAATGCGTGTGTGGTATACACACATGACATGCCTTATTTTTTTTTTGGGTTTTTTAGTGTGGTATAGACTATGTATACCTCACTCATTGTGTAGACCCAAAAAGCGTGGGATTTGAACCTGAGACCTCTTAATTATTATTGGAAAGCCCTACTAGTTGTGTTGCAGTGTGACATGGAACACACTGCAAAAGAAAACATATAATTAAATGACTCGACTTTGTGTATACCACATTTAGTGGGTCCCACACCTATGGATGTATGCATGGGGGCATGCATGGCATATGATCTTGTCACCAAGATAGCCATGGGGACAGGATCACACCCACATGCATGCCCACATTCATACATCCATAGGTGTGGGTCCCACTAAGTGTGGTATACACAAAGTGGGGAGTCATTTAATTATATGTTTTCTTTTGCAGTGTGTTCCGTGTCACATTGCAAGACAACTGGTAGGTATTTCCAATAATAATTAAGAGGTCCCGGGTCCAAATCCCATGATTTTTGTGGTCTACACAATGAGTGAGGTATACACAATCTGTATACCACACTAAAAAACCAAAAAAAAAACTAAGGCATGTCATGTGTGTATACCACACACGCATTCCCATGAATGTGTGGCATGTAATCCTGACACCAGGATAGCCGGCATTGTCCTCAGGATAGACGGCTCCCTGGCGACATAATTACATGGGCATGCATGTGAATATTCATTTGTATCATCATATACACACAAAACATGGTGTGTATACCATAGTAAAAAAAGAAAAATAGTTTGTATACCACAACTAACACAAAAAAAAACACATGTATATATATCGAAATATATAGATATGTATATGTCTTGGAATGTAGATAGTTGTATTGAAAAGTTCAAATTTGTAGTGTTGAAAATTCAAAAAGAACAAACATGTTGTCTTTTTTTGTTTCTTATGATATATGTTTTCCATTGTAAAGGTAAACATGGTTGCCATTTGGAGATTGGAAATTCATGGGGTGTCTAATACCTTGGAAAATATCACATGTTCATCATTCATATTATATGACCCTGATGGCAGCAAGATAGTAGAGAGAGGTACCATTGTGGGAAATGCCACTATGACCTTCCACCAGGTTGAGTATAGGGCGTTGATATTGGGTCTTGAGGAAGCGATACGCCATGAAGTTTGGAACATTTGTGTGTTTTCTCATGATATGCTTGTTGTGAAACAAATGAATGGTGAATACCAATGTAACAATGTAAATCTTTCTATTCTTGAGTTCAAGTGCTAGAGATTATATCTCGCTTTGTGAAATGTTCATATATGCATGTAAAAGTTAATAGAGGTAGGTTGGATGTATGTCAAGTGTCTAGGGACACTATAAATGAAGAAGTGGTAGTGTTGTTAGCACTTGCCATGGATGGCATTGTAATATGATATATGTACACATTGTATTTCCTTTTTGTGTTATGTATAATTATGTTTGTAGTTATTTAATGGCTTAATACGTGCTATTTGTGAAGCATTTGTGCAATGGTAGACATAGATTTTTTATGGCAGGAATTATGTGGCCCATGAAGAAATAATGCGAAGGTTATCACAAGATACTCGGAACTTGGAGTCATCATACTTTGATATGGTGTGTACTCTTAGGAAAATACATGTAGGCACTATATCTCTCCAAAATGTTATTGTTAAGCTGAATTATGATTGTTTGTGATCTTTTGTTATTTAGCCAAGTGTTGCGGTCGGATTTTATGAAGTTGTATGTCGTGGACATAACATCTTCGTCAGAGTAAGAATACAAGCTTTTCATTTTCCTTTTCCATTGTTGCATTTAAAAAATAAATAATTGTATTATATTTTACATTGAAACTAATATATTAAGTAACTAACAATCTTATTTTAGGCACTGTGTCTGGCCTCCACTCAGAAGATCAAAATGACCAAGGCGGATATTGAACCTTTAGATATCTTCTTCATACGTGTGTACTTTATCTAATAATCGTTCTAACATTGATTGTTTAAAATTTGTTGGAATTTGGTATTATTTATTATGTTAGTAACATTTTTTTATATGGTATGGATTGTTGAGTGAAGGACGACGAGGTGGTTGCAGTGAACGTTGCTTTGCCATCACATGTACAGGCCGATATAGTTGTAGAGGAGGTAAAATTACTCTAATTTAACATTGTATTTGTTATCTTAAATTAATTTAATTTGATTATATATTATTGTGTATGTGCGTAACAAGTTTGTATGACTCACTACGTGATTTTTGGAATGATTATTACAGGAGGATGCACCTAGTGTTGTTGCTCCAATAGATGCAGAGGATGGTATTGTCACGATGAGGTAAAATCAGCAAATTGAATATTGTAATTTATTGTTTTCATATATGTCCATTAGTGACTAATTGTTTATATGATGTTGTTGAATAGGCCCCTCTTCACTATAGGAGGGAGCATGATGGGGATCACATAATTTATTATGTGAGTACCCTCAGTTGCGACAAAAAAATTTACACTCTACGGCTGCTAAATATCCATAGAAAATGCCCATTCCCTCCCTCATGTTCTCCCTGAGAGGAAAGGGATAAAGTTTACTAGAAAGTATCCTCAGAGGGCCTCCAAAAAGTGGAGGCAATACAGGAACAAAGAGAGGGAGACATTGAGGGTGTGTTACGTGTGTGCTATATTTTACAAAGGCAATACGTGATACAACACATTTGCAAGAGGGAAGGGAAGGCATCGTTCAACAAGCTTAGCAGACGCTCCAAGAAAGAGGTTGACGATGCCATGAGGGACTATGATTTGGAGACTGCGAGGGCTAAGAGGAGGGCAACATATTGGCTTTGAGAGAAAAGAAGAAAACATGGTAAGTTTGAGTAACGGTTTCATTTCACTCTTTTCTCGTTGTGAGTACATAAGTATTATCTATTTCTTATAAGTTACATGTCATTGTCTTCACAGGTTGAGGAGGGTGAGATGGATGCAACAGAACGGAGGGGGTCATTCCCGAAAGAACTAGTAGAGGTGACTACAACGTAAGTTAGTTGTTTTATATTTAGTCTTGTTATTTAAACACTTGTTCATGAATCCTTCATTAACATTTTCATTGATACAATATGTATGTAGGAGGACGACATGTCACTATTACATCTTTATGAAAAATGTAAAAAAGTAGCAACAAAACCAACCAACAGAAAGGAAGTTGAGGTAAATAAAAGTGAACACAAAATATGTGAATTGTAATTTGTAGTATTTGTTATAAAACCATTGTAATAAAAAAGTTGTTATTTTGTAGGTTGGTTCATGATGGTTGATGTGGGTAATCGGGCAATGGCATTTATGCCAAAGTTTTTGATGGCATTAAATATTTTGATAGGGTATGGGAAACTTTTCGAGATGATGGTTGATGTGGTGGTGCAAGAAATGGGTGGTGCAAGAAATGAAGAGCATGGTAAGTCTTAAGTTGATCCTTTATTTGACTTATTCTAATCCTTTATTTCAAAAGGTTCCCTCAAACATTTGTCCTTCTCACTGTGCTCTTGGTTCCCCTTCATTAGCTCTTATTTGAATTGGCTTTTCTTTGGTATTTTTGATCTAATTGTCTTCAAATCCTTTCCTAACCTCTTTATTCTCAGTCAAACATCATCCATTGAGTTATTTTAATCATGTGTATAGTTCAAGAATGTAATCTAAATAAAACTCTCTTACCCAACTATGCCCTTGGTCCACCAACTAGCCACTTAAGCTTTCTTCATCTTTGTCATACTTAAAATTTCTTGCCTTTATATCTCTTCCCAAGGTTATTTAGTTCCTTTTCTCTTGTAAACACTTCAAACTTGATTAGTCCCACTCAAGGAATGCAATCAATAACTAGTAACTTCACTCTACTCTTCATTACACGAGATTGTCCCCATATGTATCCCAAGTCAAGTTATTTCTCCACTAGTACAAATCAGCTTCTAGCATTACCCACAAGCTCTGTAACAAATGCGAGATAGAACAACCTTAGGTTTATGAGACATAGCTCTAGAACAAAAGGAGAGAGTTTTGGAACCTTAGCATTTATAGATATTCTAAGACACATTCAATAGAATCTTGTCCCTATACAATCAAAAATTCAGTGTTTGGATCACTAAATAACTCCCTTTTAACAAGTTAACATACTCCAATTTTGATCTTAACCCTTATTCTCCACTTTGTTATCTAATAACCTTGTTTAATTTATTCTCCACTTTGTTTAACTATAGGGATTATCTGGGACCCATGGGAGAGAGGAGAACAAGGAGATCGACATGCACCCTGGTTTACAAGTACACAATTAAATATCAGTTGATTATGTTTTTCGCATATACATAAACATTTAATTATGATTTATTTTTTTACTTTTTGTAACTAATTTAATGTGGAATGATTGCAGGCGTCTCCCAGTGGCCTCAAGAGAGAAGGGAGGAACATCTTCTGGTACACGAGGATTTACAGGTAACCTCTATGCGAAGTGGAATCAAGATTCTATGTTGTGAATCGTGTTACGATATAAATAGTATTAAAAATAGGAATAAAGTTATAGTATATAAATTTATTTTTGTTTGGACTAACTACCAGAATTCTTTCAAAAGACTAAAATGTTCCTATAATGCAGCCTCATCGAATCCTGCTACATCCGTTATTCCTCGCTATGGTGTCATCTATTGGTGATGCGGTGGATGTCTTGATGTTTGGAGAATTGGTGGGCCATGGAAAATTGCACAATGTCGTGATGATGCAAGTTGCCACGAGAGAAAAGTTCCATCACATTGTGTTGTTGTTGGATGAAAGTTTCCTCTACTATATCCTACCTATTTTGTAGACATGTTAATCGATGTTGTAGGGGGCTTTACCATTTGGCCACTTTCTGAAATGCATCTTAGCCAACCACCTCATGTAATAGCTTGTTTGGAAATGTTTTACATGAAGTGTTGGCTTTGTGTTATTATTAGACTATATGAATTATAGTAACACACATTGTTTAAATTTTCCAGGATGATGTGTACCCTCAAAAATCAAGGCACAAAGTACAAAAGTAACACTGGACTCAATACACAAGAACCCAAAAAAAGCATACTTTGAAAGAATTACTTCCCTTGTGTGTACTAGACAATGGAGGAAAAATTGATTTCATACTACTAACCTAATTATTTTAATATAATAAGTGTGTTGATTATTCAAGATTATAGTTGTCACATTTGTTTTATGTTTGAATGTTTGATATGGCATCACAAAGGAATGATTATTCATGATGATACTTGTCACAAAGGTTTTTTTGTTTGAATGTGCCATGTGGAACCATGATGGATTATTTATGATTATAAAGCTACCACACTTTTTATGTTTTTTTTTGCCATGTGTGCATGTTGAATAATGGGTGCATTATTCATGATTATACTTTTCACAAATGTTTTTGTTTTAATGTGCCATGTGGCATCATAATGTGTTGATTATTCATGATTATAGTTACATTTGTTTTATGTTTGAATGTGCCATGTGGCATCACAAAGGAATGATTATTCATGATTATAGTTGTCACAAAGTTTTTTTGTTTGAATGTGCCATGTGGCACCACAATGGATTATTTATGATTATAGCTATCACATTTTTATGTTTTTTGTTTGTATGTGCCATTTGGCAGCACAATGACATCAACAGGTAATCATCGCATCTTCTCCCCACCTTATTCAACCATCGTGTGAATTACCAAAATACTTAACATGTGAACCATTTATTTCCTCTATTTATAGCAACAGACTAACATTGTTCTTTATTTGTATTGCAGGTGAGATTTGAATCCATTTGTTGTCATCCATCAAGCTTAGTTAAGGTAATTTCGTATTTTTCACTAGTTTATTTATCACATCTACAATTAAAGGTGACATTTTCTTTCTACAAGTTCATTTATTTTTACTAGTTCATTTATTTCATTGCAGAGTTGAGGTGTTTGTTCTTATGTGAGCAACACATTTTGTTTATGAGCTAACTTTGATTGTATATCTCATTTATTTTAAAATATGATGTAAAAATTTATTATGGATGTTTGTTTCGAGGTGGTTCAACTATTAACCTTATGTTAGTTCATGTCAAAGCTTACACAAGCACTATTTTTCTCCTTTCCCAAACCCTTCCTCGATTTCCAATCGATTGGGAATGCATGATTTATTTACATTTTCACAATTTATAATCCTTTTATTAGTTTCCAACTAAACTCTAGACTTTAAACCTATAGGTCATTTGAATATCCTTAGGCTTATGTTAAGTTCCTTAACCAAAAGGCAAGTCCTTAACTTATAGACTCCCATTATTCCTTTCTAGACCCTGATATGGGCCTAAGACACCTAATTACTCTTCACTTCATCCCCTCACATGCTTATAGGCTTCGAGATTCTATCAAAACAACCATCACAAGCCAAAATCAAACTCATGTTTCTATTTATGTTCTATCAAGATGCTTACATCTTTATGTTCATTGTATATACACTACTATGTGGCTGAGGTGAAATTTATTTTTCAATATTACATCTCTAAACTTTTTCCACAATCGAATGTGGAGAACTTATTTCAGAGCTTTTGGGAAAATCCAACTGTGGGATTATTAACCTTATTCTTTTCGATTATGAGTATTAGGTTTTACATAAATATGTTTCTTTTGGCCTTCAAACTATTTTCCATCTTAGCAGACTTGACTCCTCTACTTGAAATTTATTGTAATATCATCCACGACAACTGGCTCATCACTACCCTCTATATCTAGCATATTATCACCTAAATTTTTTGATACTTTTGGTTCATTGATTGCAAGTTTAGTCTACTTGCTTTGGAGTGTAGTATACTTACTTCGGAGTGTATTCTATTATCACATACCCTATACATATGGTAGTGTTGTATGTGGTATACACTGTGTGTATATCACATAATAGAGGAAAAATATTGTCTATATTCACATACGAATGCAAGTAGATTATACTCTGAATAAAGTAGCCAACACTCCAAAGAAAGTAGCCAACACATCAAATTATATCGAACAACAACAATAACGTAAATTTATTTTTACTAGTTCATTAATTTCATTGCAGAGTTGAGGTGTTTGTTCTTGTGTGAGAAACACATTTTGTTTATGAGCTAACTTCAATTGTATATCTCATTTATTTTAAAAGATGATGTCAAAATTTCCTTATTCCATTGCTTCATTTTAGATAAGACAGACTTCCAAAGTATTGGACAAAATAATACATATAGAAACCTAGTTCGCTGGCCTAAAACGCTCGATAAGGTGGAGAAGAAAGTTGGAACTGTCAATGATGAATTGGAAAATGCCGAGAAGTATAACAGTGACCCTATTGCATCCAAGAGGAGAAGGGATGAATTGCATTCTAATATCTTTGGAGGTGAGCAACATAACAAATTATTTACTTTGAATTTTTTTACATTAATTTCACAAATGTGAAGACCGTAACATAATGCTTTCTCACAAAATTCGTTACAGAGGAGTCCTTACATAAAAATACGAGGAGATGGTTGAAGTTGACAAAAAACATATAAAGGTTTTGGAAGAGAAAATTGCTTTTTATGAAAAAGAGAACAAACAACTACGGGAAGAAAGAAAAGTTGTAAGGTTGAAGCTCATAGATCTGCATAAGACAAAGGCCAATATAGAGATGGACTTGATTCAACTACATAAGGCACATAAAAACCTGGAAACAATGAGTGCAGAAAAGTTACAAATGAAAGAAGTTGCCTTGGCCACGCTTCAAGAGGTGGTCACCATTCATGACCAGGAAAACAAACAATTGAAAGAACAATTGAAAAACATGTTGGGATGTGCACCCCTATGTAATGAGAAAACAAACTAAAAATGTGGCATAGCCACATGTTTGTAAAATTGTTTATTATTATAATTTGTAACACATCAACAATTATTAGTTGTGCAAATTATATTAATAATATTTGATGATATTTTACTTTATGTTTTGGATTCACATGTTCTTACTATAATTGTATTTTACTTTTAGTTACTATATGGATTTATGTCTTTGTTTCAATGGAAGACGACTGGGAAGATAAAATAAAATGGTAATGATGAATAAAATCTTACACAATGTTGTTACGAAAAATTGTAATGATGAATAAAATCTTACACGATGTTACGATCTTACATGATGAATGGATTTAGTTCTATCAGCAATGTAGCTCAATTGGAGTAGAGAAACAAATTATTTGTTTGCTCTAGTGTATTAATTTTAAAGTTATGTGAGAAAAGTTTGTGCATGTCAATATCTTAAAGGTATAGTAAAGAGGAAGCTTTTGCATACCAGCTAAAGTGGATTCTATATTATTTAGGTGAAGATTGGATGGTATTAATCTCTGGACACTTTATGTTAACAATTTTTGATGTATAATCTTGGATTGAACAATTTCCACCTCTTATCTCTTTTGTGGTATACACACAAGTGTGTATACAAAAAAACACTACCACAAGATAATACAAAGGTCCAGGTATGTGAGACAAACAAAATACAAGTATATGTAAATAATTAATGAATGATCATTCATTAATAAATGAATGGGGGTTATGGTATGACTATTTCAATTTATAATTAAATTTAGCACAATGGATTTGGGTTTTCTATGCTAGGGATTACCACGACTATACAGACTATATGCATGAGATGGACGAAGAGACGTTCATTTTCCTTAAAGTATCCAACACTCCAAGCAAGTATCCAACACATGAAGCAAGTGGCCAACACTCAAGCAAGTGGCCAACACATCAAATTACATCTGAACAATAATAATGTAAACTACACTATTAAATAGTAAAGTGTGTAGCATTATTCACTTAACTTGACACTCCTACATACTTACCAACTCATATTCAAAACCAAAATTGGCTCAAACTTATCTCTTTTGTGGTATACACATAGTGTGTACACCATAAACAACACTACCACATGATATTACCTAAGGCCTAGTTATGTGAGGCAAACAAAATACAAGTTTTTGTAAATAAGTAACGAATGATCATTCAATAATAAATGAATGGGGGTTATGGTATGACTATTTGTCCTAATTGAATTCTAATATATTTCCAACCTTCCAATCTCTTCATGGAATACACACAATGTGTATACCATAAACAACACTCGAAGCAAGTAGACTACACATCGAAGCAAGTGGCCAACACTTTCAAAGCAAGTAGCCAACACATCAAATTACATCTTAACAACAACAATAACATAAACTACACTATTAAATAGTAAAGTGTGTAGCATTATTCACTTAACTTGACACTCCTACATACTTACCAACTCATATTCAAAACCAAAATTGGCTCAAACTTATCTCTTCTGTGGTATACACACAATGTGTACACCACAAACAACACTACCACATGATATTACCTGAGGCCCAATTATGTGAGGCAAACAAAATACATGTTGACTATAAATAAGTAACGAATGATCATTCAATAATAAATGAATGGGGGTTATGGTATGACTATTTGTCCTAATTGAATTATAATATCTTTCCAACCTTCCAATATCTTATGTGGAATACACACAGTGTATATACCACAAACAACACTTTGAAGCAAGTAACCAACACCTTGAAGAAAGTATCCAACACTCCCAAGCAAGTAGACTCAACATCACAAGTGGCCAACAGAAATGAAGCAAGTAGCCAACACATCAAATTATATCTGAACAAAAACAATAACATAAACTACACTACCAAATAGTAAATTGTATTAACACAACTAGGAGTGAATAGTGAATAAATAGTAAATTAGTATTATGCTCAAATTATATCTAAACAACAAAACATGTAAATGGTAATAACGTAAACTAGATGGTGCACCCTACTCAATCAACCAAGACTCAAAATTTAACTGTAGGTCTAAAATGATTCATAACAAACATTAATTCCACTCAAATCTTGTATACAAATTCCTATTCACATATTAGTCTCAGTCAAGGTTATACTTGCATGCAAAAAGGAGATAACAAATTCTTTAATCCCTGAGTGTTAGGAGTGTCATTCATTACCTTGTCTTTGTTTGAATCATCATCATGTTATTACTCATGTCTTATCATTCCAAAGCAACCAATCAGAGGGTCAAATTTATCATGAATAGAGGTTCATTGTCCTCAAAGTTGAGGTACTCTTTTACATATGAATGCAAGTAGACTATACTCTAAAGCAAGTGGCCAACACTCCAAGCAAGTAGCCAACACATCAAAATATATCTGAATAACAACAATAACATAAACTACACTATTAAATAGTAAATTATGTAGCATTATCCATAACAATTAAAATTTGCAATCAATTGACATATTGAACATCTCAATAACCTGACATATCTATGTTCGTGACATATGAACTATGGTAGACTATACTCCGAAGCAAGTTGAGTAAAGCACCTATGTCCTATAAGACAATTATCTTAATGAATAATTGCATACATTTTTTCCTTTTGACGTATGGGTATAAAGCATTTGGGCTTTACAATTAATTAGGAGTGAATAAAGTTTTATTAACACATCAAATTATACATGAACAAAAAAACATGTAAATGGTAATAACGTAAACTAGACTATTAGATAGTAAATTGTGTAGCATTATACATAACAATTAAATGTTGCAATCAATTGACATATTGAACATCTCAATAAGCTGACATATCTGAATAAAATTTTATCAACACATCAACTTATAACACATCAATTAGTAGGTTCATAATGTGTGTTTGTAATAAACCACCCCCAGGCATCCTTTACCTTATTACGAAAGGAAAGATTGAGGCTTCCTTTACCTTCTTAGGAAATACAAACCCTCGCGTTAAAGCATACTTGTTTCCCTTCCTTTGGATTATGCCCTAAGTAGTCTTGCTACGGTCTATATTCAGTCTTGCTTCAGATTATTCCATGAACTATTCATTATCGTTCTAGTTGCGTGTATCCCTTTCTCGTTGTAGAAGAATGGGGCATAAAAAATATTCAGAACCAGAGTCCGCATCCATTTTATTGTGAGATAAACAAGTATCAGAGCTATTTGAAAAGGCAGGATGGTTGGAGTTCATGAAGAAATTTGAAGGCTATAAGGAAGCAATAGTGGAAGAATTCATCGAAAATTTCAAGGGAAGCTCTTCGAAGGTAAGAGGCATGAAGATTACTATCAATAGTAAGATCATTAGTGCAATTTTAGGGATTCCTTGTGAAGGGTTGTAGATTTCAGGAAGGTCTACATACAAAGACCTAATTCAAATTTTTCATGACAAAGGAGATCCTGAATGTAATCGACACTTAACAAAGAAAAAAACATCAAGGCATTAGGAGGGATACAATTATTGAATCCTATGGGGACAACCGCCTTTTAGATAGTGAAGTATTTCACTTGCGAAGGTGAATACAATGTCCTAACAAGTGATACAATGCGGATTCTCATTCATTTGAAACAGGGTTTGCACAAACTAGTGCATCGAGTCAATTTACCTCAATATTTGTGTGACAACATCCTCAATATGGCCACTAGATATAAAGAGAATAAAGGAGTAGTCAAGCACCATGGTCTCATTTACTTGATTTTCAACACTCCATCAAAGAACAGAAGGGTAAAAAGGGTTGGAGAAATTTGTGTAGGAGATGGATAAATTTCCCAAGAAAAACAAAGGCAGTCTCTCTGAATATATTGCACCCAAATCAACTCCATCCCTCACTAAACTTAAAAGAGAAATGATGACACCTCAAGATGAACAGGGGAGATATCTCTGAAGACTACATCTGTTGTAAAAATTGCCAAAAGAAAATGAAAATTGATGAAATTGGGAGAAGTAACTAGGAAAAGAAAACAAAAATTGATTCTTCATGAGGATGAAGACATCGAGGAGGCAGCTGAAATTTTGGGAAGCATAAATTCAATTGAAGGAGAAATGGAAATCACTGAACAAATGAGTCTTGACACTTTGCATAGCCATCTACTTGACGAGGGAAACATAAAAAGGAAAGGCTATACTTATAGAAGAAGAACCTATATCTCCCACTTCACTAGGTCAAATGTTGAAGAAGATCAATAAAGCATGTTTCTCCTCTCAAAGCTTATAAGCAATCATCAAGCAACAGTGAGAGGAAATAGAGTTTCTAAAAATAAAGGTACAATCAAAAGAAACCCTCATCTCTTCTCTACAATTGCAAATTGAAAAACTTCAAATGCAATGCAAGGAAAAGGAAGAAACATCCCTTTCCAATGCTAAAGTAAAAGTTGATAAGGAAGTTCAAACTTCCTTGAACATACGAGGATGTCGTTAATTGTGTGGGGTACAATTTGTAACAATTATGAAAAATTACATTCTCAAAATGAGACATTAAAAAATTAGTTGGAAGAGGAGAAGATGGAAAGGGAAGAAATAGAAAAGCAAAAGAAAAATATCAAAAAGGACCTACAAGGCTACCTATGAAGTAGGGGAAAAAAAAATTTCTGTAGAAGACCTTCGTCAGTAGATAGTGCTTTCTTGGAGGAACATTTCTATAGGTGGCAATTATCAAGAATATTTTGTGAATTGCCTTATGAAATAAACAATGACATAGAATTTTTTAAGGCATTTACAAGAAGCTCCACTGAACATCAAAATATCATGTGTGAATTGTTCAGTGCAAAATCACAACACCCCCAAATGAGCTCTACAGGTCTACTTTTCTAAGGCAGGGTCATTTGGTGTGATTGCATAACATGGAACTTTCCCCAAGGTGTGGGCCTTTGAAAAATGGAAAAGCTCTCCAGATTAAAGGTCAGTTCCTTATTCCTCTGTTTAGGTGCATGTGTGGGAGCTTGTAGAGGGTTTATCTCTATACTTAGTCTAAAACTTTCCAAGGAGACAGGGATAAAAGAGTATAAGAAATAAGAAATGACTAAACTACCAAGTGATGCACCAAAGGAATGATGAACACTTATTTTGTTAATAGACACAAACCAACAAAATGCATTTAATAAAAAGCACTGGAGAAGCTTTTGATATGTAATGGGAGATGGGATGAAAGCAAAAAGACAAGAAAGGATCTAAAATTGATCAAGACTGTTTTATTGCTCAACTCAAATTGATACATCCATTACAAAGTATAAATGATGAAATGTAATGCAATTTCGATAGAAGGCTCAGATACCCCACAGCATCCCTTCACTAGAAGGAGAAGGGAGCCTGCAAAAAACAAAGAATGTCCAAATTGGGAGAATGAATCTAGGAAAAGAAAATTTATAGATTGATTCTTCTGAAAGAAGAGAGAGAGAGAACGAGAAAAGTAGGTTAAAGCTCAACCACCATTTTTTAATGCCTAAAGGATGAAATGGAAATCTCCCCAACTGAGTCTTGAAACTTTGCATCATCAATCCTTAGTTTGGTGCCTTGAAGGAAGAGGAAACGGTGAAACAAATCAAATCTGATCTGGTTGTTGAGGCAAGAAGATCTTGCATTGAAAGATCGAAGACATTTCCTCCATTTTTATTCACCTAACCTCCTCAAAATTAAAGTTTCACACCTCCATGGCATGGGTGAGACCGAGATCTTTCCAATGGCATGTGATTTTCAATATTTTAAGCAATCGAGTCTAAAGATACCCTTGAAAGTTAGAGTTTCTAAAATATAGGAAGGCGGGAAAACAACTTGAAAAATGGGTCCCCTTTTGATATCGACACGTGGCAGCCAAAGCAAGGAAAAAAAATTGGGCCTACGAGGTCCGCTAAATAAAATTTATCTTTTTCCCTTTCCTCTAATTCATCGCTTGGATTGACTCGAGCCCAAATGATGACTTTTGTAACAATTATGAAAATTGAGTTGCGGGCCATTTTGTAACTTTTACCCCTTTTAAGATAACAAGGGCAAAAACCAAATTTTTCCTCGAAAGTTCACTTTCCCTACAGGACATACAGCCTTGAACTGTAGGGCACTCGTTTAGAAATATTTTCTCTATTCACCCCTTCAATCAATGTCATACTAACACTTGAGAATTCTCCACTGGAACACCTTTATACTTAGCCAATTTTGAAGCCCTTTTCTATCCACCTTGACTGAATTCCTCCTAAGGATCGTGGTTGATCCAATATTTGGCATGGGGTAAAAATATGGACAACATGAATTCCACTTGACTAATCTCCTTTTGGGTCACATGTCATATTTTCAAATAAATCTCTTTATGGGAAGGTCCCAATTAAGAGCCTTCACTTATACAATGTAAAATCAAATAGAATGGGATCGAAGGATAGATGATTATTTTACAAAAATGAAGGCAAAAGGTTTGTGCATGAGGCCTCAATTTCCCAAACTAGACTAGGATTTTTCATTTAGGGCTTTGGCCTATCATCCCAATATTGAGAACCATCATATTGCTAAGCTAAAAGAGTGCATTGCAAGTGTTCACAAATTCCTTCCTGAAATAGAGTTTGCAAAATCATTGGCAGCGTGCAACAAAAGGTGGGATACATTGAACCTTCCCTTGAAAAGGAGGGAGGTACTTTCACCCACAAATATAAGGTGGTCTATGAGAAGAGCTATGGAAATTACAAAGATGATTCCACAAATTTTTCAAACACAAGGCAAGAAATGGATAGGAATGTGGTTTAGACCGCCACTTATTCTTTGCCCCATGCCTTCTTGGAAAACATCATCATTGCAGAGTGATGAAGCATTTGAGAAATGGAAAACAAATGTTGAAGAGCATGAAGGGTTTTGTGTCTCATTGGAAAAAACACATGGTCACTTCACAAAAGTGTTTTTGACTTGAGAAAATATATGGAGGACAGGATTTTAGATCCATAGTTTAAAGTGCCTAAGAAGGATGTGGTCGAGCATCAGGATAATGCATAGAAGCAACTTTCTTTGGAGTGTTGGATACTTTCTTGGAGTATAGTCTACTTGCTTTGGATTGTTGGATACTTGCTTTAGAGTATAGTCTACTTTCTTTGGAGTATAGTCTACTTGCTTTAGAGTGTTGGATACTTGTTTGAGTATAGTCTACCATAGTTAATATGTAGTGAACAAATATATGTTAGGTTTTTAAGATGTTAGAATAATCTTCTTGCTTCCAAGTGTAGTCTACTTGCTTCAGAGTGTTTTTAAGATGGTGTTGATGTTAATGAATTTTTCATATTTTGTGTGTGTATCATAACTTTTGTTCCTTCACCTTGTTTTTGAACTGCTTCTACAAATTTTTTAGTGATTTCCATTAGCTGAGAAATATATGAGTGAGTGACTTCTTGAGTGGTCTTAAATCCTTAAAACCTTCGAGTTATCCTTTATTATGCTTATTATATGTTATGTACCAATTTCCAGAGCTTACTTTAAAGTACAAGTCTTAATTTTCTTATTGAATGTACATGTAATGTCTCCAAACTACCTTCATCTTACAATCCCTAAGAGGGTTTCTAAACTGCCCGAGAAAATAGTTTTGGTATAAAATGCAAAATACCCCAATCAAAACCTTCAAACTTAATTCTAACATGTGGATGTACTACCTATTTTTAGCATAATTTGACTCTACTTGCTTGGTGTATAGTCTCCTTTAGTTGGTGTATAGTCAACTTGCTTCAGAGTATAGTCTACTTGCTTCGGAGTGTTGGCTACTTGCTTCAGAGTCTACTTGCTACATTCTAGGAAAAAATCTAGGATTTTGTAGGCCTTAGAGCCTTCAAATTCTCAGAGAGTTAAATTTTAAGGTCAAAGCACCACCTTACACTTCTTGAATTCAAGTTTCACACCCTCCTTTAGATATTTTGACCTCTTGCTGGGTATCTCTATCTTGTCTAGTCTCTTCACTGTGACTGTTAGCAATAAAATACCACAAAAGAAGTTATAAACCCTTGAATGATTCAATACCTCTTTGTTGTGTGCTCAGAGCTTCCTAAAGAGTTTCTTCACTTATCTATCAATAACCCCTACTAGGCACTTAAATAAGCTTCTACATGTCACTAGTGAGATTGTCAAGTTTCTCTTTCTCCAAGGATGATCTCCCAAGACAATGCATTAAATGCTACAAGCATGCTTTATATCCTTCATTCAATTTATCACAACCACTCAGATCATTGGAACCTCAGGAAATGATCATCTCACTCTCCTTTGCAAGAATTGTCAATTTGGGTTTCTTGACAACACAGTCAATGGAATGATGCCGAGAGAACAAAACTCAAGGTCCTAGGAGGAAGTATTAATTATTTTGAGATATTATTATAGAGTTTTGAGGTGTGTACCAAATGGCTTGATCCATCTCTGAGTGCAAATGTCTATCCCTTCCATACATTCCTTGTTATGGAAACTTGGCTTCTAGATTCTAAGTGAACTCAAATTACAAAATTTGATTTTCAAGACTCTAAATCACTCTATCTATACAATACTCTACAAATCATCATATTCTCACCATGTTCTTACATGGCTTAAGATCATCTAATCTATGTGAAATTCCACAAGTAGAGTATTTTCCTTCCACAATATTCTTGATTCCTCTACACTAGCTTCCACTTGAAATTCCTCTTTTTGTCCTAATTGAACTCTAATATCTTTCCAACCTTCCAATCACTATTAACACCTTTATATGAGTGTGTATAGTTCAAGAATGCAAACTAAAGAGAAGTTAGACATGAGATCATATAGATAGATAGTTGTTTTGGTGAATGATAAATCCCAATGAGTGTAGTGATCTTCCTTTGAGAGTATACTCTACTTGCTTCGGCGTATAGTCTCCTTTAGTTGGTGTATAGTCTACTTGATTGAAGTATAGTCTACTTGCTTCAGAGTATAGTCTACTTGCTACGGATTACAATCTACTTGCTTTGGAGTATAGTCTACCATAGTTAATATGTCATGAACAGAGATGTTATCCTTTATTATGCACCTTAGATGTTATGTACCAATTTCTAGAGCTTACTTCAAAGTTCAAGTCTTAATTTGCAATTTTGAAATTAAATCATCCATACTAGCTATCACAAGTTTGGACCATAGATTGATATCCATCCATACTAGGTCCTTTCATGCTCCAAAGAAATCAACTTCTAAGAAGAAATCATTAATACTTACCTTCCTCTAACTTGCTTTTGGTTTCTCTAGTTAGTTCTAGGAAACTTCTAAGAACTCTTTCTTCTTTTCCTTCAAGTGCTCCTCTTCTCTTAATATGTTCCATGTTTTCCACTTACAACAATGTCAAAACCCACCTTATCCTACTTCAAAATAGATTTGGATAGTCAGCTATACCCAAGTAGCTTGTTTCTTGCTTCTTAGTGATCTTCAGTCCATGTAGCCTTGGACTACCCATAGTCAAACTCACATTAAGGTTCCCATATTGAATCATTTGCTTCATTAGATTCTCTTCACCATACCTGAGGTGTTTGCAAAAATTTAGAACCTAGGTCCTCAATTAGCTTCCTCAACCTTACTTTTCCTCCTTAGGTTTATTAGGCCAAAATTAGGCCTGAGACAATCTTGTTTGGCTTATAAATTTTATTATAAATTTTCATTGAATGGAGTGTTAAAGATCCAAGTTTCTCTTCCCTTAGAGCTAAAAGTAAATTTCTAGGCATCCTTTTTAGCCTTAATCGTATTTAAGCACCTGGGCTTGAATTGTCACAAAAATAATAATTTCGCACCACTAGTTTTTTAAGTTTTCTTCATAATATCTTAGTACACTTCTTCCTCAACCTAACTTGAAGATTTCAAGGCAATTGGAGGTTATTTGATGTATAAAAAGACAAGCCCTAGGTAGATTCCATTGTTCATCACAGTAATGCCCGAGAAAGCTAAGTTCACTATAACTTCTCTTAAACTCAATTTCAAAGCATAAATTTTTAATGTAGATTTATGAGCACCTTGGCCTCGAGATGATCTTACTAGAAACGTTGAAGAATGCTTGAACTTTCCCTTTCTTAGTGCTTTGCAGGCTTAACCTGTAGATGTCAATATCATAAATTGTAGACTCCTTCCTCTTAGACATTCCTAACTCAAGTTCTCAATGATTTCACACTTCACCTCTCTAAATACATCAAACAATGTCTTTACAACTTTGAGATGATGAATGTTAACCCTTAATACAAATTCAGACCTTAATATTTCTTGCTTCAATTCATAACTCTGAATTCAATTTGGATTCACAATATCAATCTCACTCTCCTTTAGGCTAATTTGGGTTCTGAAACCCTCCTTCCTCAAAATAGCCATAGAAATTTATCTTCAACACTTAAGATACTTTGTAAAGGACTGTATGGATGAATGGTTTCCCTAACAAATGATTAAATCAAACTAGTCTTTTCCTTATAATGATTCTTGATTCTCACAATTTCCATGATTTACCAATCACTTTTGTTTTTCCTAATTGAACTCTAATATCTTTCCAACCTTCCAATCACTATTACCAATCATTATATAGGTGTCTATGAGTGTCTATAGTTCAAGAACCCAAACAAAGAGAAGTTAGACATGAGATTAAATGCTTAGTTATGTTGTGATATTATAAATCATAAATAGAGTCTAGGATCTCTTCCTTCGGAGTAAACACTTGCTTAACATGATATGGTCTCCTTTAGTTGGTGTATAGTTTACTTGAGAAACCATGGAATGTTTTTTGAGAAAATTTAGGAGGAATGGGGAATAATATTGATGTAGAGGCTTTAGGTCCTATAACAATGGAAAAATGTTATAATTATGGTTTCAAATATTTCATAAATAGCTTCATATGTTGTCATCTATACAATGTTATTTACAAAACCATTTTTTTATGAAAACAATGATATTTCCTCTTTATACTTCCTCTCAAAAGTTGTGAAAGATTAAGAGTGCTATCTTAAAAGTTATCAAAGAGTCTGAATTTTCTACAAAAGAAACTATTTGTAGTGATGAATCTGGTTACTAGATTTAGAATGTTAATCTTTTTGAATTTTTCTAAAACATTTTGTTGGGATTTATAGAATTTTTAAAATTTGAAAATGTAACCAATTTGGGCATTCCCATTCGAATGGAAATCAAGGGAGGAGTTTCAAGTAGTGAAAACATTCTTGTTCTTGTATGCATTTTCCATGTGTGACTGTGTAGTCTACTTTGCTCTTATTAAATGGTAATAGGAAAGTTGATGCATGTTGATAACAAGTTAAAATTGATCTATGAAGAAGATTATACCAAGGTTTGTGTGTGGAAATCACTTTGTGTATTGGTGCATGCTTGGTCTTTACCCTTTAAGAGTTATGGAATGAATGAATGAAACTTGTATATCCCTTCAAATATCTTTTATCCTTCCTTAGACAAGTTGGAGAACCAAGGCAAGTTTATACTTTGTTTCTTGCAAATTAATTGTTTCTTGCAAGTTTATAGTCTGTGTCTCCATTACCACTGGTAAGAAAATACCTTATCTAGCACAATTATACCTACAATGAAAGTTTGAAACTTTAAGCCAAGTTATAATGAAATTTGTGCCAAGAAAGGACCCTCTCTACTGATTGTGAATTACAACAAGAAGCTAGCTAGGGCCTAAGCTTAGGGATATCAAATCAATACATTTCCTCCTAAAATTTGGTACAAACAATAATGAGGAGGTACACTAAGTGTTTCAAGGAGAATTTTCAAAATTTCATTGGTGCATTTAAGATATTTCTTTACCATTCTTGCTAGGAATTTGTACATAGGTTAGAGAAGGCTAATTGTGAGGAGAGCCTAACAAAGGAGGTATATGTTAGACTTTGAGGTCAAGTCTGAAATCTTGTAGGGAGTTTGTAAGCCTTGTTGGGTGTCCAAAAGGTCAATTATTTCATGATCATTTCTTTCATGACATTAATTTTCTATACATAGTCTTATTGCTTTATTTTCATGCACTCTATATTGTCCCAAAATTTACTTGTCTCCCTTACACTTCAAACTATGTATCTGCTCTAATTAATATCTACTAAATAACCCTGATTTTGAACTATTATACCATTGATTTTGTTACTTGGAATCATCACAGTCATTTGCTATATCTGATCTTTTCCACACTCTCATTTCTTTTCACACACACATCACATTTCTCCTTATATTATTTGATTCATCAGTATATTTGAGGCATAGAAGAATGGTTCACTCACTCAATCATCTTTTGAAAATAACATACTTGATCACACCTTTCATAACCCTTGAGAATAAAAAATGTTTGATTTGATTTAAAAACCATAAGATATTTGAAGAACTCCCTTAAACATGAATTTAACATAATACATCTAAGAGCAAGATTCAATTGGATTGCAACTCCTTTAAGCAACTTTAGAGTATTAGTAATGAGCACTACACCACTTTAAATCTTAACACATTATCAAGAATACTTTGAAGACCTTGTCTAGATCATTTAGAGAAAAAATATTCACTGTTATTGCATCATACACTTGTTCTTAAGCCCTCTTTTATAATTGTTAAAGTGCAATAACACCTAATTTTAGTTGTGCAAACACTGAATAAGATGAAGGATGCAAGTTGACCCCTGATAACATCTTCAACCACCATTGAGGGAAGATAGAGAACATATACCAAGTGCCCATCAAGCTCCGGTGCTTGTATAAACTTGAATAATCCTTTTGAAGAGCTAAAATTGACAAACTCATGGAAGTTATCCTTTGAGATGAGAAGTCATTAGAAGCACTGACTGGGATTGGTGACTTGAACACAAAACCATGACCCAAGAAGTATGAAAAAACACCAAAACATATCCAATGAATATTTCCAAAGTTCAAACTAGTCATTTGAGATCGAGGTTTACCTTTTGCTTCTTTCCATTCAAAACACAATCCAGGAGAGAGAAAAATTGCTCCACTAAAATGCTCATATCTTTTCAAATACACCTCCTTTTGAAAAACCACTTTTTGCACATGATTTCTAGGAAAATTTAATTTAAAAATTCCTTCTATGATTTATTCAAAGGAGCCTCATAAAAATTTTGACCCTTAAGAAGCCAGGCTGCTCCAAATGCACTTTTTAAGAAGGTAGTTTTGCAAAAACTTGAACAACTTGCCCAAATGACCTCACAATGACCTGAAATTTTGCATGAAGCACAAAGACACATTCATCCATCATATCCCATGATTTTTTTGATAGGAATAGGTCTAAAATTTTCTAACCTATCTCATTTGCATGCAAGAATAGCTGAGTTCCCAAAGGGCAACTTTGGATAACTTTTGAATCTTCCCTTCATGACCTAGAATTAAAAAGGAATGATAACCAGATCGTATAAAGCCAATAACATATATGCTAATCAAACATCATGATCAATAAGATGGAAGCAATTCTCCAAAATAACTTTACATAAACCTTTGCAATCAAATGAGCAGCAATATCATATATTATTATGGAACTCAATGAAATATAATGAGAATGGGCCTTGCTTATATAAGCAAGGAATAACAATATAAGAACCATTCAAGGTCGTAGATCAAGCCATAAATCATGGAAATAACTAGTCATCAAAGAACTAGTTAAGTCCATAGATTTATGAGAGAACTAGACATCAAGGATCTAGTCAATACCATAGATCAAGGAAAGAACTAGTCAATACCATAGATCAAGGAAAGAACTATACCTAACAACTAGATAATATCCCCTAATATCTAAATAAATAAAAGGAAATATCCACACACATAAGTGGGTGAGGATAAATACAATAAAGGTAAATAAAGTACCTAGGTGAACATGAGCTAAGGTAAATACCTACTCTAACACCCCCTCAAGTGAAGCTAGGGGCCAAAATAGAAGTGGCATGTCCATAGTATGAGTCCCAAAACTAGGCTTGATGAGGTACTCATGTACAATATATCCATGAAGAAATCTCGAACCAAAAGAAGGAAAGAATCCTGCTAGAAGGAAAGAGAAAGAAGAAGAAGAAGGAAGATGTTCTCATGAACACCCCCAAGAACAACTTCGAAACCCCAAGCATTCCACGTAACTCAAGGTAGCGAGGTGATGCAAAAGGCTTTGTAAAGATGTCTCGCAACTCTGTTGTTGAGTGGAATGTACTCCAAGCAAAGAACTCCATCTGAATGTGCTAACGAATGAAGTGGATGTGTATCTCAATATGCTTGGTCCGCTGGTGCTCAACTGGGTTGAGAAATGTGAATTACACTTTGGTTGTCACACCAAAGTATTCGGTGAATCCTATGGGAATCCAAACTCTATCAATAACTTTCAAAGCCAAAGAATCTATCGACTCAGCTGTAATTGCTGCCCTGTACTCTGCCTCTGAAGATGAAAGTGCAATAGCCTATTGCTTTTTACATGCCCAAGAAACTAGAGAAGAACCAAGAAAAAAAGATAGCCAAAAGTGGAACACATGTCATCAATAAAACCTGCCCAATCTAAATCTGTATACCCAACCAACTGAGTAGAACCCCTAGTGTAGTGTAGGCCAAAGTGGGAAGTGCCATGTAAATAGCACAAAATCCTTTTAGCAGCTTCTGCCAGTGACTACTATGAGGAGAATGTGCAAACCAAGATACAAGCCCTACTACAAATGAAATATCAGGTGAGTATGGGTCAAGTACATGAGACTCCCAACCAACTGCCTATACAATGTAGGATCACAAAGTGGTGTGGTACATGTGGAAGTAAGAGTAACTCCAGACTGAAAAGGAGATGGACTTGGCTTGCAATCAGCCATATCAAAGCACCTAAGAAGATCATGGGTGTACTTTTTTCTGACTCAAATGAATCCCTAAATATGTCTGAGAAATATACAAACCAAGGAAATAATGCAATAGCCCAAGATCTGTCATGTCAAACTGTGTAGAAAGAGCCCTCTGAATACTCTGAATGTGGGAAGAAGAGCTCAGTAAGTAACAGATCATCAACATACAAGACAAGTATCACAATATCCTCACCAACATGCTGGAGATACACTGTATGATGGAGTGGCAATGAACAAAAATTAGTAGATAGAAGAAAATAATCCATCTTCTCATACCAAGCCCGAGGGGCTTGTTTGAGACCGTAGAGAGACCTTCAGAGCCTACAAACAAGAGAAGAATCCTAAACAAATCCAGCTTGGTTGCTCCATGTATATTTCTCTTGTAAATCTCCATGTAAGAAGGCACTCTTCACGTCCATCTAGTATACGGCCACCCCTATGATGCAGCAATAGCAAGTACAAGGTGTATAGAATCCATCTTGGCAAAGTGTAAAAGTCTCAGAGTAATCAATACCTTCAACTTGTGAAAACCCTTTGCAACAAGATGAGCCTTATACTTGTCAATGGACCCATCAACTACGTATTTGGTTCAAGTATACCCACTTACACCTAACCATCTTTCTTCCTTTAGGAAGAGATACCAAATCCCAAGTATGATTCTTCATCAAAGAAGAATACTCAGCTTGCCATCGCATCATCCCACTCTGTATCCCATGAGCCTTTGAAAAAGATTATGGATCCTCAGAAACTACCTGACACAAAATTCCAAAACCTATAGAATGTGTGTGATGATGCCTAGTGGGTGGAAGATCCTCTATGAAAGGTGTTTCCTCAGAAACTGTAGTATGAGCCCACTTAGGCATAGTGACAACATCATTAGTGGGAATAGGATCCTCAATGACATCTATAACCTCCTCATCAATCTCCTCAAAGAAAGGATCCTCAAGATGAGATGAAGAAGAAGAAGGAGGCATGGAAGAAGATGAAGAATCATGAGGAGTGAAGCGCTCATCAAACTGAACATGTGTTCAAAAAGAACATCATGTGTATCAGGATCTAAAAGACGATAATCTCTCATGTCCTCACAATACCCTACAAAGATCAAGGGTTTACTCTTCTTATCCAAAGATTTCCTTTTCTTCTTTAGCACAAAGGCCCAAGCATGGCTCCCAAAGACTCAAAAAATGAGACATCTGGCTTAGTGTTGGACCAAGCTTCCTCTGGAGTCAAATGCTCAAGTGCTCTGTGTGGTGTGTGATTCTAAATATAGTTAGCACAATTAACTACTTCTACCCAATAGATAGGAGGTATATATCTAGAATGCATCATATAGTTAGCCATTTCCTTCAAAGTTCTATTCTTCCTTTCTAAGCCATTTGTTGTGGAGTATGAGGAACAGAATGTTGGTGAATAATGCCTTGAGTTGCCAAAAATTCAGAAAACTCATTGTTGAAGTACTCCCCCCCATTATCAATATGAAGGTTCTTTATGCAACTAGAAGATTGTTTCTCAACCAAAGCCTTGAAGACTTTGAAGTGTGAAAAACATCACTTTTTTTACTTGAGAAAATAAACCCAAGTACGCCTCGAGAAATTATCAATAAAGGTAAGTGCATACTTAGCTCCATTGAAAGAGGGGGTAGGAAAAACCATCAAGTCACTATGCACAAGCTCAAGTGGTGAAGAAGCTCTCTTAGACAAATTCTTAGGAAAAGGATCTTGGTGTTGTTTCCCTAATGCACAACCATGACAAACTCCCTCAAGACAAGAAACTCTAGGAAGACCATCTACCATACCATGAGTGCTCAACTCCTTCAAATATCTATAATTAAGATGTCCAAATCTTTCATGCCAAAGCTTACTCTCTAAATCTGCATGAGAAACCAATCTGTCCCTATAGAAGAAGTGTCATCAAAACCCTCAAAGTGATATAGTCTAGAACTATGATCAACAATACCCTGAGTAACAAGTGAATAAGGCTCCAACAAAGTTCTTACTTCTGCCCCATGTGGTGTAAAAGTCACTATTTTTCCTTGACCAAAATGAAAATTTGATATACAGAAAGCAAATTTGTAGTGATGTTAGGAACATATAGTGCATCTTGGATATTTCCACCATCAAGTTGTATATCACCTTTTCCCTCAAAAGAAAGAAAGGAAGAATCTCCAACCTCAATTTTGGAAGTAGAACTCAAACCTAGAGAAACAAAAGACTCCTGGAAGAAGTCATGTGATGAGAAGCACCATAATCTATAACCCAATTGTCGCAAGTGGTGACTGAGATCTTCCAACAACATTAAGTGATTTTCCATGTTGATTAGAAGGAGGTGGAGTGGAGATAGAAATTTTGTGTTTCTTGATTGCATCCTCTAAGGCTTGCATTCGCTTATAACACCTATGTTCTTCATGATTACTACCCCCACAAAAAGAGCATGAACGGCTAGACTTATTCTTGGATTTAGAAGACTCCTTGGGTTTTGAGTTGTTTTCTTTGGGTTTAGGAGCATTTTGAGATGGAGAAGGTGTGGATTTGGTTTTACTGTTTGGTTTTCCCTTGCCCTTAGGATTAGATGCAACTAATGCCTTTTGAGAGGTGGAAGACTCAAGGTGAGACAATTTGGATTCTTCCTAGTAAGTCTTTCACAAAATGTTTCTAAGTTAGGCATTTTGAATGTGTCACCTAAGGCATCCATGCTAGAGAAAAAGGTAGAAGAAAAATTTGGAATGGTCCTCTCAACTTGGATAGAATCAAGTAAACACACTCTTCATCTTTCTTATCTCTTCCACTCCCCTTCAATTGTGTCAACAAATGCTTGAACTTGGTAAGATAGTCTATAATTGTTGGAAAATCTTTAGGATTAAGAGAGGTGATCTCAATTTCAAGTTGCATGGCTCTCATATGATCCACCTTACCAAATAAATCCTCCAATTTCTCCCATATTTTGAAAGGAGAGTCACACTTTTCCAAATGAAATAAAAGACTGTCACTTACATAAGTTCCTATCAAACCCATACACTCATCAAATTTGCACTGGTACTAAAATTTCTCATATTCTCTAGTGAACATTGGTTGTTCTGAAGAAGTTAAAGCCCATAATCCTTTCCACTTAATTATTGTTTCCATTCTTGGTTTCCATGTGTGGTAATTATGTGTTGTTAATGGCTCAACATGATCTAATGCAGAAGTAGATGCCATCCTCAAAAAATCACCAAAATAAATGCAAGAACCAAGCAATGCAACAAGACCCCAAACAATGCAACAAGATCCCCCTAGATTTTGGCACTTTATAATGAGTGCATGTTACAATATGGCACTTTATAATTATAGTGTGATTCTCAAAATAAATATTTCCAATGGAAAGAGCATGGAAAAACAAGCACTTTTGTAAAAAATGGCACTCAAAACCGAGTTACCGATCAAAAGTTACAAGTTTTTCAATATTATGCTCTACTATTTATTTTAGTTGCTACTAAAATAGAATAAAATACTCTTTCCTTCACCACACAAATAAAATGAAAGGGGGTGGAGTTAAGCACCTACTAGTAGGAATCACAAGCTTTAAGCCCTCATATGACCATACCATATGACTAGGAGCTAAGGATTTCAATTCCGTAGAATAACTTTACATAAACCTTTGCAAACAAATGAGCAAAGCAATATCTTATATTATTATGGAACTCAATGAAATATAATGAGAATGGGCCTTACTTATATATGTAAGGAATAACAATCTAAGAACCATTCAAAGTCATAGATCAAGCCATAAATCATGGAAAGAACTAGTCATCAAAGAACTAGTTAAGTCCATAAATTTATGAGAGAACCAGACATCAAGGATCTAGTCAATGCCATAGATCAAGGAAAGAACTAGTCAATACCATAGATCAAGGAAAGAACTATACCTAACAACTATATAATATCCCCCTAATATCTAAATAAATAAAAGGAAATATCCACACACATAAGTGGGTGAGGATAAATACAATAAAGGTAAATAAAGTACCTAGGTGAACACGAGCTAAGGTAAATACCTACTCTAACAAGAATAAGCTTTATTTTTCCTCAAATATTTCTTCGACAACATTACTAATGTGCTTCCATGCTCTCATAATATTTTCATGACCTGTACCATCCTTTCATACCTCATTAGGCTCAAGAAATAGGCCTAAATGAATCAGTTTGACCTAAGACTTCCACCAACTGACCTGATACTCATTGTAAGAGCTTTTTATCATGTTTATACCATTATACCTGACTTGTACCACATCCTAACCAGCCATGCCTGCCATGTCCATGCTTCCACTGGACTCCTACCTCACCAACCAAACTTGTAGGGCACTGAGACCATCCTGAACTTCCTTACAAGGTCTCACTTCACCTTTCACTACTTTTCCATCAATGCCACTTGACATCAATGACAACACCAATGACCATGATTCAACAGAAAAGTAGTGAAATGTGAGGAGGATAAATTACATAACCTATGAGGGGTATATTGGATGAAATATCATCAATCTCAGATTAAGAAACAGGGTAAGAAGATGCACTAGAACCTTTTATGAGGTAATTAGCCTAATTCTTGCATCTACAAGCCTAATTTAGTGCATTGTGAATCTTGTATGACCTTCCATATGCAAAGTAAGGTGATTTTAGCTGGTATAAGCCTTGTAATAGATGATTTGAAAGTTGTTGATGCTATGAAGCCACATCACCATCACTCTTGCATCACATTGATTGATCAATAATAGTAAAATAGTTACAAAGTATCATAAATACCTCCTTGGCTTGAATTTGGTTCATAAGTGACCTTTTATTCTTCATGATGATATCATGTATGCCAACTACTTAACAAAAAGAGTGACCTCAAAGAAAAGAGCTACAATTTCACATAATTGGTCATATTTTGGAGCCACCAAACCATAATTGAGACCTTACAACACCTAAAGAACCTATCAAACCAACTAGACCTCCTACAAATACCAAAGAAACCAAAAACCACGTAAGAGATTTACAAATTTTTGGATAGACAAACTATATGTAAGTACATATACTCACTCAAAACAAATGCACAATCTGTATGGGTAGTAAGAGTACTTAAAAATCAACCACACTATTATACCTGGGGAGATCAACCTCCTCAGAAAACTTTACACATATTTCATGTAAACATTGGGTACATACAGTCTCCCTGTAGGTTTCTTTCTCTGTTTTGCAATAAATAAGAAGTATCAACCTAAAATCCACCTTACACCTTCATCTCAGAGGTCTACAATCTCTACCAATGGTCCTGTATCAGTATTATTCACACTCATGCATGCAAGGAAATGCTCAGACCCTCACAACCATGCATTCAAAGACATGTACCTACAACCATAAGCTTTACCAACATCTTCTCATGTAAACTGTATAAACACACAGAACATGACATTTCATAATTCAAGAACAAATAAACTACATGTCTTCCTTTTCATGGCACAGACTTCTGAAATGCATCCTTATTGGCATTTAAGAGTTCCTCTATCACTGTTATGCACATGATTTTGTCACAACTGTAATGTTTGTATCAACAAGATTGTCAAACTCATAAAGTGGATAGGGTATATTGCTTCTAAGATTGAAATCACTCCCCAAATCTCCTCTATGTCTAGATGACTAAAAGATGAATTCTCCAACAAACTTCCATCTAGAAGGAAAACCCCAAATCATTCAATGAAATACATTACATATCAAAGCAACCCATTCTCAGAACATAAGATGTACCTTTATACCTGTAGTCACATCAATTATACATCTATGTATTGAAAGAGAAGAGTTTAGAGATTTAATGTAAAACTTAGGTCTATTCCACAAGATAAGATTAAAAATCTCAAAGACTTAGAGTGAACAACATATAGATTGCTTCTTCATATACAAACAACTGAGTTTTCTTCATTACAATATTACAAAAATGTACCACTTCGGGGTACAATATTACAATATTACAAGGCTACACTATTACAAAAATGTACCACTTGTGGGTTACAATATTATAATATTACAAGGCTACAATATTACGAAAAGCGCCACTTCTGGCTTACAATATTACAAAAAAATGTACCTCGTTACATATATTCAAGATTACAAACATCCATTCAAAAACTTTGATTCTTCCTCAAATACTTCTTGAAAACCTTCACACAATAGGAGATTATCTGGATAGAATGAGAGCATTTGAGTTACATTTTGGCCATTTATAATATATTCATCCAACTATAAATGAAGGTGACACCTTAGACCACTTGCTTGAAAAACTTCGCACACCCTCCATCGTATAAGTTGCAAAACAAAAAAAAAAAACATATACCACCATTATCAGATACAAGATCACAAAATATACACATAATACAATAAAATCTTAATGTGTACCACTCATAACGCACATAATACAACATTTAGCATTATTTGTCTTAAACACGATGAAGCACCATGAAAAATTATTGGTCGTAATCATACTAAAACAAGACTGTGTAATCCACATAACAGTAAAAACCCTACACTTAACATTATTTTGCCATAAAGACAAAAATACCTTCAAGATGCATTTGATGTTCCAAAAGAGAGATGATGACATGGAACTTGAATTTTGGTCAAGGGGGTTGTCCTGCAAATCACGAAACACAAATTTAAGTGTTTTGAATTCCAATGAATACGTCTTGTAATCACATTACATTCATACTCACCCAAACTCTCTGTTATAGCCTCACAACTTTCTCTAATTGCTATACTAGACCATTTCTATGTTTTCTTGAGTAGTTTCCTTCCATGAGTTGTGTCAGGCAATGTATACTCCTCGTACTCTTGAGCATCAATGTTTAAATCTAGAACCATGATCTCCTTTTGCTTCCTCTTTTGAGGTTTCTACTTGCACTGAACCATGGCCACAAAATGGGTACTAGAAGTCTCATTTGCACTACAATCTGGAATGAAATCAAATGGCATGAACCAGAGTCATGTAAAAGCTTCTTAAATTGTTTCACATAGTCTCCAAAAAAAAAATTTTCATCACTGTCTGGCACCACATCCAACAATGATTTCAAAAACTCTTTAGATTGACTGAGCACTTGCAATGCATTTCCATGGTTTCTAACATGTTTCTCAAGACTAAGGTATTGTGTTTCCTGTTGAATTCCTTCATCACCCTCAACTGTCACCAAAAAGAAAATTCATTTAGTAATTGATAAATCGTTGATATATCAACCACTATTCATTCATAATAAATTACTTATTATCAATGACAATGTGAGGGCTGCTCCGATGGAGCATCTTCAGATGCAACACATTCAACTACTTCCACAACATGAACAACGTGGTCATCTACAATGACAACAATACTTTTAGAGGATGTACAATGAATTGTTCTGAGGATAAAAATGGTACAAAATAGTTGAAATAATGAAACAAAAACATACACCCTCACCATTGAAATTTGGATCCCTAGTAGATGCACTACCCTCGTGTGTCCTCTCAAGTTACGACACCTTCAAAACATGTTTGCAAGTGTTTCCTTTAGTAGCCCAAGGATAGTCACAAACATAAAAATTCGGGCTGAATCTCTAAATGAAATACCATCGGTCCCTAGATGTTTGAATTCTAACCATGTAAGACCCTTGAATAGTATGGTTTGCACAACAGTCATTGTCTGGTATTGCTTTGGCCCTCTCGATGCGATCAAAAGTTCCTTCTCCTTCTTGTAATTTTTCAAGAAACCCGATACTTGCAACTTCCTCTTGTGTTTGTAATGGGGTTCAACTGAAACACCAATGTGTACAATAACCAATCCATTCTCCTTGTGCATTTCTTTCTTCGATCGCACACAAGTATTGGTCTTCAAGAAATAATGGTAAGATTCTATGGATGCATTCATATCCTGATTGGCATGGGTGAAGTTATGGAAATTATTTGACCACATAGCTACAAGAAACAATAAAACCATTAGAGATGACTTAAAAATTATTAAATCTACACATATCTATGTAGTTGGTACTTACCAATGCATTTGTCTTACAGCCACGTCTTTTTGAAATACTCCATAAAAGGAGGTCTCCTCTTTGAACTCATCCATGAACTCGTCGATGAGGAAAAGGTCATGTGATCATTATCGCTGATGGTGCACATGATGTCGCCTAGTCTCTGGAACATAACCAACCCCACCTCCTTCTTCATATATCTATAAATAAATTTTTCACGTGACAATAAGTAATGAAAAACAACAAAAACAACCCAAATTGTAAATGTTGTATTAAAAAATGAAGAAAAAAAAACATGTAAATATTCTTTAGCCAAGCCCTACGAACATGCCATATGCATAACAAGACACGACAACCGAATACAACCCTGATACACAAATAACATCGTTAGGGATGTAAATTGTGTGTATTAAATTTATAGAAAAAACTATTAGTAAATTTATACTTTATAGCTTGTATTTCGGAAGCCGCATCATCTATAATGAATGCATTGACATGCCAATCCATCCTTTTCCTTTTCCCCTCTCATGTAGACTTCAAAAGCCATGCATATATGTCATCCACTTTATTACAAGATGAAACTTCCCATGCAATAGGAACCCCGACCTCTTGCTCATAAAAAATAAGAAGTGTGTAATTGGTACTGATGCAAAGTGTACACGAAATTATTGTTAGTATGAGAATGACTTAAACAAATATATCCAAATATCAATTATGCATGGAAATGAGACAAAAATGTCCTTACCCCATATTTATTAGTTGAGAACGTGGAATCCATTGCAATGATGGAGTTGTGGGAATGACGAACCATCATTTCAAGCATCCACGTTGTTTGAAGGCCCATAATGAAAGGCACGTCAGTCCCAATCGACCTCGATAATAAAAAAATGTATCCCTTTTTATGACATGCCACAAATTGATACTAGTGTTATCGTGTTGGTGCTTTTGGGATCTAATGCTCTTCACCCTCCTCCATGCGTTCAACACGTCTTTCCTAGTTAAGCACTCATCTCTTTTGTTGACAATCCTCACCAACTCCGGATCCGTGTAGTGCCTTTCCATAATGGTTTCAACCGATATACCAGCAAGAAAAAGAGATTCAATGTATTTCTTACATTCAACTGATAAATTTAGAGAAAAACCACTTCGTGGATCCAAGCTTGTGTCCTTTACACCATGGAAAAACTCATCATTCTTATCAACGTGATACATATCATTGTATATGATATGTGCCACGTCTAGTGTACCAAACATAACCCTCACATTGAAATGGCACTGGCATCCACATTTTTTCGGAACCTCCTAATTCTTTCACTAGTAGGTGGTTTGTTCCTATTTTGTCATCAAGGCCATAAGCACAATGGTAGCTGAAACAAAAGGAAATACATACTGATATCAGGTATGGAATGTGAAAAATGTGGCACTAACATATGTGAACACTATTCCCAGGATGACCAAACATAAAGTTAATATAAAAAAACTACAATACATAATGGTAGCATGTGGTGGTGTGTGTCCCTCCGTAACAGGGTGAACCCTATCCTACTTGCATATGAATTTCATCTCGGAGCTATCGAGAAGGCCTTCCCTTTAATAAAGGCATCGAGTTGTGCTAGAGGGATTTCTACACAAAGATCCTTGTGACCATTGTCTTCCCAATCGGTGTCCATTCAAGATCGTCTTGAGAAAAATGTGGTTTCCCATTTCCCACATCCTGAACATCTAGGGAAAGAAATTATTCATACTTTGTCATTCGTGGCATCCTAAACAAAATAATGTAAACAAATTCATATAATTAGTAAGCATGGTGAGAAAAATCCCAAAGAGGAGGAACTCAGAGTTAAAGAACTACTTGTGCATGAATGAACAAGAATCTAGAAGGTCAAGATTGGGTAAAAATTGACAAGTTGAAGAAATAACAAGTATAAGGACTTGATAGAGTCCTGAACATGTTGTACATAAGGGATTTAAGTTGTAACAGAGGTTGAAGGTAGTGAAAATGAACAAAATCTTGTTTATCCCTTGAAATCCTAAGAAGTTATAGGTAACCTAAGAAGCAACATGTTGGAAAATAGTAAGAAAGGAGATTTGAGGTGAAAGGACCTTATGGGGAGTGGAAAAAGTTTGAATTAGTGGATGTAAGGTGTACTTAAGGTTGGAATAGAGTATCAATGATGAAGACTTAAAAATGACTTCTAAACCCTAGGTAAGCCTAAAGGAGCCTTAGGAAATGAGGAAAAAGGTGTTTGGAGGGATGGAGCAAGAGATAACGCTAGAAAATATGTACAAAGCATAACAAGGGTAATGGGTATGTGAAACTTATTTTACATTTGCATAAAAGTGGATTGTTTTCTCTGTACATAGTGATTTGACCATAACCAGGGGCAATTGGGAGAAATTGGCAAAAACAATAAAGGGAGTATAAAAGCAAATGGGTGTAGAGTTACATGATGAAACTTTGTAGGGTGATTGTTTCATTTAATTGGTCATCAAAGTTTTACAATGAGACTAGATTAAGAGGAATGTGTGTTTTATGCTGAAAAATGCAAATTTAAAGGGCTAGAAGGAAGTAAGAGGGCATAAAATGACTTTGAGAGAATAAAAAATACCAACACTTATTCAAAAAGCTTTCTGATGTAGGAGCATCACTCCACCATGTAAATATGTCATGAGTCATCATATTTTGGTTTGATGGGTGTGTTATTAGGTTCTAGGGGTTTCTAGAGTCTCCCCACTTTATTCAACCATCATGTGAATATAGACAATATTTTTCCTCTTATGTGATATACACACATGTGTATACCACATATACACATATGTACAATGTATATGATAACAGATACAACACTGAAGCAAGTAGATTATGTGAAATCAATGAACCAAAGGTATCAAACAATTGTGATAATATGCTAAATACAGAGGTTAAGGATGAACCACTTGTCGTGGATGATATTCAATAAATTTCATGTGGAGGAGTCAAGTGTCAAAGATGGCAAACAATTTGAAGGCCAAAAGAAATATATTGATGTAAAACTAATACTCATAATCAGAAAACAAGAAGGTTATTAAGCTCATGGTTTGATTTTCCCAAAAGGTCTGAAATAAGTTCTCTCAACTTTCGATTGTGGAAAAAGTTTAGAAAAGTAATATTTAGAATTGATTTTAACATGTAAGCATCTGATTTGATAAGCAAATAGAAACATAAACTTGAGTTTGATTTTTCCTTGCTATGGATGTTTTGATAGAATCTTGAATCCTATAAGCATGTAAGGGGATGAAGTGAAGAGTAATTAGGTGTCTTATGCCCATCACATGGTCTAGAAAGGCATAATGGGAGTTTATAAGTCAAGGAATTTCCTTTTGGTTAAGGAACTTAGCATATGAGACTAATGATATTCAAATGACCAATAGGTCTAAAGTCTAGAATTTGGTTGGAAACTAATAGAAGGATTATAAATTGTGAAAATGTAACTAAATTATGCATTCCCAATCGATTGGAAATTGAGGAAGGTTTCAGAAAGGAGAAAAACAATGTTTGTGTAAGCTTTGGCACTTGGTAATGGTGTATACATCTATGAGATTTGTTGAATGTTCATATAAATCTGATGCATGCTTGTTGGTAAGGCTATAAATGATCTTTGTAGGAGAAATTATTTGCAAGTCCTTTGAATTTTTATTGCATGTGTGTTGATGCTTCTTGGATGAACTGAGCATATTGATTAAAGTGAAACTTTGATTCAATGTGTGATGTGCAGAGGTATTGGAATTTGTGAAAAGACTATGACACACACATGGTGAGTGGAAGGTTATCCATGCATGATAGGAAGGTGCAAACTCAGGCCTAAAGCAAACCTCTGTAACATATTCTCCATTATGCAAACTGTGATATAAGATGACTGTGTTATGTGAAACGAGTTGAACTGAGATCATCTTTGCAAGTGTATGTGATACACTGCTCATTGTGCCATAGGCAAAGAGTATCAAGGGTTACCCTCAGGTCCAAAGAAGAAGAAACAAGATTGTAACTTGTATGTTTGAAACTTTTTGGGGAAGCAACATTGAAGGTAATTGTTTTCTAAACTTGGTGATAACTGTGCATGTTAGGGAAGACATAAATCCATGACTGTAACTCTTTGATTTCCCTCTTGGGTGAAGAATGCTATTGTATTTTTAGTCATGATAGCTTCTTCACAAGTTTGAGTTAAGTGTTGTTGAAAAGGATTTTAAAGGTCTAAAATCTGTGCACACACATAGACAAGGAAGCGAAAAGAAGGAATGGAGGAGACTTTGCACAAGTTGGCATGAACTACTGGTAAGGTTAATAGTTGAACCTCCTCAAAATAGACATCCACAATAAATAGTTGATATGAAGATGTTATTGGAGTTGACAAGACGTTAGAAACACTTCTAGAAGTTCATACCCATTAATGAAGCAAGCATGCTTTGACTTGAGAAGCTAAAAAGAAAATTTGAGCAAAAATAGTAAAAGGTGGAATTTTGATTCTTTTCCTATCATTTTTGTGGATGGTTGATGTTTTCTAGAGTGCATGACATGGTACAAGGTGACAATACATGGAATATTGCTAAAAGAAGCCAAAGTTGATTGTTGGGATGAAGGGCTACTTGAAGAAAGATGATGGTCAAAAGTAGAGAAAGGTGAGAATGACACATATATGACTTATGAGCAGACAAGTAGGTGAAATATCATCATTCTCATAGCTAGAGGAAGGGCATGATGTGGAAAAAGAACCTTCCAAGAGGTAAACTAGCACAATTCTTGCTTATACAAGTCAAAATAAGAACTTTATGAACCTTGTATGATCTTTCTCATGCAAAGTAAGGTGAATTTTGTTGGTGTAAACCTTGTTATAGATGATTTGAAACTTTTTGTTTCTATGTGTCTACATCACTTTCAACCATTGTTAATATGTGGTATACACAAAGGTTGTCATGTTTGCATTAGATTGGTTGATTAAAGATGGTGATGGGATTTGGGTTGGGATTGTTTGATAAGGATGGTCGATTATGATGATGTTTGATTGATTAAAAATTTAAGGTGATATGATGGTTAGTGGTGTCCATGAGCAAGAAACCAACATGCAATACACCCTAACTAGTCAAGTGGGATTGTAATCAAGCTATTTCCCACTTTCAATACCACACACTGAGGGGTGCCACTCTTGGCTCACCACCTATGTACCAATGTGGGGTCGGATAGTGAGTGATCTTGGGAGTGCAATATCCTTGCACAATAGCTTGATATGTGGCCAAAAGGTTTCCTAGACTAGGATATACAAGCTCACTAGGGGAGTACCCGATATACCTGTGGTACATGGGGCCTAAGTCCGTGTTGCAAGGATGTTGTCTAAGGCCTGGGTATTGGGACATGGAAGCCCCTCACTTCACGCCACTCTTAAAACAAGAAAGCACTTAGCCAATAATGACAACTCTCCAAGAATTTATATACCCCGCCGGAACACGGGGTGTGTCTACGTGCATGGAGGTGAATTCCATGGTCACGAGACTCCTAGGACTATGGAAAGTGTGTGGATGTCACTTCCACATCACGTTGCCCCTACAAAATAAAAGGGAAAGGCTAGCCGCTTTTGATCCTCAAGATCATCCTAAGACATGAGAGGAGAGCATACATGGTTTAACCTTTGGGATAAACAAACAATGATACAAAACACACAAGAAAGATGATGCAATATAATAAAATTAAATGATAAATTTTTGTGATTGGGTCTTCAAGAGGAGGCCCTACAAAACAAAGCTTAGTAATTTGATTTATAAACCCAAATGTCTTGGACCGATCATCCTACAAAACAAAGGGTTAGTAGTTTGGAGCAAGAATAATATAACTCAATGTGTAGCTAAAATGACAATATTTAGCAAAAATTAAAACCATGAATAAAGTATCATATAAACTGCTAAATTGATGCTTTTATTGCATAGGATACTAGGAGTGAAAAATTGTGGAATAACAACGTCATAGGATATTGGTATTCAAAATATGTGGTATACACAAGGTGTCATGTTTGTGTATGCGACAAATGACGCATGGCCTCATAACACTTTTAAAATGTCTATCTGTGAAGATAATTATATACATAGTTTTTCTTAGGTTTGTATGTGGTATACACATAGTGTGTATGTGTGTATCACAACCAAAATGTATTTATCACACACAAGTGTGTATATTTCTGTTTTGATACTATATAAGTATATCACGTGTGTATATATTGCTTGTGTATTTTTATCTCTCGTATGTGGTATTTAGTTTGTGTATATCACAATCTGGAATACACACACATGTGTATATAGTGTGTATTTTTGTCAGTGTATTTCAGTAGTCTCTCTTATATGGTATACACAGGGATGTGTATATCACAATCCAAAATACCACACACAATGTGTATATTGTTATTTTATCATATAAGTATACCTATATTATAAGTATATCAATACTATAAGTATAACACTAATGTGTATAGGCCATCCTTGCATACCTATTTTTATCTCTTCTGTGGTATACACATAGTGTGTATATCTTATCCAAAATATAACACACACAGTGTGTATATTGTATTTTTGTTTTGAATTGTCCATACTATAAGTATATCGATATTATAAGTATAATTCGATTATTTATAAGTATAACACAATGTGTATATTGTGGAATTTGTCGATACTATAAAAGTATATCGATACTATAAGTAAGTGATATATCAATATATAAGTATAACACAATGTTTATATTTTAATTATTTTTTTTTTTACTATGAATTTTTATAGAATTAGCTTCAAGATACTAGTAGTGGCATGTAATCCCATAATTCGACCATGTATATTGCTTGTCTATTTTTATCTCTCTTCGTCACATGGTACACACACGGTGTGTATATCACAATCCAAATTTACCACACATATTGTGTATATTGCTCTTGATACTATAAGTATATCACAAAGTGTGTATATTGCTTGTGTATTTTTATCTCTCTTATGTGGTATACACATAGTGTGTATATCACAATCCAAAATACCACACACAATGTGTATATCATAGTGTGTATATTGTTGTTGATACTATAAGTATATCGATACTATAAGTATATCACAGTGTGTATATTGCTTGTGTATTTTTATCTCTCTTATGTGGTATACACACAAAGTGTGTATATCACAATCCAAAATACCACACACATTGTGTGTATATTGTTGTCGATACTATAAGTATATCGACACTATAAGTATACCGATACTATAAGTATATCACAATGTATATTGTTTGTATATTTTTATTTGTCTTCGTAGTATTCACACAATGTGCATATCATAGTGTGTATATTGCTATTAATACTGTAAGTACGTGTTTTCCTCTAAAAAAACTTCAAAAATTATAGAACAAAATAATAATATAAAATGGCCATCTGTGAACAACTTTAAAATCTAGTAATCGACATAGCACCTAAATGATTTTTTAAAAAGATCTACTGCTTCTCCCGAATTTTGTGTAGTGTTCTCCCCAATTCTCTAAATCCTATGATGCTAATTCTCCCAACATAGTTCGCAGTTTGGCACCAAATGCATGTTTTGTTCCTTGTTTTATCGTATGACACATGTAAGCTTTACATTAAATTTCCATTAAATGTTGTCAACTTCAAACGTCCTTTCCTCATCCCATCATTTATTTGATCGTATCGCCTCGATCAGCCTCGGGAATGGTTTTTCGTGACTATTTCACAAAAAAATGGTGACTAGGTTGATGACCGGATGCCACGGAAGACAATGCCGGTCCCCAGGGCGATTATGAACGCATGCCATCGGTATGACATCTTATGGTCATTAGTATGGGCCCATGCAATCTGTCGCCAGGGATAGTCGGCTCCCTACTACTCCACCGAGACACCATATAATATTAAAAACTTTAAAAACCATAATACTAAATACCTTAATGTGTAATAAACATTCACTTGAAAAATGTCTATACCTAAACACAAACTTAACGTATGATCACTATTTTTTTCTTTTTAACAAATACTTATAAACAATGAAATTAAAACTCTTGCTCGCTTGACTACCTCATGCATTCAACTATAATGTGAGATTTCTTTTTAACTTTGATATTTTGTATACAAATATGCATCATCCACATATGCGTCCACATGGATCAATACCATGCTTAGCATAACCTAGTTCAAACTCTTTATGCATGGAAAATAAAAAGTGATGTATGTGTGGAAATCAGCTACAAAGAAATCAATGTAGCAAATAAAGAATATATTTGTAGCTGGGAAGGTATGGATCTTGAATGTCTCACAAAAGAAATTGAACTTCTATTCATAGAACACGAGATACGTAGATAAAAACCAGAAATACTAAATTGTATCATGCATGCAGATCTAAAGATGATTATGTAGAAGTTTGCAAATGACACCGTAAAATGAAAGATGTAGTCTTAATTCTCGAGATAGACAAGTGCGGAAGATAAAAATGCACCTAAGTTTAGAATTACATATATATATGAATATGCAAAGACCAAACGAGAGGGAAAATACTAAAGTTTCATAATAGTACGAAAAACTCTTAAGGACTCTCAATTAGATGGTTATTGCTCGAGGTCAAATGATGCATTTGGTAGAGCCCTCGCATGTGTTTTCAACACATAGCAAACACTGTTTTTATTCATTATAAGAGATTTATATGACCACATTCTCCTTATTAATATGAATCTTTCCTAACTAATCTACAAAAGAATTACAAGTTGTTTCAACAACTCCTACAAGAGAGATTTATATAACCACATTCTCCTAATTAATAGGAATCTTCCTAACTAATCTACTAAAGATTTACACGTTGTTTCAACAACCTCGATACATAATCATAACTATATTATCTTACCATAATAAACATTCACATACCCGTGAAATATAGAATGAAGTACTAATATATAATTAAGGTTTATGATTTTCATAGGAGTATTAATAGGGTGGCATGGGAATGAGAAGATTTGGGCAAGCTACATAGATAATGATAATGATCCCAAAGAGTTGGTATGATAAAGCACAATATCCAAATACAACTAAACAAAATAGAAACCCTAGGACCACTAGGGGTTTGAGACATAATGTTCAATTCAAGAGTCAAGTTCACCAAATGTTTTCACCCTTTTTATATTTGATTAAGATTTACACTGTAACCAAAAGGGAATGAAATAGAAGCTACATGGGGTTATTATGACTAATTAACTTCCAACATTAACCATTCAATATCAGAATAATGCATTAATACTTACAACAAATATACACAATACTTGATACAAGTTCACAAAGACAAGGGATTGAGTGCATTTAGCTGATTACATGATGATTCGGACTAATTTGGGTGATTTGAATAATGGAATTAGGAGATCTAGATTTGAGAGCGCCTCAATACTCGAAATCAGAACTAAAAGATTCTATTGGGTAGGACCGCACAAAGAGTAGGGGCATGAACATTTGTACAATCTTGACCTATTTATACAGTCTTTGTTAGGAAATAAAAGATAAAATATGCAGAATAATCCCTTATGTAATCACAACAAAGTAGAAACTAATATGCGAGTAAAATATTACTGGATCTCGAATAAAAGTGCAAAATAAATAACATAACATAGAGACAAGATTTAACGTGGTTCACCCAATTTGGGCTACGTCCACCAAGAATCACTTGCTTGGATTTTATTACAAGCCTCCACCTGTCTCTATACAATACCCAGATCCGTTTGGAGCTATGCTCAACAAACTCTCTGACAATTCACACCCGAATTCAAAGCACATCTCGCAATGCATTTCATACATCTATCATATGCATAAAACCATATATATAGACAATCGCTTAAGTAGTTTTACAAAAGCGTGGGTATCAAAACAATCAGCAAAAAAACAAAATCGTCCCATAAACCTATGGGTAGTGTCAAGAGGTGGTTTTACAAAACAATGGGTCTGAAAAACCATGGGCCCAAAAACAGCCCATAACGGTTACCCATTACCCATGGGTTAATAAACCACCCATGAAAATTTGCTTCGAGGGCTTCGCCCCAAACCCCTTGATCCCGCTCACCGGCGAGCAAGACCGCCGTAAAAATACCCGAGTGTAACACATTGAAGGTGTACCAAAATCTAACATGAAAACAGGCTCCACAAACATAACAATCTCCCACTTGGAGACTGATTTCCACTGAGCAAGCTTCTCAACCCTTCACTGTCATCCGCGAAGGCAAACCAAAGTGAACATAGCTTTAGTTCATCCCTTGTGACCACCTTGGTCATCATGTCCGGCAGGATTCTGACCTGGTATGAATCTTCTCCAACTTCAACTTATCTTCCTCCAAAGTCGTCCCGATGAAGTGATATCTCAACCGTATATGATTCGGTCCCGGAGTGGAAATCGAGTTCTTAGCTAGGTGTATAGCAGACGACTATCACTATACACTTACATTCCTCCCGCTATGCCCCAACTCCTCAAGCAATTGTTGTAACCAAATCATCTATTTGCTTGCCTCTATGGCAAAGAACATACTCGGCCTTCGTGGTTGTGACAAAGCCACCAACTTTTGTAGTCATGAAATTCAGCTCATTGTTGTCCCACCTACAAGTGTAAATACACCTGTCGTGCTCCTCTTTGCTTGTCTACATCTCCACCATGTCGAATCTACATAACCACGTAAAGTGGTGTCTCGATCCACAGTAGCACAAAGCTGTCCCCATGGTCCCTCTCAAATACCGAAGGATCCACTTTCTTGCTTGTCAATGCTCTCGTTACTGGATCACTCATAAATCTACTCACAACTCCCACTTTGCATGGGCAATATTTGGCCTAGTGCACACCATAGCATACATCAAACTGCCAACCGCTGATGAGTAAGGTACCTTGGACATATTGTTTCTTTCCTGCTCTGTCTTGGGACACTGCTCCTTTGATAACTTAAAATGCCCTGCCAAAGGAGTCCCAACCGGTTTAGCATCTGCATGTTAAACCTATCCAATACCTTCTTAATGTACTCTTCCCGAGATAAAAAGTCACTGTTCCTTCCTATCCCGAGTTATCCTCATACAAGGCTTTGTCTGATGACCCCCAAATCCTTCATATCAAAGGATTCACTTAGTCAATTTCTTGAGTACTTTTATTTCCTACATGTTTTTACCTGCAACCAACATGTCATCAACATACAAACATAGGATAATATAACTTCCATCCTAAAATTTCTTTGTATACACGCAATGGTCAGAATGACATCTAATATAACCTTGCTCCATCATGAAGCTATCAAACTTCTTATACCATTGACGTGGAGCTTGTTTCAGGCCATACAAGCTCTTCTTTAGTTTGCACACCATCTCCTCTTTACCTTTGACTTCATATCCTTCTGGCTGCTACATATATAGCTCCTCCTCCAAATCACCATGGAGAAATGTAGTCTTTACATCTAACTGTTCTAAGTGCAAGTCTTCTATTGCCACTATTCCAAGAACAGTTCTAATAGAAGTCATTTTTACTACAGGAGAAAAGATCTCATCAAAATCTATACCTTGTTTCTGTGCAAACCCCTTGACCACCAACTGGGCCTTATATCTTTTCTTTCCTCCTTCTTCGTCTTTAACTCTGTACACCCACTTGTTCTACAATGCTCTTTTGCCTTCCGATAGCTTCACCAAATCCCAAGTCTGGTTCTCCATGAGAGACTTATGCTCCTCATCCATGGCTTGCTCCCACTTCTTACTGGCATCTACCTGCATTGCTTCATCAAAGCTCTCTGGCTCTCCACTATCCAGTGAGTAATAAATAATAAAGAGAAGGAGAAAAATGTTCAGGTTCTTTTCTTACCCTAGAAGACCTCCTCATTATAGGAGTTTGGGGTTCTGTTGAGTAGGTTCTGAATTGATTCATGGGTCTTTGTCCCATCAGGAAGATCCTCTACCACCGCATATTCTTTTTGGATTCTTCCTATTTTCCCTGCAATGCTAATTGCTTATACATGAATTTCTCATTAAATACCACATCCCTAGATCGAATGATTTTCTTGTCCTTAATACTCCAACATTTAAATCCAAAGTCATCACCACCATAACCAATAAAAGTGCATTTTTCGATTTAGCCTCTACCTTGGTCTTATCATTCTTGTCAATATGAACAAACACCTCACATCTAAAGACTCTAAGAAATTAGTAATCGACTTTCTTACCATACCAAGCCTCCTCGGGTATGCCTCCATCCAAGGCACTTGAGGGTCCTCTCGCTTATTAAGTACACAAGTTGTGCTCACCGCTTCGCCCAAAAATAAAGAGGCGAGTTCGCATGTATTCTCATGCTCTAGCACATTCCATTATTGTTCTATTCATCCTTTCTCGACACCCCATTCTGCTGCGGGGTTCCCTGGAACAAATCTTTTGCATGCGGATTCCATTCTTAAAACAATAATCATCAAATTCATTACCTTGTAATACTCCCTCCATTATCGACTGAGACATTTTAACTTAAGAACTATTTCATTCTCTACCAAGGCTTTCCATTTAACAAAAGTATCAAATACATCGATTTGTTTCTAATACAATAAACCCAAACTTTCCTTGTTGCATCATCAATAAAAGTAACATAATAACTTGAACCCCAAGAGATGATACCTAAGTGGCCCCACACATCAGAATGTACCAACTCTAACTTACTTTGTTTCTTCGTAGGTCCAACCTTGAGAAACCTTACTCACTTCTATTTCCTATATATGCAGTTCTCACAGAAATCCAAACTGTTTCGTATATCCAGGCAAATTATTCTTTATGATGTCCATGCCCTTATGGCTCATATGACTGAGCCTATAGTGCCATAATGTTGTATCTACATCTGAAGCCACAAGATTACAATCATTAGTACTATCAGTGGATAAATACAAGGTTCCAACCTTCTTACCTCTTGCCACCATAAGAGCACCCTTGGTAACCTTCCAAGAGTCAGCTGTAAATATCACAGTACAACCATCACTTCCCAATTGCCCCGCCGATATCAAATTTCTCCTTAATGTAGGCACATGTATGACATCCTTCAATAGCCACGTATTCCCATCTCGCATATCAACTCGAACATAACCTTTTCCAACTATCTTTGCAAGGCTCATCGTCACCAAGAAAAACATGCCCAAAATCCCTTGAACATAGTAAAAAAATAATGCCTATGTGGAGTAGCATGAAAAGAAGCCCCTGAATCTAAAACCCAAGATTCAGTAATATTATCCAAAGAAAGAATCAAAGCATCCTGGCATACATTACCCGATGCCACATTTGCCTCCTTGTTTTCTTCATGTTGTTTCTTCTTGTCCTGAAGCTCCCAACAGTCCTTCTTTGCATGCCTAGACTTTCCACAGTTCCAACATACAATCTTGCTCTTAGATTTTGACCTTGCCTGATCTTTCGATTTTCCACGGTTTCCTCTATTCTTCTATCTCCCTCTAGTTTCCACTATCAAAGAATATCCCTGAAGTAGAAGATTCCCAGAGCTTTTTCTTCGCATTTCCTCGCTTAGAATCACCCCTACAACATCCTCAAACTTCAACTTCGAGTTAACTAGAACCAAGTTGCTTACCGCCATTACCAAGCTATTCCAACTTTCAGGTAAAGAGAACAAAATTAATAAAGCCCTAACTTCTTCATCAAATTCTATTGTAACCGAAGCTAGCATATTCACAACCATATTGAAATCATTTAAATGATCTACTACTGAACTATTCTTAGACATCTTCATATTAAACAACTTTTTCATTAAAAATATCTTGTTAGAGGCAGAGGGTTTTTCATACAACTTCCCTAATGCATCCATTAGATCTTTTGTAGTATTTTACTTTGAAACATTAAATAATACCGAAGATGCAAGACACAGCTGGATCGTTCCAAGTGCCTTCCGATCTAACAAATCCCATTCTCGCATCTATCATACTCGAGGGTTTGTTCACCTTCTCAAACAACGGAGTATAAAGATCCTTCTGATAAAGGTAATCTTCCATTTACATCTTCTAAAGACTGAAATTCGCCCAGTTGAATTTATCAACCCTAGATCTTCCATCATCTACCATAGCTCCCACTCAAGATAAAACTTTCCCTGTGATTCAACACTTTAGCAAACCAAAACCAGGCTCTGATACCAATTGTTAGGAAATAAGAGATAAAATATGTAGAATAATCCCTTACAGAATCACAATAGTAGAAACTAATATGCAGAAAATATTACAGATCTCAAATAAAAGTGTAGAATAAATAACACAACACAAAGAGACAAAGTATTTAACGTGGTTCACCCAATTTGGGCTATGTCCACTAAGAATCACTAGCTCAAATTTTATTACAAGCCTCCACTCTTTCAATACAATACCCAGATCCGTTTGGAGCTATGCTCAACAAACTCTACACAATTCACACCCGAATTCAAAGCACATCTACAATGCATTTCATACATCTATCATATGCATAAAACCATATATATAGACAACTACTTAAACAGTTTTACAAAACCATGGGTATCAAAACAATGGGCAAAAAACAAAACCGTCCCATAAACCTTTGGGTAGCGAAGAGGCGGTTTTAAAAACAATGGGTTTGAAAAACCTTGGGCCCAAAAACAACCCATAACAGATTACCCATTACCCATGGGTTAATAAACGGACCACGTAAAAATACCCGAGTGTAACACATAGAAGGTGTACCAAAATCTAACATGAAAACAGGCTCCACAAACATAATGAGTCTTTACCTTGCTCAAAATTATAATCTATAATTTTTTAGGTTTGTCGATTGTCTAAATATATTTGTTGCTCTCTGTCGGTAATTTTGGGTCACACTATGGGGGTTTCTAAATTCTCTGCTCAATCTTTCAAACCCTAACCATGGATGAGAAGTCCTGCAAAACAAATATTAGTTGGGTTATGGGCACCTCGTGCAATACCAATGTTGGCACTACTTGAAGAGGCCTCAAACCGCATGTCATTCTCCACCTAACATGTGATATCTAGTTGTAGTGCAATCAGATTTGACATCCTTTCTTTGAAAAAGTTTGACTTGAGTTTCTCTCTTGTAAATCTACTTGAGTGAGTGACGTTGAGTACAAATGTGGGAAGTAGTCCCCCATCCATAGTGGGAAGTTTCATATTTTTAGAAGGTGTTGAAATGAATGTGCAGAGGTATTTGCAAAGTGTATGGAGTTTGGGTGCCTTTTATGCTAGCATTTGCAATAGGAGTCCATAAAAGTGTTATATACTAAATGAGGTGAGTTTCACTTGCTTATATGCTTCTGAAGGTGATTTTAAGTTATAAAGGTTTGATTGAGTAGGTGATTTAATGAAATTAAATATTAATCATAGGTTTGAGATTAAATAGATATACAAGAATAAAACAAGATCTATAATGCAATAAAAACAAGTGTAAACAATAACAAGATAAGAATGGCATAGCTTATATTCGAAGATCTGGATTAATTTGGACCTGCAAATTGGGTGGGACATGTTAGATCTAAACTGAGTAAGCTTCATCTAGAAAACTAGAATCTAAAACTCCTTTGACAAGAACACCTAGAGAAGGACATGACTTTGTTTAGACACTAGTGTTCGAACTAGGTGCTAGTGTATTGGAAATTTTTCTACTTCCGATCTTTTCAAGGTCTAAACTTACCTTCTTCCATTCACTCTTTGTCACATCCACTTCTCTGTAGGGTTTTAGTGTCACACTTGAACTTGTAAAATAAACCCTAGCTATCTCGCACAAGGCTCAAAAAAACATTAGATGAAACAAATAATACATATGCTTGAGTTAGATTGACCTCGGCAGTCACCCCAATGTAATTTTCATTGGCGGGTGCACTACATTTTAGACTTTATGTAGTTCTAGTGTGTGTGTGTGTGTGATTGAATCATGTCCCTTGAAGCTAGGTTGCCCTTCTACTAATCGCACCAAGATAGTGGGATACAACTACTTTTCCCCCAAGATGAATGTGTGAGATGGAATTTAGAATTAGCCCCTCGATCCAGGTGAATAATACAACCCAAATGAAATCCTTGTATATTGTTATTTTATCCAAGTAGTAGATAGGAAGTAATAGTCAAACTACTCACCTAATAATAGTGAGTAAGTATATATATATATATATATATATATATATATATATATATATATATATATATATATATAACTTACTAACTATTATTAAGGTATGTGTAATTAATTGTCATTGAGCGGGTGCACTACATTTTAGTCTCTATGTAATTCTAGTGTGTGTGTGTGTGTGTGTGTGGTTGAATCGTGTCCTTGAAGCTAGGTTGTCCTTTCTGCTAATCGCACCAAAATAGTGCGATACAACTACTTTTTTCCCAAGATGAATGTGTTAGATGGAATTTAGAATTAGCCCCTCGATGAAGTGAATAATACAACCCAAATGCAATCCTTGTATGTTGCTATTTTATCCAAGTAGTAGATAGGAAGTAATAGCCCAAATCACTCACAAACCTAATAATAAAAGTTATATATATATATATATATATATATATATATGATTCGCTTGTTTAAATTTCTTCATTAACAACCACAAAGTCGACCCGTAGTGATAAGAAAGGTTTTACAAAATATAACAAGTAATGTGGCATTTCAAATTTGAGAAAAGGAGGAAAAAAAAAGATAGAAGCACCTAAAGGGGACAATAACACTTGGGCACTCCTGTCCCTAATGGGCGATCTTGTCGAGATGCTCATAGGATATAATGGAAAATATAGAGTTGGGTCACATGTTGTCCAATGTCTAAAAGTAAAAGTGGTCATTCTAGAAAAGTAAATAATAGAAGTATGAAAAGGATAAAGCAATGTAAAATCTATTGTTAATGCCTAGTTTACTTTCTTAGGAATCATGCATATAATGACATACTTAAAGGCGTGATGTAAATAGTAAGTGGATGATTTTGTGTCTACACCAGTAAGTAAATGACCCAAAGAATAATGTGTAACTAAAAGTTTGGGATTAAAGTGAGCAAGGGAAAAAATGTACACTAGGGTCAGAAACGTATGGACGTTCCTGCCCCTATTGTATGTTTTTGACCCTAGAGAGAAAATATGAAGTGTAAAGTTTGGAAGCTAACTAGAAGAGTTTCTTAATGGATTTCATGCATTCAGTTCTCATATATTATTGAGAGATGAGTGTGTATGATCAAATAAGCTAGACAAGAGACCTATAAATGTACTGAGATAAGAATGGGTAAAGTGCACTTGTTTGAGAAAGAGAGAAATGTAAAGACTAGCAGTGTCAACGAGTAGAATTATCAAAGTTGAGTGTCTACAACTAGGATGGAGACCAAAGAAAAGTGTAGATAACACTGCAGAACCAAAAGAAATCGACATGTTAATCTAGACAAACACTAGTGTAGGGACTAGTAGGACAAAAGCACCCTGACTTAAGAGAATAAAAGAAATTATTTTAGGTGCAACCATACAAATCACTCCTCCAAGGATGCCTACCCCAACAATAATTCCCTAAGACATATGAGATGAGTAAGAAAAAGAAGGAAATATTATTAACTCCAACATAGGAATTGCCCACCTTTATGTACAAATTATGAAGTTATCCATGTCAAAGATGAAGAAGGTGAGTGCGGGGAGGAGAGGGAGACAAAAGAGGAAGGAGAGTGCGAACTTGAGGAGGAAGCACACCAATATGGGGAGAAAATAGGTATGAAGTGTTAGGTTGTGAAGCCTGTTTTCATGTGAGAAAGTGTTGAAGACTGTACACTAAGAGTATTGTACACTTTCCACATTGTCTCTCGGCTGGGGTTCGGGCGTAGCCCCCAAAAAAAAAATTGGCCTTAAAACGTGCCCGATATACCAGGAAATGTTTTTTTTCTCATATGGGTGGGATTTTTGACCCATATGTTTATGGGACGGTTTTGCCCCATAGTTTTGATACCCACAGTTTTGTAAAACTTCTTAAGTAGTTGTCTACTACTTATACGGTTTTATGCATATGGTAGGGATAATGTAACATTGCGAGATGTGTTTTGAATTGGTGTGAATTTCAGTAGAGTTTGTTGAGCATAGCTCCAAACAGATCTAGGTATTGTATTGAGAGAGCGGTGGCTTGTAATAAAATATGAGCAAGTGATTCTTGGTAGACATAGCTCAAATTGGGTGAACCACGTTAAATATTGTCTCTTTGTGTTATTTTATTTTATTCTCGCACTTTTATTTCAGATCTGTAATATTTTCTACATATTAGTTTCTCTTAGTTGCAATTATGTGAGGGATTGTTCCACATATTTTATCCCTTATTTCCTAACAATTGGTATCGAGCCTAGTTTGGTTCTTTGAAGTGTTGAATCGCGCAGGGAAATTTTTTACCTTGAGTGGGAGCTATGGTAGATGATAGAAGATCAAGGGTTGATAAATTCAACGGGTAGAATTTCAGTCTTTGAAAGATGTAGATGGAAGATTACCTTTATCAGAAGGATCTTTATATTCCGCTATCTGAGAAGGTGAACAAACCCTCGAGCATAACGGATGTGGAATGGGATTTGCTAGATAAAAAGGCACTTGGGATAATCCGATTGTGTCTTGCATCTTCAATATTATTTAATGTTTCAAAGGAAAAGACTACAAAAGAACTGATGGATGCATTAGGGAAGTTGTATGAAAAACCCTCTGCCTCTAATAAGATATTTTTAATAAAAAAGTTGTTTAATATGAAGATGTCTGAGAATGTTTTAGTAGCATATCGTTTAAATGATTTTAATATGGTTGTAAATATTCTAGCTTTGTTTACAATAGAATTTGATAAATAAGTTAGGGCTTTATTAGTTTTGTGCTCTTTACTGGAGAGTTGGAATAGCCTGGTAATGGTGGTAAGCAACTCGGTTCCAGCTAACTCAAAGTTGAAGTTTGAGGATGTTGTAGGGGTGATTCTAAGTGAGGAAATGCAAAGAAAAGCTTTGGGAATCTTCTACTTGAGGAATTCTTTGACAATGGAAACTAGAGGGGAAAAAAAGAATAGAAGAAGCCGTGGAAAATCAAAGGATCGAGCGAGGTCAAAATCCAAAAGCAAGATAGTATGCTGGCATTGTGGAAAGTTTGGGCATGCAAAGAAGGATTTTGGGAGCTTCGGGACAAGAAGAAACAATAGGAAGAAAACAAGGAGGAAAATGTGGAAACGGGTAATGTATGTCAGGATGCTTTGATTCTTTCTTTGCACAATATTACCGAATCTTGGGTTTTAGATTCGGGGCTTCTTTCCATGCTACTCCACATAGGCATTATTTTGTTGATTATGTTCAAGGAGATTTTGGGCATGTTTTTCTGGTGATGATGAGCCTTGCAACATAGTTGGAAAAGGTTTTGTTCAAGTTAAGATGCAGAATGGGAATACTTGGCTATTGAAGGATGTCAGACATGTGCCTACATTAAGATGCAATTTGATATTGGCAAAGCAGTTAGGAAGTGATGATTATCTTGTGATATTTACAACGGACTCTTGGAAGGTTACCAAGGGTGCTCTTGTGGTGGAAAGAGGTAAAAATGTTGGAACCTTGTATTTAACCACTTATAGCACTAATGTTTGTAATCTTATGGCTTCATAAGTAAATACAACATTGTGGCACTATAGGCTCGGTCATATGAGCCATAAGGGCATGAAGATCATAAAGAAGGATTTTCTGGATATACAGAAACATGTTTGGAGTTTTGTGAGGACTACATATATGGGAAACATAAGCGAGTAAGGTTTCTCAAGGTTGGACCTACAAAGAAAGAGAGTAAGGTAGAGCTGGTGCATTCTGATGTATGGGGTGGCTCAGGTATCATCTCTTGGGGGTTCAAGTTATTATGTTACTTTTATTGATGATGCAACAAGGAAAGTTTGGTTTTATTGTATTAGAAAAAAATCTGATGTATTTGACACTTTTGTTAAATGGAAAGCCTTGGTAGAGAATGACATAGGTCTTAAGCTAAAATGTCTCGAGTCGGATAATTGATGGGAGTATTGTAATAATAAATTTGATGTTTATTGTTCTAAGAATAGAATCGCAGGGAAAAGATGATTCGGGGAACTCCATAGCAGAATGGGGTGTCGAAAGGATGAACAGAACAATAATAGAATGTGTTATGAGCATGAGGTTACATGCGGGATCTGCCTCTTTCTTTTTGGTCGAAGCGGTGAGCACTGTTGTGTACTTGATAAACAGAGAGGACCCTCAAGTGCCTTGGATGGAAGCATACCTAAGGAGACTTCGTATGGTAAGAAAGTTGATTATTCATTTCTTAGAGTCTTTGGATGTGAGGTGTTTGTCCATATAGACAAGGATGATATGACCAAGCTAGAGGCTAAATCAAAAAAATCTACTTTCATTGGGTATGGTGGTGATCACTTTGGATATAAATGTTGGAGTATTAAGGAAAATAAAATCATCCGATCTAGGGATGTGGTCTTTTATGAGAAATTCATGTATAAGCAACTTGATTGCAAGAAAACATGGAAGAATCCAAGAAAGAATATGTAGCAGTAGAAGATCTTCCGAATGGGAAAGTGACACATGAATCGGTTTAGGAACCTCCTCAGCAGGGAACCCCAAACTCCTATATTGAGGAGGTCTTTTAGGGTAAGAAGAGAACACGAATGTTTTCTCTTTCTCTTTATTATTTATTACTCACCGATAGTGGAGAGCCGAGAGCTTTGATGAAGCGGTGTAGTTAGATACCGGGAAGAAGTGGGAGCAAGCCATGGATGAGGAGCATCATGCTCTCATGGAGAACCAGGACATGGGATTTGGTGAAGTTATACGAAGGAAAAAGGGCATTACGAGAACAAGTGGGTGTTTAGAGTCAAAGAGGAAGAAGGAGGCAAGAAAAGATGCAAGTCCGGTTAGTGGTCAAGGGGTTTGCATAGAAAAAATGTATAGATTTTGATGAGATTTTTTCTCCTGTAGTAAAAATGACTTCTATTAGAAGTGTTTGAGGAATGGTTGCAATAGAAACTTGTACTTAGAACAACTTGATATAAAGACTACATTTCTCCATGGTGATTTGGAGGAGGAACTATATATATGCAAGGTAACGAGAGGGCTATGAGGTCAAAGGTAAAGAGGAGATGGTATGCAAAGCGAAGAAGAGCTTGTATGGATTGAAACAAGCTCCACGTCAATGGTATAAGAAATCGATAGCTTCATGATGGAGCAAGGTTATATTTGATTTCATTATGACCATTGCGTGTATACAAAAAAAAAAAAAATTGAGGATGGTAGTTATATTATCCTTTATACGTATGTGGATGATATGTTGGTTGCGGGTAAAACCATGCAAGAAATAAAATTACTCGAGAAGTAGTTAAGTGAATCCTTTAATATGAAGGATTTGGGGGTAGATAAACAAATCCTTGGTATGAGGATATATCGGTATAGGAACGAACGAAAGTTGACTTTATCTCAGGCAGAGTACATTAAGAAGGTCTTGAAGAGGTTTAATATGCAGGATGCTAAACCGGTTGGGACTCCTTTGGCGAGCCATTTCAAGTTATCAAAGGAGCAGTGTCCCAAGACAAAGCCAGCGGGAGATAAAGCAGATGTCCAAGGTACCTTACTCATCGGCGGTTGGCGGTTTGATGTATGTCATGGTGTGCATCGTCAGCTGTTATTGCCCATACTGATGGGAGCGGTGAGTAGATTTATGAGTGATCTTGTCGAAAGCAATAAAGTGGATCTTTCGATATTTGAGAGGGACCATGGGGACAATTTTGTGCTACAGTGGATCAGACACCACTTTGTGTGGTTATGTAGATTCAGATATGGCTGGAGATGTAGATAGCAAGAGGAGCATGACAAGTTATGTTTACACTATAGGTGGGACAACAGTGAGCTGGATTTCACGACTACAAAATTTGGTGGCTTTGTCAACCATAGAGGTGAGAGTATGTTGCTTTGCCATAGAGGCAAGAAAACAAATGATTTGTTTACAACAATTTCTTGATGAGTTGGGGCATAAGCAGGAGGAAGGAAAGTTGCATAGTGATAGTCAAAGTGTTATACACCTAGCTAAGAACTTTGTTTTCCACTCTAGGATGAAGCATATACAATTAAGGTACCATTTCATTAGGAAAAATTTAGAGGAAGAGAAGTTGAAGCTAGAGAAAATTCATACCAGTCAAAATCCTATAGACATGATGACCAAGGTCGTCACATGAGGAAAATTTGAAGTTGTGTTTAGCTTTGGTTGGTCTTCATGGAAACTAGTGAAGGGTTGAGAAGCTTGCTCAGAGGAAAACTAGTCTCTAAGTGGGAGATTGTTAGGTTGTGGAGTCTGTTTCCATGTGAGAAAGTGTTGAAGATTGTACACTAAGAGTATTGTACACTTTCCATAGTTGTCTCACTGTGGGTTTAGGCGCAACCCCAAGAAATTTGTTTGTGGCCTTAAAACGTGCCCGATATACCGGGAAACATTTTTTTCTCATATGGGCATGATTTTTGATCCATAGGTTTATGGGACGGTTTTGGCCCATGGTTTTGATTGGGACGATTTTGTAAAAGCTGCTTAAGTAGTTGTCTACTTATATGGTTTTATGCACATGGTAGGGATAATGTAACACTTTGCATATGTGTTTTGAATTCGGGTGTGAATCTGTAGAGTTTTTTTAACATAGCTCCAAATAGATCTGGGTATTGTATTGAGAGAGTGGTGGCTTGTAATAAAATATGAGTAAGTGATTCTTAGTGGACGTAGCCCAAATTGGGTGAACCACGTTAAATATTGTCTCTTTGTGTTGTTTTATTTTGTTCTCGCACTTTTATTTTAGATCCGTAATATTTTCTACATATTAGTTTCTCTCTTGTTGTGATTCTCGCGAGGATCATTCCACATATTTTATCCCTTATTTCCTAACAAGAGGAAGGAGAGTGCGAACTTGAGGAGGAAGCACACCAATATGGGGAGGAAATAGGTATGAAGGATGAAGAAAATGAAAGACGATGCCAAAGTAAGGGCAAGGGTGTACACATATAAGAAGAGGCCAAAGGAGAAGAAGGAGATAGGGAAGACGAGTTAAAGTATTATAAAAAGAAGCTCGTAAAATATATTCGTGCTAGAGTACAAAAGGGGATGCCATACATGGACTTGTTCCACGTGGCCGAGCATGAAGGATATTTTAGGATCACTCGAGAGAAAAGAAGGCATTATCCTTCATTTTGGGTACATGTATAAAGGAGCCCTTTAATGTGTTCCCACTCACAAACCTAAACAAAATCATAGATGAAGAGGACTCATGGCCCTCACATAAACCAACCATATGTCAAAGAAAGAAACATGGGAAACACTCCTAAAAATAGTTGGCGATGTGGTACAAAAAAAATGAATAACAATGTAGATAGCTACATACAAAGAATAAGGGTGATCAAGCTAACTAAGGAGCTCAAAGAAACAAATAAGTTGGGTGAGTTGACTAGGGAACATCGAACCCCGCACGAGAAATTCTCACATGCATTGATAAAAGGTGAAAGAGTTAGGTAAAAGGATACTCCATGACGAGCCTAAACTAGCAAAGGACCGCCCAATAAACCCTAGAGCGAACATAGAGGAGTTTGAGCGGTTGTTAAACCTTTTGCTCAAGAAAATAGATGCGAGACATGGAGGGGTAAAGCCGAATAAGTGTGAAAAGGATAATATCAGTTTTGTCCACGAGTAAAAGTTAAAACATGAATGAATCTAGAAAAGGATCTTAGAGAGAAGGTCACATATACAAACAAGTTACTCAAAGGCTAAACATACAAAGATGATTGATGCACACATATTACAAAACTCCCAAAAACAATCCACCCTGAAAGCTCAAATGAAGAGTGATGAAATTGATAAGGCTACTCATAACAAATTCCTTGAATAATTTGAGAAGATAGGGGAAGAAGCCACCGAGAAAGGAAAATATCAAACAATGAATGGGTAATCTAAGTAAGCTTCTTTGCCAACGTTAAAATTGAGCTGGAAGAAATAAACACCTAAATTTGTGAGAATTTCCAAGTATTCCAAGTTGAGGCAACTACTAGTGTGAAAGGAACTAAAGCTTTCCGAGCTTGTTGAATGACTTGATCCATTAAGCCCCCTTCCAAAAGGCTCACGAATAATTGGTAGGCACATGAAGTTATGCTAAAGCATGTTGTTCTAGATTTGATTGGGGAGCTTAAAAATCGTTACCTAAGGGTTAACAACCGAGTTAGTGTGGGCGATGTTGGGCCCCAAAATTATTATATTATTTAATTGGTTAGGTTCCACATTGGGACTCATTATTTATTATTTACATTTATTATAGTGTGCATGAATTTTAGTAGAACCACGCACAATATTTACACGAGAAAGGGAGAAAGGCAACGTGTGAAAACATTGGTGAGAATTTGCATGAAGAGTTCGGGTGCGAGAAGATTAGTGAAGGTCTATGTGCGAGGTTTGAAAAAGTACAAGGATATTCTTAGGCAAGTAAATACAAAAAAAGAAAATAGAAGTGCATGAGCAAGAAAGTGATTATGCTAAAATGTAAATAATAGCCCAATCTAATGCAAGTTTGCGGTAAATAAATAAGTGATGAAATGCTTGAAATAATACCCAATTAACTAAACAATGAATAAATGAAACCCTAATTGCAAAGAGGGTTAGAAGAGTCTTATTTAATTCGAAGATGTTGCGAGGCGTGTCGCATGAAGAGCTAGTTGAACAAGAATAGAAGATCGTCACAACATGACTTGATAAATTATAGATCCTGGGTGATTTGGGTGGTGGGCGCTGGAGAAGGATAGGGGTGCCTAGGGCACCATGGTCTATTTTTAAGTGCCCTAGTTTGTGCAAGAGGTCTGGAAGCCAATTTTACATGGTCGTAAGATGGTGTGAAACCCTCGTTATTTATCACTCTTTGTGTCATTGAATTCACTTTGAATGTCATTATGGATTTAGAATGAATAAATCACTTACACCCCAAAAAAACATCAAACCATAAAAAAGAAAGATGCAAATGAAGGGGTCGAACTTTCTTGATTGCGAAATGACGAACTTATAACTAAGCCTTGCATTACATATCAGACCCAATGTAGTTCTGTGTGTGTGCAGTGTGCCCTAGGTTACTCTTATGCGTGTCACACTTGAAGTAGCGAGCAAGTAGCTAGATGTAAAATGTAAATAATGTGTGCATGGAATAGAATAAACTCCCCTCATATGAAGTGTGATGTAGATGAACCAACCTTTGTCCCTTGTGATGGAGCTAGATGGATGTAAATGGAGCACTAGATGCCTTTGATAGATGTAACCTTAGGTGGTGGTAAGTAGTGCTTAGTGGTGGTAAGTAGTGCTTAGTGCTTGGTCCCTTATTATGATCATATAACTTTATATTTATATGATTCCTTCACTTGAATTTCGTAATCAACCCCGAAAATTGACTACAAAAAGATAAGATGCTCAAATGACTAGAAAGGACCCAAAAAGTGTGAACAAAGTACAAGAGGATTGGGGCACCCAGAGGGAATGTGGGTGCCTGACGCTAGTGTCTGTACTGGGTGCTCTAGTCCAAAAGAGTAAAGCGAAGTTTAAAAGGACATGATTGGGACAAAGTAAAGGTGCAAGACCAGAAAGTAGCAACATAAAATAATGAAAGATGGTCAACTACATGGGTTAATCGGTACTTTTCTTACTTTAGGAACCATATAAATAGTAATATGCGATCGAGACAAGATAATTACCCAAAGTGCGTGATTTTGTGTCTACAAAAAGTAAGCAATGATGAGAATATACAAGCTAAGTATATAAAAGTAGGTGTCGCACGGGAAAAGGTACGTGGATAAAAATAACAACTCTAAGAGGTGATTAAAGCATGCACAACAACAAAGTAAGTGACGAAGCTTTCATGCAAGAAAAGAGGTGAGAAGATGAAGATAGATGGCATAAATGTCATCCCACGTAATAGTTAGGATCTATTTTTAAGACTCGTGACTAATTATAGGCTTGTTAGAACTAGTGAAGGGCATGTCCCCGCTAGTATAAATACCCCGCATATCCTCACTAGTATAAATACCCCTAAGGACATTGTATTAAAAGGAGGGATGATGACGCAAAGTGAACTAACTAAGATTTGCAACGAAATAATGTATTTTGTTAAGGTTTTTCAAGATACCGATATGTTTTTAGAGCATTGATTCAATGTATGGAGACTTTGTTTATTGAATATGAAGTAATTGCTATGGGATCAATTATTTCATGTTTTAAAGGAGTGAAGGACGAAGACCTGGAAGGAATTCACGTGCATCGAATAGTTGCACTTCACCAAAGTGTAGGAGTTGCGAGATTAAAGCAAGCAAGCTTTGTAAAGCAATGTGCATGCATATGAGAGCTCAAGATTCAAAAATGGAGTAGAATGGAATTGCTTGGCTTGGCTTATCATAGATCAAAAGAGGTGGTGTACATATAGGGGAGTGAATGTGTAACTCCCATGTAAGAGAAGATTCCTCCATAATGGAGAAGAGGAGTTACTTTCCCAAATGGGAATGTAACTCCTATGACACACTTACACATATGACAGATTTCGTAAGGGAATTTGTCATAACTAAGATGACACCTAGATCCATGTCCACCTAAGTGAGATGACTCACCCGATGAGGTGGAATAACACTAAATAAGTGAAGAAAAATACCACCTACACCAACACCCCCTTCATCGTAACTTAGGATGAGGCGACAAGTCAGAAATGAGAAATGGGTCCCGGCACAAAGCTTGATGAGGTACCCACGTATAAGAAACTCTCAAAAAGTGGAGTAAAAGGAGAAAACCCAGTGGGAAAAACTCCCCCCAAAAGAGAGACAAGTCCACTCTCTAATCTAGAAAGATTCCAAATATGGGTCCCGACCATAGACGACGAGCTGTAAAGGTACCCATGTACAAAGAGGCAATCTCTCGGAAAAGAAGAAGAAGAAAGAAGAAGAGGGAGACGAGAGGAATGTAGAAGATGCCATGGACGGATCTAAACTCTGCAGCTCTAATAAGTCTCCCAGAAGAATGTTGATGACGAGATCCTCTGCCTCTGGACTAAAGAAAAGCCATCCGCATCGAACTGTGTGCCTACCCTTAGGAAGGACATAAATGGAGTGTTGGAAGTCCGCCCACTCCGTAAAGGAAACAGAACGCATCAACACGAAGAAATCTGAGTCTGGTCCATGAAAGTGTGACATAGGTCTAGCAAGAGAACGCCAAGTAATCGAAGATAATGCCACATACGTAGAAATGTCAAAGTGTGAAGAGTGAATACCCATAGAAAGGATGTCCAAGTGATGTGAAGGCAACAAACATCCCCCACAACAGAAAATGGATCCACAAGCAAGGGTGGATCAATGAAGGTCTCTGGAAAAGTGGAAGTGGTAAGAGTCCCAGAAGGGGCACTCCTAACAATGGAGATGATGAACTCCTCTAAAATACCTATAGATGGATGAGGAACCTGTAGTACATCACAAGTGTACTCTACGAAAAGATGACTAAGGTCAAGAAGATACTCGTCCCAATGAGGGGGCTCAACAAACAGAAGAGTGATGTCAGATAGGTATGAGTCATCAATGAAGGTAGAGGAGTGAAAGGGGCCTCACACACTAAAGGTGGAAAAGAGGTGGGTGTGATGATTGTATGAGGCTGAATAGGAGACTGCTTGATATCTGATGAGATGTGGGAAGTGTCAACACTCTCTGGAATAGTGAGAGAAGGAGGAGAAGAGTCCTCTATAGTACTCTCGACATCAGAACTGGGTGCACAATCCTCGTCATCAGAAGTAGAACCAAGCGAGTCTGTGTCAGTGGAATTTGCCATCACATGAAGAAGAGGAGACAACTCGATCAGAAGCAACAACAATGGCGGACAGTATGTGAAGGGTCTCCATAGAGGGAGTGAAGAATGTTTTAGACACGGTGGGATAGATGCAGTGCCACGTGAAACCGAGAGAGATCTCGGAGACATGCATCATCATGTGACCAAAAACATGGCCACAAGTGTCGAGAAATTCCTCAAGATGACGATGATCAGTGGGTGTAGGAACTGGCCCAAGTAAGAAGGGTGAAAGATCCTCGTGAGTGAAGTAACATTCCATGGAAGCATGCCAAGATGAATAGTTCTCTCTCCCAGTAAGAAGTGGCAAAGGTTGTAAAGTGATCCTATGATGCTCAAGTATGGAAAGAGCACCCTCCATGATTCAGAATCAAAAGTGCAAGATGCAAGAAAGCAAGACGTCGGACTCGGTCGATAATGCATCTACGTGTAAAAACCTAAGAGTACTAGTGAACCCCCCAGAATGCAGCACTTTATAAAGTATTGCGTTTACAAAATTGACAATGTCATCACATAATGTGTGAAAAATCATGCAACTTTGACTAAAGAAGCGCTCAAAACCGAGTAGCGAGTCAAAAGTTATAGCAAGAAAACAATTCCCGCAACTGATGGAAAATGCCAATAAGCTTTGCAAACTGATTAAAAAGTGCCCGAAATGGGTGCAAAGGGTGTCGTGTGGGTACTTGTTGGAAATGGCATCAAATTTTAAGCAGGGTTTGTTTTGCTTACGAGGGGGAATTAGCCTCCTGCCAACCCCGGACCTCGCCCTCCGTCTTCGACACACAAATGAAGGACATAATTACAAGCAAATAGAGCCCAAAAATTATTACAATGCCATAAAATAAATGTTTTGCCTCAAAACATTAAAAAGAGGGATTGTTTTGACCGCCAAAAAATGTCTAAAAGGGAAATGTTTTTAACCTTTAAACATTAAAAAGAGATTGTTTTAACCACCGAACAATTTTAAAAGGGAAGAGCTAGTGTTTCAAGGCATGGATGCACAGAAGTGAAGGCGACCTCTATTGGCGAGCTGGGAAGTTGACCGAGCTTCAGTGAACACGTCCGAGCCTACAGAGGTGTAACTTTCCAAGGATTCAACGCCACATGGTGACAATGTGTCAGACAGTGGTTCAATGTTGAATGGAAGTGAAACGCTTTGAAGAACACTTGTCGAGGACGTTGGAGAGAAGTAGAAATTGGTCGATTGCCTGAAAGCGGTGAAGGCCAAACAATCCTAACTAGTTGAGCGAGAGAGAAATGGTTAAGCGAGAGATTATTGTAACCATTGAATGGTTAAGTAAGCCCACCCGTTCTTCATGCAACAAATCGGTGAGCCCCTTATAGAGTCCACGTGCGGAAGAATCGGGTAGCAGTGGGGAAAAAAGTGGAACTAGTTTCAAACTACATGTGTTGAGGTGTGTAACAATCCAATAATGGATAAAAACACCCAATGCGAGAACCACGTGTTGTTGGGCAAAATAAAAGCTGTTGAGTTGTGTGACTGATATCACCGATAATGGTGTGCAGAGATTTTAACGGTGGGCACACATACGGGGCCAAGGCCGAGAACGTTGCAAAGGAGAATGCCATGAGTTATGCCAGTCAAAGCCCAAGGTTTCAATGCATCCCGAGATGATAATAAGGCAACATATATACGAGTTGTCTAGGCAGAGAGCATCGATTAAGGCAAGTCACGAACCAAGTAAGTTGTCAATCGACGAGTGTATGGTGAACTGTTAGAATGGCTCTGCAACACAATAAACTGGTATTCTTCCTTGACCTTGATCACATGTAAACCAAAAAGAAACACACAAAACAAACTACTGAAAAATAACCACAAGAATCTTGAAATATGCAAGTAAAGCACATGCAAAAGTGAGAGCTTGCACAAGCAACTACACGGTGGAGCAACGATGGTGAGCAACGTGATTCCAGTCCCAACTCTGATACCATGAAGGAGTGAAGGACGAATACCTGGAAGGAATTCACATGCATCGAATAGTTTCACTTCACCAAAGTGTAGGAGTTGTGAGATTAAAGCAAGCAAGCTTTGTAAAGCAATGTGCATGCATATGAGAGCTCAAGATTAAAAAATGGAGTAGAATGGAATTGCTTGGCTTGGCTTATCATAGATCAAAAGAGGTGGTGTACATATAGGGGAGTGAATGTGTAACTCCCATGTAAGAGAAGATTCCTCCATAATGGAGAAGAGGAGTTACTTTCCCAAATGGGAATGTAACTCCTATGACATACTTACACATATGACATATTTCGTAAGGGAATCTGTCATAACTAAGATGACACCTAGATCCATGTCCACCTAAGTGATATGATCCACCCAGTGAGGTGGAATAACACTAAATAAGTGAAGAAAAATACCACCTACACCAACGGTTTCCATGTACTTAACTTAGTTGTTCTTGTTATACATGTTTATGATTATGTAATGTTTTAGCCATCAACATTCTAAACAATATGGGACCCTAGAGTCTCTCACGCCTCACATGAGTGTGCTAAGTTTTTTCACTTTAGCGAGACATGATGGCACGAGGAGATAGTGGCATATTCATGTGCTAAGGTAGCAAGATTTACGCATTCTGGATGGTTAAACTAGCGCACAACATCCCCCATGTTTACCTTTTTGGAGGCTTCTTCAAACAAGTATAATCCTCAATATTGATGGTCTCTGAATACTAATACATGAAATTTTCCTCCTCTCATTTTATGACTTCATCATCTTGATTCTTCCTCTTGATTAGATAGTCAATAATTACTCTCTTTTCACCCTCTTAATGCACATTTGAATAATTTCCTCGTGCTCCAAACTGATTTGGCTTACTTTATTCAACTCAAGTAACTTTATCTCATTTGAAACATTTTGTGTAAGGACATTCTCCAAGCCGAAATATGACAAGTATGAAAAAATTGAAAACTCCATTTGAGATTACAGAGCTTTGAATCTTCAAAAAGTGAATCTTCTTACCGTCCACTTGAAATTCCTTTATATTCTTTTTCTTATGAATGCACTCTTCAAAATAAATCTTGAAGTTTTCATCTTTGAATATACACTATTTTAACTCTTATCCTCTATTTGTTCTTCATATTGATCCTCTTCCTCTCCTTCTACATCACCAATAGCCTCTTCTCCTTCTCCTTCCCCTTCTCCTTCTCCCCCTTCTTCTCCTTATCCATCTCCTCCTCCTCCTCCTCCTCTTTCTTCTCCTTCATCTTCTTCTCCTTCTCCTTCTTCTTCATTTTCTTCTCCTCCTCCTCCTCTTCATCCTCCTTGATTTTCTCCTTGTTCTTTTTCTTCTTCCTCTTCTTCTTCCTCAACATCAATATTTTATTTTGCATCCTCCTCTTCTTCTTTTTTCCACTTAGGCGGAAAACATGTTCCATTTCCTCCCAAGGCCAATTTGAATTCTCTTGATTCAATTGAGAAACCCAACTCTGTCTTTGGAACCTCGGGACAAAATGAAAAGCAAAACCATGTCCATCTAGATGAAAAATTCTTCTTCTTAAATTGGACCCACCATTTCTAACATCAACCTCTCCATTTTCATAGAAAGAACACATCCTTATGAAGCGAAAAAAGGGTTTCTAGAACAAAATCCTTTGACCAAGATTTAAATTTCCAATTTTAGAATTCTTTCAACTTGAAATCAGAAAATACAAATAATAAAACCCCTTTACTTTTTTGAGAGTTTCCTGAAAATGTAAACTACTTAGAAAAATTCCAAAAATTGTGGCATGTGGAGCGAATTTATGAAAAACATAATATTGCGATAACTCCCACAAAACGCATTTGAATCAATTGAAGTTTTATGGGTAGCTTTCTATTATTATTTATGACTCAAGAAAAAAATGGTAGAAAAAAAAGAAAATTATTGTGAGATATATGTAAGTCCTTAAAATTAGGGGTTTGACATGATTTTGGCCCAAATTGAACCTTTGCTACCACTTGTAATGAAATTACTTAGATAGATCTCAATATCAACAACAATAAAACTCTAAGGATCACCAACATATAGAGAAGCGATCAATGCAAGTATAATGACTTAGTCACTTGAGGGGCAACCTTGAAACATATAATAAGATTCAAGTGCTCAAATTGATGATCATCTACTACTTAATAACTCTTATATATATACCCCACTATGTTATCAAAGCACCAAGGACAACCTACTAAGCATATGAAAGCATAGATAAATATGATATGACATGTTAGTGATCCAGGACAACAACCCATGCAACAATTTAGTGGGGTAACTTCCAGGAGTCACAACTTTTGCACCGTAGCTCGATTGACTCCGTTCAAAATGTGTCGGAAAGCTTGGAACATGTAAAATATGGTGAGAGGGTACATAACTTTGTTTAAAAAAATTGAACCTAGAAATCCACTTATAAAAGGCCTTAAAATGTAATTTTTGTAGTGTTATCTAAAATAGTAATTTCGTGAAATTTTCGCATATGTAATTCACGGAAGGTGAACCACCTCGTCTCCCTCGAGATTGGTGACCTTACACATTCTTCTAGATGTCTCTTCATATTTATAAAATTAGTATATAAGTATATATAACCCTGAGGAAGAACACACATCTCCTTGCAAATATAACTATTGTAATCACGATCTTTGGGCAAAATACGTCTCTTTTGAGAGATAATTTTTCTTGTTTACGTCTAGCACAATTATTATTCTGTCCTTTAATCCCAAAACCCCTAAGTTTTGGATCAGTTAGCTACATGTTGGCCATAAATATTTCGATATATGACCTAGGACTAAGGGTGTACCATTTCCCATACTTATATTTATTTTTGGGTTAAATCAATAGTTTCCTCTAGACTACAAATGACACTTTGCAACTTATATGACTTATGTAAATGACTGATATATGCATCATTATGAGATATTAGGTCTTACTAATGTGTGAAACCCTATGAAATTAACCATCTTGACCCAAACTAGTCTTTAGTAAAAACTCTATACAAAGATTGGTGATTGGGTTAAAGTGCAATACATACATTGCCTATGTCGACACCACTTCGAAGAGGCCTCAAACCACACACATTTCTCCACCTAGAGATGCGACATAATACTACATGGATGCAACTATATTTGATAACTTGAGCACATGATAATTGCTTTATTTTGACTTGGGTTTTGGGCACTTGATTCGGAAAGCTTGACTCTTGAACCTAGTTTAGAGTGCTTGAACTCACGTGGGGCATGGTCTTAATATCTAGTACTACTTTAGGGAAGTTTAGGAGAGATTTTATTTCCTTTCGAGTGATTTGTACATGAGGAGCCCTTGAAAGTGTTGGGGTGTCAGGTGAGTAAATGAATGTCTCAAGCTTGCTTATATAGGGTTACGTATATATAATTTTGCATTAAGGCTGACCCATGGTGAAGATGACATGACCCATAAAAGATATAAAAATTGAGAAACAAACTATTGAGTGGTTGAGAAGAAGACCATTTTGCACAAGAGTGAATTGTTGGAAAATTTGGTCTTATTAGATAGTTTGGTCTAGTAGTGAAAAAAATTATTTGTGAAGCTTTGTGAATTGCTTGTGACTGATGTGAGCATTTCTATAAGTGGTTGAGAAGTGTGGCGAGGAGAACAAGTATTGCAATATGACTAATGATGGACTACGAGGTAACAATTTAGCTCACCATAGGTGCACATGTCGTGATTAAATGGACTAATTCAATACTAACATTATTAAGTGATAAATTACCAATTTAGGTGTTTACATGTGGAAAAGCAGCGAAAGGACTCATATATAAGGAAAATCCCTAAAGGCTCTAACACCATAAAGCATCAAAGTAATCCCTTAAATTTTTCTATTCAAAGTCTTCACATTTATCCTAAATCTTCCAAGAGTAGCCCTATAATAGTACGTGTGCCAAATATGAAGTATAAAGCTCAAATTTGCAAGTTGATAAGAGTCTTGGGCCAAACGAAGGAACATTCCAAGTGTATTGCGAGTTATAGTAGTTGCATATCATATAAAATGGTGTGGGAACTACATGTAGCTTGATCCCTCCTCGAGTATTGGTACGCGCAGTGTAATGCTCAACACATATTGAGGCATGACCACTATATGGCTAAGGCCGGTCCAAGACAATAGCTCAATTGTATCATGCTTTGTTGTCAAAGTCTTGTTAGTGTTTGGAAAAAGAAGAGCCCAATTCTATATAATTGCATCATATATAAACAAACCCAAAATCTAGATCCCAGAAGCTAAGACAAAGGTGAACTTGCACCAAAAATTTCAAATTAGTTAGAGCATAACAATATGATTTTGTAGTCCCTTAGATGGTTTTGTACATGAAACTTTCCTCGAACCCTTTCAATGACAATATTATGCGGAAATTAACGAACATATCCCATGAAGATTTTGAGATCATCAAAATTGCAATACTTTTTATTATTATATCTGAGCCAATTTCAACTTCTTTGATCGATGTGCATTTCCTCAAGCACAAAACATGCCAAATTATTTCATCATACATTATTTTACATTTATTGTACCATTTTTAAACAATATCTATATATCGATATAGTGTGTTTGAGATCTATTTAAGATTGTGTATTTTCTATAAATTATAAAATAAACTTAATTATTTTATGCATTTTGTGTAAAAATTATTATAGTAAGAACTAAATTGTAATGTTAATGTTTAGAGTTGAAATGTAATGTTAAGGCTTAGAAGCCTGAATTGAGTGTTATTAGTAAATGTGTTACTCTTCACATCTACACAAGATACCCATTTCTAACTTGTATAGAGGAATTTATGCACCAAATCCCTCTCACTTGTAATGAAGATTTTTGCGTCCCATAGGCTTGGTCTCTTCGTGTTATTAAAATTATGATTTTCACCATTTATCAAATAAATCCTAAGTTCTTGAGAGGTTTGTTGTCTCCCCCATGATCAAGGCGACATGGGAATAATTGATGTCTATAGGCAAAACATCACCTCATGTTCTAAATGGGTGGTGCGATGCCTCTTTGGCAATCAAGCTTGGCAAATTCTGCTTCGCCATTACATTGCTTCAGTTCCCCTTACGAGAAAAAGATGTTGGGCTAATATAGGGTTACATACCTTAATTTTTACCAAGGCTCTATTGAGATTATTAACACATTCACTACCAAGAGCATCTGGAAGGCCTTTGAATTTGTGAAGCCGTTGTTACATTAGATTAGAGATAGCTTTCGCATTAGGCTTTCCTTCAATTCCCATAATATTTGGTGGTATCCCATTATCACGAGAAGATAGTATCTCGCTTTTTGAAACTCCGTGTATCAAAGCTCTCCGTTTATATCGAAAAGGGATCCACACTATTCAAGATTTGGTTTCCCACAGAGACTGGATTTCATGGCTAAGCTCAAGACGAGATTCAATCTTTCCAATTCAGACCTTTTGTCTATCCACAAAATTCAAGAGTTGATGCCAGATGTCATGCTTCACAAATTGGGACTTAAACCTTCGGATGCGTGGTGGTGAGATTGGTGGTGGAATCATAACATAACCTTTCTTCACTATAATGCCGAAACAATTTACTAGCTTCTGAGTCCTATTTCTCTTGCCATTTCCAAACTCAATGCTCATTTGAGAGTGTAATTGACCTCGAATACTTGGCTTAAATCGGCTTTCTGTGCACAGAACTTGTTCTTAGAACCTAAAGTCAACCATTTTTATGGTGCCTTATTTATCAGGGTCTTCTGTTGGCGAGCGTCTTAGTCACATTGGCCTTCCCAATCCTAAATGCCCCTTTTGTTCTCGACTTGAATCTTTTAAGCATTTGTTTTGGTCTTGTCCCCGTGCTCAAGCCGTTTGGTCTTGGATTCATACGCTATTTCAACCCTACCACCCTGAATTCTTTCATTGGTGTATGACATTGTTTGGAGATTTTAGTTCTTGGCCTACTTATATTGATACTCTGTGGCATTTGTTTAGAGCCTATATTCTCTTTCAAATTTGGAAATCTCGTAATTCTGCTATATTCCAGAGTGATCATTTTGTTGTTTTCTTTTCCACTAATGATAAAGTGGCTATATAAATCTGCTTATGCGTATCTGATTCAAGCTCAAAAAGTGAAAAAGTTGCTATGGAGTTTGCACATCTGCATGAATTGCTGGCACACTAGGGGAGTGCTCCTTGCATGATGAGTCGGGTCCCTCCTGACCCTTTATTGCTGTCACCTTAGCCATCTCCGCCACACTAGCCACCTCTGTAAGGACCACATCGAAGAAGCTGCTCCGTGATCACCGCGCTCGACTCTCCTGAGGGTTGCCCTTGACTTCGTCCTCTTTAGGGTCGAGTGAGTCCTCTTTCGTGGGGAAGGCGGTGACATGTTCTCCCAGTGGGCCTCTCCTCCGCATGGAGTTCAGACTTTTGGCTCTCCGCCCCTTGGTTGGGGAATTATGGTGCCTCTGTAAATGCAAATGCCTGATCATGATGGCTAGTAGGTTGGTCCTCCTTCCCTGAGCCGAGTAGAGCTTTCATCCCTCCTTGGGATGATTCTCCTCCTCCTCTCGGAGCGGTGACATGTGCTTAAAGTTATATGGTTTTATGTAGTTCTTGTGTTTGCCCTCGTGGCGTTCTCTATTGGCCCTTTGGGTGTTTTATGTTGCTCTCGTAACTTTTTAATGAGATAGTGAGTATTCAAGTCATCCTTCCTCTTCTAACTCTCTTATTTTAATATAATGGGGAGTTTCCAATAATAAGTCATAAGTTGAAGTGCTCCTGAGTTCTTTGAAGGGAAGCAAACCCCTTCGGAAATTGTCACCACATATGATTCTAATGTTTTAGATTGCCCAACTTGAAATTCGGAATCGATGTCTCCAATATGCCCACCGCCCATTAGACAATGGACCTACTTGACCAAACCAGGTCCCTTCAATGGCAAGCTATAAATTGAATTGGCTTCAATTCATCATTGTCCACGTGGATTACATTCGGGCAGAGCACTTAATGAAATAAATAAGAAAGGCCAGGGGCAATTGGTCACATTGTTTCCCATTACTAAAAACTTCTGCCATTGGAGGTCATTCTCTACGTGTTTTTTTTTACTATTTTTTTCAACGGAAGTATCCTTTTAACATACTGATACTGGTTTTTAGCCCTGCCAAATATCAAGCAATGGACACTGCAAACAACAAACCTGGTGGCAAGAGAAAAAAGAAGGTACGAATTTATGCACCCAATTGAGAATTTATAATACCCACTGCGACATCAGAATCCATTGTCAAGCTAGAGTGATCACTTCTTTAGCAGGATTGGTTGTGTTTTTTGGGTTTTATGTACGAATCTGTGTTATTAGGGCGATTTGGAGTTTTTCGTTAACTTTTCAGTTTGTAGTGCATTTGATCAGTTAATATGCATGGTGTATTTGAGATTTAAATCAGTGTAACAGTTTTGGAATGGTTTGGGCACTCCTTTTCGGTAATCTATTGCATAGGTTAGGGATTTTTCTGCCCTGTTAAGAGCTAATCGCAATCTGCAAGGGATAATCCATTTTATGTTTTTTTGGTTTGGCTTATTGTTAAGGAATAATGCTTCAAGTATCTTTGATTTTCATGCTGTTGTTTGGATTGCTTTTGCTTTGATTTCATGTTCGAATTTCTAAGAGGTACAATTTTTGTGACAGAGAGGTGAGATGCAGAAGAAAGCAAAAGGGGGAAGTGGTGTAGAGTGTTCCGCGGAGGACATGTCATCTGGGGAACATGTTTTAGATCTGGGGGAAAATAATCCTGAACCAGAGACAAGTCATGGTGTTGCTTTAGGGCTACCAGGTGTTGGTGAGGGTCTGAAGTCCCAAAGTAGGGAGGGGGCAGAAGTTGTCATGATGGAACTTCAAGCATCTGATGATACGGAGCAAAATAAGCCCGGAAAAGGTGACCTTTGCAAGGATGCAGAGGCTCTCCATAGGTGTGACGAGTCAGTTGGTCCTGCGTTGGATGAGGGTTACAAAGATCGTGATGCTCCAGTGGAATTGGAATTGGAGAATGCTATCAGTCTCCCTTATTGCTCCTCAGGTTTGGCGGACAATAAGGAGCTTCCTTCAGCAGAGGGGGATGGATTAACATTGGCACTGTTCAAGATCTTGGACCTAAACAAGAAGAGGCCATTGGAAATTTATCAGTTTCTGACCTGGCCAATGATGCAGAAAACAGGCCATCTAGTTCCAATGCATTGCACAAGCAAACACGTGAAATTTTCTCTCCCAAGGGCAATTTTGAGCTTGCAAGTCGTGCACATGATTGTGAAGACACAAGTTCCAAATTACCTGAGGGAACTTTACAAGACCTGGGTGTCAATACAAAGGAGAGAATCTCCGCCAGAGATGAATTGGCTTCTGAAACACAGGTTGGTCAATCAGGTGACAAACAAGCTTGGAGTAGATAATTTGAATGAGCTTGTTTGCTTACCAAATGGATTTGGATAAACTCATTTGTTTTCAAATTTCTTTAATGATGGGTGTTGAAGATTTCTGTTTAATAGCATGCTTATTTCTGTTTTTGGTAAGGAGGTTGCAGGTAGTCGGGTATTTAGATTTGGATACGCAACAAAATCTAATTGAAGAACTACAGGGAGCTAGACAGGATAGCGTGGACAAACCTCCTACATTGTTTTCAGTTGGCAATTTGCAAACTTCTTTGGTGAAGTCTCTACTTTGTTTCAAAGATGCAAAAACAGGAATATGACCGTAGACGAGTCGTTTGTTGATGCCCTAGACCAGCTGGCAGAAAGTAGAAGTACAAGTTTGGAAGAATCGACATTTGTGACGGAGAGTGGTCTTCAAGACAAGGAACAGTTTCTACGTGAACTTCATGCATGCAAGGATGCTCTTGTGCAAGCAAATGAAGAGAAGATGCAGCTTGTTTCCAAGTTGAATTCCTATCAGATGCAGGTAGAGAAGCTTGCGGAGGAGAAACTTAGTTTATCTGTCAAACTTCAGGATGCGACCAGTTCTGAAGTGCCTGAACATAAAGCTCTTATAGAACAAGAGCCTTTAAAGGAGGTGTATCATGGCTGGGAACAGGAGAAGTCAGAAATGGCCAACGCATTGGAGGAGTTGAGAACCCAGCTCCAAGCTGAAGCTGAACAGAGGGGTTGCCTTTTACATGAATTGGAAATTACACAGCAGAAACTACATGAATTCAGTGAAGAGAGAGATGTACTTGCCAGCAATTTGGGAGAAAAAGTGACTGTCATAGAAGACATGAAAAGTCAAAGGGGCTTCTTGGAAGAGAAGCTTCAAATTGCCCAGTTTGAGGGGGAAAAGTTGGCAAAGAGTGTGAATCAATCTGCACTCAATTTTAGCACTCTGCAATGGAAAGTAGGGGATCTTGAAGCAGAGAAAGCAACTGCTTTGTCTAAAACATTATTAGAGGTGGAGTCAATAAATGAAACCCAAGAAGGTCAACATTGTCTCGAAGCTGAAGTCTTAAGATTTGCCGAGGAAGGAAATGCTTGAAAGTTCATTGCAGATTTTCAGTGATGAAAATCACAAGAATCTTTTGACTAAACTTGACGAGTATTCAGAGAACACAAAGAAGGAAGCATATGAGAATCAGCTTGTGAGAAATGAATTGGCTGAACTGAAACTTATTCTGGATGAAGCAAATACAGCTAAAGAACAGATTAGAAGAGATTATGAGTCCTACAAGCTGGAGACCGGTTCTGCAATTGTTGAAAAGGAGCGAAATGAAGCAGAAGCTATCAGATTAAGACAACAGATAGATGAACTTAGTCTTCACATATTTCTTCTCAAAGATGAATTGCATGAGGTAAAGAATGAAAAGTTGAAACTAATGGGTGATCTTGACGAATACAAGTTATTGGCAGAAAAATTAGAATGTGAAAGAGCAGACCTATCCAAGAGTATTCATTTAGTAAAGGTTGAGTTGGAGCAAATGAGAAGAGAATTTGAGTTCCAAAAAACACTTGAATCAAGGAAGGAATCAACTTGCAGAGGAGAACAACAAACTTTCAGTAGAGCTACATGATTGCAAAAAAAAATGTTATCCACGATGCAAGATGAACAGTTAAATCACAATAATCATTTGAAAGATGTTGTACTTCAGCTTCGTAATGCAATGCATGAAAGTATGTATCTCACAAGCAATTTGCACAAACATACACATTTGTTAGTGGAGGCAGAGGGAGAGTTTTCGAAGTCCACACAGAAAGCACATGCTGATTCATTTCTATTGAAAAACCAATCAGATTTATTCCACGGAGAGTGTATTGACCAAGGGAGCTCATTAGGGGATGATCCTAATGACTGTGAATTTGCAATGCATCACACGGTAGAAAACTTTGAGGAAAGCATTCAACAGTCTACTAGTGAGTCAGATATAATGAATATCAATTCAGAGCTAACTTCTGCTGTGAGTGCTACATTGGAGATTTTTGCAGAATATAGAATTTTGCAGGTAAAATTTAAATTTGTTATTTTAGAGTTTTCAGAAATCCAGGACTTGATTGTAAAACTGATTAAGGAATTGTTATTTTGCAGGACGAGAGAGTGTCAGCTGTTAGAGAACTTAGTAGTACTTATGACCACCTTAGAAAGATGGTCCAGCAGCAAGAGAGGATGAGTGAAGATGGCGAAGAGTTACTTACTCGTCTACGGCAGGCAGAGGTCAAAGAAAGTGGAGGAAATATGCAGGATCCCATGGCTCTGAATATCCTTGTTGATGATTGTGGCAAATTTGTTAAACAGTTGCAGGAAGCATTCGGTGAAAGGTCACAGTATGAAGCAATTATAAGGTAACTTGAGTCCGCTTTGTTTACAAAGGACAAAGATATCCAAGATATCAATGGCAAATATGTTGAACTTTCTCAGAATTGTGGTCAAATTGAGGAGGTTAGTGCCAAATGCATATTACTTGATAAGAAATGTGCAGATATGGCAAAGCAGACAACTCAACTTGCAAATGAGAGGGATTCTTTACATTTGGAGGTAGAAGCTATTCAACTATCTCTTCAAGACAAGGAAATGCTGATGAAAGCTTCTGCAGATTCTCATTATGATTTGAAATGCCAATTTGATATGGCCACCGAGAAGCTAATAGCTTCCATCGAGGAGGCCATTCAAGATGAGACGTTGTTTGATGATCCTTGCATGCAGAGAATATCTTATCTTGAGACAAGCCTCCACTTGCTTATTGAGAAGTATAAGGCATCTATTTCCCAAGTCAACCTTTTCCAAAAAGTTTATTTGAACTTGCTTCCAGTTATGTGCACTTGTGGGAGAAAGAAGCTACAGTGCCTTTGGATGGGATTCTCAGGGAATTCTTCAGCTGTAAAGAGAAGGAATTGACCGAGTCATATGAGAAGCTGGATGAAATGAAATCAATCAGAGCCCAACAAGAGGCTGAAGTTAGGGAACTCAAGGAAACCTTATTAAAAACTGAAGAGACTCTTAAAGAACTTAAAATTGAAAGCAACAAACTCAGAAATGATCTTGACCAGACAGAAACCAAATTGTCATCCGTTAGAGAAAAGCTTAGCATGGCTGTCTCTAAAGGTAAAGGATTGGTTCAACAACGGGATACACTAAAACAATCATTAATAGACAAATCAAATGAGCTAGATAAATGCCTGCAGGAGTTACAAATGAAAAACGATGAATTGCATGCAGCTGAAATGAAGGATTCTGAGCATGTCAAGGCATTGGAGTTAAAGCTATCAGATGTTCAGAGTTCTGCAAATGCTTTACAAGAATCACTTTCACACAAGGATTCCGTTCTTCAGAAAATTTAAAATATTTTGGGGGAGGTGAATTTGCCATATGAGTTCTGCTCGAAAGAAATAGTAGATAAAATTGAATGGCTTGTAAGATCATCTTCTGGTGAAGAGAATGCTTCACACGCAAGTAGCAGGGATTGGAAAATATCTGAAGGGAATGACACTAATGTTGTAGATTATAAGTCACCTGAAGCAAGTGTGGATGGTGGCATGATTGATAAGAGGAGTGTTGATGATCTAAACACAATGTTTGAGGAACATGCAGGATAAATACTGTAGTCTGGTTGAACAAGCATGTATGACGGAGCAGGCCTTGTCAGAAAGGAACCATCTTATCCAAAGATGGGAAAAGGTGTTGAATAGCATTGACATACCAACATCAACAAAATCATTTGAACCAAAGTCTAAGATTGAATGGCTTTGCAAGGCACTAAGTCAGGCCCAACAGGATGTTGCTCATTTTCAGTATGAAATTGAGAGTGTTAAGAGAGTTGCCGATTTATCTACAATTGAACTAGAGGAGTCAAAAAGGAGAATAAATAGTCTAGAGGAGAGTCTTTTAAAGAAAAACAAGAGAAAGAGGTATTTGTGAAAGACCTCGAAGAGCTTAGTTGCAAATATGAACAATTAATTCTGGAAGCATCTCAAGAAACAATCCAGAAAGGGAGTTCATGCGGTGAACTTGTTGATCAACAAGTTGAAGTTCATGACCGTGAATCTCCTCTAGAACCCAATGATGTTGATAAGTGTTCAGCTACAGAAGATTGCATGAGGAGGCTAGCCGATATTGTCAATGAAACAATGAAGGATCAAGATTTTGAGGAGTTATCTTCCTACGGCAATAATGAGGAGCATTTGGAAGGATGTATCAGGAAGCTTATAGACAAGCTAAACACATTGTCTAAAGAAGTAAAGATGCTTAAGGAAACTGATAATGTAAAGACAGAGGAACTCCAGAGTCTTCAGGCTGTTTTTGATGAAAAAAATATGACATTAATGGTATTTAATAAAAATCAAGAAGAGACCTATTCAACAGTAGCATCACATAGAGCAGAGATAGAGAGTCTAATGGAGCAAAACAGAATAATGAGTGAAGAATTAGTGACCATAAAAGATCAAAAGAATGCTTTAAAGGCACAGCTTGAGGAGGCAGAAGAGAGATCTGTAGTAATAAGAGAAAAACTGACTATGGCAGTCAAAAAGGCAAGGGTTTGGTTCAGCAGCGAGACAGCTTGAAACAGTCTATGGATGAAAAATTATCAGAACTTGAACATTTGAGAGTGGAGTTGCAGGTGCGTGATTCAACTATAAATGAGTATGAAGAGAGAATCAGAAACTTCAAGTCTAAGGAGATGGAGCGTTTTGAAAGTCAAGAAATAGATATCGTTTCCTCCAGGAATCATTGTACTGAGCTAGAAAAGTTGCTACTTGAAAAAAATAGTATGATGCAAAGACTTATGAATTTTGTAGATGCTATTGACTTTCCAGATGAAGTTTTACCTAGGGATACAATAGGGAAGATTGAATGGCTTGGTAAATAAGTCTGTCAGTTGCAGGAGAAAATAAGTTTTGCTGAAGAAGAAACTAAGAAGTGCAAAGTGGAAGCTGATATATTTGCTATAAAGCTGGACGAGGCTTGTGAAAATGTCCGGACCCTTGAGGATGAGCTAAGAGATTCCGAAAACAAGATCTCTATGCTTACAAATAAAATAAAGGAAACAGAAGCTGAAAGCAACCGTGAGATACAAGCACTCAAGGATGTGCTTGCTGCACGTACAGAAGAGTTAAGTGAAGCCCATATCAGAGTAGATTGCCAGATTTCTGAATTGTCAAAACAACATGCTTCGTTGAGGATTCTGAAGAAAGAATATGGATGCTTGCTCTCTTTATTGGCAAATGATCTTCCAAAGAAGCTAGATCTTTTGAGAAATATGGAGCTCTCTTTTCAGGGCATATTGAGTCAACTTGACACATTAGAAGGCTCAAAGTGTCCCAGTCTGAAACTCAGTAGTGAACAGATATCTACTATTATGGAGGTAATGCTAGAGTGCCATGCCAAATTTGGTGTATTTCATCTCTAATTTTATGAAGTTCATTATTTTATTTGTTGTCAGTTTCATTTCTTATGATTTGAAGGCAACCCATGATGGGATATGCTTCCAACCTGGATTCTAGAATTAAAATAAGATATTATACTCCAACGACATATTGTGCATCTGGAACATACTCACTAGGAGGTATGGGTACCTGTATGAGTATGGGGATGGCCAACAGTATTAACATATTTTCAGAATCAGGTTTGAGGGGTGCTCAGATATAATGTATGTTTGATAGACATAAGTGTGCTAACACACAAATTTAAAAAATTAAAAGTTGAAATTTTGATTAACATTGAGTCATAAACAAACTTTCCTTTTGTGTGATATTTTTCCTTACAGATTTATGCTTCCCAAACTGTCCGTTTTTTTAATCTTGCCCCCCTTTGAAAAAAATCCCGCTGACATGTTTTGCTCGTGCACCAAACTTCTTGCTGCTTTCTATTTTTGAATGACTAAGAAATCTGGACTATTTTTGAGCATTTAGAGATCAGGGTATTTCCTAAAAAACATGGTACATGGTTATATTTGGATGGAATCCCACTTGGGCATCGAAGATAATGCTAGTCAAACTCTATTACGTAATGGCCCCTTGAAACCTGCAGGCTGTACTGTTTGGAATTTGGTATAATTATTATTAAACTTGTTATAGAAATATGGCCACTATAGCTGGTGCTTCTCGACAAGCATCAATACCTTACAAGGGGTAGCTCATTTTCTCTGTGTGCAAGGTGTGATCCATACGTCTTAATATCCTTCCTCTTATTTGAGACCAATTGAAAGATTGGTAGGACACTTCCTACCCATTGTTTCATCCCCGCAGATTTAGAGTGCCATGTATATGATAGCCTTAAGTAGTGTCCATTACCAGTAAACCCGTGGTAGTATCAGCACAATGTTTGAAGGTTGTATTTACCAATGGTGCATAGCCGGAAACAACACTAGATAAGAGTAGCTCTTATGACTGGCATTTGCCAATAGTAATAGCCTTTACAACAGATATACATTAAGATTAATTACTTACTCATATTTACTTACACCAAAAGACACTATCACCATCTCATACCCATTATACTTCTTCATATCCTTCCTGTTAATTGAGATTAATTTAAAGACTGTTAGGACTCGTCCCATATCCCTTATAAATCCCTATATATACTCTACATTCAAAAAAAAATTAGGACCACTCCTGATCGCCATGCTTCTATTCTAAGTTTTAAGAGGGTACTTCATTATCCCATTGATCTGCTTTGGATATTTGTAGACTTAAAACATAATTTCTTTCTTTCTAGATATGCACCTGTGCCACAAACTTTATAGTTCTCATAGCAATTAATTTAAATCTCATTTCCACCTTTGCTAGAAATTTATTTTGCCTATAACTTCCATGACATGTCTCTGCTAATTGTTTATATATTCAAATTTTATTGGCCCATGTTTAACTATTGCATTTTTTCCTAAAATCCAGGGAGAGTTTCTGACCAATGAAGCCTTTATAGAAACATACACAGAGGAGCATGTGGATCGTTTGCTACACGATAATGACTTACATAGAGGACAGATTGTTGATCAGCTGGTAAGCTATCTGGGATGTGCATTGGATGGATGCACAGGACAACTTGAATTTCTGAAAGATAGATTTGGACTATATTCTAATGCTGTTGACCAGGGTACCAGAGTCTTGTCACAGCTATTGCAGTGTGCCAAAGGAGATGTTGTTATTCTGATGGAAACTTTTGAGCCTCTAAAGCAAAATGTTGCCAATCTTGAAGCTCTTAATAAAGACAAGGATGCCAAGATTCTTATGTTACATGACAGCATTATCACACTGGTTAATGGATGCAAGACTGCAATGGAAGAACTCCAGAATGTGAAACTGCAGATCATATCAGATAGTTTGAGTTCTAGCGAAGAAGTAACAACACTTGGCTGTACTTTTTCAGCATCAGAAATTTCTCATGCTATGCAATCGACAGGAAAGACGACTTCATTTCTGCAGCTGAATGCAAGAAGACAGCTCAAAGCTTACTGTTTACCATCACAGATGTTGCAAATGCGGCAAATGAGAAATCTCAACATAACCAACGAGAAGTCGATACTTTGAAATCCAAATTTCAGAAAGCAGAAAAGGAGGCTGAACAATTAAAAGCCTTTAAGGAACTAGAAAGTGAATTAATGAAGGTTGAAGCTGTTGCAAATGATATTGCAAGAGAAAGGGACATTGATAAAGCAAGAATTTGGGAGTTGGAAAGCTATATTGCATCTTTGGAGAATGATTGTCATGCATTGGAATTGAGTGTAAAGGATTTCCAGATACGCGAGGCATCAATGAAGGCAATGCAAGAAGAATTTGTATCACTACATGATGCGTTATCAACCAAAAACAAAGGTAACTCCCTGATTTTTGAACATTGAATATTGAGAAGTTTAAATTCATCGGCATCTTCCATAGCTATGCATCACTTGTTATTAACTTATTTACTCATGTTATTTAAATACTACAGAACTGGAAAACCTTTACAAGGAGGTGCAGGCACTGGAAAACGACTGCCAACAGAAACAGGCAGCATTGGATAGTTTAGAATCATCTTGGGGAAAATCATTGTCTGAACTGTCTGACATGCGCTGTAGATTTGAAGAGTTACGTCAGCTATCAGAAGGGCTGATTGCTGAGGTAGAGAACCTGCATTTGCAATTGGAAAGTCGTGATGAGGAGATAACCCAATTAAAGGAAGAAGCCACAAAATCCACCTATGATATTCCAGCCTTGCTAGAGAACATTAAGACGAAAAACCGTGAGTTAGGAGACTTGCAGAACGGATTGGAGAACATTATTACAAAGTTAGGACTGGATCATATACTTCTTGAACAGAAAGGAGAAAGCCGAATGCAAGCAGTGCTGGGCACCTTAGAAAAGAGATTTCTGGTATCATGTCCGAATCAGAGAACTCCAAAGCAGCTGTACAAGATAAGGATGCCCTGTTACATAATACTCAAAACAGCATAGAAGAGTTAACTAGTAAGGTAGAAATGCTTGAGGCTTCCCTTCGTGAAAAAGAAACTCAGTTTGAAATCTTCCGGTTGGAAAAGCACCCCCACTGGGAGCCAGTGCTGCAGAAGTGTCTGAAATTGAAGAAGTGGTAATGTTTCTTCTTAGGCATCATTGTTTGAGATATCTTTACCTATCTTCTGAATGCAATTCTGTGTTTTGTGCATCTGTATTTAGTCATTTGCAAAAGTATATTTTCAATGGCATCTAGGTTATTCATTCTAATATTTACATTTCAGATGTCCATTTTTTTAATTTATACTTGCTGGACTATGCTTGTTACTTGTCTTTTAAATGCAATTCTATGTTTGGTGCATCTGTTTTTAGTCCCCTTTAAAAATATATTTTAGTATCTAGGTTATTCATTCTAATATTTGCATTTTTGATGTACAATTTGTTGAGTTGTTTTTAACGGACCATGTTTGAAGAATGTGTACTGTTCAAGTTCTATTTCAATTCAGGTATGGGTCATAGGAGTATGACTAGTAAATATTTGAGCACCCTAAAATAGAGGATATATCATATTTCCATGTCTTGCGCACTACTTGCCTCAAGTAGTATTAACAGTCACAAGCACCACATCTTTTACCCGAAATTCTCCCCCTTTTCTTACTTTTTCTTCTGCAAGAACATATATAGTATAACGGTTGGACTTGCAGTTTTCTGAAAAACTATTATATCTTCTGCCTGCCTAGCCTACTCATAGCTCAACTTTTCTCTATGAATTTTGGGGTGGTCTTGAATCTGAAATTTCGGAACAGATTGCAAATAAAAATAATAAAAACTTTGTTAATTATTCAAAAAACATTTTACGATTCAAGAGGATTAGTATATCCTAATAGTGAGTCCTAAACAACCTACTAAAATATCTCATTCACCTTCTCCCTATATTATTGTTTAGTTAGAACAACTCACTAATATTACAAACTAATTACGTAAGTTGTTGTATCACTGCTTATATAATATATTAAGATACTAAATATTAACACACTAACATATGTGTTCACGCTAATAACATACTAATCTCTAATTATATTGAGTTAAATAATAACTCATTTACATTTATATATTTATTTATTCACACAAATATCATGTGAACAGTAATATAAAACTTTAATTGGACATTCCCTCCTTAGTGTGGACATGGGAAGAAACACACCACACGAACTAGAAATAAAAACGCATCTTTTTATAGGATGCAAGCTTTAGGTCTGCAGTTATGCTATTCTAGATATCTGTTGAACATGATCACCTACATACGAAAACTCAACACTTTCGCTTTTACTTCTAGTGAATGCTTTTTCACCAGCCGAGCACACTTCCACTGATCACCTACATATGAATATTCAACAGTTCCGCTTTCACTTTTAGTGGATGCTTTTTCACTGGCCGATCGGAGTAGAAGTATGACAATCAAAAGATCTTTGTAGTCATCTGCTATCCTATTCATTTGTTTGTAGTAGAGGTTTATTTTGCACACCATACAACACAAAAACATTGAAAAATATGCGACTATATCAAATATGCAGCCCTGCCGTTAGTGGTTGTGAGAGGACACTAGTCATTCTCCTTCCTCTGTTGCCTCCATCCTGCATTAAGTGTTATATTTATTTATAATTGAAATTCTTCATCACTAGGGCAAGAAAGATCTTTGCCATTTGAGTATTCTTCCCAGTCAGTTTCTTCAGCCAGGTAAGCCTTTTGATCAAGTTTGTCATCTAGGAGATCCTGTGCCCTCTTCTTACAATTCAGAATTACATGTCCTGGTTCTTTACAATAGTAACATTTGAATTTTCCTTTTGGAGGATTAGGCTTTGACTTGTACTTGCTTTTCTTTGAAGATGCACTTGCCTTGTTTTGTACATACATTACCTTTTCTGGTTTTGAATATTCATTTTGATCAAGTAGAGTAGAAATTACTCCTTCCAAACTATTTTTTACCTTGCTTAAAGTAAAAACCATACTAGAAAAACTCTTGGGCATGCTATTTAGAAGTATTGCTTTTGCATCATCATCTTTTACTTTCTCATTAATGCCAGCTAACTGATTTAAAATAGAATAAAACTTATATGATCTGCCATTTTTGCTCCTTCCATCTTCAAACCATACAATTTTTGTTTCAATGTTGTTTTGGCACTTTTTGCCTCAGATCCAAATAGCTTGTTTAATGTCTCCCAAATCTCTTTGGCAGTCTTTGTGAAGTCCACATGGTGCAAGTATGTTTTTGACAATACGAGACCAATAGTCTCCAATGTTTTGATCTTTTATATTTCATTTGGCATGCTCGTTTGCATCTGTCGATATTACTGTATTAGGTTTGACAACATCCCACAGGTCCTTTTCAGTCAAGAGTAATTTCATTTGTATCTGCCAGGAATGGAAATCATTTACTTAAAATTTATCAATTTGACTAAACTCTCCATGGATACTATTGTACCCCCACAAATATGACAAGTTTTAAATGTCGGTTTCAACCAATGATGTGTCTGTTACAAGTAATAAGATTTTGCTGCACTATTTATTTTCTTCTAGCTCAAAAATACATTCTAATTGCAGCCTTAAGGAATCTTCTTTCAATGATGATAAAACAAATAAAGTTGCACTATTTTCTTCTCTATGTTTTTTTAACAAAAATATTCACTTAACTTACATAGTAATTTCAGAAATTGTCTGCTTTCAATTTGAAGATGATGTAAAAATAAAAGTTGTGCGTCTCTTTCTTATCTTTCCATCAAAAAAGAATTGTCTTAATCTAATACCATATGAAGAAGATACTTCTATTTACCGAAAGATATCTGCTGGAATTTTTGGTGGATATTTCAATTTTGGGAGAGGCAACCATGAATTTGGAGATGCCCCTTCAAAACTCAATGCCCTATATTGTTCTTACAATAAACCCTGCTACGATGCCAAGTGAAATTTTGGATCAGCTTGCAAATGAAATTAACACAATAAAAACTGCGTTAATCATTCAAAAGACATTTTATAATTAAATTGGATCGGGATATCTTGGTAATAAGGAGTCCTAAACTAAAAACCCTTTTGAGATATTGATTTTTTTTTTTCCAATGGCCGCGCTGCTGAAACCTAGCTGCGACTCTCCTCCGCGAAGCCTCTCCAAGACTCCTGCTGGTTCTAACGACGGCATCCCTTACGGTGGCGTCTGTTTGGATGCGCAGATCCACGGTTCTTGTGGCGGTGGCCTCTCGAATGGCGGTGCGAGGTCTGCTGTTCCAATTTTTGAGCCGGTTGTTGAGAGGATGGGTCTGCCCGCGGCTAATTCCACCTTTGTGAAGCCCTCTTTCTTGCATGCTGCAGCTTCAACCTGTGCTGTCTTTTAAACTGCTCTATGCTGCCAAATGCTCTCCCTTGGTCTCCTTTGGGGAGGCAGTGTTAGAGCTCAAACCGGGGTTTGATATGCCACTTCAATGGCCTATGGCACGGGTTGCGCTTCTTCACTTGTGGATCTCTTCGAACTGACGTCCTCTCTTATGCGGTAAGATGGACATTTACCCCCGAGGGGTTTTTATTGTGGTTTTCAATTTTGTTGAAGATAGGGATTTTATCCTCTCCAATCTATGGGAGCTATAGAATCATCACTTGTTGATGAAACCGTGGTTTTGACTTTCAATCCCCTCATTGCTGCTTTCAACATTAAACTTGTCTGGGTTCGTTTATCTCATCTCCCACTACAGTTTTAGGGGGAGGAGTGTTTGATTGACATTGGCAATGCTTTGGGCAAGTTCTTATCCATTGATTCCAAAACGGAATTCTACACTCACACCACCTATGCGCGAATCTTAGTGGATTTGGATACTTCTCTGGATCTTCTAGCTTCCATTGATCTCAAAGTGTTGAATAGGGTTTGGTCACAACCTCTTGACTACGAAGGCTTGCCCTTCAGGTGCAGGAAATGTTTTGCCCTCGGACATCTTGCTTCAGCTTGTCAGAAAGTCAAGCGAAGTTTAAGGAAAAAGTTTCTTGGTGGAAGGATTCCCATCCCAACATGTTGGTTGTTGGGGATGAATCAGATTCCTTTTCGGAAGATTCGGCGGGGGCTCGTGAAGATCATAATTTAAATGAAAAAAATTCAGCTGCCGGGTGAGACTCAAGTTTCCCCCTCGAGTTGAATGGGTGGGAAAGGTGGAACAAGTGGTGACACTCCCTTCGGGGCAGAGCCAATTGTAGGAACCAAAGAGGTTTCTGATATTCGGCTTCCATTACATCCAGATGAAAACTTGGATCCTAATCGGAGTGATGAATGGACAATTGTAAATTGAAAAAAGAAAGGTATTCCTCTCCACAAAATGAGATTACGATCTCATGATTGAGATCCTCTGGAGTAAACTGTTTGTGCTGCAGCCGTGGGTGCTTCAACTTCTCTTTTTCCCTCTTCTCTTGTTCTTCGTTTTTGTGCCTTAGTGGCCTTCTGTTTGCGCATGCGGGCTTCCTTTTTGTATTGCTTCAATGCTTTATCCAGCCTTAAGGGCCTTTGTACAAGGATGCGAGATCCTTTCAAAACCCGCACTTTTACCCTTTTCCAAAAAAATAAGGAGTCCTAAACTACCTCCTAAAATGTGTCATTCACCTTCTTCCTATAGTAGTGCTTGGCTAGAACCACTTATGATATTACAAACTAATTACTTAAGTTGTATCACCTTTAACTACTTGCTCATGTAAGTATATTATTATTCACATAAATAATATTAAGAATAACATATGTTCAAAGTAATAATATACTAATCTCTAACTAATAGGAGTTGTTAAATAATAACTCATTTACATTTATATATTTATTTATTGACACAAATATCATGTGAACACTAATATAAAACATTAATTTCCTAACGAGAATCCAGCCTTAGAATCCATAAATAATTGTAGGGGCCTTGCTTTTTCTGTTTGTAGAGTTAATTATTTCTTGAAATTATATCTCTTTAAAGTAATTTGAACTGAAGTCACATTGCTGAAAACAATGAGTGGCTTTATAAGTATTACTGCCATATTGTTTCTTGATAATGAAGGAGGCCAAGTGCAAAAGATCGCGTTCGTAAGGGAATGGAATGTCTGAAAAATCTTGTACTACCCATAGTTCGCATACTTGTATTTGACAAATATTCAACAAACCAATTTTTTTGACTCGACAAGACTTGGTGAATATTCGGGAATATTCGACAACTTAAAAAATTGAATTGAAGTCACATTGCTGAAAACAATGAGTGGCTTTATAAGTATTACGCCATATTGTTTCTTGATAATGAAGGAGGCCAAGTGCAAAAGATCGCGTTCGTAAGGGAATGGAATGCCCACGAAAAAGTATTGTACTACCCATAGTTTGCATACTTGTATTTGACAAATATTCAACAAACCAATTTTTTTGACTCGACAAGACTCGATGAATATTCAGAATATTCAACAACTTAAAAAAATTGACAAATTTCTTTAAAAACATAAATTTAATGCAAACTATATCTACAAAATGTATCAAATGAGTTTGTAAAATGTTGGAGAAGTGTTTTTACACCGAGAGGTGTTCTACAATGGTAGGCAAGGCTGTAATGGAGTGTGTTCACTTTTATTCTTGACATTAAATTTGACGTTCATTTGACCGTCATGTGACAATTCATTCATAAATTTGACTTCTATTGGACTGTCACTTAAATAATTTTGTTTCTTTTTTCTTGGAGAAGTCAATAAAAAAATAGTAATATCTTGGCCATGTAGTAATGTTTGGGTCTTTTTTTCTTGAATAGATATTTTTGAGACTGACACAATCGCGTAGCTAAATTATTCCATTTGCCACAAATCAACGAGAAATTGATAGAGAATTTAATGAAATTGTTGATTAAAGAGGTATGTAAAAATCAAACCTAAGAACCTTGAAATTGATATTTATTGATGTATTTCATATAGATACATTTATTATAATATACTTATTATATTATATTTGTTACTTTTTTGGTATACTTATACTACACTTGCATAGTTAAATAGTTACCTCGTGATTGAACACTTGTTTTAGATATCTATGCTAGTCTATTAAATTTGCATACAAATACAATACAAAATCGCATCATCATGCGAATACAACAGTGAGTGATAAGTGCTAGCTGTTTATCTTTTTGTTATCATAGTTTTTTCTTAAAGCTCTGACCAAATTTCACATTTGGTATTAGAGTGAGGTTAAAAATATAAAATGGAAAAGTGGGTTGTTAATTGTTACAAGGGAAATCAGTTTTCATTTCCCCAATGGGTTAGACTTTGATCATTTAACATATATTTGTAAACACTTTTCCATAGACAATACAATATTAGCAAGGTTTAAGGTTTTTTGTGGTTAAGGTATCGTTGGTTGTTATATGGATCAGATATCGCTTCTTTGTAATGAGCCATAAAGTATACTTGTCACGTCAATCGTAAAGGCCAACATAGTTTTCAAACAATTGATTATTCATACCTATGTGATTTGAAATTAGATAATTGTTCATTAGTTCGATAGTTTTATATCACTTCGTTACATTGTAAAGTTTGGTATCACCATGTACATTAGATCAAAGTAAATAAGCATTTTGTATTAAGATATTTCTTGTCCTGTGTCATCTCTTTTTATTGTTGTCATTATCTCGGCACTTGTAATGCCAACCATCCAATGGTACTTGTATCTACATTGCTCAAGCTCTCTATTGCACTCAGACTTAGTATTTCCACAATGGATCTAGAGACTTTTATTCCATTTTCCCTAAAAGGGACAAATTTGATGTTTTCCAACATTTTCCCGCGTATTCTCGTGTTTTTTCTGCGTATCCTGTGTTAGGACGAGTTTAAGGCTCGAGACTTGCAGTATTGGCGAATATTCGCGATGAATTGTAATGTCCCTTTTTAGAATTAATTAATTTTGAATACCTGAAGCCTATTTTTATTATTTTCCGTAGGCTAAGGGGAAATTAAAAGAGGAAAATAAATTAATTTAAGTGGTCCAAGGATATTTTTATATTTTAATTGGAAAAAGACACTTAAATTATATTTTAATCCAAAAAACATTAATAGAATAAAATAATAATAGAAGGTTGACTTCTATTATTGGGCACCAGAGTTAGAATTAATAAAAATAAATAAAGGGGGCGCCAAAGTTAGGGAAGGCTGCATGAAATCCTAATTTTAGGATGGGAGGTGGATAAAGTGTTTTTAAATTTGTTTAATCCTATTTTTAGGATGGGGCACCAACATGGAGGAGGAATTATATTATTTTTAATTGTTTATGGAGCATGCATGTATTTCCAGAAGGGGGCGCCCACTTTGGAGAAGGATTGAAGCTTATAAAGGCAGATTTGGGGTTTATTGTTCAAACATCTTGGAAATTCATCAATTATTTTCTTTGTCTGCAAGTAGCTTCAACTTCTGCAATAGCAATAGAGGACGAAATCCCTCATTTGCATACAGGTTTGAGGACGAAAACCCTCACATCTGAGCTTGGCAATTCCATTCAGGGGTTGCAATGACAATTCAAGGTGCAAGTGTTCCGCCAATTCAACTCTAAAAAATTGTGTTAAGACATTGGTATTTTTATTGTAGTTGCTTTGAACTTCATGCATGGTAGTGACAGAGAAGTTAGGTACCAACAAAGGGAGAAGAAGAAAACTACAAAACAACCATAAGTCATGGAAAGCAGGGACCCATAAGATGTACGTTTTGATAGGTTTGTTCAGAACAAGACAAAGGTTAGTTGATATGAAGGATGAGAGGTGGATAAAGTGTTTTTAAATTTGTTTAATCCTATTTTTAGGATGGGGCACCAACATGGAGGAGGAATTATATATTTTTAATTGTTTATGGAGCATGCATGTATTTCGAGAAGGGGGTGCCCACTTTGGAGAAGGATTGAAGATTATAAAGGCAGATTTGGGGTTTGTTGTTCAAACATCTTAGAAATTCATCAATTATTTTCTTTATGCTCGCAACTAGCTTCAACACCGTAATAGCAATAGAGGACGAAATCCCTCATTTGCATACAGGTTTGAGGACGAAAACCCTCACATCTGAGCTTGGCAATTCCATTCAGGGGTTGTAATGACAATTCAAGGTGCAAGTGTTACGCGATTCAACTCTAAAAAATTGTGTTAAAACATTGGTATTTTTATTCAGATTTGCTTTGAACTTCATGCATGGTAAAGTGAGAGAAGTTAGGTACCAGCAAAGGGAGAAGTAGAAAACTACAAAACCAGAAGTCATGGAAAGCAAGGACCCATAAGATGTACGTTTTGTGAGGTTTGTTTAGGAACAAGACAAAGGTTAGTTGATCCAAGCTATGCAGGGCATGCATGTGCAAAGGGCTCCAAACGGTGAGGAAAGTTCTTCAAGGGGAACATTAACCAACACACTCAGAAGACGGTCACTAGATCTATTGCTAGGCCCTTCCAGCCAAATTTCCTTCGTAGGGAGGAAACATTGCCAGAGGTGGAAACTCAGCGATCTATAACAGATGATATTGCTGCTATCTGTATGTAGAGTACATGGTACTTCCAGTGAGATTAGAGAGGCTATATCGCTCACTAATTTCATCAATCTGAAGAAAAACAAGAGTGGACAAGAGATGATTTGAGACCACAACATAGAGTGACCGCCGCTCAATAACAACATAGCCTTGAATCTTCTGCCAATATCTCAATTTTTGATATCACAGACCACATTAACAATCTAAGATCCCCATTTCTTAGGCTAACTACTTGAAAGCCAAGTTAGAACAACTTGGTGATCGATACAATTCATTAAAGGTGATAAGCCCACCACCTTAAGACTTGCGTCCAAAGGGATCCTAACTTCTCTTTTCATCTCTCCACCCCAGAACAATATGAATTCCACTACCGCTTCAAGCTAAACAACTACATAATAGACTCCAGAGCCTTGATAGTGTGATGCCTGCTAAAGTTGCTCAAGCCCTTGGGTTGACACTCACAAAATATTGGTAGATGTTATGCTATGGAGACCAAACAAGTTCCGCTCATTGGTTAGATCAAAGATGCTCAAGTGGCTTTGGATGCTTACCCACAAAAGAGGGTCAAAATGACCATTTTGGTTGTTGATATACCTGCCACCTATGGTTTATTATTGGCTAGAAGTTTTCGCAAAGAACTAAGTGGCAAATTCAGCCTAGATTTGTCCCATGTAATGATCTTTGTGAAGGGGGTTAAATAGAATTGGAACCGGAACTAAAAGCTAAATACAGAGTGCAAAATTATGAAGATCCAAGGGCGGATATCTTGTATGAAGACTTTGTTCAGGGAACCTACATGATGTGAAGAAGGTATTATTACACTAAAACTTGTTGAAGGAGATCCTAATGATGTCTGGATGTTAGAATTTGACGGCAATTTCTCTTGGCTAGTTCAAGTGTGGGGTGGTACTCATATCCGAAAAAAGAAATGTTTCCTTTCTCATACAAGCTTCGATTCCCAAACATTGATAACCCTATTGAATATGAAGCATTCTTATTGGGAATGAAGGTGGCCGAAGAGATGGGTATCAAGTATTTGAGAGCTTAGGGTGATGCGAGTTAGTAGTCAAGCAAGTGAGAAATTAGTTTCGGGAGAAGAATGATGGTGACTAAAGCATTACTAAAAAGAGTCGGGGATTGTATGGAGAGTTTTGAGCCTCTTTATTGATGCCATACTACAGACAAGAAGCGACAAAGCTGATGCCTTAGTTACATTTTGCTTCATTGCTCATTCCTTATTCGAGTTTTGATAAAGATAAGTATACTATCGAAATGGTGTTTTATCCAAGTGTCCTAGAGAACTCCAACAACTCACTAGTGTTCAACGATGACCAAAAAATCATCACTTTATTGGAGAAAGCAAACAACTTTAATAGTGTTACTTTGAAGGAAGTGAATCTTCATATCAAAAATTAGTCATGCAAGAATGCTCATAAGGTGAAGAAGGGGAAGACAATGTAATTCAGTTGAAGGGGGAATAAGATCCCTAAGGGACTAGTGTTCTTGGAGGAATTTTTTAACAAATATGATAGGTTCATCGGAAGAAAACACCATGAACGACAAGGGCCAACTGATTTTGAGAAAGTGAACATCCAAATTGAGGAACAACCTCGTTTGGTAAACATTGGCAAGTGTTGTTCACTCGAAGAGAGAAGAAGGCTCGTAGCTTTGCTAAATAATTATATGAATATTTTGGCATGGTCCTATATGATTTGAAATCCTATAGGCCTCATGATATGAACATAACATTCCGCTCAAGTCGGGAGTTTTCTTGTTTAAGCAAAAGCAAATACATTATATCCCAAAGATAGCCGGAACAATCTTTGCGGAATTACATAAAATGGGATGCAAAAATCATCTTCCCAATTCATCACTCCATCTAGGTAGCTAACATCACGCCCCTCGAAAGAAGAAGGGAGAAATAAGGATTTGTGTGGATTTTGTAACCTCAACCAAGTTTATTTGAAAGACAATAATCCGCCACTTATCATGGATCAAGTGTTACTTGTAGTCACCGGTATAGAATGGTGTTTATGATGGATGGATTCTCTGGAAACAATCAAATGAAGGCAGAGGTAGAAGATCAACACAGACAACCTTTAGAACCTGCATGGAACTTTCACCTACAAGAGGATGCCTTTTGGGCTTATGAATGCAAGAGCTACTTTCCAAAGAGCCATGGACTTAGTTTTTTTGTAACATGAACAAAATCATTGTGGTATACTTGATGACTTGACAATGTTCTTTAAGAAATGAGAAGATCACTACTATCACTTGGAAAGGGTATTCTAGAGGTGCAAAGCTCATGACATCTCTTTAAATCCAAAATAGTTAGTGTTTGGTGTAACAAAGGGAAATCTCTTAGGCCACATGGTGTCTAAGGAAGGAACCAAGATTGATTCGGCAAGAGTCAAAGCCATCGAGGATTTGACTCCCGACGAGCAAATCGGGAGTCCATTCTTTCTTCGGGAAAGTGAACTACTTGAGGTGGTTTGTGCCATACTTTATTGAGCTTACGACACATTGCCAATATGATGAAGGGCAAAGCTACTTTCAAATGGAACAAGGTAAAGAAGCCTTTAAGTACATCAAGACTGCCATGGCTAATGCCCCGATCTTAATTTGCCCGATTTTTAGAAGGATTTCATCATGTATAGTCATGCCTTAGACCACACTTTCTGTCGACCAATCTGGTTCGAAAAGAAATATGAAGGCATCAAATCTCCCATTGCCTTCATGAGTTGTGGTTTGAAGGAACACAATCAAATACTCTTCCATTGAGAAACATGTCGGCGTAGTGGTCGAGGAGGTAAAACACTTTTGTTGCTATATTATGAACTCTCGGACAATGGTCATGGTACTTGATATTGATGTTAGGTTCATTCTTACACAACAAGAGCTTGGTTTAAAGAGAGGTGGTTGGATTGCTAAAGTACAAGAATATGACTCGGGCATCGAGCTAAGCAAGTTGGTGTGCAATGTGCCAGCCCATAGCTAAGAATGGTCTAGAATAAGAGTGTGATTTACTTGGACATATGAGTTACACGAAGATTTTACGGTGATTCTTTTCCTAGGGTCTACTGATGAGTGGTTCTCCAACATTACTCATTTCCGAAGTTATGGGGAATGTCTTGCCCACCTAAGTGCTAAGGAAAAGATAACTATCAAATTAAGATCTACAATCACATAATATGGGACAACACGCTTGAAGGGGTTGGATGGCGTGTTCTTGAGATGTGTGGATAAGGAACAACAAAAGCGGCTATTGGAAGTGTTTCACGGTGAAGCATACGGTGGGCATTTTTCATCACCAAAGTAGCGACTTTCAAATACTTGAGGCCATATACTATTAGCAATCTTTTCAAGAATACTTAGGAGTGGGTATCCAAATGTGAAGTTGGCCAATAATTTGTTGGAAAGACCAAGTTAGCTACATTGTCTCTTTGGCTTGTGGTGATCAATGAGCCTTTTTAGATATGAGATTTAGATTTTGTGGGGACCACGACTCTCCATCAAGTGTAGGATACACTCACGTGGTGATTGCTCTGAGGCGCTTAATGAAGTGAGTAGAAGCCACACTCGTCAAGTAGACCACTTTAGAAGTGGTTTGCAATTTCATAAATGAGAACATCGATATCAAGTTTGGTGTTCCGCACAAGATTGTTATTGATTATGCTTCAATTTCTCATCCGTAGAGCTCATGGGTTTTGCGAGGGTCATAAAATATTATTGTCTCATGCCTCCAATCACTATCCTCGAGGAAATGGCAGGACCGAATCGAAAGCAATAAGAATCTTGTGACCATTATAAGGAAGCTTATAGAAGATAATCAACGTACTTAGTAAAAGAGATTACAAGATACCCTTGGGTTGATTGGATCACTCCTAAGAGAGCTATTGGTACATCTCCTTTTCAGTTGCTCTATGGAATCACCACAGAGATTCCTATCTCTTTGGAGCTCTTAGCCTTGAAGTTGGTTAAGGCAATTGAAGACAATTTTCTCTAATTTTTTAGATAAAAGGATCATGTACGCGAGTAACTGGAAGAATGGGTAATGGTCATTCATGGAATCATAGGACATCAAAAGAGAGTGAAGAAGTTGTTCGACATGAAAGCTCGGTAAAGAGATTTTCAAGTAGGAGATCTTGTCCTACTTTGGGACAAGAGAAGAGAGCACAATAAACTTGATTCACTATGGAGAGAACCATTCAAGATACGTTATTTACGTGGTGAAAATACGTTCTATTTGGGCTATTTATGTTTTTCCTTTTATCTTGTGTTTCCCTTTTGTTGTGTCTTTCGCTTTTGTCATGTGCTTCCTTTTATCGTGTTTCTCATTGTACCTTTCGATTTTGGTCAAAGTTGGTGTCAAAAGTTTGCCAAGGTGACTTTATAGAATGGATAAGGCACTAATTGAGACCTAGAGATTTTGGGGTCCTTCATGTCTTGTTTGTATTTCAATTTAGTCAAAGTCGATCTAACTCATATACCCAATTATGAGTCAATTTGTTGTACCCTAATTTTTTTGTGCCAAACTATTCCCAAGATGAATCCATTAAATGCAAAATTTGTAAACATTTATTTTTGTCTAAAGGCGCTCCAGGACCAAAATGTGTTTTGAGGTCCCAAAAGTCCAAGTGCATTTTGGGGCCTCGGAGGAAGTGTTCTTGTCGAGCTTGATAGCGCCAAATAGGCTTGGTGCTTTTGACGTGTTTGGATTGATTGTGTCAAAGAAGCCAAGAAGGAGCTAGACATGCCCGCGCCATATGGTTAAAAGCGAGCACCTTTAATGCATTGGGCATCATTTCTCTAGCGCGAAGGAAAGGCACCTATAGCATGAGCCAAAACCAAAGTCTAAGGTGCCCTCGATGCGATTTGATATACTTCATGGCATGGTCATAAAAGATGCTTTGAGTACCTAACAAGTGTGATAAAAAAGCAGCGGATCGACACATTTTGAAAGCTTCTTTGTTGGCTTTTAAATGCTGCTAAGTGCGTTGACATTGCAAGGTAAAGGGTAAATCAAGGTGCAACTCCTATGGCATGATTTGTAATGCTTCCCAATAGTGATAGGAAAGCCATTAAGGGCATTGAGTTCCAAGGCAAGGGTGAAAACGCCTTCGATGCGTTTTGTTGAGTTTCTTCATAGGACAATTTGAGGCGACGAGAGGTCTTTGTAGTGCTAGGCGGATAAGTTTGAGGCAGATTGGGTGCGATTACCACAACTTCGTGAAGGGTTTCCAAAATTGTCGCTAGTGTCTTTGACGCATTTTTTCATCCTTCCCTGTAGTGATGAGAAAGTCGCCTATCTCGCCCTAAGTCGCTATTTACATCCACCCACCCCCTCCTTCCGTTTTCATTTGTTATTTTCCATCCGCCACACTTTTTCCTCTACCGCTCACACAGTTTGAACTTTGAAGGCCTCTTGGCAACTAGGCTTTTCTTCCTTCACACCCCATACCCCAATTGTTTTTCACCGGTTTTCAGGCATATTTCCATCCTTAGTCATTTTGTAGTTTCGGGAACCCTCTGCATAAACCTAGCACGAAAACTATGTGCATCCCTCAGTGCACTTAGGATTTTGGGCCTTTTTTGGGAGGGTTTTTATGAACTCGTGTATATATGTCCACCATGTTTTCTTCTCCTTCGCTCTCACCTCGGTTACGGCCTCCACACCAATTTTTCTCATACTTGAAAATATTGGTCGAGGCTGTTGTTTGCTGCCCTTCATGCACCAAGATGAACTATCAATACTAGGGTTTAGAGTCTCACAACTCTCTAGAAAGCTGCGCTTGGTGAAATGCACAACACCGAAATAAGGCATGTAGATATTGACAATTTTCGTACCAAGCTCCAAGCTCCCAATAAGTACGCATTTGTGCTGATGTTTGGGTGACAGTGGGTTACCCGAGGTAGCGAATTTTCCATCTCAATGTAGTGTGCAAAATTGCCGTTGGCTTTTGCCCAACACTATAACCCGAGAAAGTTGCGAGGTTGAAACTAACACTAGTGTACTCATTGCTCAACCGAATGGAGATGGCGTCGAAGGTACCTATAGAATGCCCTTGAGAGGTACTATGAAGAAATTTCTATAGCTAGTGTCAAAGCTTATTGGGAAGCACATAATGCTAATTTCTAAAAACATAAACAAGTGGTGGATGAAGCAAAAAAAGCCGGAAAAATCCAAGTTGCCCATGCGGTTGCATTATTTTGATTTCAACGGTGACATCTTAAACACCTCACATTGCTCAATAGGGTGGAAATTTAACAAGTTAGCTTAAAGTTTCAACCTTGAATGTTATCAATATGGGTGTGGTATTCATATATTGAGGAGTTGTAGTCAGTGATTGGCCGAGCTCACCACTGCGGGCACTTTCTATATGACATCATACTTGTTTTGGTCTATTGCGGATGTGAGAACCCGCCATGGCCTCTAGATCGGGAAAAATATGACGTGACAACGAAAATTGGCATTACTATCTATAACTCGCTCTACTGGGGAGTGGGAAAAATTTCATGTGCATCAATGACGCCTTCACTAGGTTTTGTTGAGGACTTTCCAAGATGCTTATTCTTGTTGAATCTCTGCTAAAGGGGCCAAGATGGTCAAGTGATATGGAAGCTATTTTATTTAGTTTTCACGTTTATGATGTATCCATGTAGGGGTTTTGATGGTGCCTTTGTATAAACTCCCTAAGTTTATCCTGCAGACAAGGTATTGCTTATCAAAGCATGTATGCTGACTTGCACAGATCCAAATTTGCGAGCAACAAAAGTAGATTGGAATTCACTTCCCCATTTCACTTAGCCATTACACTTGTTGAACCTCAAATGATGCCACCAATGTCACCACATACATGCATAGCTTTAAAAGGACTTCTATTCAAGGTGGTCTTCCTTTGATGATAAAGGCTTCATGTAGGCACCTTGGCTCGACCTATGCCCATGTACTAACAATTGGAGATTATTGGACAAACTACGTGAGCGAGTATGATGTATGCTAGGGAGACTCTAAGAATGCGTTTGGATCAGATTTGGGAATTCTTGAAAATGTGGGGGTCCTCAAAGGGATGATTGACGATGAGATTAACACATTGGAGCCCATATATGTTGAGGGAATCGGTCTCAACCTATTCCTCCCATGAATTGGTCTATTCCCGAAGGCTTTGATATAAACGAAAGGAGCCAACTTGTAGTGAAGAGGTACGCCAAATGGTTGATAAAAAGTTTCATAGTTCACCGGTGATTCAACTTCTTTGAGGCCACAAACATGTAAAGGGTTAACGTACTTGCACACGTAGGCTCTCAGGCACTTTTGTGCCTATACACAACACCCTCTTTCAAAGAACAGGTGTGGGAGGAGACTATAACGTTTATCATAAGCAAAAGTTTCCTGAGAAGACTTTCAAGACCAACATCATTATCAAATTGTGTACGAGGGTTGGTTTTCATAGACTTTGTTGTGAGACGGATCACCAATTTGATCGTTCGGACAGGGTTTGCAGTGTGTAATCTCCAGGAGACCGAGACGAAAACACACTTCATCTTTCGGTGCCCCATTTACTACGAGATCAGAGGGAGGTTTCATTGTTTATTTAGGAGGACACGATCTTTCTGACTTCTTCAAGTTTGAGGATCAGAGGTGTTTGGCTTTATATTTACAGGAGGCTTTGAAGCTTCGTGAGCACACTCTTCAGCCACATCCTAGACCAGGACTCTACCCAATGGATCACTTCCTTCTTCACAGTGTTACTTGCGGAGAGAGGCACTAAGCGCCCTTGTGAGACCGACCTCGCTTCTTCCTCCAGATTGGTTCGGCCTAGGAAAACCATCCATGGTTCCCGAGCCATCACAGGCATGCTCGTACTAGGTCTGGCCTCAAGAGACAAACTAGATCCACTAGGCATCAGAGGGATAAAACTGTGTCCAAACATCAACATAATAGGCAAACTCTCTTGGTGGTTAGCATTCTATCCTTAGCTTCTTCCAGTCGGCCTCGGATGTTAGGAGAGTTGGATCTACCATCCCTTGATGGGCTTTCCTCTTTTCTTCTCCTTGGTCGTCTTTCCCCTTTCTTCCTCTCACTTGTATTTCCACCCCCATTTTGGGTGCGTGTGATTTCTTCTTCCAGTTGGCCACCTCTTCTGGCTTTTGTTTTCGTCTTTCTCGAGAACTCTTTGGTTTTCTGCTTTGTATCGGTGCTCGCTGTTTTCTGCAGTCCCTTTGACCTACTTTTGTGGTCATTTGTTGGACATTAATATATTTATCTTATCTTATCTATCTCCCCCAAACCCTTGGAAAGTGATGTTCTTATTTTCAAAACTAGTCGGTAGTTCATGGCCTCGAGCAAGTTCAAACATAGGTCCAAGGTATGATGCGATCTTTTGAGTCTCCCCTCCTTACTCTCCTTAAGAGTTTCTACTCCATGTAGGCCACCCCTCCAAGTACTTTGCCTCCTACACAATCTACCCCTCCGGTTGGAACTTCTAGATCGGAGGTACGAATGACAAGTGTTGAAGTCCCCAAACCTTTTGAATGGGCCATATATTGGGAGCAAGGTGGAAAAAGATCGTGAAGCTCACCAAACTAAATTTCAATGTCCTCTCTAGTCTCTTCCAAAGAAGGCCAAGACTACAATTAGAACTATAATCGAGCCCTCGGGGAAAGGTTTGTCGAAATTGCTAGACCAAAAGGAGATAGTCTTGAAGGAGAGCTCTCTGTTGAAGACTATGAGTACCAACGGGTTCCTATTGGGGTGTCATTGCAAGTGGTGGTGTGCATGAAATACAAGAATGCCTGCTTTAGAGTGGTTGACTTCATCATTGAAGGAGAGCAAATAAGCGAACAAATGGAAGAAGAGAATTGTCAATTGAAGGCGGTTGTACTCTACTTGCAAACTGCCTTCGGTTTAACTATTACATCGACTCTCATACCTCTTGAAGCTTCAAGTTTCAAGTAGTCAACGGGGAAGGAGTGGGGTGAACTCAACCGTTTTGGAAAGACCTCAAGGTCTTGGGTCGAAAGCTTGGTACTCAATGGGATGAAATACATTGATGATGTGATGATGACCTATAATCAAGTTGAAGCTAAATAGTTCTCTTAAAAAATCTGATACTAGTGTTGAAGCCGGTATTGCCAGGTGGGAAGACTTGAGGCCAGATGTGGAAGAACTGAGCCTCATTTATAAGAACTTGTTGGTAACCGAAGCAGTTCTAGCTAGGGTTGAGGACAACAAGGCTTTCGAATGGTTCACGAGCAACAAATGCAAAATCAACGCTTTGCGTGAAGCCTTGAAAGAATTACAAAGTATGGAAAAGGCCAACAAAGACGGGCCAAATGAAATGGGCATAAACCTGGGAGCTTTGCAGTGTAACTTCTTCAAGTTTGGCAGTTTTGATTGTTCCACTATTGTGGAGATCAAGGAGAAATTCGGAAGGTGTTCAAGGCGATTTTGAAATATCCCTAATGGGATACCACTTAAAAATGCATAAAATATTGAAAACTTGCAGCCAAATAAAATACTGTTTTATGCAGATTTCTACAGTAGGGACAACGAACTAAATAAAATCAATATCTCCCAAAATATTCATTCGAATTACTTGAAAACTTAAAGAGGGCTTGATATTATTATAAAGGACATAATAACACTGTTTTTGGAGTTTTACATAAATTAAAATGCTGCCAGAAAAAGCACAGCGTGCCCTAGACAGCTGGAGACTTCAGAGGCTCGTAACTCTCCAAATACCGGAGCAGAAATTAAGGGTCTTTGGTAATAACATTAACAGAAAAGGGAAACAATATTTCCACCTTCAGATCTGAAATGGCTGATTGGAAAAACCCCAAATAGAGGCTGCAGGTCGCCATGCTTTGGAGAAGGGGTCGGAAAATGATGGACGCGCCTTCAGCGTGCTGCCACGCCCAGCCCAAAAGGCTGTCGTGAATCTGATCGGGGCCCCTCTGCTTGTCTTCCCCAAACGCCCCAAAACCCGCGAAATCCTTCACGAGATGCCTTCAACGAGCGGCCACGCTCTGTCCAAATGGCTGCCGTGGATTTGATCATTGCCATGATTCTGATCTGGGAGCCCACTGTTTATCCTCTCCCAATGCCGCCAAATATCTGCGAAATCCTTTCTCTGAGACCTCTGATATTGTCTCTGCCACACACCTTGAAAACGGATCCGGAATGACAGACTAGGGTAGATCTCTCACTACCGAAGAATGCCCTACTAGCTAGGGACGGGTCTCTCACCACCGAAGCTAGGGTCCCTGTGGGATTTGACTCCACAAGTTGTAGATGCGCGACAACAGCAGCTGCACGAGAAGGGGTCAATAAAAATGTATGCAAAAGTCCCTTTTCTTCCTCCCCCGGCTCCTTATATACTTATCCTCGGCAAACGAGCCCCATAACCCTAGGCGCATTTCATTCCAAGGAGGGGCCAATAAAATAAGAGTAACTATAGTTACTTTTTCCCTTTTTGAGTCGCCCTGTCCAAAAGTGACCCCCAACGCAAAACTGGGATATTAAAACCATGGGGCCCCTTCCCAAAAGCTTCCAGTGTCCACGGCCCCCTGGGTCTGACCACGACTAGGACTCGACCTAGCCCTTAGGCCTTTGGCGCAGGAAAAGGGGACATTACAGATTTCTTTAGGGTAGATGGGTTTGGCGTTGCAACCATGAATAACATGAGTGCTTTGTCAACATGGCAAACCATGATTTGAACAATGAGCTAACTAATTTTCAACGGATATCAATCAACATGAGGTAGACTAGAGACACGGGTTATCACAGTTACAATAAATCTATAGTACCTTATCAAAAGCTCATTGTAGATATTCTGCACAAATCCCAGGCCTACAAGACCAAGAAGTCTAAAGAGAAAAGCAAGGCTATCGCTAATATCCCATCATATGGTTTTCTATTTTGAAGTCATGTTTCAAAAATAGAGAGTCACTTAAAGTTAAGTTACTTTCCTCTTTTTGTTTTTGTATTTCCCAACTTTTTTTAATTAATTATAAATGTAAAAGAACATGATAGGTCATCCAAGAACCGATTAACTTTGCACATTATAAATACAAAATGTTACTAGGAGGAAAGGACTGTCCAAAATTTTGCTAGAAAGGAGTGTTTGGAGCCACTTTGTATTCAACCTCATTTCAAGAAATACAAGGAGATTTACAAAACTGTGTCTAGGACTTTCTTTGATGATATCATTTCTCGTGTTAAATGAATGTCTTTGTTATTCCTTTCATGCACTGCAAATTCTAGTATTGAATGGTAATTACTAATTCTATGTTAATGAGTTTTCCTACACATTAAAATAAGATCTGCATTTGCTTATTGCAGTGTGTATTCCTCTGTCTCTCACATATTAACTTGTTTCATTCATTTTCATCTTCCTACTTTCGACGCAAAACTACCCCCATAAGTTAGTGTAGTGTAGATATTGTAAATATTCATTTCTTGTTTTGTGCGGTTTTCAATAAAGGGAACCTACCCTCAGGATAGGAGGGATTTTGTCCTCTCACTAATGTTTTACCAACACTCTTGAAGCAGTTCAAAGATTGAATTTGCCCCTAATGCCTCACCCTTGACTATACTCAATTGGATGGTTCAGTTTGGGTTATGACGGTTGGATTACTCAGCAGTGTCATCTAGTGTACAAAATCAAGCCTTTCTGAGATGCAATCCTTAGTGATGTTGCACCACATGAGGTATGTGATGTTTTATTTGGTCAACCATATCTTTACCATTGACATGGAATCTATGAGGCAAATCCTAGAAATGTTGTCAGACATATTGGTGATACGAGGTACCGCACACCGGAAGTATTCCCTAAGCTGTCACTCATCAACGGCGAGCAGGGCAAGAATCTAGTCAGTTCTAGTAGAAAGTGTGTACTCCTAATGGTTAGACCCCAACATAACACATCTTTGTGGCTCTATGTCATGCCACAGTTCCTTCAGCAAATGTGTAGCAGCTGCACAACATGTTGGAAGAATACAATGATACTTTTTCAATCATCCAAGGAAGTGCCTAAGCATTGCGTGTTATGTGCATTCTATTGAGTTGATGTCATGACTACGTCTTCCTAATGCATTTTTATGCTGCAGATTATTTTTGGTGAATGAAGAGATTAAGTGGGAGATCCATGAACTCGTCAATAAAGGACACATCAGGCCCATCTCATCGCTTTGCGGCGGCCCAATTGTGCTCGCCCCAAAGAAAGTGTTGTGCATTGACTACTGAGATCTCAACAAGATCATAGTGAAGAATCACTATCCTCTTCCCAAGATCGAGGATCTATTGGACCAGATCTGTGGTGCCAAGTTCTTCACCAAAATTGATCTTAAGTTTGGGTATCATCAAATTCTTGTTGAACCTACAAACATCTGGAAGACAACCTTCAAAGCCAAGGAAGGTTTGTTTGAGTGGTTGGTTATGCCCTTCAGCTTGACTAACGCACCTGTGAGTCTGTGACATCCATGCGTACGATGAATGACAGTCACTGGCCTTTCATAGCTTCACTTATTATAGCCCACATTAATGAGATCCTAATCTTTAGCAAAACATGGGATGAACACTTGTCCATATTCAACAAGTGTTCCACACTTTGCAGTAGCATAAGCTATATGCTAACATGGAGAAATGTTCATTTGCCATGCGAGAGATACAATATCTGGGATACATAGTAGACACACAAGGAGTTCATGTGGACCCAACCAAGATCTACGTTGTCTAGGAATGTCCTTCACCAAAGAATCTCACAGAGCTCTGCAGCTTCTTGGGTTTAGCAAATTTCTACATGAGGTCTGTGCTTGTTTTTCTCACATCACTTGGACATTGAATCAGGTTACCAAAGGTGGTGTCAAATCAGGTCAGCCGCACAATAGAAAACATTTGAAGAATTGAAATGTCGATTCTGTTCATGCCAATACTCGCTTTACTTGATCTTCAATGACCATTCGAGATAGAGACCAACACATCCTATCATGCACTCAGAGCCATCCAAACTCAACATGGTCCAATAAATTGAGTGAGGAATCATCTTGGGAGATTCAACATTTGCTAGAGAAGAAGATTAAGGATGATGTTGCCACATTTTAGAGTAGGCTTTCACTTAACCATGGCATGGAATCATCCACCATATTTTTGAAGTGATTGAAGAAAGTCTCAAAAGACACAATATGTGAGCCATGTTTAATAGAATGAAAGTTGAAACCATCATAATCAAAGTGCCAAACTAAGTCAAAACACCAATTGTCTCTCTTTTAGCCAACATTACATGATTTTTTCTGAATTTTCAATATTTAATCATTTATGCCTTCTCTGACCAGCATGACATTATCCTTATTTGACATGCATTAGTTAATATTCATGGGTTAACTGACGACTCATTTTGACCAATGTTTTGAAATTTCAAGTTCCTAGCACAAAAATGAAATAAAAAGAGTACATAAATGCAACTGTATGGAAAAGATATTGTTGGTACCATGTCGACCAAATCTGTCTTTAGGATTGACTTTGAGTCAATTGATGTCTTTGACTACTGTTCATGATTTCGAGCCCTATGAAGGAAGAAACTTGTTTCGTTTGATCTGTTGAAGAGTTTGATTAGAATTTGCAGCTTTGACTGGTGTTGATTTCTTGTATCAACTACTTGATTGAAGTAGAGTATTTCAGTTTGATCGAGGTATTTGACTGTTTGGCTGATTTACTCAAATGGTATGATCATTCCATACACTTACTTTGAATAGATATTTACTGTCCATGCAAAGTGATGATATTTTCTACGTAGGGTTGATTTTGACTGAATATTATTGAGGGCTTGTTCTTGAAAGGGGTGATATTGTGATTTACACCATGTGGAAGACTCGTACTATTTGGGTGTAATGAAAACCCATGACAATTGGGTGATTGGATATTGTTGATGAAAACCCATGAAGGCCAATGATAGATGGGTGATTGGGTATTGGTAAAAATTCCATGGAGGCCCATGAGAGTAGGTTGATTGTGTATTGATTACAACCTATGAAGGTCCATGATAGTTCGGTGATTGGGTACCTATGCAGACCAATGGAAACCCATGTTAGCTGGCTGATTGTGTAGCCTTAGCCAAACTAAAGGAATTGCAATGGAACAGAGTCAGCTCAAAGCTATTAGAATGTAATTGCAAAGCCCAAAAAGATTAGGATGTACTAATAAAGGCTTGCTGGTTTTAATTTTTGACGATTGCCCCTTGGAGCCTGTCCTTTTGAATGATTTAGATATCAAGTATTGATAGAGGCAATGCTTCTGGCTGTGAAGAAGATTGAGCAGTTGTACGCAATTAACCTTAATCTCTGACAGCATTCTTGAATTGGATTAACTATATCATTTATGCATGATAGTGTCAATGTGTGAGTGGGATACTTTCGTATTCATTAATTGAAGACGGATGGTCTCTGGTAGAGGCTTTGTCAACTTAAATCAACACAAATATGTGCATATAAAATTGAGCACAGGCAAAAGCGTGAATTCGAGTCCTTACCATACCCATCCATAAGCATTCGCTTTGTTATTTTTCCATGATGACGGGTCTTGTATCGAGAACCGAAATGTAGTACCTATTTTTAAAAAATTACTTATGCATTTGACTCCAGAAGGCTCAGAGTGCCTGTCCAAATTATTTCTCAAACTAGAGCCATAGACGGCAATTCTCGGTAGATGTAAAACTCGGAGTCCAGTAAATCAACCCAACCAAAGAACCGCAGTTCACCTTGTGAATGCTTTCCCTGTCGGTCTTATTTTGCTAACTGCTTTGTGGGATCCCAAAAGCTAGATGCCAATGTACCCGGTCCAGAGAAATGTTCTTTCTGTTATTCCCTAGACCTAGCCAAAGTCTCAATCTCTACAGCGTTATGATAAGAATAATCTAGAAGAGGCTATCATTGTCATAAAGAACTAGCCATGGTGGTTTTCAAACATACTGAAACCATCACAAATTCTTGAAACAGTCCTTTAAGAGTTAGTTTGAACTGCAACTTTCTGACTAGTACCACATACATGTCATACTTTCGAGCCTCGACTGGTAGTTGCAACCCCAACCCGAGTCATGATATAAAACCGTAATATAGATTGAAGCATTTTCTCAGAAGTAAAACTAAGAATGTGAGATAAGATAATTATATTAATGTCCAACGAATGACCACAAAAGTAGGTCAAAGGGACTGCAGAGTACAAATGTGTCCATACAAAGCGGGAAACCAAAAGGTTTCCGAAAGAAGTGCAAAACAAGAGAAGAGGCCAGAGACCAAAAATGAAGTGAAGCGGAAACCCTAAGGTTTCCAAAGAAGTACAAAGCATGAGAAGGGAAGAAGAAGAGAAGGAAGAAGACCCAAAAGAAGCAATGGAATGCCTATCTAGGAATGGTGGACGCATCTCTCCTAACATCTGAGGCTGACTGGAAGAAACTCAGAATAGTGTGATGATCCGAAGACGAGGAAGAGGAGGTGAGATGACGAGATCTCCCCTGTGCTGCTGTCTTGCGAGAGTAGTATGCCTCAAGGGCCTGGTGGATCTAGTCTGCCCTCTGGTACTGGGATTGGTATAATAGTGCCTAGGAGATATCGGGGGTTAAATATGGACCCCCTGAATCGAACTGATCTAGAGTGTGATGCTGGGCTGGTATTGATCTGGTGCTTAGTGCCTCTCTCTGAGGGTAAAGCCGGAAAGAAGGAAGTGATCCTCTTTGAGAGTAGAAGCCATAATAGAATTTGTGGCCTTTTTAATAGATTGCATATATAAAATTCTGATCCCTGTTCAACTTCAAGATGGCCTGTCTATTATGATATATATGTTCGCAGAGCTCACATTCTAACTTCAGCAGATGGATTGTTTGTTTAAAGCTATGTCACAAGGTTCTCCGAATTTTATCGAAAAAGTTCGAATTTTGCCGAACTTTATTCTTGTTGAACATGAACTTGAACTTTATCCATTATTTTTACATGGGAAGTTTTTGACATGATTTTGCATTATTTTACAAATGTATGTATATATACATATACCGACTGAAAGTAGTGGATAGAAAGCTCTCTCCACTCTGTCCCTCTGACATATTTATGCATTTTTTTCAAAAAAGAAATGATAGAAAAAAATTGTTTGAACTTAAAGACATTTTTTTATCTCGAACTTTATCCTCGTCGAACATGAATGCGAACTCAAAGCTTTTAGCTTAGGTTTAAAGTTATAAGTTATAGATCGATTTCTCATACTGTTACCATGAGATATCTTCCTCACTGTTTGCATTTATTCAACTATTTAACTCCATAAGCTCCATTACTTGTTTGAAGGTTGATTCTAAGACCAAACATATTTATCTGTGTACAGTTCATAATATGGGTTCCTTCATCAACATTGTCAATTTATCATCTGTGAATGTTCTTCTGAACTTTTTCGTGGTGGTATATTTTCTTCATGAGATGGCATGCTTATGTGATGTGTGTTGTATCATTTAATATAGCTTCATGTTTTTCGTAACAAAACTGCATAGATTATTTTCTTTGTTTTCTACCAACTCAAAATCACTCTGATATCCTCGCTATCATCTCAAGAATGCTTCTAAAATGACAAAGTCTTTTTAATACTGATAACATTGAACATATTTCTTTTGTTTTTTTGTTGATTCTATGCTTCTCCTAACAAATAACTATTCTGGAGTTTTTGCTGTTTCCTTGATTAATGGTTTTTGTGTGTATTGTGATTCAATATGCTGTTTTATATTGCTGAAACAAAGTTCCACATTTATTTAACCATATTAACTATAAATTAGGTTTCCCTTCTCCATCTCTTCTCGCCTTTGCATTTGTCTACGACTGTTTTTTCTTAACGTAAGAAGTTGAAATACCATATTTTCCTATCTCTGCAGGGACAATCAAGCAAAACCCCACTTTTGTCGGTTCCTATTGCACCTCATGTCCGTAGTACACGCAAGGCATCTAGCAATCATCTTGCACTGGACATAGACGGAGAATCTGATAGATTGACTTTGGACAGAGAAGATCACGATAAAGGTTTCTTGGACCGAATGCTCTTATTGTTAAATTTCTTGTTCTTTGCTCACTGGATAATGTAGTTGCAATAATAATACTAACAACTTACTGCATTAATGCTTTGGTGGTTGTGCCAGGTCACGCATTCAAGTCACTGACAGCAACTGGGCTTATTCCAAGGTCTACTCAATCAGTAGCAGACTGGATTGATGGGATTTGGTAATCATATTTGATCTTCTATCCGAACAAAATTGGATTTTATTTGTTCTCCGGTTTTTGAAGATGGAAATTAATTTGCTTTCTTATTCATCAGGGTTTCAGGTGGGCGCATGCTGATGCGACAACCAACAGCAAGGATGGGTCTTATAGTCTATTGGGTTATACTACATCTTTGGATGGTTGCAACAGTCTTGTAACTGTAGCTTATCTGTGATGAATTTGGTTGGATAGTCCTATGGCAATGTTGAGGTGTAATCAGTGATCACTACATCTATTGCTCGTAGCTCAACATTGGTCAAATTTCCTGCATTGCCAGGTATTTTTCCATTTGGCAGCAGTCATATTAAAGTATTGATACACATGGATTTTTCACAAAGATATGCATGAAAAACAAAAAAGGTATTATCTCTTTCCACGTTGAGTGATCCCAAACAGTTACGCTTCTTTATACATAGAAATATTGGAGCTCCTAACGTCACCTCTAATCTTTGAGGATCTTGTATTTCATCATTCATGTTGTCTGCTGGAGATCTGATTTCAGTGCTAATAGGTTTATGGTTTGAAGTTTCATTGGTAATAGGTGGTTTCTGTCATCATTCTTGCATATAGAGCTGAAATATATGCCTGTCAGTTGGGTTTCCTTGTTCAATTAGATTTAAATTGATTGCCCCTTCCAATTATGCATATTCTGAAGGGCTTCAAACCTTTATTTTGCAGGCTTGAAAATTTACAGCATTTTTCTTTGGCAGGATTACAATACTAAATTGAGGACAATCCCTGTTGTAGCTTTTGCCAGAAGCAAGGACAATCCCTATTGTAGCTTTTGCCAGAAGCAAGGACAATCCCTATTGTAGCTTTTGCCAGAAGCAAGGACAATCTTTCTGTAACTTTTTCTGCAAATATATTTCAGCATATATTTGTACATCCATGATTCTTTTATGCTTGTGTAATGGTGACAACAGTAGGCAAATTCTTTATTTTGTTTTTATAAGGCAGTTGAAAAAATCCTTTATTACACTTCAGCCAGAGTTGGTTGCATTGAAGATATACGGAAAAGAAATTACGGCACAAATGTCATTTTAAACTCTTTACGAGAGGTGGAGCATGATTCAGTAATGTAAATATGGGTAAGCAGCTAATTGGTTTTGCACAAAATGGCCCCACTATGTCGTGGTTAAGTTCTGGGATTGTATGGAGATAGAATTCAAAACTATAAAACAGATGGCAAACAGGCTAAAATTAGCTGGCAGATACATTTTGGTGGGGCATCAGAAATCTTGTGGAAGAGTGTGATGGCCAAATATTTTCGTAACATCATTAATGAAGCAGTTATTTCATATGACATGGTTAGATGGAACAGAAAAAGAACCAATTGAACCTCAAAAGTGAGTGTACAGTAGTATTTCCCATTATTGGGTATTCTCACAATGCATTAAAATTTCATTTTTGAATGTGAATCATGTAAGTCATGGGGTTTGGCTTTGTTGATATTGTGCAACCTGATGCATTTTGTATGTTGCTCAATACGTGGGAGAGAATTCCACAATTCTTCGTGATAACTTGTGTAGCTTATCAAATGCCCACTAACATAAAATTTCAAAATTTACGTGTGGTTTCACAGTAAATTTCAAGATTCGAGTGTGGCTTCAGAGTCAATAAATGACATTAATAAAGATGATTACATTGAAAATGATTTTATTTCCAAACATATATACAATATAAATTTTTAGCAAAAGATTTAAATTTGAAGTCTTGTGATGTTCAAGTCAAACTTGCACGGTGCCCTGGAATTTGATGTTCATCCTGCCGTAAAATGGAAATTTGATATCTTTTGAGTTGTCTTTCATTTTATATTTTTATGCGCATTTATTATGCCACTTCCTTTTCCTACTAAAGGTTGAACTCCATCCTTCACCACAAGCTACTTCTTTATCCTCTAGTGCAAATTATCCATCTTGAGTACAAAAATATGCCTCCCTCAAAATAAGCATCATAAAACACTTAAAACACCGTATTAACTTCTCAAGCACACATGCAAAACAAGGGATAGAAGATTCTTAGCTTTCTTTAGACACTGTTGTAAATATATCGCTGTAATTTAAACTTCAAAATGCCAATTTGAAGTTTTGCATGTCAGTCCCAAATTTGGAATCAACCAAAGTAGGATGTTAGGCCTGTACGATCATGATAGAATTCTAATAGAAATCTCCAATTTGCTTGTGCTCTTATTGCCTTCCACCCACTGTAGGTGCACACTTTGAGTCTTCCCAGAATCACTAAATTTGCAATCTGAAGTTGATAAGGAGTGAATTTGGGGGTTTGTGAAATAGTATTTGTTGCTAGGATGAACTATCTAGGCTTTCTAATTTGTCATACAGCTAAAAAATAATAGAGATGTTGATAAATAGAAATTGCATAACAGAAACAAGTGCTCCACAATGGAATGGTTGACAATAAATGTTAAGGGATTTATTGTACCTAGATAGCACTTGAAAATTAAATGAACCTAAAGGTTTTAAAAGGGTTAAAATCAATGATCTTGTGAGATACATGTACACATGATAATAATTTCAAACATGGAAAGAAAAACAAACATGTTCGTGTACACAATTGATAATAGTTAAAAACATTGAAGGAAAAACAAAAATATTCCGCTCCTGCATCGTTATGGGTTGTGTCACTAACACCACTTCCTTGTTTCTCCTGACCTTGTGATGGAATAAGTGATGAAGTTAGATGCAATTCCTAAACATATAACCCAAAACAAAACAACCAAACAATGCCATAAGAAATGAGAATTTATAATTACCATATTGGCATTCTGATTTTTTAAATTATATTCCATCTTCCCAAACAACTTTGTCCTTCTCTTTACTCTTTTCTCATTAGTATCGTAGGCTTCCATTTCATACTCAACTTCTCTCTTCTATTTCCTACTAAAATGATCAAAACAATTTTTCCCATCCCTTTCGCAAATCCTCATAATTACATGTCTTGATTGCAAATTTGACCGCCACTTCAACACACGGTATTTGTTTTCCTCCTTTCATGATAATTTTAGTTTTTTGTTGGTTCATTTTTTAACTTTTCCTAAATACTTATGCCGACACTTATTTGGTGGAGTCAAAGGGATATAATACCTACTTAACCTATGGAGGTTCAACCTTTGCAAGCCCCAAAATTTCACACCCATCTAATCATCGTAAGAACCATGTTCACAAATGTAAACCAATTGGTTACCACTTTGTGTGGATCTATAGTCAAGAGGGGCCTACAAAATCCATGTCAAATATAGTTTTAAATAACACTCATAAGAAATGACCAAGTGTGTCATCAAATGAAGGAAATCAAAACATTTTTTTAACAAATCATTTTTACCTCCAGTGTAACATCATCCTCATCCTCAACACCCAAAGAACCTTTTGCAACATCCTTTCGGATGATTCCCATTTTTCTATACTCATCAATCTGACTAGTGTAATTTCAATGAATACAAACATATGATATCAAGAATGCAAAAACTTGACCCAATACTAACAATGTAAACATATTTGAAGTGGTTCATTCTTACATAAGATGTTGGGAGAACGATGTTTGTTCTCTCCATTCATGAGGAGGATCCTGTAACTATATTATTTGGTGGATCCTATTGGAATCGACATATGAAATTACTTGAAACAAATTTGACATGGACAAAAATTATGAATTGACGAGCTCCCATGCAAAAATCATAATTTATGCAATAATAAAGTAAAACATCATTCAAAGACTAATTATTACCAACGGATCTTTCATTTCAAGTTTCATTGTCCTCATTGGTGAGGAGATCCTTATCAATGTTTTCTACCCTTCATTTTATTCAAAAAGTAGCGACAAAATCACTCAAACAACTTGACATGCAAGGAAATTGAGAAAAATCAGTGAAAGAAATTGACATACAAGGATATTAAGAATGAACAATCTCTTACAATACATTTTTAGTGCATCGTGGCGAGAAAATCGTAGATGTTGTCTCTTCGTCCTATTAAAAAATAAGATATATTTTTAATAAAAAATAACAATCAAATCAAATTAAGATATTAAAATAAAAACATAATTTACGTAGAGAATAATTTTTATCAAAGGAGCTACCACTTCATGTTTCATTATCGTGATTGATGTGGAGGTGCTTGTCGATTCACTCTCCCCTTCCTCCTAATAAAAAAGATATGAAAAAGTCAATCAAAGAACTTCACATGTAAGGACATTGAAAAAATAAGTCATTTAATCAACATGCAAGAATCATAAGAATTTACAAGCTCTTCTTGGATGTTTTTATGGAATCATGGTGAACACCTCGTAGATGATGTTGTTACATTTGATTAAGCTAAATGTGAATTTATACGCCTAATCGATTGCTATTGCAGCGGTAAATGACTATATAATAAAGTACATAAATAGACCCAAGCAAATTAAGCTAGTCAAATGAGACCGTAAGTGCAAAGAGAGGGTAAGAAGCCTTAGTTGATTCACGAAGTCCCAAAGGTATATAGAGTTGGAAAACTGGAAAATACGAAGCACCGATTTGTCGCACCAAAGCTCGAAGGATGCAAATATGGAAAGAATAAGCTAGGCTGGGGCGCTTAGAGAGGGACAGGGTGCATGTGGGCGCCCTAGACCTATTTCGGGTGCTTGGGTCAATGGAAATGCTCAGAAACCTCCTTGGAGTGGGCGCTAGTTGTTTGCTATTGTTCTCCTTTAGTCACTCGAGGTCGCACAATGATCGCCAGAGTTCTTTGAAACCCGATGAAACAATGACTGTAAAACCCTCAAATAGACATCAAATCCTAAAAATAAAGATGCAAAATGAGGGGTCGAATCTGTCCTTAGCTGTCACTATGGTGATCTTACGAAGGAGCGTTGCACTACATCTCAGACCCAATGTAGTTCTGTGTGTGTGTGCGTGCGTGCGTGTAATTGTGCCCTAGGTGGCTCTTGTGCGTGTTGCACTTGATAGCGAGCAAGTAAGCTAGATGTAAAGAAATGTAATAGATGTGTGCATGGAATAGAATGAACTTCCCTCCTATGAAGTGTATGCAGAATAACCAACCCTTGTGTCCCTTTGATGGTGCTAGATGGATGCAATGGAGCTCTTAGATGCTTGATGGATGCAATCTTAGGTGGTGATAGCTAATGTTTAGTTCTTAGTTCTTTATTATGATCACATAACTTTATATTTATATGATTCCTTTGTTTGAATTTCATAATTAACCCCGAAAAGGTCAACTACCAAAAAGATAAGATGCTCAAACAACTAGAAAGGACCCAAAAAGTGTGAACAAAGTATAAAGGGGTTAGGGGTGCCTAAAGGGGACGAGGGCGCCTGGCTCTAGCATCCTGGATGGATGCTGGTGTCTAGGATGATAAATGCTTTGAAGTATAAAAGGGCGGCCGAGTCGAGTCAAGAAGGGTGTAAGACCAAAAGTGGCAACAAAAAGAAACGAAAGGTGACCAAAGAAACGAGTTAATTAGTAATTTTCTTACTTAGGATCACATGAATAGTAGTATGTAATCAAGACTAGATAATTACCCAAAGTGCGTGATTTTGTGTCTACATTTGCCCCCACTTTATGTTGGTGAGCGGAAAGCTCGATAACATAAAGTAGATAGATATGTGTACCTGATAACCATGTAGATCGATGTAGAAAGAGCGTGCCGAGGGACAAGACAAAGCATGTAGTGATAAAAGTGTGAAGTGTGGATGCTAAGGAGGAGAAAATGCAAAAAGTGGTGATGAAAATGAACCTAGGGCGGAAACGCATGTGTAGATGTCGCGATGTGCCTATTGTTGATGTTGATGTGTAGTGCCCACATTTTACACACACAATGTCAACAGTAAAATACCAGGATATATATATATATATATATATATATATATATATATATATATAAAACTTACAATGCACACTACACACAACACAACAAGGGCTCCAAGTATAGAAACTTGACTCGCAATGACAATCACATAAGTCATCGACTCACATAGACTCCAAGAAAACAACATAGGCATGTCGATGCCACACTTCTCGCAATGAACGAATACCAGCAATGACCCAATCACAAGAAACATGACTTCAGGAATGGCGAACCCACAACACATCATTACTTTAAATGTATTTTAGTTACGATTAGCATCCCAAGAACATTGTTATGTAAGCATAATTTTCTCCCTTTTTCCACCTACATGTTCTGAAAATTCGTTTCACATTTCACTTATTGTTCAACCATTTAATTTTGCTCTTTACCCTTATGCCAATCTTCATAACTTACATAAGTATTTTCCATATTTCAAATTTCATACAAAATTCTAACTCTCTCATTCTTATGTTAAGATTATGCTTCCTAGAACGCTTATTCAATGTTTAGAATTTTAACCTGGCTACACAAGTGAACCTAACGTGATGTCAAGGTGAAATCTTGGATTTAAGGAAGACATAGATTCGAGATAGCTTTTTCCCCAAGAACATCCATCGATCACAGAATAGTTATTTCGCTACCATAGTTGTTACAGTTCAATAACTTATGGACTTCCATTTATATTTATATATCTTTTGTTTTCTCGAAGTTTGGCCACACCAAGGCAATTTATATTCTTTGCGATGTATGAAAATGTTTAAATAAGTCATAAGGACTCCCAATGACATTATTCCTAACCTCAAATTTTGGTTTTACTCTCATATGATTTACTTTTGCGTCGCACTAGGGTCTCATTATTACCATCGTTTAAACATAAGAGTTACGAAAGTACTTGTCTGACATATTAAAGAAGCACATGGTTAAGCTTAATTCCAATTTCACCCAGGGCTTCAATCTCTATTATAGGTGTGATTAAGGTTAAAATGTATTTACCCTATAATCCTTTCGTGAAAGATCAAGGCACTAAATTTTCACAAGCCCAAGACAAGACATTTATCTACGAGGGACAAAAGGGTTCACTAACGAGAATGCAAGACATAGAACAACTATATCGCGATCTTCATTTAGGTCGTTTGGATCCAACAAGGATTTCATTCACTGATGAAGTTAATTTCTAGATCTAATTTCGTAAGGCCCGGAAATCCAATAGGATACAAGGGAGTAATATCTCTACCTACTCCACAGATGGGAAGGTTACACCACTTAGTCATTCCTTCTAACAAGGACTCATAAGGTGACTTCCAAAGCGGTCTTCGCCACTCAACCTGGTGTCGACCTGAAGAGAGGGCATTCTTCTCGCGATTACCAAAACTAGAAGGAAACCGCATACTTTGGATAAAGTTGGACCATGTCATTCCTAAAATATGGGTTCACGACAATGTCGCGAAACATAATGACTATGACGGTAAACTCCAACTAGGGGTTTTATTTACCTAACCTAGGAGGTCCCATCGAGTGCAAAGTTTAAGTTCGTTCTACGGTTTTAAATTTCTTATATGGTAAAAGGGATCACACATGCAGGCAAGCTATGCACGAGTATTTTATTAGGGTTGAGTGTTTCCATAAAAAAACTCTTTATTACATTTGCAAGGTAAGAAGATAACCCAGTAATTAATTTAATCGTTTATTGATTGTGTGATAGATATGTTGATTGTGTAGGATGTGTTGTTGAATGATTGTGAAAGAGATTGTATGTGAACATGTTGTGTGTGTTGTGTATTATCGAATGTGTGATGTGTTATGTTGAGTGTGTAGGAGAGAGATGTGTCGTGTAAGTGCGGGATGTGTAATGTGTTGTGTATATGTAGGTTTTGTGTTAATTACACGCAAGAGAGATGTGGCATGTGATGTAGAAGAGGTATGTCATAAAAGTGTTGAGTATATAGTTGTATACATGTCTAGTGTGTAATGTGTATGTTGAGAGAGAGGTGTTGGGTGTGTAAAGTGTTGTGTTGAATGTCTGTGAAAGAGATTGATGGTGAACACGTTTGTATAGGTGGTGTATTGTGAAGATTGTGTAAGATGTGTGTGTGTTGATTGTGATGAATATGTGTGAGAAATAAGATGATGTGTAATGTAGTGTGTAGTGTGATGTGTAGCATGTTGTGTGTGAGGTTCATGTGTATAGGATTCCCTCAACAGTCAAGTGTGAACCATAGCACAAGAGTGTGTCATCGGGTAATGATGATACTAGAGTGTGTCAAGATGCGTATGTCGTATGTGGAAGTCTATATGTGAAGTGATGAGACAATAAGACACTTGTGTCCCTTGGATGGTGCTATATGGATGCAATGTAGCTCTTAGATGCTTGATGGATGCAACCTTAGGTGGTGATAGCTAATTCTTAGTGCTTAGTTATTTATTATGATCAAATAACTTTATATTTATATAATTCCTTTGCTTGAATTTCAAAATGAACCCCGAAAAGGCCACTACCAAAAACATAAAATTCTAAAACAGATAGAAAGGACCCAAAAAGTGTGAACAAAGTATTAAGGGGTCAAGGGCGCCCAGAGGGGATGAGGGTGCCTAACGCTGACGTCCTAGTTGGGCGGTGGTGTCCATGATGATAAATGCTAAAGTATGAAAAGGAAAACTGATCTAGTAAGAGTGTAAGACCAAAAGTGGAAACAAAAAGCAAAGAAAGGTGGCCAAAGACATGGGTTAATTAGTACTTTTCTTACTTAGGAATCATATGAATAGTAGTATGTAATCAGGACTAGATAATTACCCAAAGTGCGTGATTTTGTGTCTACAACATCCTATTTGAATACAAGAGATAAAAGAAATTATTAAATTCAACATTTGAAGAGAATTAAGAGATTACAAAAAAGTAACATTATAAAGAAAATTGAGATGAGTAAGAAATGGACAAATTATAACTTACGAAACATGATTACCAAAAACTAGGCACTCAAACATTGTGAGGTCCTGCTAGATGTTCCTTTTACAACCTCCTATTATGATTAAAGGAAATAAAATTAGTACCCAATCAGATACACACAATGGAAATTAAAATAAAGAAAAAAGAATTTATATGCATAATGATATGATTATAGCTTACCGACAAATTTCTATCACATAGTGAACATCCACAAATTGTGAATGCATCAAATAAACAAGCAACATTTCCACTCACATCTCTTATAGCATCGTAAAATTTCTTTTGAAGTCGAGGTATGTATGTGATTTAATTTAATTTGAATTAAATCTATTATTGCAGAGTAACTATTGTAATAAATAATGTATAAATGATAAAATACAATAATGACATAAGAAAACAAGCATATAATGTGAAAACCCTAGCAAGAGAGGGAGGTAAGAAGACTTATTTGATTTTCAAATGAACAGGGAAGTGCCTTGGGTAGGGTAAAGTTCCAAACAGGACTACAAGAAATGTCATAAATGGTCACTGTAAATTATGGAACTCAGGAACATAGCTGGATAGGGGCGCCCAATGTAGGGAAGAGGCGTCTGGGTGTTGGTGACTAGATCACGGGCATTGGTGGCCATGCAAGAGCTCAAGATCTTCTTTCTTCTATATTGTAAGGGTTTCATTGTTGATTCTTGTTGATCGCATGATATTCGCTCCTTGATTTCCAAAGGTACTGTAACTGCAAGAAATAAGTTCACCTGCACATACCCACAAACCACATCAAACCTAAAAAGGAAAATGTAGAATGGGGAGTTAGACCGATCCCAACGTTCACACAAAGAGTGAACTTAGGACCAAACGCGCTGCACTACATATCAGACTCCATGTAGTTCGGTGTGTTTATGTAGAAATGATGCCCTAGGATGCCCTTGTGCAGCAAGCAGACAAATGATAGTGGACTAGATATAAAATGTAGCAATGTAATAGTATGTCCGGATGGATTAGGATAGACTTCTCCAAGTCCTATGTAGTGTATGTAGAAGTATGCAACCCTTGTCCCTTGAATGGATGTTAGATGGATGCCTTTGAAGTGCTTTAGTGCCTTTGGATGCAAGCTTAGGTGATAATAGTAATGCTTAGTGCTTGGTCCCTCATTTTGAAAACATAACTATGTATTTATATGATTCCCTTGTTTGAATTTCGTAATTGAAAACTAGAAGGCCGACCCATAAGTGAAAATATGCCCAAAAATATAAAAGAGACCCAAAAAGAGTAAGGTAAGAAAGGGTCAGGGGTGCCTAAGAGAGACATGAGCGCTGGGCACTACTATCCTAGCTGGGTGTTGATGTATGAAGCCATAAAAGATAAATAAGTTAAATTTTGACTGGGTTGTAGGGTGTGTAAGACCAAATAGAAAGCAAGAGACAAAGAAAAGAGGCCAAAGATAGTTGTCAATCACTAGTTTTCTTGCTTAGGAATCATGTAAATACTAGCATGCTTTTAGGACCTAGAAATGTACCCAAGTGCGTGATTTTGTGTCTATACTATGTTGCATGATTAATACTTAAGATACTCACCTAAAATAATTTCATAACATCTAACACACTAAAAATGAAATAATTAATTAAACAAAGTTAGTTACATACTACGCATAAAATAATTTTCAATAACATTGTTTTTATAAAAAAACTAAGCTAAATAGAATTTATTTCCTTCCCACATAAAGCATGAAGTATACAAAATTGGGAATAAAAACACATTTATGCTTTGCATAAACTAACAAAATTAAAAAATTATTTATGTCCATTCAATAAAACACATTCCATTTGTAAATCCGTGAGTTTCTCATATAGAACACATGAAAAATAATACATATTTAACAATAATTTTATATAATATACCGTTATAGAATTCAAAATCAAGAGCTACCAAATTCATTGTTGTAAATCTCGTACAACACTATATATAAATTTACAAATTTGTAGACAATCCACACTAGTCATGTATATACGAGAAAAAAACTACAGTTGTTCATTTCTTTAAAACATTTTGCATTCTCTTCACATTAGTCAAATCAAAAGGCCCTTGAGGAAAGCTACTAGTGAAGCCACAAATTCCTTGTTTATGGTTTCCTTAGACAACTCAAAAACATCTAACCTACCTCTATTAGCCTTGACATGAACATAAGAACACCTATACAAAATGGATGCACACTCAACGACTCGAACTTGCAAGGTGATAATTATTACATTATGAAAATTTTTACACCCTAATTATATTTTAGAATGGATATTACTATATAACAACTAATAAGGGTATAAGGGATATCAACAGTAGAATATTATGATCAAATTAATTTATAACATCAATTATACATAACCAAAATAATACATTCCAACTTGAAATGAACTAAACAATTGATAAAAAATAAGCAAATAGTCCAAAACACTAATTTAATTTAATTTGAATTAATTAAATATAATAATGCAGAGTAACTATTGGAATAAATGATAAAGTACAATAGTGACACAAGCAAACTAAGATTTAAAGTATGAAACCCTAAGCAAGAGATAGAGAAAAGATGACTTAGTTGATATCTCGCACAATTTGGAATTGATCTGGGCAAGAAGAAGTGATGAACAAGATGTAAACAATGTCGTAATTGATCTTTGTAAATTATGTAGTTCACGAATAATGACAGAAAGGGAGCCCACAACAGACAAGGGCACTGGGCTGGTGACTCGATTCTGGGCACCTATGACTATGCAAAAGCTCTAGATCTAGTTTTTGTGTCACAAGGGTGTCACAATTGTTCCCTGTTGATTTCCGATCTTCACTCTTGGATCGTTGAATGTACCTATAACCCGCAAAGAGAAGTTCACTTGCATAAGCCCACAAACCACATCAAACATACAAATGAAAATATAGAATGGGGAGTCAGACTAACCCCGACGGTCACCCACAGAGTAAATTTACAAACAAGTACTACACTACATCTCAGACTCTATGTACTTCGTGTGATTGTGTGTATAAATTGATTCCCTAGGATGCCCTTGTGCAAGTTGCACTTGATAACGAGATGTAACTAGAATGTAACAATGTAGTAGAATGTGTGGATGGAATAGAATGAACTTCCCCTTCCTATGTTGTGTATGCAAAGTTGATGCAATCCCTTGTCCCTTGAATGGATGCTAGATGAATGCCTTGGAGTGATTTAGGTGCCTTTTGAATGCAAGCTTAGGTGGTAATAGTAATGCTTAGTGCTTGGTCCTTTATTTTGAACACATAACTATGTATTTATATGATTCCCTTGTTTGAATTTCATAATTGAAAACTGGAAGGCCGACCCATAAGTGAAAAATATTCCCAAAGATAAAAGAGACCCAAAAAGAGTGAGTAAGGTAGAAAAGGGTTAGGGCGCCTAGAGGGGACAATAGCACACTGGGCACCATTTTCCTAGTCGGTGTTGGTGTTTGAAGCCATGAAGGATAAATGATTTAAGTTTTGAATGGGCTATAGGATGTGTAAGACCAAATAGAAAACAAGAGGTAAAGAAAAAAGACCAAAGATAATTGTCAACCACTAGTTGTAGGAATCAATGCTACCATGCTTTTAGGACCTAGAAATGTACCCAAGTGTGTGATTTTGTGTCTACATTTGCCCCCACTTTATGTTGTTGAGTGAATACTTGATAACATAAAGTAGATAAGATATGCATACCTTTTATCATGTAGATCTCATGGTGAATAATGTGCCGAGTGGACAAGTGAAGCGTGGAATGATGTAAAAGTGAAGCATGAAGACTAGGAAATGAAAGTGACCCTAGGGGTGAAGTGTATGTGTTGCATTGTATCTATTGTTATGCTTGTATTTTCTGTTCTAGGATGCTTTTTATTGCATATTAAGGACAAACCTGCAAAAGAAGAGTGAAAGAGTAGTCAAAGTCCTATTATATGAAGAATTTGAGAAAGTATGCAAAAGTATGTAAAAGAGTGTAAAAAGTAGCAGTAAAGGAAAGTGTGCACTTGATGTAAACAAGTGTAAAGGATAAAAAGTGTCTTGAAATAGTTTTTTGTGAATAACAAGTTTTTTTGGCGATATCATGCCAAAACGAGTTTTTTGGGCAATCTCATGCCAAGTGCAAGTTTTTTGGGCAATGTCATGCTGAAGAGCCAGTGTTGGGGAGAGAGGTCTAGTGTTACTCTCCTTCCATGAATTTTCCTGATAAGCACCAATGCAGATGGTATGTCTCGATTTAGTTCACGTTGTTCCTTTTGTCTCGGATTAGTTTCGAATATAATGGATTGTAGGAGATTGCATACATTCTACGTAATTGGAGGTGCATGTACTGTAATTGTAGAACTTCTCTCGTAAAGCTTTGTGAGACTGTGATATAATGATAAGTTGATTGTATGTGCCCAGGACATTAGCACCCAAGGGAGGATACAAGTTCCTAAGTGCTACTATCTGATGTTGGCCTTGGTGTTGTATGATGCTTTATCTTTGAGGACCCAAGTCAGATTATGGGCCATTATGTGACTGTGTTCCTATGTTGTTCCTGTATTGTGCAGATATGTAATGTAGCTCTGAGTTACTATAAGGGTGATTTGTTCACCCAATGTATGCCCCGTGACTGTAGGAGTGTGTGGCCCAAAGGATAGGACCGATGATGTAATTTATTATATCCCTATAGGGGATAGGGGATGCATGGTAGAAACCAAGGCACATGTAAACAAAGTGGCTAGTAACATGTGTTTGTAGAAAAGTAACAAACATGTAATAAAAGACAATGTAATCAAGCAAGTGTGCAAACAAGATAAACCGCGAGAAGCGAGTTTTAAACATGGGACATCACTCACAAATTCACTAGACAATCAGGGAAAAAGCGGCCAAAAGAATATAATAATGAGCATACAAGACATAGGGCATAACCCACAAACAATGGCATATAATGGAAAACAATGTCAAACAAAGTGTATCATATAACCATGGTGGCATATAGTCCTGCAAATAAAATGCTACACATGAAGCACCCATTAGAATGTTAGAAAGAAATAACATGTATGAATTAGTGAAAGGTAAAGTACCTATAATAAGATGTAACAATATAACCTATGTAGTAGGTGATAATAGAGAAAGTAGATGCCCCTAAGAGTCTCGGTGGGATTGGTAAAATGTATAGTGCCAAGAATCATTATAGCGTGTAAGAACTTGTAAGCCATCTATATTCACAACTAGAGACCAAGTGAATGCACATGTGTAGATGATAAAGATAATAACATACTGAGTATCCAACCAACATAGTAAGAAAAGTACATCATGTAAGTAGTATAAGCAAGCAAGAGTAAGTGCAACCAAGATATGCAAATGCAATGTATGAGTGTGATGGAATGGTATACAAGGTGTGAATGTGATAGGATCATCATGCCCCCAATGGATGTGTATGAGATGAGGTTCATTTATGAAAGACCCCCTCAATAGTCAAGAATAAACCATAGAACAAGAGTGCATCATCGGGAAATGGTTTGAGAATGTGTGCTAGAAAGATAGATCATGAAGCATAAAGTGTGAACAATGAATGCACAGTGTGGTGGGGTTAATTTCATATTTATACCCTCAAGCAATGAGTATGAACCATGAAACTAGAGTGCGTCATAGGGTAATGATGATACAAGGCGTGTATCAAACAATTAGACAGTATGTAAAAGTGATGAGGCATGGAGCACAAAGTTTGGTAGTAGTCATTAAAGAGAAGTGACTGTGATTAGAAATGGGGAAGAAAGTGAGATTCCCCCAAATGTGTAAAGGCTAGAAGGCTATCCAATGATAGTGAAGGGAAATGGCCCTCCACCCGATATCCGAGGAGAAAAAGGCGCATGACGATGCTCTAAGATTGGTGGAGCAGGAGAGTAATGATGTACATGTGAAGGAAATCTATGTGGTGAAGGATGTGGTGAATACCTATGTGAAGGGATTGCTTGAGTACGAGACTTAGGCCATATGACGAGATGGGATAATGGACCAATTTGGACGACAAGGTAGTGAAGTAGGTTTTGTGTGAATAGGAGAACTAGGTGCATAATGCGCCTTATAATTGAGAGGCCTAGGAGGCCTAGATGCTAAAGCTGGTGTAGTGATGTCATCTAAAGGAGATAGAGGCAATGGTGCACATGGTGGGATTCCTGTAAGAGTGATGAATTTCTTATTATGGATGAACTTGAGACACAAATGATTCATGGAAGGGATAGCTTGGGTGGTGCGGAGCTAAGAAATACCTAAGAACATGTCACATCCTTTGATTGAGGATGTCACAGCGAATGTCACAAGCATGGTACGAGGGCCAATAATAACGTGAAGTCTAATGTATCCAAAATAATTAGGAATTGGATATATGATATTAAAGAGTGGAAATTTGATAGCGATGAGAAGTGTAATAGAGCACACACTAATAGGATCCGATAGATAAATCATGGTGTTATTGATGACATATGAACCAATAGAAGCATTGATATGTAATGAATTAGAAGTGAATGTAGTATGATAATCATGATCTAAAAAATGAAATGACTGGTGGTGATGCATTAGTGGAAGCAAAATGAAGTCAAGGGGCCCCAATGAAGTAGGGGGCTCAAATCAATACGTATGATTAGTAAAAGAATCAGATCTTGCATGTCATGTTTGGGAAAATGGTCATTGAAGATTTTTATTATCATTGACCAACTTAGAAGTATATGGCTTAAGGAGCTCGAGTGAATTATTGTCAATAAGATCTTGAATGAGATGCCTGAGTTTGAATCAACGATTAGTAGAATTTCCAACACATTGGTGATAATCACATTTATCATTTTCATCATAATTACGACCATGAGGGGAGATAGATCAAGATTGAGTGGCGGTGGAAGGGTGATGAGATTGCTTTCAATGATTTGAGGCAATAAAAACAAGGTGTGTAGGGTAATTTAGTGAAAGTATGCTTTAGAGGTTGTCATTGAATCTTCTTAGGTGGAGAGACACCAATAATAGTTGCCTTTGCTTCAGTGGGCTTAGGAGATGGCTTGAATGTTGATTTAGCTTGAAACCTATTAGAATAGGATGAAGGAGAATCATGATACTTTAATTTTCCCATAGAGAGTAGTTTGAATTTGTACATTTTGAGTGTATGGAATAATTGATCAAATGAAGGAGAGGTCTCAAAGATGACACTCTCTAAAGTGGTGGTAAGAAGCTTTGAACAAAAAGATCTTGCAATTCTGAATCAACAAGTACATTGGTCATCTTAGCTAGATTGTTCTTATAATACAAAACATAGTCATCTATATGCTCATAAGATCTTTGTTTGATTTGGGTGAGTTGTTCATAAGAGATCTTAGTGTTGATATTGATTGAAAAGTGAGCAAGAAAAACATCGACGAGATGCGTAAAAGAAGTTACCAAATGAACAGGTAGAATATAAAACCAACACTTGGTGTAATCTTAAATACTTAAAGGAAATATATTAGCTAGCATGTATGATCATCTGCATAGTCAAGACATGCCACATGAAAATATCAAAGATGCTCTTGAGGGTCACCATTGCCATTGAAAATGGGCAGCTTAGGGGTGACAAAGTTAGGAGGAAGTGGATAAGCAAATATAGTGGGTGTGAAAGGGGTATGACAAAGAAATGAGGAATCAAGATATGGAGAGGAGCATGAAGTAACTTGTTGTAGTAGATGAATATGAATTTGCAGATCTGGTAAAGATAAGCTAGGTAATGGATGTTGGAAGAAGAACCAGTGTCGTGTGTTAGAAGCATTGGGATGAAGGAGGGGAGTGGTAGTAGTAGGAATGGAAGTAGGAATGTTAAGGGGTTGGGTGGAGGCCATAACGGTGAGGAAGAACCTATAAGAGGCATAAAAGCAACATCTCAAGAGTGTTTGGAAGCAAGTAAAGCATTGATAACATGTGGAATATGCAAAGGGTTGGTGCGTAAAGCTTGATGGAAATTAGTGAGATTTTCTAATTGTTCTTGATCAACATTAGTGTCCTCATCATATGATTGTTTGTTGCTATCAGAGATTTCAATGTTTTCAGAGGAACATTTTGTGAGTTATAAAAGGGGTTATCAGATTCAACCATTGACTTAGAGGACTTACGAATAGAGGGAGGAAGCTCAATGTACTCAAAGGAACCAAAATGACCACTACGGTGATGGGCATAAAAGGAAAATCCTAGAGGAAGGTTGGATTCGAGCGATGGGTTCACCAAATGATTTAATTTAATTTGAATTAATTAAATATGATATTATAGAGTAACTATTGAAATAAATGATGTATAAATGATAAAGTACAAGTAGTGATACAAGAAAACTAAGATTTAAAGTATAAAACCCTAAGCAAGAGATAGAGAAAAGATGGATTAACTAATATATGTGAAATACGGGAACTGAATCTAGGCATAAATAAGTGATGAACAAGATGTAAAAAATGTCATAATTTATCTCTATAAATTTTGTATCTCATAAACAATGATAGACATGGGCACCCACAACAGGACAGAGGCGTCTAGGAATTGGTGATTGATTTTGGGTTCCGTGACTATGCGAAAGATCTAGATCTGGTTTTTATTGTGTCATAAGGGTGTCACAATTTTTCCATGTTGATCACCTAATGTTTTCTCTTGGATCACCGAAGGTACCTGTAACCTGCAAAGAGAAGTTCACTTGCACAAGCCCACAAACCACATCAAACCTAAAAAGGAAAATGCTAGAATGGGGAGTTGGACTGACCTCGAAGTCACCCCGAGAGTGAACTTATGACCAAGCGTTGCACTTCATCTTAGAATCCATATAGTTCTTTTGAGTGTGTGTATAAATTAATGCCCTAGGATGCCCTTGTGTAATTTACACTTGATAGCGGGTTGTAGCTAGAATGTAGTAGAATTTGTGGATGGAATAGAATGAAATTCCCCTTCCTATGCAATGTATCTAGAGTCAATGGAGTCCCTTTTCCATTAAATGGGTGCTAGATGAATGAATTGGAGTGTTTTTAGTTCCTTTTGAATGCAAGCTTAGGTGGTAATAGTAATGCTTAATGTTTGGTCCTTTATTTTGAACACATAAGCTGTGTATTTATATGATTCCCTTATTTGAATTTCATAATTGACAACCTGGAAGGCCGACCCATAAGTGAAAAAGATGACCACAAAGAGCAAGTGAGGTAGAAAAAGGGTTAGGGGTGCCCATAGGGGACATGAGCTAGTGTCCGAAGCCATAAAAGATAAATGATTTAAAGTTACTGAATAGGTGTAGGGTGTGTAAGACCAAATATAAAACAAGAGATAAAGAAAAGAGGCCAAAGATAGGCTATGCAACCACTAGTTTTCTCGCTTAGGCTTCATGTAAATGCTAGCATGATTTTAGGACCTAGAAATGTACCCAAGTGAGTGATTTTATGTCTACAAACATTAGGAGAGAGATATAATTATTTATTTAGGATAATTATAGAATGATCGGATGTGTAGGGCAGTGAAACATAAAGATTTAGAGCTCCTAATTTTGCATTAAACATTCTAGAAATAGAAAATGAGCAAGTTCGAGATTGTAGTGATTACGTATGGTGTAGGATTTTTTTTTATTATTTTGGACAAGAAGCGTACTATTTTTTACAAGGAGATGGTCAAAAAATGTAACTTATTGTGTACTTTTCTTGCTTACAAATGATGCATGTTGTGTGTCACTCTTACTTATGCAACCTTAGGATGAACTGCAACAAAGTAGAAACCCTAACAATATGTATAACCTTTCATCAAAGCATTTGCAAACAAAAAGAGAAAAACATGTGTGCATGTTTGATGCTAGACCACCTTGGGTGGTTGGACTCCTATCTGTTGAACCCATCCCGGTGTTCTACTACATATCCTCATTTTAGAAATCAAGCCTCATGTAGTTCTCCTAAGTGATTTTTCAAGGTTATATAGCTGACCAACCTACTAGGTGTTCCCTTGTGTCTCTTGACACCAATATAACATGTTAACTACGTAGTATAGAATGTACCCTATGTATTAGTAGTGAGATATATATTGTGCCTCGGCTATGTGAGCTAACCCTCGTGCAATGTTTAGGGTGATTTTTCTCTTTCTTAGGACATAACTCTATGATCTTTTCATGTTTTTAGATGTATGAAGTTGGAATCTTTGATCTGGTTGAGTGCTTTAGACTTGTATTAGGGACTACTTTAGATGACGTGTAATGGATTTAGGAAGATTTAGGAACTCTTGTAGTTCTCTTGGAATAATATTCGTAATAGTATCTTGAAAGAATTCTAGGTGAGTTAAAATATGATAATGACTTGCTTATATAATCTTTCATAAGTGAGATATTATGATAAGGTTGATCCTAGGAAGGTAAAATGACTAAAAGAATAATTTATAATTTAAAGAAAAGTTGGTGATTTATATCATGAACCTTCCACACAATTTTGAACATGAGAGAAACATCTAAATTGAAAGTTGTGCCATGAATATAAGATGTTTTATACTTGATTTTATTAAATGCTATTTCTAAAATTGTTTTTTGAGCATGGTGTAAAGATAAGAAATTTTATATCATGGTTAGAGATGTGAGGAGCTTGGATTTCAAATGTGAAAATTTGTCTTAACAAGGATATAAGGTCAAACTTGACATTGCACAAGGAAAAGTTATCGATTTAAGTGTCTGCATTTCCCACCTTTAAGTGTGTAATTGAATATTGCATGCTTAAAGGAAAAACATGCACGAGTACTTACACACACTTTTCCTTCACTCGAAGGAACTTCGTGAAATGTTTTTGTTGGCATGATCCATGATCAAACCTATAAAAAAGTGTAGTTAATGTCTACGATAGAAATTGAACTTTAAATAAAAATATAGATAATGTTTATAACTTTGAACTTTACAAAATTTACGTATAGGAGATACAAAACATTGAAAGAAAACATATGTTCATTTTACAAAGAGAATATCTCCCATTATTTTCATGCCTTGGAGAGTTGGGATTTGATTTGGCTATGTCAAGATTGGGGGTGATCAGTCCAAAATGTTTTGTCGTAGGAGATATTAGAGAGGAGGAAGGATTAATATACGAAGAAGTGTGCTTTAATACCTTCCCCATTTTGAGAATGTGAAGAGAGAGGAGGAAATATTAGTCTACAAAGCTCAAAATTTTCCTTCAACACTTTCCTTTTTTCAAAATATGGTGAGATAAGGGGAAAGATCAGTCTATAAAACTTGTAGTATTACTTTAATGCTTTCCACTAAACCCATGGATGAAACTTCTGCGAGATAGATCTAGGTCCAATTTTCTCCAACTTAAAAAAATCATACCTTAGAATGAATGGACATTACCATGACCCCTAAGGTGTTATTGTGTCTAAAGCGATTAAGTATAATTTTGAAAAAATTTCGGGGAGAAGGAGGCCCATGCCCCTAAACCCATTTTCAACTATATATTAAATAACATTGCAAAGAAGGAATGGAGTTATCATGCACCTAGTAACCTACTTTGAACTATGTCATATGTATATGTAATTGTGTGAAATCTTGTAAACCTATGATAAAATATGCGAAACTTGAAATTTGAGTGAAAATTTCCTTTTTGTATGGGAATGTTGTTAGGAATTAGTATTTACATTGTGCAAGATAATAATTACGTTGGTAATTATTATTATATAGTTTAATATGTTATTAATATATTATTGTTATATAAACAATAATATATTTTTGGTGTTGAGTTGTGTATTGTTACTGGGAGTAACAATCACAACTAAATAGGCTTATTTGTTGTAACACCTTCCTATTTTGTAGGAGGTTATTTTGGCTTTGTATATGGCTATATAATAGCCACATGTATCTCGAACATTAATATAGAGAAAGTAATAATATATCGATTATATTTGTGTATTCAACCTTGTGTATTAGTTCTGATTGGTATCAGAGCAGTCTGATTCTAGTCGCCCTGTGATGGAGTAAAAAATTATTTGGAGGGACATTAGATGTTCTTTGTTGTCCCGTATATGAGAAAACATTTTTGAAGGCTATTGCGTAAAATTAATATTTGAAGGAGTGCATCTACAGAGCAATATCAAATTCTTCCATGCGGCCTGTGCACATTTGACAGATATGGTTTTTTCATTGGATTATTTACCAGCCTGGAATCCCATTTGAATGTCGCATTGCATGGTTTGATCAAGTTTTATTGGCTCTCGACATCAACATTGACACGGATTTGTATTGCATGGATTTCAGAGTTGCATTGAATCCTGCCACTAGCAATTCAAAGTCATCCCCAAGCATACACTAAATGCTCCTGCGCACTATTATTTGTTCAACACATGCAGTTTTTTATTTGACAGATCCTTCTATCAACGTGCCACTGTATCACTATTTTTTTTTGCGCTGCGTAGTAGATTTGTGGATCTCCGTGAAAGTTTCAGCAGGCCTGATTTTGGTTCCACGTGGCTCATCAATTTATGACTCGATCTGATTCATACTATCAACATTTATATGTTTCTAGATCGACTTCAATGATTTTGGCATAACAATCATCCAGCTGGAAGTGGGCAATATGTCTAAGTATTTTTTTTGTGGAATACTCACCCAATCTGCTCTTACCTGAGGAGGCCAGCCATTGGAAGCGGAAGTATTTCATATTACCAGTGGTGGTAGCAGTCAAACCGCCTACAAATATTTCCTTCACTGGAGATAAGTGTTCAAAACCACTTTAAAAAAAAAAAAGTGGTATATTTATATTTCTTATTATTGTTTTGTGAGTCTGTGTGTTTAGGTATTTAGTTTTTCAAGTCTTTAGGTTTTATTATGTTATCCGTAGCCTTAGGATAACAGTCTTAATATTGTTTGTATACGTGGTTAGTTACTTTTTGTCTAACAATGTCTAATGTTCAAATGTAACATTGTGTATGTAGTCAAAACACAAATGTCATTGTAGGTCTACATATTGTTGTTTAGAGTCATTTTATATGTTCATCAAAATAAAAAAGTTTTAGTTATTGTCATTTGTTTGTAAAAGTGTCAAATAAGTGATCTTAAGATTATTTGTATTGTTAAGAGTCGATTTTTGTTTATTCGTCAAAAGTTCGTTGTGGGTCAATTTCATTGTAAAAAGTGTCATCTTTCAAAGTTCAAAAAATTTTTTTACCGCATTTCAATTTTGGACGCATTTTCGCTTGTACGCGACGTCCAAATTATTGAAGGTATTTTGAAGCTTCATGATCACATCCGGCTGAACTAGCAGCATGATGATGGAGGAAGGAGGCATCGGAGGCAGGAGGTCGAACAGTGACCTCTCGTCAGTCACCAACGATGGGGCCACGCAGAAGCTGTGGTGGCATATGTATGGTGTGAGTATTTGATTTTCAGTGTGGTTTCCATTTTCTCAGTGTGCTTCAGTTTGCAGTGTTCCTGTTGATTTGAGTGGTGTGATTTATTGTTAATACTGGAAAAGAATTGTATAAGAGAGCAGAAAACTACGGAGATCCTCTGACTACCGTACTTCGTTGGAAGATGATCGGTCAGTGAATACGTTCATTGGCAATGGTGATCATGTGCAGCAAGATCAAGACAACAAGATCCAGTTAGTATGATACAACACAATACATTTTTCCCTTTCTGATTTCTTATTTGGAATTTCACATTGTGGGGGGGAATACATACCAATGTTCCATTCCCATTCTGCACCCAAAACGACTTAGTCAAGGAAAGCTTCCAGTGGCAGTGGCAGTTTTCTATGTTGTTCGAGATCGAGTGGCAGCGATCAATGACAGAGACTACAATTAAGAACATTACGATTCTTATAGGAAGTAATGTGAAATTTTTAGTATATCTTCTATTGTGCAGTTTTGAGATATGCATGTTGTGTTTCCTACATAATTCCCTGATGTATAAGCATAGTGGTGAACAATAGCACCAGAGTAAGTCAGTTCATGGATCTTGAAAGGGTTTGTGGGAGGATCCAGAAAACCACACGAGGTCGATAGTTGATGAGGTTCCTGTCACGTCAAGGTTTGTGGTAAGCCTGTTTAAAACCATGGAAGGAGAGAGCCTTTCTTTTGGATCAAGGTCATGAGTCACAGAGTTAGACATGCCACAGGGGTGAGCATACTGCAGTTGAGTGTGTGGATGTTTTTCTACCATGTAAACACTAAGGGGGGGAATGTTAGGAATTAGTATTTACATTGTGCAAGATAATAATTACGTTGGTAATTATTATTATATAGTTTAATATGTTATTAATATATTATTGTTATATAAACAATAATATATTATTGGTGTTGAGTTGTGTATTGTTACGGGAGTAACAATCACAACTAAATAGGTTTATTTGTTGTAACACCTTCCTATTTTGTAGGAGGTTATTTTGGCTTTGTATATGGCTATATAATAGCCACATGTATCTGAACATTAATATAGAGAAAGTAATAATATATCGATTATATTTGTGTATTCAACCTGTGTATTGGTTACTGAAATGTATGGAAAGGTCAAGAGCGTACCATGGTCCTAACTACACTTTACAATTTTTACCACGCTTTAGTGTTTCCACATTTCAATATTTGTGACCTTTTCTATAGATTGAAGCCTTGTGCAAATTTGTTCATAAATCCTATAATTAGTTTGTATCTGAGAAATCCTTTATTGAGAGCCACCTCTTTTTAAGCATGTGTGATAAATCATTTGAGTGCGTAGGTCAAAATAATAGATGTGTACCCATGTAATATATGTTTGATAATATGTAGAAGTATATTTAAGGCTAAAGTGGTGGCCACTTGTAAGAATCTATAATTGTAAAGGGATTGCACATGGTGGTAACCATGGCATGGTGATAAGAAACATGCAACAAGTATAAATACATGTGTAAAAACTAGCAACAATAGAGAACAATGGAAATCATGTCCTACTCCATATTAGTACAAGTTATATAATCAACATAGTAATCATGTCAAAAACCATAATTTTTTTTTTTGTGTGAGTATCAATGTAATCCGAAACAACATTTTGCAGTCAAGTAAATGAAAACATGTAGAACATATTCATATACAAGCATGGATCCTTAAATATGGGAAACCCATGGTGTCATAAGACAATCAAAACAAAAGGCATAATGTGTCACAATTAGAGAATAAAATGCATACACCCAAAGTAAACATGAAGCCAAAAATATGGGACACCCACGGTGTCATAAAAAAAGCAAGCCCCTTAGGCCATATAAAGAAAAAAATCACAACATCGTAATAAAATAAATCCATGTAGTAATCAGTCAAGGTATGACCCATATAAACAAGTAGTAACAACAACATAGAAAGAAAATGTAGCAACTAGTAGTAATAACAACAATGATAATAGAAGCTAACACTACACAAAATACATGTGTTGGTTTCATTGATACAATAGATAGAAAATAAACATTATGCATGTAAATAAACATGATGAGGAAGGTGTAAAGTAACATATAATGAAAAAAAGCACCTAAAAAGTGTGGAGGGATGCCCCAAGAGAGTAGTGTAAGGAACCAAACTAACTCCTATCATCATGTAACAATTTGTGAGTGTCTTGCATCAAAATTTAGATACCTCATGAACATGTGTGTAACGAATAGATATGCAATGTATTGAATCAATGCAAAAAAACATCATGCATAAAGAAACAAGATAGCCAATTGAAACTAGAACAAGTCATGAATTTGTCTTTTTCTCATATTTGAATGTTTTAGCATTATGTGATTATTCAAATTTTTTTGAAGTGTTTTGAAAATAACTGTGTAAAAAATGGTGGATAACACAATAGTTATCTAATAAGGGCCTCATGAAGATTCATGTCATGTGCGGTAGGTAGACGGGATGCGAATCCATCAAGTGGAAGAAGAGAAGAAGGATGCTTATGCATGTTCTATGTAGAATCCATAATATGTTCGAAGGGGAGTGTGGGTGGGAATTTCCGTGAGAGGTATTAAATGCAAATGATAATAATGTCACATGTCAAATATAATGTTTCCTCCATCGAGTGGTGTGTGCACTAGGCGAGATAGAATGATTCCTATGTATGGGTGTATGATAATATATAACACGAGAAGTAGTATATGAAGTTGTAGATGTGTTAGCACTAGATATAGTGATTTGCATGAGTTGGGCCAAGTTGTGATGATGGATGATCTATAAATGGGATTCCCTAATTGTGATAACTTGAATATTATAAATGAACTTGACATATTCGTGTGTATTGAAGGTAGATATGTGAAGGTTTGGAGCCATGTGCAACCTAGACACATGCTACGAGATGGAAGAGAAGAAGCCACCAAAAACATAAGAGGAAAGGTAGCGGGGCCTACAATAAGTGGTAGTACAATATGCCTAAAGTTTGTGTGAGGATAAAAATGACATCTTTCTTAGAATATCCAAGGGATCATAAGAATTAAAAAGTGCACATATTCGGGGAGTGGTGCTATCAACCAAAAAGTTGTGTATGGGATGTTGGTTAACTAAAATGGGGATGTATAGTGTATCGGGGACAAACCCAAATGTCATATCAATATTATTAAAAAAATAAATGGTGTAAAGGTTATGGTGGACATTACCAAACATGTGATCATATTATGGGGGATGTGTGATAGCAAGATAAATCATTGTGGACTTCGGGGTATATTTAGCAATATCATGCTCTAGGAGTGGATTGGTAAATATTTTTAGCTTAAGGTTGTCATTAATAGGTTTGGGTTGAGGTACATAGCCTCATATTCAATATTGAGACATTAATTAAGTCTTGGATGACATAACGAAGCTTAAAAAAATATTAGTAGAGTGACCAATACATTGGGGGTAATCACACTTTGAGTAGTGACACTAAATTTCTTACCATGTGGTGCACTAGATCAATCTTAAGCAGCGAAGGGAGAGATAAAGGTTGCACTTGATTAATTTTTGAAGAACTTTTTGAGATGAGCAAGGAAGATGGGCGAACTACTGATGATATGTTTGTAGTTGTAGCTTCATAGGTTGTGATATGGCATTGAATGTGGCTTAATTATTTGATTTATCATCAGTAGATTTGTTCTTAAAAGTAGCCTTGGATTGAAAATCATGAGTGGAGGTGCTATGATGATGAACAACATATTTGAGCTTGTGCATCTTGAGGTCAAATTATTGCTGAAAGTATGAAACTATGATTGAATGAATGGAACTTTTCAAACAACACCAATTATTACAATTGAACTAGGAAAATTTGAGTAAAAATATGTTGTAATTTAGTATCGCCGAATCAATTGTTGATATTAGAAAATTTAGTCTTATATATCGCAAGACGTAATCACTAATGTGCTCATTAGAACCTTGTTGTATTTCAACCTTTTGAGCATAGGACACTATGTCACATTTTATTATAGAAAATTATGCAAGAAAATGATTAGATAGAGGAGTGAATGTTATAACTCAATGCATGGGTAGGTAAAAAAACCATTGTAAGGTGAAGTCTTTGAGATTGTGAGGAAAATAGTTAGTAATACATGTATCATTGGAAGAATCGTTGAAGCAAGAAAAATGAAACATATGAAGATGCTCTTTAGGACCACCTTTACTATCATATATATGTAGTTTAGGAGTGATGAAACCAATAGGTAAATTGTATGAGATCACCTCGGGTGCAAGTGGGTTATGAAGCAGTTGAGTAGAATTCATAATATGAGAAGAAGTGTATGCACCTTGTTGTAGTTGTAATATTTGAGCTTACAAAGTATGACAGGGGGATTTAAGAGCCAATGTGTTAGAATAAGAATCATGTGAAGAACCTTTGTGAGTGTAGATAGGTGATGTGGGGATAATAGTGGTCATAGGGATAGTCATAACAATACTACAAAGTGGAAGATTAGATTCCCTAAGTAAATAAACATTGTTGATTTAGGGATAAGTGATGTATGCATAATAGATGAAAAAGGAGGATTAAAATTGGTTGTAGAGGATGTAATAATATGATTGAGTTGACCATGAGTGGTATAAAGAAGGATATTTATGTTGTTAGTATTCTCTTGTAGATAATTTGGAAATTTCATGCTATGTCATACGATAAAATATTATTGTCATCCATGTCATGAATTTCTAGACCTTTTGTGGTATTAACACATATTGTTCGTACAAAATGAGTGAGGATATTGATATGAACTTGATCAAAAGAGATATGATAGATGTTACCAATAGGGTCAAAAAAGTAGCATGGATGGTGTAGCAATGGGAATATTTGAGAGAATCATAAATATATTGATAATGATCCACGATATTCAACAACATGATGTACATTATCCAATTAGGAAATACCAAAATTCATGTCGAGTTTACCAAATGTTTACACCCTAATTATATTTTGAGAATGGATGTTCTTGTATAACACATAAGAAGGGTATAATGGATAACAAGTAGACTATTGTAATGTAATTAACTTCCAACATCAATTATACATGACCAAAATAATGCATTCCAACTTGAAATGAACTAAAAAATTAATAAATGATAAGAAATTAGTTTAAAACATAAGGAGAGATATATAATCAACTATTCATGATGATTTTAGAATGATTTGGGTATGCATGGAAGTGCAACAGGAAGATATGGAGCTATGGATTATACAATGAAGATTATACAATGGGAAAATGAATAGGTTTAGTACCATATGAATTCTATATGGCATAGGAAGGAATTATACGGTCCATGATAAGATATGTACGGTTTTAAACGTAGAGATAATAAGGGTATGTAACTTCTTGTGTGCTTTATTTGCCTATAAATTATGCTCGTTGTGTGTTGTTATTTCTCACACAACCTCAAGATGAATTGTTATAACCTGCAACAAAGTAGAAACCCTAAAAATTCTAGAAGCCTTAATCACAATATTAAAAACCAATAAATACAAACATATGTGTATGTTTGAGGTTGGACCACCATGGGCTGTCGGACTCCCAACTGTTGAACCAATTGCAATGATGCACTACACATCCTCGTTGTAGAAATCAAGCATCACGTATTTCTTCTAAGTTTTTGTGCAAGTGTGTATAGCTAACCAACCCCCTAGGGGTACCCTCGTGTCTCTTGATACCAAGATAATGGGATAACTACATAGTATAAAATATAACCAATGTAGTAATAGTGAGATATGGTGTGCCTTAACTATGTGACCTAACCCTTGTGTTGATTGAAACCTTTGTGCAATGATTGGAGTAGATTTTCTCTTTATTAGGACATGGATATATGATCTTTGCATGTTTTAAATGGATGAAGCTAGACTCTTTAACATGGTTGAGTGCTTTAGACTTGTAGTAGGGACTTCTCTAGATGATGTACAACTAATTTAGGAACCCTTTGAGTTCTCTTGGAATGATATTTGTAATAATATCTTGTAAAGATTCTAGGTGAGTTATAATGTGATAATGGATTACTTATATATTCTTATGTAGGAAAGATATTATGACAATTATGATCCTAGGAAGGTGAAATGACCCAAATAATGATTTGGAATTGAAAGAAGAGTCAATGATGTAGAAGGGGAAAGACTATATAGGTAATCTATGACCGGACCCAACATCTCGACCCTTCCTTACATTTTTAGAAAAGAGAGAGAAACATCTAAACTGAAAGTTGTGCCATGAATATTAGATGTTTTATGTTGCTTTGATTGAATAATATTTCTATAATTGTCAAAAAAACATGTTGTAAAGATAAGCAAGTTATAGAATAGATAGAGAGATGATGAGATTATATTTTGAATGTGAGAATATGTCTTAGCAATGATACAAGGTAAAACTTGGCATTGCATAAAGACAAGTTACTTAATTTTATGTTCTATAGACATCCAAAAAGATGTCTCATTTTTGTCACAAAAAGCATGTTGTGGGAACAAAACATTACATTGTGAACTTCCTGAAAAATTTCTTCCTCTACCCCATATACCAAAGCCCTAAAACCGACTTGATGAAATTTTATACTAGTATCACCAACTATTGTCTGCTCTCGGGTATCTTCTTACCATCAGGGTCATATAAAATGAATGAAGCAAACAAAAGGTTTTCTACTATATTGCTTACTCCATGTATTTCTAGTTTCCAAGTGGTGATTTTTTTCCTTTTCAAAGTAAACCAACCACTAATGTAAGGAGGCTATTATCTACAACAAAAAACCCCTACAAATAAGCCAATTTACCCTAACAAACATGTAAATAAGATAAACATACAATCAACTTGCATTACACTTAATGAATATCAACAACCTTGATATAGTGTGTGAATAAAAATATTAGTAGCAAAGGATTTAACAATGAAGAATAAAGGATAGGTGATAAAAACAATTTTTATTAGTGATTTGGTGTCTGCATTTTACAAATGTAATAGCTTGTGCGAAAATATGAGGACACATTTTTATATAAATAATTTTTTTAAATAGTCTTGTTTGGGAGATTTTTAAGGTTTAAAATCCAAAAGAGAATCAATGGTTTGAGACAACACTCATGACTTACAACAATTTGCATGTGTTGTATTTTTAAAACTTACTCAGTAGCGGGTGATAAACACAATGTGTTTATCACATCAACTTTGATTTCCATTACTATATACCTTTCTTCCAACATTGTAAGTGGATAAACCATATGTAACTTATAGATTTTTTTTAAAACCATATCAATATAAAACATACAAACATATAGGTTGTTAGACATAGAAGATAAGATATGGACAAACTATTTATATGTTTGATAGCTTTTCTCGTAATTTTATTATTCTATAAGTTTGATAGTCTTTATATAATTCTATCATTATGGGACAATATGTCAAACTCATTATTGTTACATAATTTTGAAAGCTTGTATATATTCAAATATATAACATTGACAAACTATATATATATATATATATCCATATCTTATTTTTAATGTTTGATAACCTGGTCCACTTTCTAATTGGTCCACTTTCTAATACATATGTGTATAGCTAATGATATCATTATGGATTAACAATGAGAAAGAATAAGTGACATATCAAAAATCAATTCATATTTGTAACATTTCTCATCCAAAAGAGAAACAACGGTTTCGGACAACACTCGTTACTTGTTCCATATATTATTTTATTGTGTTCAATAGGTGATAACTTGGTTTTGTAAGAACTTATTCATTCAAGATTTATTCGAGTGTATTTGCGCTATCTTAAATCTTTCTTCAATGTATTCATAATATCTTATCACTTTTATTTTTGTTTGTGCCTTCTTTTCAATATATTGCTAAAAGAAATGCAATTCTAAGTTGTTATGAACAAATCAATGCATGCATAAGAGGTTTATTCATTTTATTATTTTGCGTGGATTATGCTGCAATAGAGGGGGAAATGTCTAAGAAAGAAGCATTTACATGTCAATTCTTAGTAAGGCATTACACCAAGGCATTATATGTAATGTCCCCTTTCCTACGCCAAAGGCCTAAGGGTCAAGTAGAGTCCAAGCCTTGGTCATACCCACGGGGCTGTGGACACTTGGAGCTATTGGGTATGAATATCTAGTCCATCTTGTTATAATTCTTCATTGACATATGCAAAAAGGTGTGTTGGAAGGACTATATGTTACGTTTTGTCATTAGGAAGGGGCCACATGGTACTAATATTCAAATTTTACGTTTGAGGGTCAATTTTGGACCATGGTGACTTAAAAAGGAAAAAGTAACTTTATTTACTTTTATTTTATTGGACCTTCCATGGAAATAAATGCATCTAGGGTTTTGTTAGTGCAAAATCACAGCACCCCCAAATGAGTTCTATAGATATGCTTTTCTAAGAAAGAGTCATTTGGTGTGATCCGTATAACATTGAACTTTCCCCAAGGTGTGGGACCTTGCAAATGGAAAAGCTCTCAGCATTAAAGGTGGATCCTATTCCTCTATTTAGGTGCATATGTGAGAACTTGTAGAGGATCTATCTCTATACCTAATCTAAAATTTGCCAAGGAGACAGGGATAAAAAGGGATATAAGAAATAAGAAATGACTAAACTACAAGGTGATGCACCAAAGGAATGATGAACATTAGTTTTGCTGATAGACACAAACCAACAAAATACATACAATAATCAAGCACAAATAACTAGATTTATAATGAAAGACCAGATGTGAGCAGAAGAGACAAAAAGGATCTAGAATCAATCACAAACATGTTTTATTGCTCTGCAGATTGATACAATGCATTACAAAACAACCAGGAGGAAAGAACATACTACAATTTTAGTGGAAGACCTAAACTCCATGAATTCCTTTACTAGAAGGAAAGGGGATCCTACAAAACAAAATAATGTCCAACCCTTTACAATGATTCTTGAGCCTGTATTTATAGATTCGATACAGAGAGAGAAAATAAAGAAGTGGGAAAAAAACTCCAAGCTCAACCACCACTATTTAATGTCTCCCATAAGATCTGTTCCAAATTTGTCTTGACTGCATCAAATCCTTATTCGGCACCTCGAAGGAGGAAGAAACGATGGAGCAGATCGAATCCAATCTGGTTGTTGAGGCAAGAAGATCCTGCATTAAAGGCCCGAAGAAGTTTCTCCATTTTTACCTACCAAGACCCAAAAAAATTATTTTTTATCTTTTCATGGCGTAGAGGATGTCGAGACACTTCCAACGGTGTAATATTTGCAATATTTCGAGCCATGAGTCGAAATATATGCCCCTTCGAAGTTTGTATCGGTCCGTACAAATGGGCGGGAAAATAGTTTGAAAAATGGATCTCCTTTTAATACGCGGCACATGGCAGCCAGATTAGGGCAAAATCGAGTTTTGGTCTCGTGATTTATCTTTTCCCCCTTTTCTACAAAAAAATGCAAAACTCAGAAAACTCCCATGGCCCCGACGCGCTTGGACACGTGGCACCCTTTGGTTGGTTGGGGAGATGCGCTTCAATTTTTATCTCTGTGTCTTTTGACAAAAGGAAATTTTTCACCTTTTCCTCCGACTCCCCGCTTTGACCTTGACTTGGGCTCAAACGCTGAATTTTTCCTTTGGGCGGAGTTGCGGCCCATTTTGCAACTTTTACACCTTTGGAATAACAAGGGGCAAAAAACAACTTTTCCCCGATGGCCCGCTTTAGCACTACTAGTTTAGGCTTACCACGTGGTGCTTCCTCTCGTTGCCTGCCTAATTTCTATATTTTGGTTAAGTCCTTTGCTCGGTGGGGTCATATTTCTTGACCTGGGACACACGACGTCTAGCGCTCGTTTGGAAACCCTCTCTCAATTTGATCCTTGAATTAGCGCCGTTCGAGACACTTGGCACTCTCCATTGGTCTGCCCCATGCATTGACTATTCAACCGACTCTACCCCTTCTTTTCTGACCTTGCTATTCCATTGTTGAGTCTACATGTAACTTGAAAATGGATTTAAGACATGGAAACAACTCGACAGAGTCGTTTCTTTTTGCATAGGGTCATTTAATCTTTCTCATCCCCCGCCACTCCATTGTTGAGTCCTTCTGCGACCTATTTACAAGATTTGAATGATTTTTCTCAGGTTCTTTCTATGCGGGGTCGTGGCTGATCCAATATTTTCTGGGGGTGAAATATGGATAACAATTTGGTGACTCACAGGGGTATCTGCCTACTAGATGAAAATACCAATTGCCTTGTCATAATCATTGGGCATGGAGTCGAAATAACAGAGTTTGATACTGATTCTACCTCTGATTCACGAGCCTGGCTATTTACACTCTCGATTTTCATAAGAAATCTCGAAACAAAGGTTTCTGAGAGTAGAAAATTGTTTTGACCCAGGGCTTCATCTGTCTCTCTGAATGGACTACATAAGAGCAACAAAACAACACCACAACTATATACAAAATTTTAAATCATACATACTCCAAATAGAACATGCAGAGTGTGTAAAACACTTAGGATAAAAGCAACCTAAACTACAACAAGACAATGTGCACAAGCACTTAGAGGAAAAGGAATTAACTAATATGTACAAGGTGATAACCTTCCTTCTAGTAGCATTGTTTAAGATAGATTCCATTTATTGGAATATGAAATTCCTCACCATCTAATGTAGACAATTGGAAAGCATTGCTACTTTTACATCTTGTGACCATGTAGGGGCCACTCCAAATGGCATCAAACTTGGAATGCCTTCTTAGTTTTTTCCGATCTACATCCCATTTCAAAACCAAGTCTCCTTCTTGGAAGGTCCTTGTTTTTTCCTTCTTTTCAAAGCATCTCTTGATTGAGGCCTAATCCTTCTCTATTGCTTGGAGTGCATGCTCTCTAGTTTCTTCCAATTCTATCAGCTCCGCATACCTGGCCTCCATCGGTTCAAATTTAGACATCTCTAGTTGCTTCATGAGCTCCAATGTTGGCAACTCAAGTGATATAGGAAACACTGCCTCTTTCCCATAGACAAGTTTGAATGGAGAGCTTCTGTAGATCTCTTGGGTGTTATCCTATCAGCCCATAAGGCCGATTTGAGCTTTGTGTGCTAGGTTCTCTAATTTTCATCAAGAGTTCTTCTGATGATCTTTAACAAGTTCTTGTTTGTGGACTCAGCTTGGCCATTACCTTGAGGGTAATAGTTTGATGAAGTGCTCAAGTAAGTCCCATTCTTAACATCCCATCATGTGATCTTGGAACCTATGAATGCCAATGCATTGTATGATATAATGGTGGCTGGCACTCTAAATTTGGTCACTATCCCTTCATAGAAATATAGTATACTAGACTCATTAGCTTCCTTGAGTGCCACTACCTCGGTCCACTTGGTGAAATAGTATGTTGTTGTCAGAATCCATTTGTGGCCTTGGCTCGAATTTGGATTGATGACTCCAATGAAGTCCAATCCCCATTACATGAAAGGTTGGTCGATTGAAATTGGGTGCAATGGAAGTGTTGCTAACTTTTCTTTGCCTTTGAAGAATGCACAATTCTTACACTTTTTGATCCATGCATAGCAGTCACTAAACACTCTAGGCCAATAATAACCCACCTTCATGATCTTGAGTGCTATCACCCTTGGAGAAAAATGGCCTCCAACTGCTTCAACATGGAATTCTTGTAACACTCTCTCAACCTGATCTATCTCAATGCATCTCAGCAGAATGCCATTGATGTCTCTTTTGAACAAGACACCATCAATAAGAACATATGGGATGGCTTGTAGTCTGAAATGTCTCCTTTTTTCTTTACTCATCCCATGAGGACACATGCCTGTTTGAAGGAAGTGCACCATGTCTTGAGTCCAACAAGGAGTAGGTACATCATTATTTCCTTCCTCTTGATTATCCTGTAGAACAAAAATAACCTCCTTTTCACTGTTTGCTTCGTCTTGTTGACCTGAGGCTAGTTGTTCACACAACCCCTTCCCACTGGACCAGCTTAGTGACCTTGATCTCAATGTCATATTCCATGACACGAGTGATCCATCCTACACATTTTTCATTCAGATCCTTGCTGAGAAGGAATTCTTTAACTCCCGCATGGGAGACCAACAATTGGATTTTATTATTTGAAACCAAATGCTTAAACTTCTTTAATCCTCTAATTACTACCAGGAATTTCTTTTCGATGAAGGAGTATCTCACTTCATAGTCTTCCAAACCTTGACTGAAGAAAGCAATTGGTTGTTCTGTACCTTCTTTGTTCTGTTGAACTAAGATTGCAGAAATTATGTCACTGCCACCAAAGGCATACAATATGAAGTCTTTAGAGAAATATGGATTCATGAGAGTTGGGGCTTGTGATATAGATTCTTTGATGGCCTCAAAGCTTGCCTTTCCTTTAGTTGTCCACCTAAATGCTAAGATCTTCTTCAACATCAATGTTATTGGCTTAACAAGGGTAGCAAAGTTTGGTACAAACTTGCGGAAAAAATTTATTTTTCCCAGGAAGCTTTGAAGAGATTTCTTGTGGCTTGGCAATGGAAATGCTCTTATTGCTTCAACTCTCTTGAGTCAATTTCCAATCCTTCTTTTGATACAATATGGCCTAGAAGCCTGCCCTCATGGGCCAAGAATATGCATTTTTAGGGTTCAATGATACCCCAAAACTCCTACATCTTTGAAACACCTGCCTTAGGTGGAAAAGGTGGTCTCGTTGCATTTTTGGAAAACATCGTAATGTCATCCAGATAGATCAAGTACTATTTTTTTGATTAGTCTTTTGAATGCCATATCCATTTCCCTTTGAAAAGTAGCTCCGACATTGGACAATCCAAATGGCATTTTTCTGTAGGCATAGGTGCCCCATTCGGTGGTGAAAGCTATTTTGAATTGATAATCTTATTCCACCATGATCTAGTTGTACCTTGAGTAGCCATCTAGGAGGGAGAATCTCTCTGATCTAGACATCACTTACAAGATCTGCTCCATTGAAGGGAGTGGGTAGTGATATTTGAGGGAAGCTCTGTTCAAGTCCCAAAAATCTACACACAACCTAATCTCTGCATTTTTCTTTGTGACTGGGACCAGGTTTGCAACCCAGCTTGAGTGTTTGATTGGAAATATGATACTTGCCTCTATCATATTGTTTAGCTCTTTCTTAATCAAAGGCTTAATGTGTGGATTGACTGGGCTTTGCTTTGACTTTGATCGGCTTAGCAATTGGATCTAGTTCAATTGTGTGTTGTGCTAGCTTTGGATTGAACCCTCTTAGGTCTTCATAGCTCCAAGTAAATACATCTAGAAATTATTGGAAAATTTATATGAATTCATACCTTTCTTGCTTGGTGGCCAATTTTCCAATTTGAATTGTTTTTCCTTCTCCTCCTGGGATTGACTATGAATCTTCTCCTTTGATTTGTATGTTAGCCTTCTCTTTTCTAAACTAATCATTAGGATTGAAGATAGAATCCAATGTCACTAAGCCTTTGGGAAGCTTGTTTATATGTAGCTATACTATTTGATTCCCGTATTGCTGCTCTAATCTATTTTGATTTCTAGTTGAGAATTCAGCTTCTTCTTACAAAAATTAATGATTTGCTGATCATTCTCAAACACCTGCCAAAGCATGTGTTGTTATCTAGCACTGCTAGCCTCATAAATATATGGATATGTGGATGTTCTTTGTCTCTTTTTATGTTTTCGACCACATCAAACATTGCTCCAACTGCTGTAAGCCTATCAGCAACTTCATTCTCCTTCCTGGGTATGGACACAATGTTGAAGGCCTCAAAATCCTCCATGAGATCTCATACCATACTCTTGTAGTTCTTAAGCATGTCATTCTTGACAACATTAAGTTCTTTGACTTGATTGGCAACTAGTTCACTGTCACCAAACACTTGCAAGTTCTTGGTTCCTAGCTTCCTTACCCAATGAAGACTATGGACTAAAGACTCATATTCAACAGTGTTATTTGAGCAGGAAAATTGAAATATGAAGACTGAATAATATTTCATACCTTTGGGGAACACAATCATAGCTCCTCCTCCAGCTCCTTGTCTACTCCTTGAGCCATAAAAAAATTGCCATACCTCATTGTCATCTTTATATTCTAGCTTAATTAGGTCAAGAAGAGGATGATTCTCTTCATGTAGATAGTAGACACCTAGCTTAGATTCTTCCATCTCCTTATAAGGGTCAAAAGCATGTCTTTTGTTGGCCCACTCATTGAGAGTCAAGTCTGGGATACATCCCACCTTGGTATCTACTTCGCAAGTGCTTAGGAGGTCTGCTTGATCAAAAGCTGAGTAGTTGGCAGTGATTAGGCTAGGCACATAAGATTCAATATGATAATCAGAAATGGGCTCAGATCTGATTATGGCCTTTGCCCCATACCTTGTTCTAAAGAGCATATGTGACCAATCAACAAACAGATAGCCTCCAATTTTGGCAGTGAAGTCCCTGGAAAAACACAAAGCAAAATGTGGTGGCAAATCTATGATTGATACATTCTGCAAAACAGTCACATTGGGGTAGACATGCCGAGTGAGGCTCAGATCATTGATGATTCCAAAACTTGTCACCATTGTCCCATATAATTGTACTACCCCTCTAGAGATGACTTAATATTGGAGACCTAGTTGATCAGCTATTTGCTTGGGCATTACAGAACTACTTTCCCTAGAATCAATCATACAATTGCACACTAATTTATCTCCAATAATCAATGAAACATAGAATGGGGGAGGTCTCAAGTTCTTACCTTGTTGTTCTCGATGGTTTTCCCAGTTGAGTTGTATTGGTAAGCACTTTCTCTTGTTGGTTAGGGGTGTGATTTGAGCTTGACCAATTTTGTATAGCAGTCTGCAATAGATCCCTCTGCCTGGAATGGCCAGTGACTCCCATAGTGAAATGTTCACACTTGTCCTCTTCATTTGCTCAATGATGTTGAATGAGCTATCCTTTTGTTGCCCCTTCCCAGGCACATTTTTCTCTTGCACCTGGGCTATTACAACCGGTGCCTGAGTAGGTCTGGAAGGTGGCTTGGATTGACTTTGCACATTGGGAGTTGTATTTTGAATGCCAATACCTTGCTGAGTGATGGAGGGTTGAGGATCACCTGAGCTTGGTGAATGTCCTTCTCTAATATTTCTCCTCTTAGACCATGTATTGACAACTATACTTTGAGAAGGAGTCTGATTCATTCCATAGAAGTCTTCATCTACTAATTGACAAGCATAGTTTCATTTGGGGGTCCCTCTTACTGAGCTCCTTGCTGCTGAATTTCTTCGTGGCTAGGTTCTTGTGACACACCAATGGTTTGCACCATCAAATCCTGATTTAATGCACCATTGAAGCACATCGACTGATTATGTGGCTAATTACATGGGAAACACCATTCATACTCTTGTGCCATGTTATTTTGTGTTGGAACCAATCCCCTTGATGTTGAAACTGTGTTTGGGTCATATGACCTGAAAGGTCTAGTAGCTTGAGGTTGCCCTTGGTGTTGAATCTGATTTACAACCTAGGCTGGTGGTCTATTTTGCTGATATGGGGGTCGACGTCATCGAGCACGAGGCTTATATGGCCTAAAACTCGAGCCTCCTATCTTTTGATGGTTAATAGCTCATTTCTTAGGTTTTGTAGTTGTTTCATCACTTCTTGAAGCTATTTTGAGGTGTTAGATGATGAAGTGGAGGCTTTAGCTGAACTTTGACTCCTAGGGGTGGGTATAGGAGCTAATGTGGGTGTTTGGTTGGTACATGGGTTTCCTAACTTAGGGTAAAGGGGCATGGATGGCCTAGGGGTAAGTTTTCAGTCCTGAATCAAATGGTTCTCAACTCCTATGGAAAGGCTATAGGTTGCAAGTAAGGTTGTGCCCCCATTGACTGAAATCATCAAAGAAATATCAGAATTTAAAGCCCTAAGAAAGTATAAGAAGGCACCTTCATTAGTGGGATTTACTGCTGTTGGAATCTTGTCCTAGGTCCATTGAAATATGAGGTTGAAATCCGTCAGTTGCTCATTCGGGGCTCTCTTGATTGTTGTCAGTTGCTCCAACAAAGACAAGTTATCACCTTTTTCTCCAAATTGGTTGTGAAGAGTGTGCACAACTAGTTCTAGTTTTGAATAGAGCCTACTTCAAGGCTCTTGAACCATTGTGAAGCTTTACCTTTGAGTGAAGAGGCTAGCAACTTGACTGCAATGTCCATCTCATGGATCTCATGGATTGTACAAACATTTGCAATATCTTGGACATGGTCACCAGGAGAAGTCTGGTTCTCCCCAGTGAAATATGGGATGCTCTTTAATGCTACAATCGGGCTGGATTTTGTGCATTCAGGGCAAGTGGGCTGCTGCCAGTGAAGTTGACATAAGGATTTGGCTGAGCCATTCTGATCGGCTGAGTACCCTTCTTGTTTGAAAGAATGACCTACTAGGAGGAGGTGTTGATAAGGCTCTATTTGGGGGAGATGGAGACCTCTGGGCTCTTCTTCTTTTCCTTCTATCTAGAGACAAGTGTATGTGTACAAACTATCCTTCCTCTCTTGTTCTAGACCTTGTTTGTATCCTTCTCATGAACTTGCTTGGACTGCTGAAACCAGTGGATTTGTTTCTTTTGGAGTCACCAGATGTACAATTTTAAAACTTCTTAAAAGTTAGAATCATAGCAAGTGCACATCAATCTTATTATAATAAGATGGAGACTTCTCTGTCCCATCGGCATGCCAAAACTGTTAGTACAAAATCACAGCACCCCCAAATGAGTTCTATAGATATGATTTTCTAAGGTAGAGTCATTTGGTGTGATCCACATAACATTGAACTTTCCCAAGGTGTGGGACCTTACAAATGGAAAATCTCTCCAGATTAAAGGCCGGTTCCTATTCCTCTGTTTAGGTGCATACATGAGAACTTACAGAGGATCTATCTCTATACCTAATCTAAAATTTGCCAAGGAGACATGGATAAAAAGGGATATAAGAAATAAGAAATGACTAAACTACAAGGTGATACGAAGGAATGATGAACATTAGTTTTGCTGATAGACACAAACCAACAAAATACATACAATAATCAAGCATAGATAACCAGATTTATAATGAAAGACCAGATGCGAGTAGAAGAGACATAAAGGATCTAGAATCGATCACAAACGTGTTTTATTGCTCTGCAGATTGATACAATGCATTACAAAATAGCCAGGAGGTAAGAACATACTACAATTTTAATGGAAGGCTTGAACTCCACGAATTCCTTTGCTAGAAGGAAAGGGGAGCCTGTAAAACAAAATAATGTCCAACCCTTTACAACGAGTCCCGAGCCTGTATTTATAGATTCGATACAGACGGAGAAAAAGAAAGAAGTGGGAAAAATAGCTCCAAGCTCAACCACCACTATTTAATGTCTCCCATAAAATATGTTCCAAATTTGTCTTGACTACATCAAATCCTTATTCGGCACCTCGAAGGAGGAAGAAGCGACATAACGAGATAGAATCCTATCTGGTTGTTGAGGCAAGAAGATCCTGCATTAAATTCCTGAAGATGTTTCTCCATTTTTTACCTACTAGGACCTAAAAAAGTTTTGTTTTAATATTTTCATGGCATAGAGGACATCAAGATGCTTCCAACGGTGTAAGATTTGTAATATTTCGAGCCCTGAGTCGAAAGATATGCCCCTTCAAATTTTGTATCAAGTCCATACAAATGGGCAGGAAAACAATTTGAAAAATGGATCTCCTTTTAATTTGGGGCATGTAGCCAGATTAGGGAAAAATCGGGTTTGCGGGTCTTTGATTTATCTTTTTCCCCCTTTTCCACAAAAAAATGCAAAACTCAGAAAACTCCTCATGGCCCCGATGCTCCGCTTGGACACGTGGCACCCTTTGGTTGGTTGGGAAGATGCGCTTCAATTTTTATCTCTGTGTCTTTTGACAAAAGGAAAATTTTCACCTTTTCTTCCAACTCCCCGCTTTGACCTTGACTTGGGCTCAAACACTGACATTTTCCTTTGGGTGGAGTTACGTCCCATTTTGTAACTTTTACACTGTAGAATAACAAGGGGCAAAAGACCAATTCCCCCCAATGGCCCGTTTTAGTCTTGCTAGTTTAGGCTTGCCACTGGTGCTTCCTCCTGCTCCGCACTGGCTAATTTCTAAATTTTGGTTAAGTCCTTTGCTCGGCGGGGTCATATTTCTTGACTTGGGACACACGGCAGTATGGTGCTCATTTGGAAACCCTCTCTCAATTTGGTCCTTGAATTAGCATCATTCAGACAATTGGCACTCTCTGCTGGTTTGGCCCATGCATTGACTATTCAATCAACTCTGCCCCTTGTTTTCTAACCTTGCTATCCATTGTTGAGTCTATCCGTAACTTGAAAATGGATTTAAGACATGGAAACGGCTCGACAAAGTCGTTTCTTTTTTCATAGGGTCATTTAATCTTTCTCAGCCCCTGCCACTCCATTGTTGAGTCCTTACACACATTTACAAGATCTCGAATGAGTTTTCTGGGTTTTTTCTATGTAGGGTCATGGCTGATCCAATATTTCTGGGGGTGAAATATGGATAATAGGTTTATTGGGGCTCTTTTGCCTTGGAGAAGTTTTAAAGTAGCTAGGGGAGAAAGGAAAAAAGGGAATTTTGCATACATAGTTATTTTCCTTCACGTGCAACTACTGTTTGAAAATCTACAACTTGTGGAGTGAAATCCCACAGGAACCCTAGCTTCGGTGGTGAGAGATCCATCCCTAGCTAGCATGGCATTCTTCGGTAGTGAGAGATCTACCCTAGCTTGTCATTTTTGAGCCATTTTCAGGGTTGTTTTACAAAGATATTTTTAGAGATTTCAGAGGAAGGGTTTTGAGGGTTTTGGGGAATTTGGGGAAGATAACCAGAGGGTTTTAGATCAAATTTACGGCAGCCATTTGGGCAGGGCTTAGCATCACTTTGAAGGCATCTTCATCAATTTCCAACCCTTTTCCAAGCTAGGTGACTTGCAACCTTTATTTGGAGGGTTTCTAGTTGGCCATTTTCAGATCTGAAGGTTGAAATATCATTTCCTATATTTGTTAATGTTATTTCCAAAGTCTCATAATTTTTGCTCTTGTATTTGGAGAGTTACAAATTTTAGAAGTTTTCAAATTTATCGAGGGCACGATGTAATTTTCTAGCAAAGCATTTTAATTTTTGTAAAATTCCAAAAACAGTTCTCTTATGTCCTTGATAATATTAACAAGCCCTCTTTAAATTTTCAAGTGATTTGAGTGGGTAATTTGGGTGATATTAATTTTCTTTAGTTCCCTGCTCTAATTGTAAAAATCTACAAAAATATGCAAAAATTAGTATTTTATTTGGCTGCAAATTTTCAATATTTTGTGCATTTTTAAGTGGTATCCCACAAGGGATATTTCAGTGGTATTAGAGCAGTTGTTTCTCCAGCCTGTTGGGATTGAAAGATGGGAGACAGAGACAATGAGGATATAGGTGTAGATTTGATGAAACAATTGTTCACCAACATGGTAAAGTAGCAGGAGACTACCAATCTCTATTTGAGCCAACTCACTGAGAGATTAGCGCAGGACAAGATTGATACTCATGCGGAAAGAGGAGAAAATAGCAATAGGGGAAAACATGGTCAAAGAGGCAAGGGTGGAAATTCAAGGCAACGGTCTCCCCATTCTTCTACTAGGCCTTTGGGGTTTCACGAACCTTCTTTCTTGAAGGATCCGAAAGTTTCACAGGTACGAAACTAGTGGATATTGTAGATGAGGAGTCTTATTGGGAAAGGTACTAGACCTTAAGTGATGGATTTCGTGACAACATGCCATTCCAGGAATATTACAAAATGAATATTGACAACGAGGCCTAGGAGAGATCACCAGGTACAGGTACCAGAGATGTAAAGGAGGTTGGGAAAAATTTCTGTTCCACACTTCGATGGTTCTAAGAAGTTTACTTCACAGTATTGGGTTCAGAAGTTGAAGACATACTTCGAATTGAATCCTATGTGTGAGGAAGATGTAATTAAGTTTGCAATATTACATCTTGAGGGAGACGCTCATGATTGGTGGCATCATGGGTTGATTACACATGGACACATATACATCACGACTTATGCAGATTTCACAAAGAGGCTAGTGAGCAGATTTGATAGGAGGGACCCCGACAAGTATTTTAGAGAGTTGACTCATTTAAGGAAGACTGGTTCCTTGGATCAGTATATCATGATTTTTAGAGACTATCGGTCATGGTACCTGATGTTACAGAGATGAGGTTGATTTCCCTATTCACAGCAGGTTTGATAGACACTCTCACTTTGGATTTGTGAAGGTATTGAAGCCTTCTTCTTTGCATGAGGATATTAGGAGAGCTTGTGACTTAGAGTTACCCACTCCTAAGTCGAGGTTTCCACCTCGAGTGTAGCCTAAGGGTTTCCCTTCTAGAACCGATGGTTCGCAACCAAAGGTACCTCCACCTAGGAAAGATACAACCTGGAGACCATTTGGATCTAGAGAGGACAAAGAGGAATTGAGGTGAAAGAAACTATGTTTCGATTTCCGCACACCTTGGGTTCCAGGACATGATTGCAAGGGTAGAGGGAGAGCCCAATTCATAGAGGTCTTTGAGGAGAGTGATGGTGATGAGGAGTTGGACACATAGGGATTAGAGGATGATGATTATGAGGCATTAAATAGTGTGGGGTTGAGCGGGATAGTGAGAATTTTCCCCGGAGACTATCCCCACCTTGTCTAGTACCTCGAGGTACAAGGCATTCAGATTTAGGGGAGTTTTGTAGGGACAATGAGCTAGTGGTACTCATTGATAGTTGGGTAACCCACAAATTTATTGATTCCTCATTGGTTGAGAGGAGAGGGTTACAAACAGAGGAATTTGAGGGCTTAATGTGGTTATAGCCAATGGAGATTCTATGAGATGCACACGATGGGTTCCCCAATTGAGCATCATGATGGGTAACTATACAGTTACCAATGATTTCTATATTGTTGGTATTGGAGAGACCAACATAGTGCTTGGAGTACAGTGGATCCATTCCCTTGGTGAGTTTCGGACTAACTTCCGAAAATGGAGTTGAAGTTTAAGTCCAAAGGGAGGAATGTGATCTTGAGGGGCTTATCTTTAGAGGCACCCCGAGTTGTTATGACCAAGAGGATCAAGAGGATTTATAGGCACAATGGGGTGGATTGGGAAGTACATTGTTTGGTTTTGACCAAGAAATCAAAGGATGGATAATAGGAGTATCATGTGGATATACAGGGCTTATTGGACAAACATAGTGTAATTTTTGGTGACATACCTCCAGGCATACCTCTAGATAGGGGATTTGAGCATGTGATTGAGCTCAAGGATGCTAGACCGGTGGTTACTTCTCCTTACCATCACCCCAAATGGTTTAAGGATGAGATCAAGAAGACTATACATGAGCTCATTGATATGGGGCATATTAGACCGAGTTCCAACCCTTTTGCTTCTTCGGTGGTATTGGTGAAGAAGAAGGATGGGACCATGTGGATGTGTATGGACTACCGTGCCTTGAATAAGAAGACAATAAAGAACAAGTATCCCGTACCACGCATTGATGAGCTACATGGTGCAATCTATTTTTCAAAAATAAATTTACGTTCTGGATATCATCATATCAAAGTCGGGAGCAAGAAGTGCATAATAAATTTTTCGAGATGCCATTACGATCACTTGAGTTCTTGGTGATGCCTTTTGGATTGTCTAATGCTACTGGCTACATTCCAGTCTTGCATGAGTCATGTATTCAAGCTGCCACTTGTGGAAGTTTGTATTGGTTTTCTTTGATGATATTTTAGTCTACACACGGGACTTGGGAGGACCATATCGGGCCTGGGTGAGATATTGGGGATATTAGAAACTAGTTCGTTATGTGTGAAAGCTTCTAAGTGTGAGTTTGGCATAACCAAACTTCTATACTTAGGATATGTGATTGGTGGAGTACGGTGAATATGGATAGAGAGAAGATACGGGTAATTCTGGATTGGCCGCCACCTAGGACATTGACACATTTGAGAGGATTCATGGGGTTGTGCACATACTACCGGAGGTTTGTGAAGAATTTCTCTCGGTTGACTGCTCCATTGACCGATTTGACCAAGAAGGGGGATTTTTCTTGGTCAGACGCAACACAACAAGTTTTTGATCACCTCAAGGAGGTGATGAGTTCATGTCCCATCCTCGCATTACCAGATTTCTCCCGCCCATTCATTCTAGAGTGTGATGCATCAGGAGAGGGTGTTGGGGTAGTTCTCATGTAGGATAGGCATCCCATCGCCTATGAGAGTCGAAATTGAAATCCGTGGAGAGAGGGTATTAAATTTATGATAAGGAAATGTTGGCCATTATGCATGATTTGGTCAAATTTAGACAAGTACTTTGTGGTCGAGAAAATTCATGGTTTGTCTGAGATCACAACAATTTGAGGTTCTTCTTGGGACAAAAGGAGCTCAACGATCACCAAAAAGATGGGTGAACAAGGTACAACCATATGAATTTGACATAGAGTATACTAGAGGTAAGAATAATATTATTCATGACACTTTATCCAGGAGGCCTTACCTCACTTCTATGCTTAGTTCTATGTTTAAGATTTCAGCAGATTAGAAGACACATATACTTTTGAGTATTCCAAAAATAAGTTTTCCTATGAGATCATGAATGGTATTATACAGGATGACCGATAAAGAGTAGTGGATGATCTCATTTTCTACAAGGATAGGATTTTCCTTGTACCAAGATCCAAAATGAAGGAGAAGATCCTTCGAGTAGTACATGATACACCACTAGCTGGACATCTTGGATATTTCAAAACATACTGAGTTTATCAAGGAGATATTTGCATGGAAGGGGATGAAGGACGATGTCCTTAATCATGTCAGAGAGTGTATGGTTTGCCAACAAACCAAATCTGAGCAGTCTTTTCCAGTAGGATTACTTCAGCCTCTCCCCATTCCCAAAAAGAAATGGGAAAACATATCTATGGACTTTATCATAGGGATTCCCTTGGTGCATGGGCATAGCTGCATTTATGTTGTATTTGATTATCTTGGGGTATATGAACTTGCGTTTTCACCTAGACCGAACGGATCACGAACTCACTACCGAAGATACGATTCACAACTCTGAATATTGCTGACACTTCCGATTCTCTTTTGCTAGCTCTGATACCATTCTAAGCAGACAAAGCTCGATACCATTCTAAAGCAGACAAAGCTCGATACCATTACGAATCATACACAACTCAAACACACAACTCCAACACAACTAAACAAACGGCTTAAACTCGGAATCATATAAATAAAATACTATATTCATCTGCAATTCTTGCCACTCTTATCTACCAACCATATATGTGAATAATAGTAACATAACTCCAAGGAGGATATATTTCTTTTATACAACCTAAGACGATTGTAAAAACATCTTCTGTCTCAAAGTAATCTTCAAATATACTGAAATCATTAATGATCATCAACTTATATTCTAACTCAACTTGTAAAACAACATAGACTGTATCTACCATTCTTAATTCTGACCAAATATTAATAATATATCTATCTCTGCATCTTCACCAAACAGATCTACTAATATCATTACTACAACATCAAACACATCATCTGAATCAAAGACGTTCTCAAACTCATCAAAATGATCTATATTCAATAATTTCAAACTTCCATTAATTCTGGCGAGTACATGAACAGACTGAAACATGACTTACAAATATGAAGATCTATAACTATTGACTCTGAATTCTGAAATCCTTCCTTTTCTTCTTCTCCAGATATGTCTTCTTAATCCAGCGTATTCAGATCTAGTCCAGATCCAGTGTAGTGAATGAAATGAGGATGCGCTATTAAATAGGCAACTCAAAGCTTTTCACCGGATACGGGAAGACCGGAAACCGGAGCAAGAGGTAATCGGTAAGATTCCTCAGTGAGTACAGCCCACTCACCAAAAGCAAGACACGACACCACCCAAAGGTACAAAGATGCCAATGGGTCCACCACGCACCTACAAAAGCTAACTACCGACAACAAGCCTGTCGGATAACTTTATTAAAAGCAGGATAAGAAGGAATCCTGAAAAGAAAAGATGATAACATGCCTATCATCATGACAGATAGTGCGGAGCGCACTCAATTATTCGAAGAGGACAGAGGGTCCTGGCAGGTCAGGATCATCATCGGAAGATGATGTGGAATCATTTCTTGTCGGTGCTCCAGGAAGTAACCTTTCATGTTGTTCCAACCATATGCGAGATATCCGCGCGGTTCCATCTGTGTCAGGTCGAAGATGACCCCTTGTAGGAAACAAATAGTGATCAAGAATTCTGAGATCTTGATCAGGGGCTGGAGGTCGCACGACCATGGTGTGATGCAGAAGAATTCTCCTCCAAAGAGTTGCATTTGGTCTTTCAACCAAATTCCTGTGATTAATCTTAATATAATAATGTGCTTTAACATACCATGGGATCTTACATTGAATAATAACATTTCTGGCTGTATCCGGATGCACATTTAACAGAGGAGAGTTAGATAACTTAGAAGGGAGAAATTTTGAAAGAAAGTACTTGAAGTGAGAAGAGATGTACTTCCTGTCTCCCAGAGAAGGAGGTCGGTTCCATATATCTGATTGCAAAGGATGTTCTTCAGGCCACATCCTTGAAAACTCGAACCGCCATAATGTGTCCTTTCTCGGTATCAGCTGCCTGAGTCTGAGACCTTCGACAGGTAGGAAATCCGGTTGTTCGACTGCATAGAGAGATCGCCATTGCCACTTTAGGCAACATTTGACCAAGGGTTCTTGTAAAGTATGAAACTCATGACCTGGTATGTCAGGATCATAAAGTTTACATTCAAGTTCAGACATTGCGAACTCTTGTGTAGTTATAAGATCTCTAGAGACTAGAAGCGTTTGAGCTTCATGTGACATTCTGTTGTCACAGAGAACTAATGCATCAATTTGTTCTTTTGCATGTCGATGATCCCATACAGTGCCATGGGATTCATGGATAACCTGTGTTACGCTGATATTCTTTGAAGTGTTGAGTTCTCTGCTGACAAAATCTGCAAGAGCATTTTGTTTGCCTGATATGTGCTCTACTTGGAACTCAAAGTTGTCAAACCAAAGACCCCATCTTTGGAGTCTGTTGAAGGCTACCTTATTAGCTGGATCTCCGCCATCTAACCTTTTTCTGAAATCTTTGAGGTCAGATCTTAAAATAAACTCTTCATTTTGCACGAAGAACAGGAAAGCCTTGATGGCCTTTTTAGCAGCTAATAATTCCTTATGGGAAGAATGATAATTTAACTCAGAGCCTTGAAAAGCTCCTGAGGCAAACCTACATACCTTCTCTTTATCATTCTCGGCCTTTTCCTTGAGTACAGCTCCCCAAAATTGTTCGCTGGCATCGCATTCAATGATCTTCTTGCCAGGTCCTGGAAGTGACATTGCCGGGAGTTCTTGTACTTGCTTCTTAATCCTCTGTACTGCTCTGGTCATGTCCTGATTCCATCCAGGAGCATTTTCTTGAGTCTACTATTTAGCAGTACACGATCAGCTGCTATGTTCTGGTAAAAACCAGCAACATAGTTGATACATCCTAAGAAACGTTGAAGTTGTTGTTTCTCTAGGATCTGGTCAGGAAAATTCTGTATATTTGTAATCACATGCTGTTGCATAGAAATTGTTCCTGAACTGATACGGATACCAAGGAAGTCTATTTCTTCTTTAAAGATTTCCATTTTAGTGGGAGACAAGCAGATCCCATTTTTATATACAGTCTCATAAAACTTTTCTAAGTGAGTTAAATGCTCCTTTGGTGACTTAGAAAATATGAGAATGTCATCAATGTAAACAATTAGGAAATCAGACAACTCACCGAAGATTTTGTCCATGATCTTCTGGAAAATAGAAGGAGCTGTCTTGAGACCGAATGGAAGAACTTTCCATTCATATTGACCACCTGGTACGATGAAAGCGGTTTTATACATATCTTCATTGCGCAAGAACACTTGCCAAAATCCGCTCTTCAGATCAAACTTGCTGTAGACATGAGATCCTTTGATTCTTCTCAAGATATCATCCTTGGCTGGAATAGGATGCTGTACAGCAGTTATAAATTTATTCAGTGGCTTATAATCCACTACAAGCCTTTTCTTTCCTCTGATCTGTTCAGATCTCTTGTTCACATAAAAGGCTGAACATGCCCATGGTGAATTGGATTCTTGTATGAGTCCTGCTTTGATCAGTTTCTGTATTTCACCCTGGCATTCTTTTCTCTCTGCAGGGGGCATGCCTTTATGATGTGCTTTGAACTTTGGTAGCACTTCATTGCCCTTGTCATCTTTGATCATCTGAAGATCCAAAGAACAGTAATGCTTCTTTCTGCTGATGAAAGCATGTGGATCTTCACTGCAGACATTCTTCTTAATCCTGGAAACTATTTCTTCAATATTAACAGCATTGTTAGAAATAGATTTATGAATCCAGGTATTATTGACAGTCTTTACCTTCTGAGGTAAAGGAACAATACTCTGAAAAGAGTATCTTCTGGGAATGGAGATAGGAGGCTCAAACAACTGTATACTGTTCTGGGAGATGCTGAATGTATTACATTGTTGCAGGAAATCAACTCCTAGAAGACAGTCATAATTCTCCATATTGTGTTGATAGAACTCTATGTCAATAGAATGTCCTTCAACATCTAACTTAACCTTAGCCATTGATTTGCAGACTACCTCTCTTTTATCAAACTTGATCTTGGTGTGGGTTTTAACCCAACAGTCACTAGGGAGAGCATACTGTCTGATAAGGCTAATCTCAGCACCCGTGTCAATCATGGCATCCAAAACATAAGGCTTTATATGTGGAATGCATATAGTGATTGCTATGAAGGGATTCTGGGTGCAGCTTAATGTACATACCTTTGGCTGTGATGGCTGATCTTCTTGAGATGCCAAGTTGTGGTATGTTTCTTCAAGATTCTCTGTGGAATCTTCTTTCTCATTTTCTTCTTCAGCTACTAGCTTGCTATATTCTTCAGTTGCCTTAGCAAGCACTTTCTCAAGTAGCTCAATCCTGGATTTTCTCCAGGTCTTGTACATCTGCCTTGAAGCTGGATTTTCTGAAGATTGTCCTGGCTCATAAGAGGAGTAAACAGGAGGACTGATTCCTCTTCCTCTTCCACGCCATGCTCCAAACCTTCCCCTGGTGGGAATTTGTCTCTGTCTGATTCTCTGCTGGAATGGAGGCCGTATTGGAAATGCTTCAAAGGGCTCTTCTATTTCTGATTCAGCTCTGCTCTGTGCCTGGCTTTGCTCCAATTCATTCTGCCTTAAGTATCTGTCCTGCAGATTTCTGAGCTCTTTTTGGAGAGCTATCTTCCTTGTTGTATCCCAAGGAGGACAACTGTTATAGACAGATTTGGAGGCTCTCAACTTGTCTTCTGAGCAAGTCTGCACTTGGTGGTATCATGGGATGAACAAAGTCAGATACCATATTTATACTGAAATGAGTAAAGGAAGGAATTGAGCTATACCCACTGTCAGTACTATCTTCATCTGATGAAGCATGCTGAATATTATTACAATTTTCTCCTTCAATGGAGACATAAGATATATCAGATGATAAACTATCAGTGTCAGAAATAAAAGCATATTCTTCTTCTTCTATGCCTTTACTGGTTAAGGCATTTACCTTTGCCTTACCTTTCTCTGTATGTCTCTGTGGACACTGATTAGCATAATGAGCATCTTTACAAATATAACAGGTAGGTTTAAACCTGTTTGATTTACCCAAATGTTTATACTTACGAAACTTATATTTTGCTCTGGGTTTACCTTTCTGGAACTGCTCTTTATACTTTCCTTTTCTGAACTGCTCTCTGTATTTCTTCTTTTTCTTTTTCTTTTTCTGCCGCCACTCACCCCCTTTTGAAAAAAGACAATCTTTACAAGAAGATTTCTTCTGGAAGATTGGATTTCTAATTCAGGACAACCAAAGGGTTCTAAAGCATACTGATTGCAGAAAGTATTGCTGAGAGCTTTTTGGTGTTTGAACGCTTGCTTGCGTTCCCATTTTTCTTTACTCACTTGGCATTGCACTGATCTATTATCTGATTGATGTGCCCAAAACTTAACTCTGAAGTTTTCATTCCATGCATGGCCTTTCTGTATTGTGTAGCAAAGAAAGGCGGAAATGACTCTATATAACGGAGACGCATAGTCTCATCGTTAATATTACCTGAACTGTAATATAGCTTCTGCATGAAGCATTGATATTCCTTAATGCGAGTCATATCACATAAGCGAGCTCTGAGGAACATGGCTGTGTTCATCATCTTATCATCGTCTATATTACCGATGAATTCTCTGATAAGAGCTGCTGTGAGGCCAGTGAAACCTGAATCTAGGATTTCTGCTTTGTTGGGAAGTACATCCCACCATTCCTTGAGAATGCCTACAAAGCCATTGACTATAGTGGCAGCAATATTTTGAGGTGTTCTGCCATAGGTTTCTTTTTGAGTGTTGCCCCATCCTATCATGGCATGGATTAATTCTTTTATTTCAGCCACAGACTTGCATTCTACTCTGTAGAAATTTGGCTGAAGTGTTTGGACCTTTGTGGTTGACTGGAAACCTGGAGTACTGCTTTCACCCATATGTTCATCAAACAATGGTGGTGTGAATTCTGGATTCTCAATGTGAGATTCAGTACCCTCAATGCTAAGCATGTTTACTTCCTTGTCCTTAAAGAACAAAGGTTTATATTCTTCTAAAACTTCCTTGTATGACTTTTTTGGAGTTGGATTGGCAAGATTCTGGACTTCTGTCCATGAGACGGCTTGAGACCAATCACCTTCTTTCCTAGGTGTTAGTCTACTATTCAACTCATTGATCTTTGGAAAGATCTTGGGAAGTTCTTGGGTTAGACATTTTTGGATATCATCTATCCTGCTATGTGTCTTTTCATTTTCATCCTGAATTTGTGACAGACCTGATTCTAACAATTCATTGGTTTGTGTTCTGGCTATAATTGTACTTTTGAGACCAACTGTGTGATCAACCAAAGGTTGTATGATGTCTGTTACTTATGTGTGTATGACTACTACAGTAGACTTGTGGAAAGACTATGTGCTGTGCTTTCTATCTTCTTAACAGATTCTTCCATTTTATCAAATCTAGAATTTAACAATCTTAAAGCACCAGCAGTGTCTCCTTTCTTTCTCAATTCTATAGCTTTAAGTGTTCTTTCCAAACTTGAAAGCTTTTCAGATTGAGAACATACCTCTTCATTCACAGATAGTAGTGCCTTGTTGGTCCAGTTGAGCATTTTAGAGCTTTCAGATGGCTCTATTTCTTTATTGACTGCTCTTTGATACCAGAATACGGCCTTTTGGGTCTCATCAGGTGAAATCAGCTCATGCTGATCTGTAGGAGGAAATGGAGTCCTCGTACTTGTTGAAGCCATATTTATTGTAGGCCCGTTGACAGGGGCGTACTTCTGACTGACTAACTTTTCGCAATCTGTGCACCATAAAAAGTCAGTAGAAGGATCATGGGTTAAAGATCTATGGCTACATAAAAATATCTTTTCATCTTCTTTCTTAGCCTCTTGAGGCTTGGATGATTCACCAACTGAAAAATAAGAAGATGTAGAAGCTACAGAATTGCTTCTATTCAGAATTCTTTTAGATCTATCATTGTCAGATGCTTTACCAACATCTGAGTTTCTTCTAAAACTGAGTGTCACATCATTTCTGCCTTCTGTTACTGCAGTTGCATTTTGAAGCTTTGGCTGAGATGTCTGCACAAACTTTTTTGCTAGTGTCCATTCCTTTGGAACTTTGATGTCTGACCATGAGATTAACTCAGGTTCAATCTTCTGAGTTTCTAAGTTAACGTGAGTCACCACGCTACTGCCCTTGGACGTGCCGTGTTTAACAGCTGGGTTCATGGTATTGACTAGACGGTAAATGATTTTATAATGGACGGCAAGAGGACAAGATCCTTTGCGCATATTCAAGCTGTGGTTGCTAAGTGCAATTTTAAGACATCCTGCAGAAGGTCTTCTTTGGTTAAAGACACTGGGTAATTAGGGTATACCTCAAAGGACACAGGGCGTATGGAGGCCAGTTTGGACTGCGGCTAACAAACTATCCTTAAAGTTATCAAATCGTAAATCTAAAAGACAACATAAAATACTAGCATTCAAACCGCGGCGAAATAAAGGTGTGATTCCTATTTGTACACAGCCGATATGAGCAAATTTATAAGTGGTTTGACGCTTAAGGGACTTGACATCAGCTTTATCAATTAAAGGGATATTATATTCACAACTATTACTCTGTGAAACTTGGATAACAGATTCCCTAGTCTTAAAGACTGTGGAAGCTAAAAGCTGAAACCTATTTAAATGGGAATAAACTTCATTATAAGCTTTTCTAGGAAGTCTCCACTCAGGAGTGGGACTCGACTCATCTATAATATTAATTTCTTCATTGACTGAGAAAACATCAGACAAACTAACCAGAGATGTATCTTCGGAATCTACAGTAGAAGTTCGGGGAGACTGATCAGCCATTGTGGGACTTACAAGCAAAGAACCAAAAATCTGCGACACTCCTCGGGCAAAAACTCGTCTTACTGTTGCGCCTGACAAACGGCGTCTTACGGTTGCGATAGCCAAGTATGCTCATTTATTTTTCCTACCCAAGGGGCACGAGACATTGGATGTGGCCCGGATCTTCTATACCGGTATTTTTAGGCTACATGGGTTGCCTAAAAATATTGTCAGTGACAGGGAAAAGATCTTCATGAGCACCTTTTGGCAGGAGATTTTTAGACTAGTAGGTATGGAGTTGACTCCTAGCACTAGCTACCACCCATAGATAGATGGGTAGACAGAGATAGTCAATAAGTGGATAGAGGGCTACTTATGGAGTTATGCGACATGACATCCGTGGGTACATATTAAATGGTTACACATGGGTGAGTATTGCTACAATATCACTTACCAGATGAACATAGGTATGACTCCTTTCTGAGCATTGTATGGGTGCGATGCTTATGACATTTGTGGATTTGGTATTACCGGATAGCGAGATCCCAAAGCTCAAGATTGGTTACGAGAAGAACCGGGATATTACAAGCTGTTAGAGAGAACCTTGAAGGCACATAATCAACATAATGTATATGCAAATCAACACGGGATAGAGAGGTATTTTGAGGTTGGGGATCTAGTATTCCTACATTTGCGACCATATAGGCGAGTCCTCACTTTGAAACAAAAGGGTGCGAGAGAAATTAAAACCACAATTTTATAGTGCACTGCACGGGTAGTTCGTCGAGTTGGGGTAGTTGCATGAGCTAGAGCTACCGGAGCACGATAAGATACATAATGTCTTTCATGTTCTATGCCTTAATAAGGAACTTAGATAGCATATTCTACCATCTATAGAGTTACCACCACTAGATGAGGAGGGGAAGTTGGTGTTGGAACCAGAATCCATTATTAAAGAGAGATAGAGGGGGCTCATGAGAAGAGTAATCACTGAGTATTTGGTGCGATGGAAGGGATTGCCACTTGAGGATGCCACTTGGGAGGGAGAGCAGATTTTCAAAGCATCCTAATTTACATTTTCTTGAGGACAAGCAAACTTTGGGAAGGGAGGACTGTAATGTCCCATTTCCTACGCCAAATGCCTAAGGGCCAAGTCGAGTCCAAGCCTTGGTTTTATCCATGGGGATGTGATGTTTGGGAGCTATTGGGTATGAATATCTAGTCCATATTGTTATAGTTCTTCATTGACATATGCAAAAATGTGTGTTGGAAGCACTAGATGTTACATTTTTCATTAAGAAGGGGCCACATGGTACTAATATTCAAATTTTGTGTTTGGGGGTCACTTTTGGACCATGGTGACTTAAAAAGGAAAAAGTAACTTTAGTTACTTTTATTTTATTGGCCCTTCCATGGAAAGAAATGCGTCTAGGGTTTATTGGGGCTCTTTTTCCTTAGAGAAGTATTTAAGGAGTGGGGAGAAAGGAAAAAGGTACTTTTGCATGCATAGTTATTTTGCTTCACATACAACTACTATTTGCAAATATACAGCTTGCAGAGTGAAATCCCATAGGAACCCTAGCTTCGGTGGTGAGAGATCCATCCCTAGCTAGCAGGGCATTCTTTGGTAGTGAGAAATCTACCCTAGCTTGTCATTTTGGAGCTATTTTCAGGGCTGTTTTATAGAGATATTTTCAGAGATTTCTAGAGGAAGGGTTTTGAGGGTTTACGGGAATTTGGAAGATAATCAAAGGGTTTTCAAATCAGATTTATGGCAGCCATTTGGGTAGGGCTTAACATCACTTTGAAGGCATCTTCATCAATTTCCAACCCTTTTCCAAGCTAGGTGAATTGCAGCCTTTATTTGGAGGGTTTCCAGTTGGCCATTTTCAGATTTGAAGGTTGAAATATCATTTCCTATATTTGTTAATGTTATTTCCAAAGTCTCATAATTTTTGCTCTTGTATTTGGAGAGTTACGAATTTTAGAAGTTTTCTAGTTGTCTAGGGCACGCTGTAATTTTCTGGCAGCATTTTAATTTCTGTAAAATTCCAAAAATAGTTCTCTTATGTCCTTGATAATATTAGCAAGCCCTCTTTAAATTTTCAAGTGATTTGAGTGGGTAATTTGGGTGATATTAATTTTCTTTAGTTCGCTGCCCTAACTGTAAAAATATGCAAAAATTGGTATTTTATTTGGTTGCAAATCTTCAATATTTTGTGCATTTTTAAGTGGTATCCCACAAGGAAATTTCATTATACCCACCCGAGTTGGGCACACAAAAGTCACAAATTTAAATGTAAATGTAAAAAAATCTACTTTCAATCTCTAAGGAAGCCTAATCCATGATAACAAATTGTTAAACATGTATAAATAATAATGGCTATTAATATGTTATACAAATCTGTATCACATATTAATGGCCACACCTGTAAAATGCAAATAAAACCTTTCCACTTACAAACTACATGCAATATTTTACTTGATAAGCACATGTTAAATTTTTTGTACCACACATTTGAGAGAAATACCTATCAATAGATTGTTGAAATAAATAGTGGAAGTAAAACCTTGTCAATGTGTGCATGGCCTATGTTGATGTGTTATTTCCATTAGGATTTATAAGAATCATATAATATTTTTTTCGTTTAGGTGATTCAATAGGAATGAGACAATGCAATATTAAATACATGGAAATATACAAAACACATAATTTACATGGGAAAATCACTTAAGGTAAAATTATTAAAACTAACATCTTCAAGTTATATTAACTTGAAGAGAAATTTACAAATATTTATGATAAACAAACATAAAAATCCCGAGTCAACCTTTCTTTCTACTTCTCAAATTACATTTCTTCACACCTTTTCGGTATGTAAAATTGTTGAATATTTTCACCCTTTATATATATATACCTCTTAAGGTCACACCCCTTCATTTCTCAACCACCTTATTCGGTGTTAATCAACTTAAATAAGTTTATATTAATTCATCTATTGAATATAAACTTATATCAATGTGTGTGGATGTATGTTTGTATTAATGAGGCTATAAAGGTGGGGCCCCAAAAACATTATATGATCAACACTCCCCTTAATATTTAGTGGGGACACATGTGATTATAGCCTTTTTATTAGAAGGAATAAAAAGACACCTTCTCATGGAAGGATTTTAGAGTTATCACATTTCTATAAAAGGAATTACCTTTTCCTTCTCCATTTTTATAAAAGGAATTACAAGTGTCTTCACCTTTCAATATAGTAGTATTTACAAATCAAATTATTATAGAAGGAATTACAATTATCACCCAATCCAAAAGTAATTACAAGTTTCTTCACCTTTTAGTATAGCAACAATCACATGTCACCTTCTAATAGAAGGCATTACAATCATCACCTGCCGAGAATGGAATTATCATCCATAAACCATATACTGATGATTTGAGGTTAGCATGTGACGCACCTAAACTTTACAAAGAAAATTGCATGACTAACTAAGGAATGCTAACACCATTGCCACCTCTATTCAAGGATATAAGTTTAGGAGTGTAACACTAAAGATAGAAGCTTAATGGAATGCTTAACTAACATGAATATAATTCACAATCTAACTAATCATGCCTACTAATATGTTCAATTATCTAACATGGGCCTAAATAGACCTAATAGGGCAATAAAATGGGTATGGTTGCTACTCCAAATAAGGTGAAATGGCATCTCCAAATGAATTACAAAGTCACTTTAGATATCCATTTACTAACCCCATTGAAGACTTTAGGCAAGGATTGAGCTTGGCTATAAATCATATTTATTATATGAGATGCAAATCAAAGCATGGTGTAAAGTTGGAAGATAGTACTTAGTCTTATTTATAGTTTTTCCTTTGAGGAAAAATTACATCTTAGTGCATGTGGGACTAAAAGTACAAAGAATATTAAGAATTGCTAATCATGATTAAGATTTTTAATCACAATTAGTGAATTATCAAGTGATTAGGATGTGAGGAGCCTTAATCAACTGCTTAGGGTCAATTAGGAGGCTAGGATAAGCTTTTGAAGCTTGCTGAGACATTGTGGAAGGAAGTGGGGTGATTTTGAGTGGTTAGAAGAGGGGTTTAAGCCAATAATAGGGTATATTGACCAAAACAAGGGTAAAATAGGCTTAATTAGCTAATAATCACTAATTGTGTGTTTGGAAGAGGGTTTTGTCTTACGATTTGTCGTAAAGTGGCATCTGAATGAAAAAGAGGCTAGGCAATCAACAATGTCTTTCATTAATTGGCCAAAGTGGTAAGAAACATTAGTTAATTAGTGAAAATAACTAATTATAATGGAATTGGTAAGAATGATGGTTGATTTGTGTGCATTTGGCAATAAGATTGTAAAAGTGGAATGTAGATATCTACAACATGTTAAAGGGATCAAAATATAACACCATAAAGTTCCTCAAGACAAGTGCATACTCGACATCTTATATGAGATCTTGGATCCTTTTATAGTATAGAGAATCTCCATTAGAATACGTTTATGGGTTCTTTGTAAATAGAGTGATGATTACGGTTGCATGGCTAGATTTGGATCACCTGTAAAATGTATTAGTTGATATAGAAATATCCAAATCAATGCTACTTAATAAGATAGGCTTACACTACCATTGTGAAGAGAATAAAAATTATGGGTTCTTTCATTGAATAAAGTGGGTAAAACTCTTCTAGATATGAATCTAAACCTACACACAACAAACTTAGAAATTTTTAGTATTTTTTGGTGGTTAGAGGAATTCCTCACCATATCCCTAACCATTTAATGAGATAAAAGACATTTTATTAATTAAAATGATAAAACAATATATGCAAATGAAAAGTATACCTGACTTAGATTGCAGGAAAATTGCAGTTGCGATTCACCAAAAATTACACAAAGATCACAAGCTAATTGCATAATTGTGATTCCCGCATGTGTTGGAATTTCACTAAAACAATGTTGCAGTAAGTTGCATCTATCCTTTGTGCTCGATTTCACTTCTTCAAGACCTAAAAAACTGAGATATGCAAGAAATGAAGCAATAACTTCATGTATGACTTAATTGCACCAAGAGTCGTGGATTTGGAATGATGGGGGTGAGTGGTGTTTTATAGTTTTTGAGTGCATAGGGGAATGAGACACATATGGGTGCAATGTGCATATGTGGGTGAGATGATAAGGGTCCATAATGCATTGGGCATGTAAATGGGTAGGTGGGATGGACAAAATTAAATGTGAGTGGGTTAGGGTTAGAAAATGAGTGAGGTGTCTTTTATCCCCAATTTTGTGGGGTTTTATATTTTTTAGTTGTTTTTGTGGGATAATTTGATTTTTTTGGGATAATTTTGTTGTATGCTATTTTTGGCATTTTTGAATAAGAGATCTTATGTGTAATTTGAAAGTGTAGAAGAGGGACGAAGCCTCACACTTTTATTAATAATCAATCAAATCATTTACAGAATGAATGACTGTAATATTTATAGATATTGCATAGTCATGTATAGAAAAAACAGGGAGTTACAACTATGCAACAATAATATAATCCCGTGTATAGAAAACTCCAAATATATGGTTTCAACAATATATAACCATATAAAAATTACAATAATGACATAAACTTGCTACAGGAATATAGTTCCCAATTACAAACAATTTATGGTTAATACCAAACTATAACAACTTACCATAATGTAATAATTAACTAAGGTAAATGCACAAATTAACTTAGTAAACTAAGTTTACCCTAACATTCCCCCTTAATTTTGCATTGCCTCAAGGGATGAGGAGAGGAATTCTCTGAACAACTCAAATTTTTCACGTGCAAGTGACTTTGTGAAGATATCTGCTCATTGTTTAGCTATTGGACAAAACTAAAGTGTATATTGTGTTTCAAGACATGCTCACATATGAAGTGTACATGTACCTCAATGTGATTTGTTCTTTCATGAAAAACTAGATTGCAAACAAGTTTGAGAACACCTTCATTTTTAACATACAAGGTGGTCAATTTGTCCTATGGTATTCCAAGTCCTTCAAGTATGCAACGTAGCCATATCACTTCGCAGACATCTTCACCTGCTAGAATGATACTTGATTTCTGTAGAAGAGTGAGAGACAAAGTGTTGTTTCTTTCTTCCCCATTATATCGGTCCAGATCCTAAAAATAATACAAATCCTAAAATGGATTTTCTATCATCAATATTACCTGCATGATCTGAATCTGAATATCTAGTCAAGAAGAATTAATCATTCTTCTTGTATTCTAGACCAAGATCCACTGTTCCCTTGAGATATCTCAAGATTCACCTTGATGCCTTCCAATGAAAAACTTTGGGTTATTACATGAACCGTGATAGATAGCTCACTGTAAAGTTGATATCTTGTCTAGTGTAGGTCAGGTAAATGAGAATCCCAATCAACTACCGATAGAGAGTTGCATTTACCACAAGCAATGGATCTGAACGAGATAACTGCAATCTGTTCTCCATAGGTGTAGCAATATGTGTGTAATCCATCATCCTAAATTTCTCAAGCATTGTCTTGGTATATTTCAACTGAGAAACAAATATGTGATTCTCTTTTCTGCCATACTTCTAATTCAAGACAATAGTGCATCAACTCGAGATATGTCATGTCGAACGATAGATTAAGATCTTTCTTCATTGCATCGATCATCCTCACTGAGCTGCCACTGATGACTAGATTGTCAACATAAACAATAACACTCATAATATCCCCCTTGTTTTTGAGGTAGAGATTGGGATCGTATGGATTTCTAACAAATCCATATTGTACGAGATGCTTATCAATTTTGATGTACCAAGTCCGGGGTTCCTATTTAAGGCCATACAGAGATTTCCTAAGTCTACATACATTTGCTTCTTGACCTGGTACAACATATCCCTTAGGTTAAGTCATGTAGATTTTTTCTTAAAAATATCCTTTCGTAAAGGAATTTTTATGTCCATTTGATGGAATTTCCAACCAAATCATGCACCTAGAGAAAAGATCATCCTGATCATTTTGATCTTAGCGTGGGAGAAAATGTCTCCTTATAGTCAATGCCTTCTTTTTGTACGTATTCCTTTTGCTACTACTTTTGATTTATACTTGTATATAGTCCCATCTGCTTTGTACTTTGTTTTGAATATCCATCTACAACCAATGGGTTTCTTCCCTGGTGGAAGATCGACAAGTTTCCAAGTATTATTTTTCATCATTGTGAGATATTTAGCATTCATGGTATCTTTCCAAGATTTTGATTGTAGGGCTTCCTGGACTATAGAAGACTCATTAGATTCAATAAATCTACTCATCAAAGTAAATTTTACTTCTTCTCGTGCTTTACTGCGAGTTTGTGGTCCAATGGTGGATGTATCCGGTGGAGCATCCAATTTTGCATCTCGTATCATGTTAGTATACCACTTGGGCATACGTTGAACTACTCCCGTGGGTCATGATTCTATCCGATCATTCATCACTTTCATCATCGTGGGACTATCAACTTGTGTTTTTATAACATGTGAAAAATCTACATCAAGTGAGTGGAGGAGGAGTCTCTTATTCTTTCTTCTAAAAAAACTCAACATCTCTATTGGTGTAGACTTTCCTGGTCTTCTGATCCATCAATATGTACCCAATATTTTCTTCACTATAGCCAATGAAGATGATTTTTTGTGACTTCATATCCAACTTCTTTCTATTTTTCTTGGCTATGTGCATGCTTGCTTTACACCTAAATAATCTGAGGTGTGCAACAAATGGTTTCTACTTAAACCATGCTTTATATGGCGTTACTCCATCAAGAGAAAGCTGTGAGCACTCTATTGAATAAATATACGATTGTCTTTGCTTACTATCGCCGAGAATTTCCTCGCTTGATCTGGAATCATCGATCATGAAACACAACATTTCCATGATAGTATGATTTCTTCTCTCAACAACACCATTATTTTGTGGTGTGTGTGGAGGAGGAATTTATCGATTAATCCCATGAGTTTGTAGGTAGGCTTTGAAATCATTCTTGGTGAAATCCCCCTCGATCCGAGCGGAGAGAGTTATGATGTGATGACCAGTTTCATTCTTAACAACCACTTTGAAATTCTTGAAGTTTTCAAAAGCTTTACTTTTCTTACAAAGATAGTATATCCACATTTTTATCAAATAGTCATCAACACAAAGCATGAAGTATCAAAATACAGAATGACTCAGTTGCATCGGATTGCAAAGATCGGTATGAACTAGATCAAGCTTTCCATGAGCTCGATAAGTACTATTCTGGAATGAAGCTTTGTGTTGTTTTCCTACTAGGAAATGCGGACACTTATATTTATCCTTCTGGAGAGATGGTAATCCTTTTACCATTTTGTACCGGTTAAGTGTTTCAAGATACTTAAAACTGATGTGACCAAGTCTCCAATGCCACAAATATGCGAAGGTAGAATTCTTAGCCACAAGTTCCTGATCATCTCTGAGGAAAAAATCAAGCTATAACATGCGTCCCACATTAGAGGATTTTGTAACTATTGTCTCAAATCAAACACATTTTCTTGTTGGAATGACTATCAAAGTCAATTTTCAAATTATGATCTAGGAGTTGACTGACTGACAATAGATTCTTTGTCAACCCAAGGACATATAGTACATTTGATAATCTACAATTGTGTGAACCAAGAGGAAGAGAAATGTTCCCAATCCCTGTACTATGTATGAAGAATCATCACCTAATGAAACATGGTTTTTCAAAGGTGTGTCCCTTATTGAAGTAAACCAATCTTTGTGGCTGGTCATGTGTCGAGTGGCTCCCGAATCAACATACTAGACATCACTAGATGACGTGGAGGGTTCACTTGATCAAGTAGTGTACAAGAAGTCTTCATTATCCAAATGTTCTTCTTGCTTAACTATATTTCCTTGCTGATGGGGTTTTCTTTCGCCATTTCCCCTTTTTTTCCCTTGATTGTAGTTAGAATGTCCCTTATAAGATTGTTGATTTTGAGGTCTAGAGTTTCTTGATGAACCTTTCTTATAGGTATTGAACCAACAATCTTTTAACTCATGTCCTCTTTTACAAATAAGACATTTCTTTTTGTTTCTTGTCCCCTTGCTGATGTTGTTTTTGGGAATTTTGAGAGGAATTAGGTTTTCATTTTCCTTTTCCTTTCCATTTCTAATGAGAAGATAGTGCCTTCTCCTCTTCGTCATCTTTGTTGTACATAGCTTCCTCTTATTGCAGTAGATTCACTAACTTGTCAAACCGGTAAATTTGTTTAATCGAAAAGTTTAGTGTCATCACAAAAATATGGTATGAAGGAGGGAGTACTCTTAGAACAATTGAAATGAGAGATGTATCAATGACCTCCTCTCCAGGGATAGAATTGAAGCCCTTAGTTTTTAACTCTTCTTAAGAAAGCTTATATTTTGCCATTTTTTAAAACTTCAAAGTGTGTGTGTGACTCTGCAAATTCAATATGACATTCTTGTTCTTGGCCTCATACAATGTGCTCAACTTATCCCATGCTTCTTTGGAAAATTTGGCATCTCGAATGTGGGGTTGCACATCGTCGAGACACTACAAAAAATATTATCAGCTTGACCCTCTGATCGGATCTATTAAATTATTTCTATTGTGTTGTATCAGTTGTTGATCTGGTTACTAAACCATCCACAACATTCCAAATCTCTTCAAACTCAAGTTGTGTCTTGATTTTTGTCTTCCATGTTGCATAGTTATTTCCTCTTAGAAGTTGAGAATATGGAAGAAATAATTTTGGGGGCATTGGTGCCCATTTTTGTAGAATCAAATGACAAAGGGTAAGGCTCTTATCACTCCAGGTATATGGTATCCCAATCTATATATCATCAGTTTGATATACCGAACCTTTCTATATACGCACCCTTTTGATATACCCTTCGGTACATAGAAGAAACTCATCCTTTCTATAAACTCGACAGTACATGAAAGAGGCATTAACACACATGAAAGAATTTGATATGTGGTACCAAGATAGTATTGAAAGGGGTTTGTGTGATTATTGACACTAGCTCAAAGAAATATCCTCATACGTGCGTAGAACTTGATATATACTTGGATAATTTTAGTGTCCTGGATTTACGTTGTGCAATCATTTATAGATGGATGAGAGGGAACAAATTGTGTGCACAATGTGTCCTTATTAATCTTCTTTGATTTAAAGGGTCGATGCCCAGATGATGTTGTTGCAGCTATACTAGGTGTTAAGTGTAGTAGTAGTTGCAACAAATTTACTGTAAGCACTTCCCGGAGGCATTGTTTATATGAAACGCAGCTGCAAATGAGATCCAAAGATCCTGTAAGTGATACAAAACCAAATTTTTATTATTTTTGAGTACAAATCTCCTCCATTTTTTAAAGTATTATAATGGTTTGTGGTTGAATATGGAAACCTGCAAATTAGTACAATGCACTTGAAAATATTACAATTTCTTCCAAAATTTTGAATAAATTGAATGACATGCTAATTTTTTTTTGTTTTGCAGGCCGTGGTGGCCTCTCGAAGCTCAATACGTCTCTTTTGAGAAAAAAATGCAAAGAAATAGCTAAAAATGTAGTTTTTAATCACCCCTCCTTTGGAAAATGTTGCTTAGAATTAAAAAAATAGGCTATGTGGGAAAAAAATTTTTTTGACCCTTTTTAGGGTTTTCTCTACTAAAAATAGAGGTGGTTTTAGATATGGCTAAGGGGTTTGGCCACTAAGCGTGGTGGTCTCGGCTATTTTCCTTTGCTAATTTTCAATGTTTATAAAACCAAACAATTGTGGTGGGGGTCAAACCCCTCACCTGTAACTCCTAAGCCAATTCCACTATCCACAATGACACTTAATGCGCTTAGACAAGAATATCAAAGTAATTTGTATTTAAATAAGACCAAAGTTGACTAACCTTTTAACAATGACTTAGATCCATCTTGGCACGTCGATGTGGTTGTGTGGAATAGGAGAAACAGATTAGGGTTCCGTTATAGGCGGATTTGAGACATATTTTAGCTTTATTGTTTGTGAACGTCACTTATTTGTTTTTCTCCACCGTTTTTATTGATAATATGTGTCGCCACTTTATTTTTGTTTATTTTACGAGGATTCGCTGCTGATTGGTTTTATTTGATTGCAAGTTATGGTAGTTCGGTTGCATGACGAGGAGAGCTTGGTCAGTCAGGCTCACCACAACTCGCATTTGGTGATTGAGATTTGCGCAGGTTAGAGCCTCCAACTTGCCAAGGTACTTGACCTCAAAAAGTAACTAGGTCTCAACAAATACAGAGCTTGGTTTGTGTGTAATTCATAATGCAAAGTTAGCTCACTTGGCTTCAATGTAAAAAAACTCAGATTGGTAGTCAAAAAGGGGTGTTGGCTCGACGTAGCCTGCTCAAATAGCTTGATAGTCAATACAACTCAGTGGTGGTTTGCAAAGTTGGCTTGGTTGGAGTGGTCTACATGGCCTCTGTGTGACGGGCTCAACGGTTGTGGGGAGGAAGAACTTGGTTTGACCTTTAGCTTGGTATGAGCTCAACTAGAGGTGTAGGGATGAATAGCTCAATGGGAGGCTCTATAGAAAACTTAGTCCTCCAAAAATGGCACAGAATCCTTCAAATTTGACAGCCTGCTAGCTTAGCGAGAGACTAATCAGGACCTCTAAATTTAGAGGTAAAACCCCTAGTTGGGGAAAAATTGATTTTTTAAAATTTATTTTCTTGTAGAAAATTTTTGCATGGTGCAAGGACACCACCACAAAAAAAAAATTGTGTTCCAAACACCTAGAATGAACATGAGGTTGGGGGATGCGAGAGATGTCGGGAAGCTGCTTTGAAGGCAACACAAGCTCTCCTGAGATGCAAATTTCTTCTCCAAGACACTTCTACCTCTACAACCTCTCTCCAACCTAACCAGGAGCTTCAACTTGCTCTGGTACTAAATGAAAGTGTAGAAGAGGGATGAAAGCCTCAAACTTTTATTAATAATCAATCAAATCATTTACAAAGTGAATGATTGCAATATTTATAGATATTTCACAATCATGTACAAACAAAACAAGGAATTGCAACTATGCAACAATAATATAATCCAAATTGTATAGAGAAAACTCCAAATATATGGTTTCAATAATAGATGACCATATAACAATTACAATAATGACATAAAATTGCTATGGGAATACAGTTCCCAATTACAAACAATTTATGGTTGATACCAAACTATAACAACTTACCATAATGTAATAATTAACTAAGGTAAATGCACAAATTAACTTAGTAAACTAACTTTACCCTAACATAAGGTGCATTTTCTAGTGTCTACAATAGTAAATCACATAGGTTGGTTTTTTTAAATGCCCTTTTTTACAATATAGAAGAATTATAGAGAAGGAAGATATGATAAGGCCATTAAGAGGTGGTATTTTCATGCATAGTCACCCTCAATAACAAATTTGAAAGGCCTATCATTAGTTAAAACTTGTAGAACTTTACAACATAGAAGGGCTTCATGAGTATAGCTGAAACTTGATATTTTAATTCAAAGGTGGTGATCAAGAAGTCTACCACATGATCATTTGATTCATAGGTGGGGTTAAAATTATGTTACATGACCATCAAATTCAAAGGTGGAGATCAAATTCAAAATTGAGGACTTTTTCCTTGAATGAAAATGCATATGCATCTCAATATGCATCATTTGTTGATGCTAAACTAGATTTTTTGCAAGAATTAGGCAACTTTATATGTCACAAAGAAGAGTTTTAATTTTTTTACACTAAAGTGGAGTTATTCCAACAATTTTTAAGTCATATTTCATCTCTTAACTTCTATATCACTTTAAAATGTAGCTTCTCTAGATAAGATATAAATTTTTGAATGCTCCAAGTGATAACTACTACACTAAACTTTATAACATATACAAAAGTAGATTTCGTATCTATAATAATCATAAAGATCACTAGCATCACAATAATTAACATCAGTTATGCAATAATAAATACCATAATTAATTTTACTTTGTATATACCATACTATTCTTCATCAAAATGAAATTAGGATATTTAATTTAATGAACAAAAACATTCTTCTATGTTTTATGCAAATCATTTTTAATGACCAACATCAAGAAAAATATAACATCCCAATAGTACTAAACATGGGTTTGGGAGTGAGGGTTATGGGGTGGAAAACCTAATAGGTTTGAGGGGAAACACCCCTAACCAAGGGTCACATAATGCCTTTAAAATGGCCACAAAACCACTATTCATAAACAAAAATTTAACCCCGCCTTCAACAACATTTTCTTCCCTTTTTTGAGTTTTCCCACCACTTTATATTTTTCCCAAAGAAATGTGTTTCAAGTCTCACTATTATGTAATGTGCAAATAAGGCCACATTTTGGTTCGCTTTTACATCAAAATCGATACTTTTGGGATTTTTTTGGCATGTTTCTTGGAAAAATTCGCATCATGGGTGTGAAAAAAATTGTGATGTGACTATACATTTTTTAATTGTCCCACATTTGTGCCATGAATTTCATTCAATAAAATAATTCCTATTGTCGCCAAATCATTGCACCCTACGTATGGCTAGAATGTGAACAGGAAGTTCGGTGTGATTGGGACACATGGGATCACCTCTCAATCTATGGGACTTGGGCTCGAGGTGAACCTCTGGAGAAGGCCGGATTCCTCTTACTAAACTAAGTACTATACCACTCCTAGTGCAATAAAGTGATTATCTAGACCTATCCTAACATTTTCATGGGTTTTAAGGAAAGAGATTTACAAGAAATGAAAGTATACTAGGGATGGTGATGCACCAAATAAAGGGTGTTTCAGGACTTGGGAAGGGTTAATTTGAATAAGGTGTGTGCACCATGAGTCAACTTCACCTACCGCAACTTAGAGAGGGTACATAATATCACGAGACTAAGAAGCATGTGTTTCCTTTGTTAAACTCGATCAGACAAATAAGTGATTAGTCTTCCGGTGAAGAAGGATGAACTTGAGAAGGGTGAACAAGCACAAAAACTCAATCGCATGCAATGTTCCACCACTTGATAAGCACAAAGCTCCAAGAACTCGTAATAGAAACTTAAACTTGTATAGTGTACTGCAAGCATGAGAAAAGGCAAAAATAAGTAGAGAAGGATGAAAGGACCGAGATTAGTCATAAAACACAAAATTTTATTACTTTAACAACGTACACAATGCATCATACATCCAAAAGAGGAAATGGTTGTCATTACAGTCTTAGAAAAATGCTTGTAAGTTCCCTCAACATACAAGGACAACTTGCAGAAGAGAGCGGACTCTTGAAAAATTTGCACTTGTCTTAGATATCTAATTTGTCCAACCTGTTTGACCTATTGGAACGAGCTTCCAACTTACATTTATAGAAGAAGTTGAGAGAGAGGAGAGGAGTCATAAATTCCCTTCCTGAATTGAAGGTACATGATGTATTTATTACAGTTGGTTGAACCACTTGGGAAGGTTCCATCATGTGTCATTAATTTCTGTTGACCTAGTCTTCTCAATTAATTAAAAGAATATTTAAATAAAATATTTTAATAATAATAAATATTATTAATAAAATATTTAAATTAAAATATTAATTTAATTAAAAAATATGATGGGCCTCCCAAGAAACTGGTTTGACTTGAATAAAGTGGGGGGCCATGAAAATAGGTTCAAAACAACCCAACTTGGTGGTTGGCTCACCGAGCCAACTCACCGATTTGGGCTTGAGCTCCACTACCATTCACCACAACCAAGCTTCCATTCTGCACGTATTGACCGAGCTACTTTGCATTTCCGCATCCAAACTGATGAGCCCAAAATTACTCTACACAAGCTCACCGCCGAACTCTATCTCCATGAGCTCTATTTGATATGCATCGAGCTATCCTTCGTTTGAGTGCATTTGACCGAGCTCACCACCCATGTGACCATCGCCGAGTTCCTCCATATTGTGTTAGTTTTCCTTGGGTGAATTTACCTTGTTGGCGAGCTCAATGTTTCACCAAGCTCTTGTAATGGTTGGTACGATCTCTCCTTCAATGTTGAGCAACTCGGCCTCATTCTACCTTTAGTCCACCCATCCTAGATTCATTCAACTCCATGAACACTCCATCAAATCATCCATCATCCAAACTCGACGTTAACTCATAATTGAATCATCCATGCTAAAATGTCTCAGGCTTCATCAGTCTTGATTCCCATTTGGTGAGAATTACTATTTACTTTTTGACATCCTTTTCACAAACTGTCATGCATTGGCCAAGCTGTCCTGAGCGTTGAGCTTCTTCAATCGAAACTTTTTCAACTCATGTTTGGATGACTTGTTTCAGCTTATACAGAACTCACATAATTTATCTCGCACTTGCCATGAGCTCCTTTCCGAGTAACTCACTCGGCTTACCATCACCAAATAGCTCGACGTCGGTCCACTACCGAGCCCATCGTGCATTGAATGATGAGTCCTTATCATCTTCAACTCGTTCGAACTCCTCTAACTCTTCTCCGGTTGGGCTCGACTCACCGTAGAACACTCTACAATCTTCTGTGCTACGTTATCATTTGAGCTCAGAAATAGCTCTTTGGAATCAATCGGGAGGGTCCTTCATGCATCGTCACTGATGCATCCGAGCTCTCTAAGGCCTCAACCTTATTGTTTTTTGGCTTGCGTGGCTTGGATTTCCTGCATGTCAAGATTCTTCATTCTTCGACTAGCAAGTGCAGAGTTATTTTCTACCATATCTCCCACAATGGGTTCCTTCCAATGGGATCATTCAAGAACAATGTTGAAATCTATGCTCATTTTTAGCCATACTACTACCTAAACTTGTTGACTTGGCGATCTCTCCACATAACTTGATCTCACAAGCTCTGTGTCATCTTCTTGCATGAGCTCACTTTTCATTGAATGAGCTCCATGTATTAATCTCCTTGATTCACTTGGAAAACTTCATACTTTTCCACGTACTATGTTTTGAACGGCGAGCCCTTATTCGTGTCGAGAGACTCGGCTAACCGTCACATTCTCTCCGCTTGTGTTGGCCTTGAATTTTATTGACTAGGCTTTTGAATTTGGTGGATGAATGCCCCAAAGACCCCATGTCTGCATTATAGGATAAATTAGACCCCACCATGTTGTGTTTGTTTGTCACCTTGTGTGAGCATAACTTCTATCTACTCGGCACATTCCACTACTCAACATCATTGTGACCAATCTTCTCAACTGCTTTTCCTACCAAGATGGAAATGCATGGTATGTATGAAATGTCTCTACCGACAAGTCCACTGAGCATCTCATGAGTCACCTCATCATTAATTTCCATGATGACTCGACTTGTTTACGTAAAATGATCATTGAAACCCACAATGGCTTGGTCGCACCAAAAAAAATGCCCAACATGCCACTTTGGATCGAGAATTCTTCCACTTGGACTTTGCTTTGCTATATTCCATGGCTTGGTCACACTACCTCGGATGGCCCAACATGCCATGGAACTGAACACCTTGTTTTCCATGTGCTAACTTGACAAATTGGTTTTTGATCCCCACAATTCCCACGAGCACACGGGATCACCATGAGTCTTTTCCTCCTGCTGAGTTGAGATGGATGGGCTCTTATTTTACCCCACGACATGTCTAAACCTCTCGAGCTCGCTGGCTCTCAACTTGGCCCAACTTGTGCAACCACTGATTTAACACTCGCCGAGTTCTCCTAGATTGAACTCAACCTCGACTCTTCCTGAACATTCTCAAAGCGGGCTTCCTGCTACGCGCTCAACTAAGATGGAAACTTGCCGACATCAAGCTAGACCTTCTTATACTCCCCATGAGCTATTTTCAAACACTATTGAGCTAATCGTGGACACTTTGCCACCACATCAAGCTATCTTCAAATTGGTCTATGAAAATGAAAACTAAATCATCGAGCCATTATTTTTGGTCTATGCACCAAGTCCAAGTTGTGTAGAATATTAAACATGCCTAAGTCATCTCTTCTTGAAATCCTTTGTTCCTTAAATGATAGCTTGAATCACCTCAACCTTTTTGTAAGCTTCCAAATTCTTCCCGTTGACTCGTCACCTAGATGATCCAACTCGCTGATTTCAACTCGTGACTTGTCCCCTTGACTTGATTGGCGAGACTTTCAAATAGCTCGGCCATGTATCATTTCATTTGTTCACTAAGCCATCTGCATTCATCACTCAATCCTTGATGTCGAGCAAACTTCCAACTTGCTCCCAAGCTTTGAGCTACTCCCTTGCTAAATCGATCAATCTTCGAGCACCTCTACCATTTGTTCCAGCCCAATAGGAGTGTTTTTATGCATGCAACTATCCTCCAAAACGATCTCCCATCTTAAGCTCAATGTGCCGCCGAGTTAGCATTCAATCTTACCCAATATTTACTAGTTGTACCTCGCTTTGAATATTTTGAGCTCGATCTTGAGCTATTCCTTGACCAACCAAAAATATTTCCTGGCCACTAAGCTTGTAAGCTCTTATGCCGCCAAGTTGTTTTTACATGCAACTCATCACTCGATTATGGGTCTGACTCGAGACTCATTGTTAGTTATTATCGAGCTCATCTCTAAAGAACAATGCTGAACCGAGCTTAGTCTTTGAGCTCTTCACTCTAAGCACCTTTTCTTCGAGCTCGAAGGTGATTTCTCTCGCCAACCTAGCTCCTTTCCACATAATTGAGATCGAGCTAAATTTGAAACTCTCCTCTTGAGTTTATCATCCGAGCTTTGAGCTTCATTAAACCGTCTCACCATTCAAAACTCACTACTTATGTGTTTGATCATGAGCTAGCCATCATATTCGACACTTGAGTCTCTTTGACGTTGGATTGAAACCCGAGACTCACTAACTCATCCGAACTTATAGGGCATCAACTTATATAGTCACATCACTTCTTTGAGTTGATTTTAACTCAATGCTACTTGAGCCCCCAACCCTGATTTTAATTGAATTTTGATTTTTATAGGCTCTTTCTCAAAACAGAGAGGTAAGGGGTAGTAAAATAAGACTCCTAAAACAATGAATTATCAATTTTAATCATCTTTTCTTGTGTTGACTAGAAGTGGGCCTGCCACAGACATTTTCCCATCTCGAACAAACCTTAAGCTTTCAAAACCTTGGAAAGGAGAAAATAATTCAAAATTATCTAGGACTTTCTTGGAACACTGTAAACATTGCCAAAACACAAAAATTAACTTGAAATGACCCAAAAGTCTCATGAAGGCCTTTCCAGTATTAGCGCACAATAGGGCCCCCTATTGTTCAATTTTTCCCAAGGGTAAATTGGATAACAATTCCATGACACCAAATTTGTTTGATAAATTAAAACAAATGTAATATAATTATTTGATACATCAAATATCAAATTATTACATTACATTAATGTTGTTAAATACATAGATGACATTAATATTATTCTTGCTATTAAATTTTCGTTAGGTTGTGGAGCCTATTTTCATGTGTGAAAATGTTGAAGAATGTACACTAAGAACATTGTACACTTTCCACAGTTGTTTGGCCTCAAAAAATGTGCATGATATACCGAGAAATGTGATTTTCTCATATGGGTGGGATTTTTACCCATAGGTTTATGGGACGGTTTTGGACCATGGTTTTGATACCCACTATTTTGTAAAATTGCTAAAGTAGTTGTCTACTTATGTGGTTTTGTGCATATGGTAGGGTTGATGTAACATTGCAGATGTGTCCAATTCGAGTGTGAATTCTATAGATTTTTTTGAGCATAGCTCAAAACAGATATGGGTATTTTATTGAGAGAGTGGTGACTTGTAATAAAATCTAAGCAAGTGATTCTTGGTGGACGTAGCCCAAATTAGGTGAACCACGTTAAATATTGTCTCTTTGTGTTGTTCTTTTTTATTATTCTGCAATTTTATTTCAGATTTGTAATATTTTATGCATATTATTTTCTCTGTTGCAATTCTGTGAGGGATTATTCCGCATATTTTATCCCTTATTCCCTAACATCTTCTTTGCGGGGTTCATAAGTAGTAGGATGGACCACAAGGGCCATTTTAATTTAAGTTTATTTTAGTAAATATAAGAAATTAGGGTTACTCTCTACCTAACAAAACTAGTCTCATAGCTCCAAGAGTTACAGTCTAGAAGATAATTTTTCAAAATCTAATCTAGTCATTACTTATTTATTTTTCAAGATTTCAGGATTGAACCTAAATCTTTTACGATGTAAATTTTTCCATGGGTGTCTATTTTGGGAAAACATATAGTCCTTTTGTAGGTTTTGGGGCCTTATGGATTGGTTGTTGACATTTGTAAGAGTTTTGGATGTGTCAAAATTAGATTTTACAAACCTCACAACTCTTGAAGATAATGACATTTGCTTAAATATACAGACTCATGATTTTCCCCATGAGCACGAAGTTGAATCCTTAAATTCATCTTGGAATCGGGTAGCATCGAATCATGAATGGGTACATACTTTACAAGCTTGAGACTGTCTAATCAACTATATCGATAGGGCCAACGGGTGGAGTAGATCTTAACTCTCTCAAGTTACCCTAATGTCTCCTAATTTGACCTAATTTCCCAAAAATTGACCTAATTTATCTTAAATGGACATAATTTACCCAAATTTCCCCTAGGTTGACATAATTTACTATTTTTCCCGTAGACATTAAATCACACACTTGGGTACATTTCTAGGTCCTAATCACATACCATTATTCATATGATTCCTAAGCGAGAAAACTAGTAATTAACATCTATCTTTGGCCTCTTTCTTTGATTTCTTTCTTTCTCTATGGTCTTGCACACCTCACAACCTAGTCTGACTTTCACTACTTTACCCTTCTTGGATTTGGACACCAACTCCCACCCAGGATGCTAGCACTCGGGTGCCCCCATCCCCTTTGGGTGTCCCGATCTCTTTGTATCTTGCTCACCCCTTTTGGACCTCTTTTATCTTTTAGGCATCTTATTTTCTTGGTGTTCATCATTTTAGATGTTAATTACGAAATTCAAATAAGGGAATCATATAAATACAAATCTATGTGATCATAATAAAGGACCAAGCACTAAACATCTACTATTACTACCTAAGGTTGCATCCAAAGGCATTTCAAGAGCATCAAAGCATCCATCTAGCTTAATTCAAGGGAAAAGGGACTACATTCTTTTGCATACACTTCATAAGAGGGAAGTTAATTTTGACATCCACACATCTACTTACATTGCTACATCTAGCCACTTTACTTGCTATTCAATGCATCTTGTTATATTGTGGAGCTTGTTTTCATGTGTGGAAGTGTTGAAGACTATACACTAAAAGTACTGTACACTTTCCACGCTTTTCTCACCGATTTTGAGGTCTGGGTTGAGCCCCAAATGGGGGTGGCAACCCCTGAGAAAAAATTGGCCTCAAAAAATGTGCCCCATACTTTTGGAGACATGCTTTCTCATATGGGTTGTATTTTGACCCATAGGTTTATGGGGCGGTTTTGGCCCATGGTTTTGGTACCCACGATATTGTAAAACTACTTATGCAGTTGCCTATTGGTGTGCTTTTGGTGCATATGGTAGGGTATTGTACATTGTAGATGTGTGTGAGTTCAAGTGTGAATTCAAGAGAGTTTTTAGTATAGCTCCAAACAGATCTGGGTATTGTATTGAGAGAAAGAGGTGGCTTGTAATAAAAATTTGAGCAAGTGATTCTTGGTGGACATAGCCCAAATTGGGTGAACCACATTAAATATTGTCTCTGTGTTGTGTTATTTTATTTTATGTACTTTTATTTTAGATCTTTTTATATTATTCTACATATTGGTTTCTACTTATTGCGATTACTCTGTGTGGGATTGTTCCGCATATTTTATCCCTTATTTCCTAAAACATCTTGCACAAGAGTCTCCTAGCAAACAATTCTTCACACACAGACCTACATGGAGTCTAAAATGTAGTGTAGCACTCAGTTGTAAGCTCACTCTATCGGGTGACTACCAAGGTCAATCTGAATCCCCATTTGCATCTTTTTTATTTTTAGGATTTGATTTTTGGGGGGTTTTATAGGTTATCTTTCTCTTTGTAGGTTATAGGAGAATTCCATGGACTTAGTGCGACACACATGCGATCAAAAAGCGAAGGTTTTTAACATCTTGCAACATAGTGAAAATCGAGTATCTCGAGGTTCTTCGTAGTTATGGGTGCTCAAAAGTAGTCTACATGGTGCTAGGTGCCCTTGATTTGATCCACATGCCCCGGTCTAGGAAGATCTGGTTATCGCACAACTTTTTGGGTTTGTTTGTGATACATCCCTCCTTTTTCTTATTATTTATCTAGTTTGGAACACCTTGGGATCAATTGCGAAATTAGTTAAGCATTCTTTCCCTTCTCTTGCACCTAGGGTTTCATATTTCTCTAGCTTATTGCTTAGGTCAATTATGTACTTTATTTCTTATGTATTATGTTGTGACTCTGCAATTAGGATTTCACAAATTTCAATATTTATTAAATCATTTGGTGAACCCATCGCTTGATCCCAACCTTCTTTCTATGGATTTTTCTTATACCTATCACCCGTAGAGGTTGTTTTGGCTCTTTTTAGCATATAGATCTCCCTCCATCTTCTCATATCATTTCTAAATCAATGGTTGAATCGATAATCCCTTCACTAACTCTCAACAAGTTCCTCTCGAAAAAATTGAAACATATGACAGTGAGAAATCATATGATGAGGACACCAACATTGATCAAGAGTAATTAGACAAGCTTACCAATTTTTGTCAAGCTTTGCGTGACAACCCCACTCATCTTCTACATATTCTTCATGATTTGATTACTTCCAAAACTCTTGAGATGTTTCTACCGCACCCCTTATTGGTTATTCCTCAGGTGTCACTACCTCTACTCACCGCTTCATATTTCCACTACTACCGCTCCTCTCATCTAGCCTAATTCTTCCAATGCAAAACTTGGCTCTTCTTCAAATACTCCTAATTTAACTTCTTTATATCAGGATTTGCAAACTCAAATCCACCAACTACAATTGGCTACCTCTCGTGTATCTCCATATTTGAATTTCACCTCACTCCTTCACACTCCTTTTTCATCCACCATTTCCGCCTATCCGCTTCCTCTCAATTTCATCACCCCTAAGTTGCCTGCCATCAAAGGCCATGATGACCCTTAGGAGCATCTCCGAGCATTTCATGTAGCATGTCTATATTATGTGAATGATCACACTTTACTCATAAAGATATTTCCTAGAATTCTCCAAGATTATGCAATGTGTTAGTTTTGCAATCTACGTGTCCACTTGGTAACATATTTTACACATTTAGCTGATGCTTTTCTCACTCATTTCTCTATCAATATCAGCTCTAAGATATCCTATGCTCAACTAGCACAAATTAAACAAGGATCTAACGAGCATCTAGCGGATTATGTGTTGTGATATAAAAACAACTTAGCTAAGATGTCTAATGTACTTGCAGAATTTTAACTTCAAGATCTACTCATCCAAAGCCTATTTACTGCCTTTCTTTGCAAGAGAGTGTCATATTTGAAACATCTCCATCATTTGATCATTTGTGTCATAATCTTAAGCTACGTGAAAGTAAAATATTATCTATGGGTAAGATTAAATATCATTAGAAGGCTTCATCTTCTCTACACATTTTCAATGTAAATCAACTTTCAAGCCATCTACTAAACCAACTGAAGCTAAAGCTATTGTCAGTGAGTCTCTAATCTTGAAAATATTGAATAACAACCTCCTAAGCGTATGTTTACTACATTTCCTTATGCTCCGCATATTCTATTCCCGTAACTCCTTGAGAGAAATATTATTATGCTTCCTCCTTTGATCAATCTCGACCAATCTCATCCAAAAGGTAGCAATTAGAATGAAAATTTCATATGCGACTATCATCAATGCATTGGGCATTCTACATATCAATGTTTCAAACTTTAGAATCTTATTCAAGATATTATCGATAATAATGTAATTAAGCTTCCTGAGCCTAAAACATCTACACCAATCAATGAAAATCACAAGCTAAAGATATTCAAAAATCCTCTTCCTAAACATGACAAGAAATCAGCTTACTCTCTTCAGCTAAGCATACATATTGTGCAGTGCCTCCTCCTTCATTGAGTGCTCTTGATTTTCTAGTTTCTCGCGTCGATGGATCTCCACCAATCATTGCATTCTCTCGATCATCACTATCGTGTTACATTCTTCTCTGACACATTACATATCAATGCTTCTATTAAGCCTCATGCTATTAATAATACAATGATTGATCCATTAATTCATATGTGCATGTGCTCCATTGCACTTCTTGTTGCTATCGATTATCCACTATAGCATATTTCATATTTGGTTCCTAAATCATATGGTTATGTCAAGATTCCAGTCAAATTTGATCCTCTTACCATGTCTGTGTCATTTATTTTGGCACCTTCAGTCAAAGGGTGTGACATGCTCTTAGGTCTTCCCTGGATTTGTGTTGCTCAAGCTATAATTTCTATGAATCACTTGCATCTAAAGTTAATTCATAACAAGTAAGTCATTACTATCAACGGTGTTACTCCATGTACACTTGTGGCCACAACCTCCTCTTAAAGTTTCCATTACAATTGCTAGATCATCTAGGTCCCCACGACCTCTCAAATCTCAAGCGCAATATGCTCCTAGCTCTCTTCTTCCCATACAACCTACTAGGTCTCATAGGTCTACTAGTACATCTCATCAGTCTCGCTCCACCACTCGGGCATGTCCTTCACATAGGTATACATCACCTCATTTGTTTCCTTCATATATGTTTTCATCACCTTCGTGCTCTCCTTCACATAGGTTTCCATCAATTTTTTGCTCTCCTTCACATAGGTGTTCATCATGTCCGCGCTCTCCTTCACATAGGTGTTCATCACATCGCGTTCTCCTTCTTCACATAGGTTTCCATAACCTCCTAGGTCTCATGCACATACATATCATTCATTGATACATCTTCTATCTCATAGATCACCGATATCGAGCATGGTCACATGCCTTTATCTCCGCAAGCATCAGGTGGAGGACCCTTACACTTCACTTTTTTCGGATAACATATTCATCAGCATACACTTGGGGGCATCATGCTTACTCCCCCTCCTAACATCATCAGTGTGTCTTACATTTCTACTATTTCACTTCATACTTTGGATCTAGTCTTTCACACGCATCTTACACATCTTGATACACTTGTATCATCATTACCCTATGACACACTCTTGTGTTAAGGTTCAAACTTGATTGAGGGAATACTACATCCATGAACCTCACATCATACACACTACACATTTCACACTTTGTGCATTTATGACACATCTAGCTAGTGCACATTCATCACAACACACTTCTCAATGATATACTCTAGTTCCACGGTTCATACTTGACTAATAAGGGTCTAAATCTAAAATGAACCTCGCCACACTCACTCACTCTCTACGCTCTATGCTTTATCGATCATATCATTTGGCACACTTTGTTAAACCATTTCCGATGATGCACTCTTGTTCTATGGTTCATTCTTGACTGCTGAGGGGTCATTTATAAATGAACCTCAACTCATACATACACATATGCTTGGGGGCATGCTGCTCCTATCACACTCACTTTGCATTCCATTCCATTCACACTCACAACATGTTGCATATCTTGGTTACACATTGTTATTGCTTACTTATACTCACATGTACACTTTTCTTACTATGCTAGTCAAATATTCAAGTATGTCATTATATTTTCTATATACACATGCACGTTCACTTACCTTCTAGTTGTGAATGCATATCTTACACAAATCATTACATGCAACATGGATGCTTGGCATTATACCTATTACTAGTCCACAACGGCTCCCGAGGGAATTTACTTTCATACACATCACAAGTGTTATTGTTTCATTATATACTACTTCCTATTTTTACTAGCAAAATACTTTATATCATATCATTTTCACTTTAACATAATTTTTATCTTTCTAAGATGTTAAGCGGTGCTTCATATACGACATTTTCCTTTCGCAAGAACTATTTTCCACCATGGTTTATGTTATTTTGCTTATTATCGTCTGTCATTGTTTGCTATTGTTTGTGGGATATGCCTTTTGTCTTGTGTGCACATTGTATGCTTTTAGATGCCTCGACCTCGATTGTCTTATGAAATTGTGAGTGATGTCCCATGTTTGAAACCCACTTTTCATGGTCTACATTGTCTTCTTGCTTATTAGATTACACATTGTCTTCTATATGTGTATTTGTCTTGTTTACACTAACACATGTTTCCTAGCCACTTTGTTTGTGTGTGCCTTGGTTTTTACCAAGCACATTCCCTCCCTATAGGGTATCAGTTTCAGATCAATGTCTGGTCCTCTCCTTTGGGTCGTATCCTCCTAGAGGCGTCCCATGCACCTAAATTTAGGGGGAACACATTGGGTGAATCAGTCACCCCATTCAATAGTACACAATCACATTTCAGACCTCCAAAGTACAAGAAAAATGTAGTATTTAGTCACGAGAAGGGATCAAAATCTGACTTGGGTCCTTGGCACACAATAGATGCTAGCACCCAACTCTAGACACTAGTGCCTAGGTGCTCATGACCCTTCTTGGGTGCCTATGACCAGGGGGTAGTTACAATTTTTTCTCAAATCAACATAGTTTTTAGTAGTTTACATAATGGTTTTCATAGAATAGGCACAATCCTCCAAAAATTAGCATGCATGCTTTCTCCTTTTTGTATTTGGCTTGGATCAAACTGGATCAAACTTGATTGAACTGGAATAAAGTAATATCACACCATCTGCACTTATGTATAAATCATCGAGAAATAGTCAGGGTTGGAGAATAACACTAGACCTTTCTCCTCAACACTTTTTTGTCGTGGCGTGAGATCACCCAAAAAATCATTCTCGGTGTGAGATTGCCCAAAAACTTGTTTGTCTACATAGTTTTTCGTGATTCTTTCTATCTTTTTCACTCATCACGGATCGGGTTTCACATGTTTTACATACTTTTTATATATTTGGATCAAAATTTTCACATATACATGACTTTTACTCCTCTTTTGCATGCCCTTCCTTATGGGAATGTAAAGTCCATCATCATCAAGCACAAACAATAATGAAAACTGGTACAACACAACATATACACATACGCTCTCAGCCTTAGGGTCACTTCCTCTTCTCTAGCTTCTATGCTTAATTTTTATCACTCCATGTTTTTTCTTGTCTTCTCGACATCGATCTACATGGTTATCAAGTATGCATATCTTATCTACTTTATGTTATCAAGTATTCACTCAACAACATAAAGTGGGGGCAAATGTAAACATTAAATCACATACCACTATTCATATTATTCCTAAGCGAGAAAAATAGTAATCAACATCTATCGTTTGCCTCTTTCTTTGCTTTCTTGTTTTCTCTATGGTCTTACACACCTCACTTCCTAGTCTAACTTTCACTGCTTTATCTTTCTTGGCTTTGGAATCTAGCGCTCAGGCACCCCTAACCTCTTTGTATATTGCTCGCCCCTTTTGGGCCTCTTTTATCTTTTGGGCATCTTGTTTTCTTAGTGGTCGGCATTTTAGATGTTAATTACAAAATTAAAACAAGGGAATCATATAAATACAAAGCTATGTGATCATAATAAAGTACCAAGAATTGAGAATCTACCACTATCACCTAAGGTTACATCCAAAGACATTTCAAGAGAATCAAAACATCCATCTAGCTTCATTTAAGGGACAAGGGACTACATTCTTCTACATACACTTCATAGGAGGGGAAGTTCATTTTGACATCCACACATCTATTTACATTGCTACATCTAGCTATTGCTCGTTATTCAGTGCATCTTGCACAAGAGCCACCTAGGGCACAATTCTTCACACACACATGCAAAACTACATGGAGTCTGAAATGTAGTACAACACTCAGTTTTAAGCTCACTCTATCGAGTGGCCATTGGGTTCATTCTGACTCCCCATTTGCATGGTTTTCTTTTTAGGATTTGATTTGTTTTAGGGTTTTCGGTGCTCTTTCTCTTTTGTAGGCTATAGGAAAATTTTACTGAATTAGTGTGACACGGGTGATCAACATTAAAGGTTGGAGAACATATTGCGACACAATGAGAATTATTTTATGGGGTTATTCATAGTCACGGGAACCTGAAGCATTCTACGGCGCCTTGATCGCCCGACATGATCCAGGCACCCCGGTCCAGGGTAGAGACGGCTATCACACAATTTTTGGGTTCGCTTTATGACATTTCCCTCCTTAGGTTTATTAGTCCTTTAGTCCAACACATCTCGGGGTCAATTACAAAATCAACTAAGCATTCTTTTCCTTCGCTTACACCTAGGGTTTCATATTTCTATAGCCTATTACTTAGGTCAAATATGTACGTTATTACTTATCTATTGCATTGTGACTCTATAATTAGGATTTCATAAATTTTAATATTTATTAAATCAGTCCCCTAGTTTGACCTAATGAAACCTTATTTTACATCCTAATTTGAAAAAATATAACGACACACTAATATGAAACCCTTTCCCCTAATTTAACAACTTAGTGGTGCATGAAACCTTAATTTAACATCCCTAATACGACACCCTAATACAACGCACTAACGTGAGACCTTAATACAACACAATGACACGACACCATAATGCAATATATTAACATGAAACCCTAATGTGACACCCTAACATGATACATTGACACTATAACCTAATGTAACACCCTCATATAAAACACTAACACAACTCCCTTACACACACCCTATTATTGTGATACCCTAACATGACATCCTAACAAAAACACTTCCCCCAATTTGACCTATTTTCCCCCTAATTTGACATAATTTACCCTAATTTAATGACACAATTTCCCCTAAAATGACCTAATTTCTCTTAGTTTGACCTAATTTACCTAGATTCCCCCTAATTTGACATAAGTTACTCCATTCCTTATGTAAGTACACCTAAGTTGCATGGATACCAATACAAAAGTAGTACCTAGTAAAAATTAAATATAATTGAAAGAAGGATATGAAAATCATACCAACAAAACAAAGGTTACAAAATTAAAACATGTGATTTTATGCTAGCATGCAAAGTCTCGTAGAAACAAAAATATTTCTCCATGGTTAAAAAGCTAGTTTGGTGTAATCGACTAAAAACGAGAAGTACAATTTAAACTTAAAACCTAAGAAGTACAATTTAAACTTAAAACCTAAGTTTGATATAATAACACATTTGGAAAAATAAGCATTGGAAGAGTAGGGAAACCTTTATTACTAATTTTATCGGGTTCAAGATTAAGTTTTACAAATTGAAAACCTTTATAACACATTTTAGAATATATTTCTAGCAAGAAACATGATGAGAAACAAAATTTGATTCTAATTTCAAAAATACTAGAAAATATTTGAATCTCCAAATAACAAAAATTACCCATCTGGAAATTCTTCAACATATTGGGAAGCAAGTTTAGAGTTGTCTTAACAATATTTATTTCAGTGTGATGAAGTGCCCATATTATAGAATCCATTACCTAGGAAGAGAATGACATAAGTACAAATGATACAAAATTACAAATTCAATATAATTGAAAGGAGGATTTGAAAAGCATCAACAAACAAAAAAATACCTTTAAGAAAACATTTAAACATTCCATCTCGAGCTCGAGACAATTTCTCATAGCTATCATAGGCATTAATATCTATCTCATAACCGAATGGGGGGTCATTACACAACTGGAGTAACTTTGCAACACACAAATAAAAATTTCCACAATGTAGAATTTTGCTTAGAATTTACTGCTTGGAACTTGTTTCTTAACCCCTCCTAGCAAAAAAAATGATATTGATTTATATACCATTTTAAGTTAGGAAAAGTGATAAAGAAACAAGTCAAGACCTAAAATATAGATAAATGAGATACACATTGTTAAAAAACTAACACTATGTAGAAAAATTAATAGATAATTTTTAGCTATTCAACTTACATGAATACAAAGAAAGTGATGAGTGATTTCTTAGGATTTTTTTGTAGTTCTTTTCCTTTTTATTCTTCTAGGTCTACCATTCTAGTTGTTTATCTGTACAAGAAACATCACAAATACATATCATAAAACAACAACAAAGGAAAACATTTATAACAAGGATTCAAATATGGACAAAACATGCAATATACATCTCCATTTGAAAGTATATACAACAAAGATCCTTTTAAAATGCAACCTGATTTTTGTGCTTACCTATTCATTCAAAAGTTAAATTAAAATCCCTTGCTCACGTTTAGGAATAATTGAAACCATAAATACCTCACACAATAATGTGCTTACCTTAAACATTTAAGACAAGTGATAATTTAATTTACAATCACTAAGCAATCAAACAAAAATAGGTTAACCTTCAACATTCTTCTAGCAGAGTTCTTGAAGTCCACAATTCGGAGGATGCAAAGTGTCATTCACATTTGAAAAAAATACAAATATTAAATATATCCACGATAAAAAAGGTTTTGGACTATAATAGCTATAAGTAAATATTATAAGAAGAAATAATTACCCATGTGAATGTAAATTCATACCAAATAGAAGAAAACCATATGACAATAGTTTGGTGACAGGTGACCTCTATACATTCTCCATTCTGAATTTGAAAATAATATTCAAAACATCCAACCACAAAAGATATCCTAAAAGTCTATGTTTTCTATTTCTATGACATAAATAAATTGCTAACATATGAATTGTTAATGGAAATACTCTCCTCCACCAAAGCACAGTCACATACAATTTTATGTGGGCAATGTGGCAAGAAAATACTTCAATATTCAATGTAAATCATAAAACAAGGGGCATGCACACAACATATGAATAGATTTAATAGAAACACTAAAATTTTCACCAACATTGTCAAAATAGAATTCAAATTCAATTAAGTGTAATTAGATATCGAATATAGTGCCATCTTATTTTGTAAATTACTCATTCAAATTTCAATGCTCACCACGGGCTTGGAATTTTCAAGTGGTCATAGCAAATCAAAATTGTCAAAGTCAGTGAAATATATTTCGGTATTGTTTCCATGGAAAGCAAAAGACAAATTAATAGCTTCGCTAATGGTCGCCTTCACTCAAAAAAACCCAATACTAAAATATAATAGAGATATTAGTTCTAGATATTTAGTAGAAGTAACTATGAAAATCCCATTTCTTTTTTTTTTATAGAGTAAGCAACTGAATAAAAATGTGTGAAGGTAGATGAGCACCTTAATTTTTGTCCTCGGTGCAAAGCTTTGTTAGCTGAATGTTATGGTCAACACATTCAAAATGCAAATCCATTTTATTAGGATTAGTGGTCTATTTTAACAAATATTTTTCATGCATAATTCCAAAGTATTATAGATCGTGGCACGACATTTATTTCAAGCATCTGTTAGAACAATTTACATACAAAGTGCATCTTTTCGTAGTTTACACATCTCTTGGTTTTATAGAGTTGAAGTTTATTTTTATTTGGATAAAATCACTTGTCTAATAGTTCGCATGCCCTCCTCGACAATGAAACCATATTTATTTTAGGAAATTTTTCAAGAAAAACCCCACAAACATTTTGTCAAACGGTTTGTGTGCCTATCTGAAAATGGCATATACGGTTCCATAACATTATCAACTCACAACACCTTTTACCAATGAATCTATATTTTACAGAAGACAATGAAACCATATTTATTTATACTAAATTACAACCTGACAATCCCATATACAATTCCATAACACTATCAACCCAAAACACCTTCTACCAATGACTTTGTATTTTATGGGCGAAAGACAATGAAATCATATTATTTGTTTAGACATTTAACCAAGAAAAAACCCCACAATTTTTTTTTTTCAAATTGTTCATGTGCCCTCTTAAACAATGAAACCATATTTATTTCAAACATTTACTCAAATAAAAACATTTTTTTAAATAGTTCATGTGCCACCAAACAAAGCAATGCCATCGATTACATAAAATGGCAAGGGATTTGTCTGTTTGTAGAGCTTATGTGTTTGTTAAGAACATGTGTTTTATCACTACTATAGATTGATAAAAATTAGTACTACATATTATGGTTTGAAACTTAGTTTTTGAAAGAAGATTTTGTTGAAGCTGCAGGAGTCTTTGTGTTGCTTCCTGAACCTATTCCCTCCACTAGTGATTCACATGTGTCGAGTGCAACTGAAGGGCTAATTATTATGGGTTATAGGGGGTTGGATGTAGCTCCTTTCCGGTTGAAGGTGGCCTCGCGGAGAAATTTGTTTTTATGTGTCCGAACACTATACATTACATAAAAGTTATTTTTCTAAAACCTACTCTCCTTTTCCATTAATTGAATGATCTTAACAATTCTAATAAAGCTTTTAAAATATAGTAAAACATTCATTCTACGGTTAACTAGAGAGATATTAGTGTTTGTACATTTCATCAAACACTTGGAAAACATCCTTATTTCTACAATTTGACTTATGAAATTCCATGGAAATGATCAAATAATAATTTTTAGGTATGTACATGAATTAAGGATGACTACACTCATTTAACAACCAAAATTTCACAATTTTCTCCTTTTAAAGTCAAATATACTAAACCCTTATGGAAAAATAAAATTCAGATTTTCCACGGAAGGAAAATCACACAAAACATGTAACAAACATATTTTCTTACTAATATTTCTTTTTTCTACTCCATAACCCTATCTAAGGATTTTTGTGATTTTCCATTAAGGAATGACTCTAAATTTGAAAATATCTTTCCAGATTTAGGTCCATTTCTCTACAAACCATACGCATGAAAATATTACTTTCAATAATTCTAAATTCCATCTAAAAATGTAAAACAATCATATGTCGGAAGTAAAAATGAGAGATTTTTTTACTGATTTTGTTAAACCCAAATGAATTCCTTTCAACAATTTGTTCCCCACCCCTCTAATCATTTTCCCAAATTTGTACAGAGGTTTCATGCATTCCATATTTATCTAGACCTTTCCACAGTCACCCAATGACCCTCAAATAATTTTTTACATGGCCATGTGCCCTTCCATGCCACTTGTTCTATTCTTCTCTTTCACACACCCCTCACCTTTCATCTATCTTTTGTTTTTACACCTTTTGTGAATGCATAATAGGGTAAAATAAAAAAATAGGACTGAGATGGCCCCATCTACTTTTTTTTAAGTTAGGGATGATGGTGGTACAAAAGTGATGCTATTTGCATTACATTTGTGTCATTCTACACCACCATCATCATGTCGAATTAAATGCGTCTAAATTTCCATTAAAAAAGAGAAGAACTATAGATCATTCACTAATCGATGCAAAATCAACCCCATTTTTGAGGTTTTCAATAGTATATATTGTAGTGGCTTAACACAATTTGCAAGACCTTGACACATTTTTGGGGCTATGCGTAATTTTTTAGAAATTAAATAATTTTGTTAGGACTTAATTTTAAGAGCTCAAAACATTTTTTAGGGTTTTAACTAAATTATTGAAAGATTAAAATAACTTTAAGGGTTTTTATATATTTTTTTAAATTAATTTTTTTTTAGGCGTAAACACAATGTTTTGAATAACTTTTGTAGTCCTAAGAATTTAAAAAAAAAAACATTTTTTTTTCAATATTTAATACATCAATAAAAATTAAAAAATATTGATTTTTTCCTTTTCCAAAAACAATTGAAAAATATTTCAACGTTTGAAATATACATACATATGTGTGTGTACATGCACATATGTATATATATGATTTTTAAATATATATTTTTAAATTAAATAATTCCTAAAAATAATTAGCAAAAGGAAACAAAGTTTGGTTAGAAATTTTGAACCCCTAACATCTCTTATAAATTTTGGTAAAAACTTAAAATTACCACTCGAGCTATACTATCAAACAAGTATGTTTGTGAATAACTTAATATTTGAACTCTACACTTTTCAATTTCCTTTAAAATAAATAAATAAATATAACCTTGCCTTATGTGGAGAGTTTGGATTAGGGCTATTGACTTATATGATTTGATTTGGTATCACTTTGCAAGTGTAGTCATCATGAAAGAATAGTATTTGGTTTTACTCAATATTAGGGTTTGTGAGTGACACGGAATTATGTTTTTTTGGTTTTATGTCATGAGTTTATAAATTTTTCCTTAACAAAAAAATTTATATTGATCCCTAATGCCACCTCCTTTGAGAGAAATAAGATAGGATGACGTTTGAGAGTTAGTTTCCGAGTAGGGTAAGACAAGAGCTAGTTGTTTAAGAGATGTCCAAGTCTGTTTGTTTTCCAAGTGGTCAAGTTGTGGGGTGTTGGATCCATTGTATCTAAGATTTCAAGTTAAGAGCACACTACAAATGAAGATTTCTCAAGCAAAAAAATTAAACACTCGGTAATAGGAAGTCTCTCCAATTTTAATTACACTCGAGAAAAAAATCAAACACTCATCTTAAAATGCAAATTACACTTATTTCTCCATGTCTCTCTCAAATTTGGTGATTATTATTTTTAAGAGAAATTTCAAATTGGTGTGGTTGAATGTTGAGCGTTGACATCAATATGAGTGTTGGGTTGTTAATTATTAGATCAAACCTTTGTTCTAAGTTGAACTGTTAAAGGTTTTTTCTTCTTTTGCAAATTGCCAACAAATGTTTCCATTACCAAGGTATCACTTCATTCTCAAGTGTGAGATAGTTCTCTATTTCTAAATGACAAGTGGTTGCTTAGTGTAACCTCTTATTTGGAATAGTGGATCACTATTGTTCAAGGAATGTAGAAACAAACCAACTACGTTTAATCATAAGTACCTTACTCTTTGAAGTAGTGAGGGATTCAAATTAAATCTAATATATATTAAAATTAATCCATTAAAAATCTAAGAGTTAGCTTACTATTTGTGTTGAGTTAGCTTCGGTTATGTGGAGTTAGCTTATTAGTCTTCTCGAGTTAACTACTAGTATCGATTAGTGGGAGTTCTTCACCACCGATTTAGGTAGTTATTGCACTTCTCTCCTCTTATTTGTACATCTTTCTTATTGATTAATTCAAGTCATTGTATTGTAATGTATTGAGCATTATGGATTATAATAGATTTCCATATATGGTATTTTAGCTCTTATGTTTTGCAAATCTAATGTGGTGTGCTATTATCATCTGAGATCGCGGCTTCAAACAGTCTTCTTATCATTCATTTCATGGTATCAGAGAGATAGATGATGTAGACATTCATTTATAAGTTCTTCTTTGTAAGTAAGGGTTTATTATTTTCATGTATTCAAAATTCTTCAAAAAAAATTTGCAACATGCATTTCTATGCAAAATGGAGTGCGCCATTAGATTTGGAAGGTGCCAAAACCTAGAATCGACCTGTAACCTCGACCATGTTTTGAGATAACCAAATTTAGACGTAGATCTTTACCCTCGAATATTTCTATTTTGGATGCGAGTCTTTTATCGATTGGACATAGATCTGTACCTTCTAGGTGCATTCTTTTATCCATCGAGGATATAGCTATGTACCTTCCAGATGCATTCTTTTACCCTCTAGATATTTCTATTTTGGATGCGTATTTTATCCACTGGACACAAATTTGCAGGTACCCTCTCGGTGCATTCTTTTATCCATTAGATTTAAGCACGTACCTTTCGGATGCATTCTTTTACCCTTTGGATATTTCTATTTTGGATGTAGTCTTTTAACACGGACTTGAGATCTGCATGCTCTCGGTGCATTCTTTTATCCATTGGATATACGCGTGTACCTTCAAGATGCATTCTTTTACCCTCTAGATATTTATGTTTTGGATGCAGTCTTTTATCCACTGGATGCAAATATGTACCCTCTGGGTGCATTCTTTTATCCATTGGATATAAACATGTACTCTCCAGATTCAATGATTTACCCTTTGGACATTTAAGTTTTGGGCACATGCTTTTATCCTTTGGTCGCAAGTCTGTATCATGTGGATGCACTCTTTTACCCTTTGGACATTTGAGTGTTACGTGTACCTTTTAAAAACATCATCATTGAAATATTATTTTAATAGCAAAACCTTCTAGAGCTCATAAATTTTGATCCGTAGCTCAAATTAAGGTGATTTTTTTTGAAATTTTGTATTTTTTGAGATCTACGCATTGGTGAAATTTTTATACACATATTTCAAATGTAAAAGGTACTTTTACTCATTGTAATATTTACATGCACTTAATTATAAAGTGCCAAATTTGGGAGGGTGTTGTAATCACTTGTGGATGCAATTTCGGTTGAGCTCGACATCCTAAACTTTTGGGTGTTGCATTCTTATATCTATGGGTGTATACATTTATATCTCTCTTGTTTGTTGAGATATTTTAGATATGTATTTTCGACACTTTTTTTGGCATGTTGACAATCTCTCTTGTGGGGAGCTATTCTGGTGAAGCCTAGTGTTAGTTTGTCAGTGTTCGAGTAGTTGATTTTGGCAACTCATACAGATCTATGGTGTCACTCTACCCATTCAACAGTATGGGAGGGTGTGGTGTTGATACTGATTCTTTGGGTTTCATGTCCTTGCCTTGTTACATGTTGATACTGCTTCTTTGGGTTTCATGTCCTTTCCTTGTTACCTTGGCTTTTCTTGGATCGTGGCACTCCTATTTATTTGGATCTCATGTCCTTGCCTTGTTGCCTTGGTTATTGTTCTTGGATCATGACACACCTATTTGTAGCAGTTGATCTTGCTTCTTCAAATTTTGTGTCCTTGCCTTGTTACCTTGGCTTTTCTTGGATCGTGGAACTCCTATTTATTTGGATCTCGTGTCCTTGCCTTATTGCCTTGGTTGTTCTTGGATCGTGGCACACCTATTTGTGTAGCAGTTGATTAAATTATGTTTGGTGTTTTTTTATACTTTCAACATCACTTCATTGACAATCTCTTTGCATGGAGCTATTATGGTGAATCCCAGTGTCAGTTGTTTTTGAGTTCTATGATCGAGCAATGAATTCAGACCATAGTGCACACCAAACTTCTTCAACATTGATGAGTTTTGGAGCTGAGATTCTTAGGATATCTTGCAGCGGGATTTTTCTCTCTACTTTGTTATTACTGGTTTTGGATACCTTGCGGTGTCCAATTTTCCCAGTTATTGTACATGGGTACTTCATCAGGCCTTGTTATCGAGACCCACCTTCTTTTTGTCCCACCTAAGCCATGCTTACGGGAGGGTATTAGTGTAGGTTATTATTTATCCTTTTATTTATTTATTAGGATAATTCTTACACTTGTGTTATCCCTACACTTGTTTGGTTAGCTTGCTTAGGTGTACTAGTTGTGTGGAGTTAGCTTACTAGTTGTGTTGAGTTAGCTTCTCGGTTATGTGGAATTAGCTTACTAGTCTTACGGAGTTAACTTAACTATCGTGTATCGAGTTAGTGGGAGTTCTTCACCATTGATTTAGGTAGTAGTTGCACTTCCCTCCTCTATATGTAAATATTTCTTATTGAGTAATTCAAGTAATTATATTGTAATGCATTGAGCATTATGGATTATGATGGATTTCTATATATGATATTTTAACTCTTCTATTTTGCAAATCTAATCTAGTGTGTTATTATCATCCGAGATCATGGATTGGAACAATCTTCTTATCATTCCTTTCAAATATGTATAAAGGTAATGTTGGTTATACCTATTAGGGTCACACCCCTTCATGTCTCAACCACCTTATTCGGTGTTAATTAATTTAAATAACTTTATATTAATTCATATATTGATTATGAACTTATCAATGTGTGTGGATTTATTTTTATATTAAATAGGCCATAAAGGTGGGTTCCCACAAAAATTATATGTTCCAACATTCCCCTTAATTTTTAGTTGGGACACATGTCATTATCACCTTTTATTAGAAGAAATTATAAAGACACCTCTTCATGGAAGGATTTAAGAGTTATCATCTTCTATAAAATGAATTACTTGTGCCTTCACCTTTTCTTGTAGAAGGAATGATACAACACCTTCTTATAGAAGGAATTGCAAGTGCCTTCTACTTTTAGTATAACAAGAATTACAATTATCACCCATTTAAAAAGTAATTAAAAATGTTTTCACCTTTCAATATAGAAGGATTTACGCATCACCTCCTTATAGAAGGAATTACAATTATCTCTTGAATAAAAAGGAATTACGGGTTCCTTCACCTTTCAAGATAGTAAGAATTACACACCACCTTCTTATAGAAGGAATGACAATCATCATCCTGCCAAGAAAGAAATTACAATCAATAAATCACATAGGATGATTTGAGGTTAGTATGTTAAAGGAATCAAAATATAATATCCCTATGTTCCTTGGGATAAGCGCATACACAAAGTCTTATATGAGATCCTTTTATAGTACATGTAATCTCCATTAAAATGCTTTTATAGGTTCTTTGTAAACAAATTCGTGCTTAATAAATCACATAGTGTGATTTTTACAATGCCCTTTTTCTCATAATATAGAAGAAGTATAGAGAAAGAAGATACAGTGTGGATGTTAGGAGGTGGCATTGTCATGCATACTCCCCATAAATAGAAACTCGAAAGGTCTAACATTGCTAAAAAAATTAGAACTTCATAAGACATAGGGGCTTTATGAATATATCTACAACTTGATCTTTTGATACAAAACAGGTGATCAAGAAGTCTACCGCATAATCATTTGATTCGAGAGGTGGAGATAAAATTCTTCCACATGATAATCAAATTCAAAGGTTGAGATCAAATTCACCATTGAATTTTTCTTGATTGAAAATGCATATGAATCTCGACATGCATCATTCGTTGATGTTGAACTGGATTATTAGCAAGAGCTATGAAACTCTTTTTGTCACACATAAGAATTGTACTTCCATAACACGTTAATACTCAACTTCTTTAGATAAGACATAAATTATTGGCTACTTTTTGTTGCTACAAGTGATAGCTCTTGCACCAAACTTAATAACATATGCGAAGTAGATTTCCTATATACAATAATCACTAACATGGTTAGCATCACAATAATAAACTAACTTAACATCATTTATACAATAATAAGGACTTTAATTAATTGTAATTGTGATATATACCTTATTATTCTTCATCAAATGAAATTGAGAAATTTACTTTAATGAATAAAGACATTCTTTCTCTTTTTTGCAATAAAGTTTTAATAACTAACACTAAGCAAAATATAATATCCCCATAGGGCCTGAACATGGTTGAGGAGCACAGAGTGCGGGGTGGTAGACCTAGCGAGGTCAACGGTAAACGCCCTTACCCCAAAAAAATGGAGCTTACAAGGCCTTGAAAATTACCACAAAACCATTGTTTTAAAACAAAATTAACACCCCCTTTAACAACATTTTCTTCTATTTTTTCAAGTTTTTCCACAACTTTGTATTTTTCAAAAAAATTAATTTTTAAGGCTTAACATAATTTTTAGGACCGTAAAACATTTTTTTGGAGCCTAAAAGTAATTGTTTTTCAAGAAATTAGATTTTTTTAGTGCCTAAGAATATTTTTAGGAGCTAGAATAATTTTTTAAGATCTCAAAGACAATTTTTAGTTTTTAAGTAAAGTATTGGAAGACTAAAATAACTTTTGTGGCTCTTAGAATTTTTTTCTAAAATTATTATTTTTAGTATTAATTTTTAAAATACTAAAAGAATTTTTTTGATTAAATTAAAAGGCCTAAAAAATTAAACTTTTCTATTTTTTCCAATATTTAATTTTTCAAGGAAATTTTAAAAACAAATATTTTTTCTTCTTTTCCAAAAACAATTCATAAAAATATTTCAATGTGTGAAATACACTCGATTTTTTTTTTTTTCGAATTAAAGAATTCATAAAAGTAATTATTAAAATAAAAAAAAGTTTGGTTAGGGGTTTTGAATCCAGTAACCCGTCTCTAATAAGTTTTGGTAAAAGAAAATAACCATTCGAGCTATACGGTCAAAAAAATCCATATATATATCCTTACCTTATGACCGAGTTTCCTTTTATGGGGAGTATTAACTAGCAATCACACGTGGGGTGTGCGATGTAAACGCCGAAAGTATGAGGCGAAAACGAGCATAAGGAAACTGAAATATACAACAAAGGAGTGACATAAATGCAGGTGGGTATATAATAACCGGATGAACATGGTGAAATGAGAAATGAGCAACAAAATATGAGTCCAAGAGAGGAGAGATGAAGGAAGGGATCGAAGGCAAGATTCCTCTATTAAGAGTGACTGAAGTAGAGGTGCGAAGGACTTTTTTCTATAGCGGTTGAATGAAAAAGGAGGAGAGGTACGAAGGGCTGACAATGAGGGAACTCTCGATATAGTCATGAAGGTTAGGCCTTGTCTTTACATTCCTCCTATGTCAATAGTGGTTCACTGCAGAGTAAGCCCTTGATATTTGTGGGTTGAAAATGCCCATGCCATTTAAAGAAGTAGTTGTCCTCAATTACCTTTGGAAAATGGAGGTACAAGAATGTGGAAGGGGTTGTTTGCATCCCAAGGAGGGACCCGAGTATCATTCAAATTTGATGACGACAAATAAAGGAAAACCAGGAGGATCGGAGGAACATTCATAGAGCATGCCAATGACAGAGCCAATAGCACCATTGAAAACACATGTTTCAACCCACAAGTTTGTAGAAAGCATGAATTTTTGGTTGATTCAAACAACTTTGTGTTTCAATTGATCATCATCAGCCTCTCTAAAGTCATCATGTCTGATGGTTAGAGGGATTGATCTAGCCATATGAGAGTTAAGGGACTTTAATATTTGAAGGTTGTGGTTGTTGACCAGGTCATTTTTAGCAAAAATATGGGGGTCATCTTTGAACTCAATGATTTCTTGTTCAGAAAGGCAGGAATGCATTCCTGACATAAGGATCTCCCAATCTTGAAAGAGAGGGAGAGAAGTATGAATGTTGAGTAATAAGTTCCAAAATGATGCTTGTGCAGAACTGGAACCATGTTGCTTGAAGATTACATTGAGGGAGATGGTTGTCGTGAAGCCTTTCCATAGGTTAGCCTCATAGGAATTGTTGGAAAATAGAGGTATGTCCATGATAGGTGGAAGTTGGCGAAGGTCGCCAATGAGGATGATAGACCTATTCCCGAAAGCAAATGTTTTGGAACAAGGGAAAGCTTCCTGAAGGCAGTAGTCAATTTTACCAAGAACGTTTGGGCATAGTAATCAACTTTACCAAGCAAGTTTGGGTCGATAAAACTCCTTTCATCAATTAGAATATATTGGACATGTTTAAAGGAGTATTGAAAAGATGTTAAAGAAAGAGGATCAAGCACACCGAGATCATTTCCATATTTAGGTAGATATTGATTTGAAGAATGAAATTAAACTAAATTAATACATGGTCCAAAAATAGGAAAATCAAATAGAAGTCCTCGATCCTATTGTCTAACACCTTCAATGTAATAAAACAGATCATTACCTCTATCTATTAGCTGCCCTCAATTTATGAACGCTAACAATTTTTTACATGTATTGAATTAAGTTACCAACTGTTATACAAAACATTTCTGAATCTGTTTTTCCGATTATCCTTAGGGAATTCAAGGACCATGTAAGACAAGATTAATCCTAGATTCCTACCCAACATGTGCATAAGAGACATAAGCTATGGTATACTGAGGAATGATGGGTGAAAAAATGTCAGGTTATGTGGAGATCACAAATTTCTTCAATTTACAGAGGACATGGTTGCCTCACCATACATCATAGTCTTAATGGTGAATAACTTTAACAATGACAAATGTGTCATTCATAAGAAGGAACAAACAATGGAATATGTCTTTTGACATTGCTATGTTCCCAAGTCTTTCAACTGAATAGTATCACGATATACTACCCTCTTTGTTGAAAAGAAGTATATGATGGATGACAAATGAATGGTTTAAACATATGAAAATGACATTTAAACTGGGAAAAATTGCATAGCAACTAAGTGTCTCAATCCCTCAACCAAAAAGTAATGGCCACGTGAAGCTCAACATTACTTCACTCCTTTCAAGGTGCAAGTACACAAAAATTTCTTGAAGACCTCTTAATCTACAAAAGGAAGTTGTGAATTTCAAATCAAAATCAACCAAATCTATTGCAACATAATATCAAAATCAACAAAATATCAAAATGAACAAAACATATTGTAGTAGAATGGATGTCTTCCCAAGGCCTTACATGGGGATTTCATGGACGGTACATCGCTTCAATTTTAGGCACTCAGCGATCCTATGAAACATAATAAATTGCAGAAATACAAAATAAGAAATCTTCCAATAATAACAACTAAGAGCAAGGTTCCGTGGACAAAAAAAAATGTTCCGATATTTATACCACAGATGTATCCATTAACTATGATTCAATTGAAGAATGGAAAACACATTTTGAGAAAACTTGGAATGAATATTGTTTAGGTGGGAGATTTGAAGTGTCTGTTAAAGAAGGGAAGTTGAAATATTGCCAAACGAAAACCGTATGTAGTGTAAAGTTTCTAATGATATCGCTTCAAAATATTAAGTGCATAGAATTACCAAAATTGAGTGTCTACACTAACAAGGGTGTAAATACGTAAAGAGGAAAACATACAAGCAGAGGTACTACTCTCGAAAGAATATTAGGAGTGTTAATATTTATTAAAGATTGACCACTATCTTATAAATAATTTCATGCTTCCTCATATACTATTAGTCTATTAACAACTAAACCTAACTTAAAACATAAGGCCTACTTACGTGACTCGGAAGGAAGAAGAAATTCATGCACATAATTTCTATGATTAATGAATAGACCAAGCATCACACTTATTGGAAGTTAAAAGGTAGAGATGGAAATATTTTATGCCACATCCTCGTTGAGCTTGCCACCACCCATGTCAACCACATTACAAAAGATGCATTTAGTCACATCACTGAGGATGTATACAAGGCTATCAAGAATGAAAAAATCTAATTAATTGCCACCTTTTTAACAACTTGGTATCTAGAGATATGCCCCTTCCTAATTTCTACGCTAGATAACAATATTAATATGTATGGCGTTTGATTAGATTTGGGCGTCTCCTTTATATTGATTCACTTATATGCCAAATAATTGGTAGGTGAAATGAATGGTAAAGCCTCAACGAATGCCGCATTACAATTCTAAAAACTATGTTACTCCGAGGCCATATGATGTAGAAATCTAAGTGGGGTCAAATGTCAATGCAAACAAAAATGTCTATCCCTCCAATGAGAGATCTGTGCTCCAAAAAATGTAAACTCGTTACTTGATAGCTTAAGAAGCATTCAAGCATGAATAACAAAAACGAACAATGATCGACAATATTGAAGCAGAATGAGAGTTAAACCATCCAAAATGATTTATAACACATTACTCGAAGAAATCAAAATATCTAGAACTGAATTTCTGCCATTAACAATTTTTGAAATGATCATCTTTAAATGACACAATGGATAAACAAATAAGTGAGGGAATCAATGATTATAAAAAAATAAAAAACAAATATAGCCAAAAACCATCACGTGAAATTACACATCTAAGTATACTTTATTATCGATAATCCATCCATGTAGTGTAAAGTTTGTAATGATATCGCGTCAAAATATTAAGTGCGTAGAATTTCCAAAATTGAGTGTCTATACTAACAAGGGTGTAAATAGGTAAAGAGGAAAACATGCAAGCGGAGCTGCTACTCTTGAAAGAATATTAGGGGTGTTAATATTTATTAAATATTGACCACTCTTATAAATAATTCCATGCTTCCTCATATACTATTAACAACTAAACCAAACTTAAAACATGAGACCTAACTTATGTGACTCGGAAAGAAGAATAAATTCATGCACATAATTTCTATGATTAATGAATAGACCGAGAATCACACTAATTGGAAGCTAAAAGGTAGAGATGGAAATATTTTATGCGACATCCTCGTTGAGCTTGCCACCACCCTTGTCAACCGCATTACAATAAGATGCATTTAGTGTAGTCACTGAGGATGTATACAAGGCTATCAAGAATGAACAGATCTAATTAATTGACACCATTTGAACAACTTGGTATCTAGAGATATGCACCTTTCACATTTCTACTTTGGATAACAATACTAATATGTATCGGGTTTGATTAAATTTGGGTGTCTCATTTATATCGATCCACTTATATGCCAAATAATTGGTAGGTGAAATGAATGGTAAAGCCTCAACGAATGTCGCATTACAATTCTAAAAACTACGTTACTCCAAGGCCATATGATGTAGAAATCTAAGTGGGGTCGAATGGAAATGTCTATCCCTCCAATGAGAGATTTGTGCTCCAAAATAATGTAACCTCGTTAGTTGATAGCTTAAGAAGCATTCAAGCATGAATAACAAAAGTGAACAATGATCGAGAAGATTGAAGCAAAATGAGAGTTAAACCATCCTAAATGATTTATAACACATTACTCGAAGAAATCAAAATATCTAGAACAGAATTTCTGCCATAAACAATTTTTGAAATGATCATCTTCAAATGACACAATGGATAAACAAATAATTGAGGGAATCAACAGACTGAAAAATGATGATTAAAATCAACAAATATAGCCAAAAACCATCCCCTGTAATTACACATCTAAGTATACTTTATTATCGATAATCCAGCCAACATCGTTTAGCTCAAAGTTTCGAGACAAACCCGTAACTTTCTATAAATTAGCAGGACCAAAACACATGTCACCTTCTCGAAAGTACTAGGTATGGGTACTCTCCCATGTGAAGGAATGTGTGAAGGAACATACGGAATCATCCTGTGAAAAGCCCTGCAAAAAGAGCAATATACCAAAAGATACTTTAGTACTTGAAAGCTCATGCAATGTACTATTATGATAATGATTCTTTGGAATTCTTGTTCAACAAAATAGTATAGGGTCATGATTTGAGAATGAGATTTCATTGGAATTTATTATGCAAAATAAAGCTCATCAGCAATAGTCTAAGATTGATAAGAAAGAATAATTTACCTCTCAAAAATGTGATTGTGTGACACTCTTTGAATTGATTTTGCTTGAGATATTTCATAACCTCTCTTATTGTCATCTGTAAATTGTTGAATAAATAGTTCTTCAATTTCATTTGAAAGTTTAATAGCCCTCATATGATCACGAACACAAGACAACTCAGTTATATCTATCAAGCGATAGTTAAGAGCAAGTAAGATTCCTACCCAACAGGTGCATAAGATACATAAGTTGTGGTATACCGAGGATTGATGGGTGAAAAGATGTCAAGTTATGTCGAGATCACAAATTTCTTCAATTTATAAAGGATGTGGTTGCCCTGTCATACGAGTCTAACGGTGAATAACTTCAACAGTGACATATGTGTCATCCATAAGAAGGAACAAACAAACGTAATATGTCTTTTGACATTTCCAAGTTCATATGTCTTTCAACGGGATAGTATCATGATATACTACCCTCTTTATTGAAAAGAAGTATATGATGGATGACAAATGAATGGTTTAAACATATGAAAATGACATTTAAACTAGGAAAAATTGCATATGAACTAAGCGTCTCAATCCGTCAACAAGAAAGTAATGGCCACATCAAGTTAAACGTTACTTCACTCCTTTCAAGGTGCAAGTACACGGCAACCTTTCTTAGATACCTCTCAAACCTACAAAAGGAGTTTGTGAATTTCAAATCAAAATCAACCAAACCTATTGTAGCATAATATCAAAATCAACAAAAAAATATTATAGCAGAGCGTCAAAATCAACAAAACATATTGTGGCACAATGGATTTCTTTGCAAGGCATTACATAGGGATTTCATGGAGGGTATATCACTGTGATTTTAGGTTCTCAGTTGTCCCATGAAAGGTAATAAATTGCAGAAATACAAAATAAGAAATCTCCCAATAATAGCAGCTAAGGGCAGGGTTCCATGGACAAAAATAGTGTTCCAATATTTAAACAACAAATGGATCCATTAACTGTGATTCAATTGAAGAATGGAAAACAATTTTTGAGAAAACTTGGAATGAATACAGTTTAGTTGGGAGATTTGTAGTGGCTATTAAAGAAGGGAAGCTGAAAGAAAAAAGTCACTTCACCGGAACACTTTGCACTCACCTCATCTGATTGATCAGTTCAGGTGCACTTCATAAGGTGTTCAGATTCAGCAGATTGATAGTCTACTGCAGGTCCATTTGATGGTGGAGTTCTAGGCCGTTGATGCAACTAATAGAATTAGAAAATTGAAATTTCTATAGTTTGGAATAGCATATACAAAAATGATACAATTCTTTCAAAAGACTAGAGTATTATAATGGACTAAATTATCCAATGCACCCCATAGGAGCCTATGCAATATTCCTCTAAGCAAAAACACAGTTTATTCTTATTGCAGCCATGTTAAAGAATATTGTAAGTAAACTCACCTACATTTGGGGGCAGCGTTAGAGACACAGACGCAGCAGCTACAGGAGGATGTGGAGCAGAAGGATTTGGACTTGCCATCCATCCTAGAGAACTGACAGGAGAACCCGTGGGTTGAAATGGCTGAAACCAAATGAAATAATAATTAGCCTTGCTAACACCGATAAGGAAAGATTAATAAATCAAAACAAATGAACAAATGGTTGAAATTGAAAGAAAGAAATATCTGCACCAGTAGATTCACACCATGTGGGGCAATAGGAAAGGTTGCTCCTTTTGGTAGCATCCCAACAAGAGGATTATTTGAAGGGGTAGGTGCTCGAGTTCCATTAGGAGGCACACATGTATGATAGACGAAGAGGGTCTTGATATCATGATTAGGTAAAAAAGTTTGGTTAGGGGTTTGAATCAGTAACCCGTCTCTAATAAGTTTTGGTAAAAAGAAAATAACCATTTGAGCTATACGGTCAAAAAAATCCATATATATATCCTTACCTTATGACCAAGTTTCCTTTTATGGGGAGTATTAATTAGGGTTGTTGACTTATATGATTTGATTTGGCATCTTTGCAAGTGCATCCACCATGCAAGAATAGTATTTGGTTTTGCTAATTATTAGGGTTTCAAGTGACATAAAATTAGGGATTTTTTATGCCGTGAGTTTCTAAGTTTTATTTTCACAAAAATTGTTTACATCGATCCCTAATGTTGTCGCCTTTGAGAGGTCTAATTTTAGATGGAGTTCAAGAGTTAGTTGTAGAATATGGTAAAATAGGATTTGGTCGTTCATGAGATGTATGTTATCCCAAATTTACACCCCGCATATTTGGATAACATTTTCAGATTTGGAGTACATGCTTGTGACGTGCGGGTGGACGTAAAGTTTAACCCTAGCTCGAAGAGGAAGACAAGTGCTTAATTTGACTTGGTTGAGTTTGTCTTAACTTGCTGCATGAGCCACGACGAATGTCCGAGTTGGGGTCATGCCCATCAAAGAATTGGAAAATTTCAAATGAGTTGGATGTCCTGGGTTGGACGAAAAGGTTGGACGCCTTTGGGTTAGATGACTAGGTTGACAACCGGGTGGGTTGGGACGAATGGGTTAGACGCCTTGGTCGGTCGGTCGGGTTGGTCGGGGCGGCGGTGTGAGGTAGAGGGGTAGTTTGGTAGGCTCAAGATTTGAGGCAAAAGATAGCCATCCAACCCAATTTGGATGAGGTGAGGTTAGACGACCGTCTTACCTCCATTGGTTGGATGATGGGCAAAGACAGATGGTAGATTGGATAGTTTCCAACCCCTACCGGTTGGTCGAGTCATCAAGTTGGTTAGCCTGGTCATCATACGAAAAGAGGATATTCCAATCACAAGGTTGTTCGGGTGGATCATTGGCTCATATGGATGACTTTCAACCCATGTTGGATGCATTGTATAGACGGGAGGTTGCATAACCGAGAAAGTTAGATGGGTGGCATAGTTAGGCAGTTCATTTCTTGACGTAGGTGTACGGCCATTGGTTGGATGGATGCCCACCTCCACCCGATTGGATGGGTCACAGATTGGATTAATGATCACCTTTGGATGCATCATTGTGCGACCTAGTGTCGTTGGACGATGTCCAAACCAACCTACTTGGATGGCTCAAGGTCTTAAAAACAGAGAAGCGAGCTTAAGAGGGTTGGTTCACAAATCACATACGAGGACATGCATCAAAATATACTCCAGCTACCTGTCAAGTTATTTAATGTGACTTGACAAATAATTAATGCTACATGTCAGGTTATTTAATGTGATTTGATAGATAATTAATGCTACATGTTGGGAATCTGATTGTGAAAAGATAACTCAACAACCAAGGCTACGAAAGGAACATTAATTGTGGCGGTTGTGATTGGTCAACCACATGTCAGGCATTTAATGAAAATTAAGGAAAAATTAGGGTTTCAACGGCTATAAAATGTACTCAAACCCTCATTTTTCAGGGAGTTTTTTGGAGAATTTGCAGAGTAACTCTACTGAATTTTTTTTGTGAGTTGTAAAGCCTCAAATCCAGGCATTTTGTGAAGGATTCTTGCCTCCTGCTTACATTGTAATGGATTGTGCACCATTTTAATCAATAAAATTGATTTTTGTGGCCTTTTTCTCCCTTTCTTCAGTTATATTGTGTTCTTTTTATTTTCCATTATATTTGTAGGTATTTTGTGCATGTCTTGTTCTTTGTAGGGCCTAGATCTGTTGTGTTATATGAAAATGGAGACTTGAGTGTGGTTTTATACTATGGTGCCTCTATCTTCCCTCTCTTACCTCATTTCTCCCATGTTTTCACTCACTAGGAAACTCTCCACCCCTTTTCTTGGTGTTATCACCCTCATTAGCTTAGGATTTACATTTTATGCACTTTCTCTCTTCCCTGGTCCTTGGAAGTCTAGGTTAGTTGTAGGGTAGTCACATTTTTCCTTTCTAGGAGTAGTGTTAGCATTAGGGATAGGTAGAGGAACCAACCTTCTCTGGAGGCTTGTCTCAGTCACATGGGTCCCACACCTTGAGACAGGCCCATGTTATGCAAAAGTAGGGTTTTGTAATGCATAAATCCTAGGGTGCTACTTTTCTACACTAACAATGTCCAAGTATTTTTGTTTTCCTAGTTCCGAGATGTGGGGTTTTGGATCCATTGTATCTAAGATTACAATTTAAGATTGTAGACACCACTTTTTCACCCCTAGGTGACTCGACACACATTAATCACATTATCATAGTTATCATTAGCATCTCTATCCTAAGTACACTTTAAAATTACCATCGTAAATCTAATTTACCCATGTAAACCTCATTTACCATCCCATAACCACTTAAAACCAACCTAGCCTAATTTACTCTAACCATCCTAACCCCTAACCTCTTCCTACCTGAATCCCTAACCTCCCACCATCTTAAAAACCTAAATCCATAGATGGAAAGTGGTTTTAACCATTTTCCATTCTTCCTTTGTTGGTTTTAACCTCTATGGTAAAATCGATGGTGATCCGTGATTGAAGACGATCGTTGCGGATGTCGTCGATTCTATTTAGCCACCCTCTTCCTTCATTTCGTAGTTAGTCAGAATCTAGATGAAAGGAAGAACTCTTGTACCTACAAACGATGCCATCACACTTTGAATCACCAACACCCTGGTGCTAAATCCTTGAAAAGCTTCACTAGATCATCACTCAACCTTTTGGGAGCTCTATCACCTTCAGATCAATTATCAAGGTTAGTAAAACATTATTTTCCTTTATCAAGCTTGTTTTGGTAGCCATTATAATCTTTAGTTGTTCACCTACACCATCTTTCATACTTCCTTTAGACGTTATCTCTCATTTACTCATCTAGCCAATCCTTAGAATATCTTTAATATCCACAGAGATCGTCGTCGATCGGCCCCTTAACCCCTTTTCTTCTTATTTAGCCTCTTAAATACATTTGAATATTTGTTTTCTAAGTCTCACGAGTTCTTGGAGTCCTTGTATTTTATCTTAGCACTATCCATTCTTTCTAGCATCAATCAGTGTCTGTTTTATTAGTCTTTTATCAAAACTAGTATTTTTACTCGATCGTCATCAATCCCCTGTCTTTTCTTGACATTTTTAGCATATATCATATTTTTAGCAATTTATTATGGTCTAATAAGTTATTTACAAGATGAATGTTTTGTAGATGACTATTATAGGTCCCTCATGCCCTATCACTAGTATATACGATGTTCTAATCATCCAACAACCCTTTGTGTGGGAATAATTTGATATCGTGCACGAGTTGAGTCTGCGTCATTTATCTCACACTGACGTCGAAGACATTGAGGATCAGCTCAAGATCACACAAGAAGAGCATGAAGCTACATAAAAAAATTGGTTTGACTACTTCCATGATTTGGAGATCATTGTAGCCATTGCCAGGATGCCTATCACGCAGAGCGGGACCTTCCCATCACTCTTAAAGTATAATATTTGTATCGTTATCATTTATCTTATCATTATAAAATCACTTAATTATATCAAACGAGTTGACACCTTTCAAGGAATTCCTTCAAATTCTTGGGATCAACATTCACTAAGCAACTCATTATTGTCTTTATCTAATATTTCTCTATTTAGTTGTATTTACGTAAGTCTTCTCACTTGGAAAAAGGAGGATATTTTCACATTGTTTAAATACGTGCTCATCATGATATTACAATTATCGACGCAAGTATCGTAAACCCTTCCTTATTTGATTTTTGGTACTTTCAACATTTATAGCACTTAACTAAAATTCACCATAAACATCCCGACACGCCCAGTGGGACCACTTTAGTCCCTTTTTCATTTAATATTTCATATCTTTCATTAGTTTTTCTTGTCATATCATCTAACTTTTCAGCTTGGAGCGCCTTGTTGTTTCCATTTCAAAAGTGTGCTTAAAACATTAAAAATCAAAAATTAAAAAGGAAAGTCAATTATAGGTACGCTCTTTTATCTCTTTATTTCATTCAGCTTTGTATTTTGTGTGTCTTATTGTCATCGAATTAAACATTTCCTTTGGATCTTAAAATGAACATTCATATTTTCTTGCTCACATAGATTAATTAGGAGTTGAAAGAATCACATTCAAAAAACTCCCATCATGCACAACAAAACCAAATCAAACTATATTTACATCTAAACAATCCTTCCCAGGTGGACCTAATTGGATTTCATTACTAAGAGGATAATCTGACTCGATGTTCTATCCGAGTATAAATAATCTGGTGGATCGTATATTGGCTAAGCACCTGACACCCTTATCATTGCAAGACCGTGAAGTGAGGGGGTAGGCCCCAATACCACGCCTCATATCGACACCAACATAGATTTAGGCCTCACATATCTTTGGGTATATCGAGGACTCCATCCTTAAACTTACCTAAAACCAGCCCTAGAAATCCTCTTCTTAATACCCCTTTTAGTTGTTTTTCACATTTCACACCTTTCTTAAAATAACCAAGATAATTACCAAATTCTTATGTGACTTGTTTTCAGTTGTTGTAATCAACCACTTTTCTCTTTTCTTTGAATGTCTATTTAGTTCATGGTTTTAACTTGACAATAATCCCGTATCTAAAACATCGACAATATGGCTAACCCTCTTCAACGAGCCCCGAAATCTATCAAGTCTCACATCCAGGATATATTGAATATGATGGATCGATTACGGAAATCTTTAGATGCCAATCAAAACCACCACATTCTCTTAGCAAATCAATCAACCACATCGAAATCCCAGATCCACCTAGCCGCCTCTTCTTCAATAGTGGTGATCCATTCTTCATAGAGATTATGAATTCTAACCCAAGAGCTCTCAATGCATACCTTTCTTTCCGAGGTGTTTTCGATCATCAACCAACACCCTAAAAATGTCCTCCTATCACTATTATCACCTTTGACACTTCCCGACTCATCGATCCTAATCACAAGTTGGTCATCCAAAAACTTAATCTCTATTCCATTGTTGGTGGATCCAAAACATCGAGTTCGCATCATCATTCCTTGTCAATAGTTTTGACCTTAATGGCGTATCATCACAAGACACATCTAACCAACAAATTTTCTCATCATCATATCCTTCATTAAGCTCATCATCTTCACGAAACAATACTAACACATCTCACTCCAAACATATATCATCAACACATCAAATTAAATCTTTCAAAACATTTGACGAAGCCTTTACATAGCCTGCAAGCTAGAACTTTTCACCCTCGAGGATGGTAAAGTCAAACTCAAATCAAAGAAACCTAATCCTGATAACTCGTTCAAACCTTCTTCCAGTAACGATTAATCCAAAGGTTTAGAAAACAATGTCATCGTAAAATCCACATCCAAGGGTTGTTCATACTTTGAACGGCAAGCCCCCAACATAACTATACACACATGAGATAATCCTACAATGCAATATTTGATGAGATCTTATCCATGTGCATGATCATACTTACTCTAATACACCCTATCGACACATCCATTTCAAAACCCTCATGGTATCGATAAAAATATTATTGTAAGTACCATCAAGTCAGGGGCCACAACATTGAAAATTCTCGTTCCTTTAAGAATGTCCTCAAGGACATTGTTGACCAAGGTGAGTTACAATATGAAAATATGAATGCACCTCGAATCATAACTTGGATGTCTTTATACAACCCTTTCCAAATCATACCCCATCCACTAGTCAACCCCAATCCAATGTTGTCAACTCTCATCACACTATCAATACTATTAAAGATATCTCACCCACGCCTTCAACACCTAGTGCTTCTACCACATAAGCCCCAATCAAATACCCAAACCTTCAACATCTAGTGTTTATGTCACGGAAGCACCAACTCAATCACTCAACTCCTCTAGTATTTCCACCGACAAGACCACAAACCTCTCGACATCCATCATATATACTTCAAGCCCATCAATGGCCTCTTTGAAAGTCTCAAAAAATAAACCCATCATATAAATCAAAAAAATATCTTACGAAGATCACGTCACTTAACACTATAACATAAAATCTCAAAAATTCCACTACAAAACTTCCAATTTGTCCATCCAAGAGAGTAGAAATCATATCACAAAATCATCAAATAAATTCATCACAAAATCCAAATCCATTTAGGAAATAAGGGATAAAATATGCGGAATAATCCTCACAAAATTGCAACAGTAGAAACTAATATGCAGAAAATATTACAGATCTCAAATAAAATTGCAAAATAAAATAACACAACACAAAGAGACAGTATTTAACGTATTTCACCCAATTTGAGCTACGTCCACCAAGAATCACTTACTCAAATTTTATTACAAGCCACCTCTCTCTCAATACAATACCCAAATCTGTTTGGAGCTATGCTCAACAAACTCTACTGAAATTCACACCCGAATTCAAAACACATCTGCAATGTTACATTATACCTACCATATGCATAAAACCATATAAGTAGATAACTGCTTAAGTAGTTTTACAAAACCATGGGTATTAAAACCATGGGCCAAAACCGTCCCATAAACCTATGGGTCAAAAATCCCGCCCATATGAGAAAAGCACATTTCGATATATCGGACACGTTTTAAGGCCAAAATTTTTTTGGGGGTTGCGCCCGAACCTCAGTGAGACAACTGTGGAAAGTGTACAATACTCTTAGTGTACAATCTTCAACACTTTCTCACATGAAAACAGGCTCCACAACCTAACAATCTCCCACTTGGAGACTAGTTTTCCTCTAAGCAAGCTTCTCAACCCTTCACTAGTTTTCGTGAAGACCAACCAAAGTGAACACAACTTCAGTTTTTCCCTTGTGACCACCTTGGTCATCATGTCTGCAGGATTTTGACTGGTATGGATCTTCTCCAGCTTCAACTTCTCTTCCTCCAAATTTTTCCTGATGAAATGGTACCTTAACTATATATGCTTCATCCTAGAGTGGAAAGCAGAGTTCTTAGCTAGGTGTATAGCACTCTGACTATCACTATGTAGCTTTCCTTCCTCTTGCTTATGCCCCAACTCCTCAAGCAATTGTTGTAACCAAATCATTTCTTTGCTTGCCTATGTGGTAAAGAACATACTAAATCTCGTGGTTGACAAAACCACTAGTTTCGTAGTCGTGAAATCTAGCTCATCCGTTGTCCCACCTACAATGTAAACATAACTTGTTGTGCTCCTCATGTTGTCTACATCTCCAGCCATATTTGACACTAAATAACCACACAAAGTGGTGTCTAATCCAATGTAGCACAAAATTGTCCTCATGGTCCCTCTCAAATACAAAAGGATCCACTTTATTTCCTACCAATGATCTCTACATGGATCACTCATAAATCTACTCACCGCTTCCAGTGCATGGGCAATATCAGGCCTAGTGCACACCATGGAATACATCAAACTACCAACTATTGATGAACAAGGTACCTTGGACATTTGGTTTCTCTCCATCTCTGTCTTGGGACAATGCTCCTTTGATGACTTGAAATGGCCTGCCAAAGGAGTCCCAACTGGTTTAGCATCCTGCATATTAAACCTCTCCAAGACCTTCTTAATGTACTCTTCCTGAGATAAAGTCAGCTTCCGTTCCTTCCTATCTCGAGATATCCTCATACCAAGGATTTGTTTGGCTGCCCCCAAATCCTTCACAAGAAAAAGATTCACTTAGCTACTTCTTGATTACTTTTATTTCATGCATGTTTTTACCTCGTAACCAACATGTCATCCACATACAGACATAGGATAATATAACTACCATCCTAAAATTTATTTGTATACACATAATGGTCAAAATGAAATCTAATATAACCTTGCTCCATCATGAAGCTATCATATTTCTTATACCATTGTCGTGGAGCTTGTTTCAAGCCATACAAGCTCTTCTTCGGTTTGCACACTATCTCCTCTTTACCTTTGACCTCATAGCCCTCTCGGTTGCTACATATATAGTTCCACCTCCAAATCACCATGGAGAAATGTAGTTTTTACATCAAGATGCTCTAAGTGCAAGTCCTCTGCTGCAACTATTCCTATAACATTTCTAATAGAATTCATTTTTCCTACGGAGAAAAAAATCTCATCAAAATCTATACCTTTTTTTTTGTGCAAAGCCCTTGACCACCATCTAGGCCTTGTATCTTTTCTTGCCTCCTTCTTCCTCTTTGACTCTAAACACCCACTTGTTCGTAATGCTCTTTTACCTTAAGGTAGCTTCACCAAATCCTATGTCGGTTCTCCACGAGAGCTCGATGCTCCTCATCTATGGCTTGCTCCCACTTCTTCCGGCATCTACCTGCATTGCTTCATCAAAGCTCTCGGCTCTCCACTATCGGTGAGTAACAAATAATCAAGAGAATGAGAAAAACGTTCGTGTTCTCTTCTTACCTAGAAGACCTCCTCAATATAGGAGTATGGGGTTCCTGTTGAGGAGGTTCCTGAACTGATTCATGTGTGGCTTTTCCATCCGGAAGATCCTCTACCGCTGCATATTCTTTCTTGGATTCTTCCTTGTTTTCCTGCAATTGCTGCTTATACATGAATTTCTCATTAAAGACCACATCCCTAGATCAAATGATTTTCTTGTCCTTAATACTCCAACATTTATATCCAAAGTCATCACCACCATAACCAATGAAAGTACATTTTTCTGATTTAGCCTCTAGCTTGGTCCTATCATCCTTGTCTATATAAACAAACACCTCACATCCAAAGGCTCTACGAAATGAATAATCAACTTTCTTACCCTACCAAGCCTCCTCATGTATGCCTCCATCTAAGGAACTTGAGGGTCCTTTGTTTATCAAGTACATAGTTGTGCTCACCACTTCTGCCCAAAAAGAAAGAGGCGGTCCTGCATATAACCTCATGCTCCTAACATGTTCCATTATTGTTCTATTCATCCTTTTGACACCCCATTTTTCTGTGGAGTTCTTAGAACCATCTTTTTCCAGTGGATTCCATTCTTAGAAAAATAATCATCAAATTCATTTTTGCAATACTCCCCTCCATTATCTGACTGAGACATTTTATCTTAAGACCTATTTCATTCTCTACCAAGGCTTTCCATTTAACAAAAGTGTCAAATACATCATATTTGTTTCTAATACAATAAACCCAAAATTTCCTTGTTGCATCATCAATAAAAGTAACATAATAATTTGAACCCCAAGAGATGATACCTAAGTCGGCCCCCACACATCAGAGTGCACCAGTCTAACTTACTCTCTTTCTTTGTAGGTCCAACCTTGAGAAACCTTACTCACTTATGTTTCCCATATATGCAGTCCTCACAGAACTCCAAACTTGTTTCTATATATCTAGGAAAATCCTTCTTTATGATCTTCATGCCCTTATGGCTCATATGACCGAGCCTATAGTGCCACAATGTTGTATCTACTTCTGAAGCCACAAGATTACAAACATTAGTGCTATAAGTGGTTAAATACAAGGTTCCAACCTTCTTACCTCTTGCCACCACAAGATCACCCTTGGTAACCTTCAAGAGTCATTGTAAATATCACAATACAACCATCACTTCCCAACTGCCCTGCTGATATCAAATTTCGTCTTAATGTAGGCACATGTTTGACATCCTTCAATAGCCAAGTATTCCCATTATGCATCTTAACCTAAACAAAACCTTTTCTAAATATGCTACAAGGCTCATCATCACCAAGAAAAAAATGCCAAAATCTCCATGAACATAATCAACAAAATAATGCCTATGTGGATTAGCATGGAAAGAAGCCCTGAATCTAAAACCCAAGATTCAAGTAATATTGTGCAAAGAAATAATCAAAGCATCCTGACATACATTACCTGTTGCCACATTTGCCTCCTTGTTTTCTTCTTGTTGTTTCTTCTTGTCCTAAAGCTCCCAATAGTCCTTCTTTGCATGCCCAAACTTTTCACAATGCCAGCAGACTATCTTGCTTTTGGATTTTGACCTTTCCGATCCTTTGATTTGCCATGGTTTCCTCTATTCTTTTGTCTCCCTCTATTTTCCTTTGTCAAAGCATTACTCAAGTAGAAGATTCACCAGAGATTTTTCTTCACATTTCTCGCTTAGAATCAGCCCTACAACATCCTCAAACTTCAACTTTGAGTTAGCTAGAACCTAATTGCTTACCGCCATTACCAGGCTATTCTAACTCTCGGGAAAAGAGCATAGAACTAATAAAGCCCTAACTTCTTCATCAAATTCTATTATAACCGAAGCTAGCATATTTACAATCGTATTAAAATAATTTAAATGATCTGCTACTGAACCATTCTCAAACATCTTCATATTAAACAAATTTTTCATTAAAAATATCTTATTAGAGGCAGAGGGTTTTTCATACAACTTCCTAATGCATCCATCAGTTCTTTTGTAGTCTTTTCCTTTGAAACATTAAATAATACCGAAGATGCAAGACATAACTAGATTGTCCCAAGTGCCTTCCTATCTAGCAAATCCCATTCCACATCCATCATGCTTGAGGGTTTGTTCACCTTCTCAGATAGCAGAATATAAAGATCCTTCTGATAAAGGTAATCTTCCATCTGCATCTTCCAAAGACTGAAATTCTGCCCGTTGAATTTATCAACCTTGGATCTTCCATCGTTTTCCATAGCTCCCACTCAAGATAAAACTTTCCCTGTGATTAAAAACTTTAGCAAACCAAACCAGGCTCTAATACCAATTGTTAGGAAATAAGGGATAAAAAATCTGGAATAATCCCTCACAGAATCGCAACAGTAGAAACTAATATGCATAAAATATTACAGATCTCAAATAAAATTGTAGAATAAAATAACACAACACAAAGAGACAATATTTAATGTGGTTCACCCAATTTGGGCTACGTCCACCAAGAATCACTTGCTCAGATTTTATTACAAGCCATTGCTCTCTCAATACAATACCCAAATCTATTTGGAGCTATGCTCAACAAACTCTATAGAATTCACACCCAAATTCAAAACACATCTGCAATGTTACATTATACCTACCATATGCATAAAACCATATAAGTAGACAATTGCTTAAGTAGTTTTATAAAACCGTGGGTATTAAAACCATGGGCCAAAACCATCCCATAAACCTATGGGTCAAAAATCCCACCCATATGAGAAAATCATGTTTCCCAATATATTGGGCACGTTTTAAGGCCAAAAAAATAGGGGATGCACCGAACCCCCACTCGGAGCTTGGCCCAGCCTTCGAACCCTGGTGAGACAACTATGGAAAGTGTAAAATAATCTTAGTGTACACTCTTCAACACTTTCTCACATGAAAACAAGCTCCACAACCTAACAAATCCCTTTCCTTCCATCTTGGGGCATTTTTTATTATCCCCTATAGATATCTCAGAAATCCTTCCATTGTGGCCATCCAATCACCTAATTCTTTCAAAATGTTTCCCATGTAGATATTTCATGTATTCAAGTATTAGATTTTGATTTGTAATACATTGAGACAAAGACCCTTGTTTATGACAACTAGTAGCTTGTCCATCATGGAACTTATCCTATTCATATGTTTTGTCACCTTTACCTATTCAGAACCCTTAATTTTTGCATGTTGATGACTTTATACAACAACTAATATCTCATGCAAAATTCTTGAGGCCATTTACAAATTGGGAAAAGTGTTCTTTGGAACATTGAATTGCTTCGAGCATGAAGAACATCAATACAATCTTGCATTATCGTATTCAAATTAGTTATCATCTTCCTAGTGGCATCAATAATTGATGGGGGTTTGCATCCATGACTTCTTCCCCCGTGTGTGATTTCTTGGAAATCCTCAAAATTTCCTCCTCTATTTCCATGTAGATAGGAGTAGCTCCTTGGGAAAACTTCCTCTTTGTGACCCTCTTGAGGGTTCTTGTGGGAGTATCATACTTGAGTTTCACCTTTGGGTCTTCAAGTTGTGCCATTGCAAAAGCCATTGCTTTTTTCCCAGTAGGAGGAGTCCATGTTCCTTTTGGAGTAGTAGATGCAATTGTGGTTATGGAAGGCAATGTAGAAGAAGGATTTACCACTTATGGTAAGGTTGGTGGTTTTCAAGGAAACATTTAATGATCTTTAAAAGGTCCCAGAGGGGGCCAAGAGATGGCTCATGAAACTCTGAGTGACCATAAGATCCTAGAAAGAAGAAATGGGAATGAAAGAGGGAATTGGAAGGAGTGGCACATGCATGCCTAGTAATAAATTTTGGGAAACATATGGTGTGATAGGAGGAAGCAACATTAGATGAAGAGATTGGTTAGATTGGGGAGAAATTGAAGGAATGGTAAGGAAAGAAAGATAAGGCTGCATTGGTTCCTTCAACTTAGCATTAGAAGGTCTTCGACAAGAGTGTCTAGATGATGTTGGATCTGAAGAAGATACGTGTAGTCGGAGGATTGGAAGAATAAGTTAAAGAAGTAGAAGCAATCATTGTAGTAGCTACACTCATTGATTTCGATATGTTGTAGTAAAGAATTACAACATGTTGGGAAGAATTGATCGCAATGAATTGGGAAGTCAATGATAAAGTCATTGGTAATGAAAAAAGGAGAAGAAACAACTGAAGAAATGGGTGAATAAGAAGAAGGCATATGAATAAAAACCTCTACCAAAATAGAATCAAGAAGATAAGGAGAAATAATGGAAGTAGTAGAAATAGGGGAAGATAAAGGAGGAGTTTGAAAACCAATAGGATCCAATATCCCATGATCTCCTCCTACCTCATATTCATAAGAAGAACTAATAGAAATGAGAATACTACTAGTGAAAGGTCCTAGGGAAGATGGAATAAGAGAAGAAGAAACCATCCCTATAGAATTAGGAACTGAATAAGTATAAGGAAAAGGCAGGACATTAGAGTTACAATTTGCAACAATACTCATAAGAGAAATACTAAGAATAGGACTAGTTGTTTGTGTACTTTTGGTTGTCCCAAGCATACCTTGTAGGGATTTTCATTTGTATGTTTGGAGAAGGAGTAGAATGATAAGGACCAAATTTTCCTTTTGATGGAGGAGGCACACCAACAAGAAGCTTATTGAGATGACTTGGATCAATACCTTAGTCATCTAAATATTCTTCCTCTTCTTCCCTCTCTAGTTCTTTTCCGACATAACTTCCAATCCACTAACTCGGCCTATTACCCAATAGGTACATAACCGAATTTGAAATTTATCATATAAATGGCCACCACTTGATCATTGACCTCATCCTTATAAACCAAGTCATCCTTATAGGGTTGATGTTTGTAGTTGTAAGTTTCGAGAGAGTGTGCTTGTAGAGTTGTCTCATTCTTCCCGCCATGTCAAAAACCTTAGAGTATGATATTCTAAGTGGAATGGGGTCATGTGGGCTGCTACTCTCTTGGACTTTTTCCATTTAGTAAAACCATTTAATCTACTTGAGAAATCCATAGGAGGATAAGTAGAATGTTGATTATTTTGTTCCTTTTTCACATGAATGAGGTCATGGAAAAAAATGTTATACATCTCTTGCTCAGCTAGCTTTTCTAAAACATATATAGGTAATCTAAATGGGATAGAGAGAATCCTCTCTACTCTTATCACTTTGCATAACTGGGTTACCTTTGAAACTCTCCCCAATTTCTCAAAGAATTGATGATTCTTTGACTTACCCTTGGCATAGGGGTTTCATGAATGACATTGAAGATTACAAGGTAGTACTTATTATAGATCTCCTCCATGTTCTTCATGTAGTTATAAATGTGCATATTTCTAAAGACCTTAGGGATTATATGTTTGTATTGTGGTGATCAAATGGGGACTCCTTGAAATTTTTGGACTGCACACACAACATCAAACAAGTAAGACATCATATAGAAATTTTCCTTCTCCCTAGCACTCACAATATTATTGTAGAGGTTATAAGCTAGAACTCTATCTAGATTAGGTATCCTTTCATCATTGATGATCATGGCTAGCAAGGGTACCCAGATTTGATTGACATGCACAATATTTGGTGCTCCAAATAGTCTATTCATTAGGTCATTCCCACTCTCACTCCACATTTGAAAGATCTTATATTCATATTCTCTATGGAGAATTTGGACTTAAAACTAGTTGGGTCCTCTTCCCAATCTTTAAGCACACTCTTAAATTTAATGCTCTTTCCCCATTGTTCCATTGTTTCTTGATTGAACTAAATATTAGATGGAGGGAGATGGTAGTAAGCAACAATAGCATCTTTAGTTATATTACCAATTAAATTTCCTCCTTTGGATTTTAGAATTCCTCCTATACAACTTACATTATCATGCAATATGCCCCAAAGCAAATTGATACGAGGCGTTACCTCTAGTTTTCTAGCTGAAATATACAACCATATTTGTTGTAGACACAAAATCTATGCACTTGGGTACATTTCTAGGTCCTAAATCATACTAATGTATACATGATTCCTAAACAAGAAAACTAGTGGTTGACAACTCCTTTTGGAATTTTGATTGCTTTATCTCTTGCACTTTATTGGCTTTACACATCTTACAATTCTACCAACACTTGACTAATTTACCTTTTGATGGCCTTGGACACTAGTGCCTAGTTAGGATAGAAGCACCCAAGTACTCCTATCCCTCCTAGATGCTCCTGCCCCTATCTTTCTTCTTCTCACTCTTTTGGGTCCTTTTTTTCTTCTTGGTCACCTTTTAACACTTTGGGTTGGCCTTTTAGTTGTCAATTACAAAATTCAAACAAGGGAATCATATATATATTTAGTTACTTCTTTCAAATAAGGGGTCAAGCACTATAAGCATTATCTATCACCACCTAAGCTTGCACAAAGGCATAAGAGCACTAAAATAACATATCTAGCACATCCATACAAGGGTCAAAGGATGCATTAGTATGCATATGCTGCATAGGAGGGGAGTTTATTCTATTCCATAGCACACATTTTATATATTTGGGACAATCTAAATCTAGCCCGTTATCATCGTGTAACTTGCATAAGGAAAACTTAGGGCACGAGACATACATACACACACACACAGAGAAATACATGGAGTCTAATTTGTAGTGCGGTTGCTCGGTCATAATTTCACTCTTGGGTGACCGATTTCGAGGTCGGTCCAACTCCCCATTATGTATATTTTTATTAGATTTGATGTGGTTTATGGGCATGTGTAGGTAGTCATTTTTTTGTAGGTTATAGGTGCGATCGGTGATCTAACAACAAAACAGAGCAAAAGAGAGTGAAAATGAAGGTATTCTAACTAAAAAGACCGGGTTATGAGCATCGAGTAGTGACATGGCACCAGATCAGTCATTAGCGCACCTGGGGCACTCCTTCCCTTCCATGGGCTATTTTTCCCTGTGTATCCCAAAGTTTCCAAACAATCATCGAGCCATTACGATAATGTTCCAGCATTGTTCTAGAAGATACACAATCTTGATCCCTCTCAAATCACATGTAATTGGTTGAGTCATCTTCTTCCCTTCACTTGCTTAGGGTTTTACATCTTTGAATGCTTATTGCTTGCACATTATTATATTTAATCATCTGAATATCATTTGTTACAGTAAGTTACTATGAATTAAGGTTTAATTCAAATTAGATTAAATCATTTGGTGAACCCAACTCGTGATTGACCACTCGGATCCTTATTTTTCCTATTCTATCAGATTTGTCTTTCCCTAACCCCAAACCCTAGTTACATTAGGGTTCATATTTCCATCTATTATCTATCATACATCTAATATGCATAGTTCTTCCTAGGGTTTCATCCTTGGTCCTATCCTCTGGGTCACTTTCTAGGGCTCTTATTTCACAAATTACCTTTCATATCATGGCCTCTAAAGTTCCTCAAGTCTCCTTGTATTAATTAATTCAAAAGCACCCAATTTGCAAAGATGCTCTCACAAAATCTATACACACAATGTACCTCCTCGTGATACACCACTTTCACAAGTGCAATTTTCAATCATATCTCCGACCCCCTTATTAGTCATAATAACACAACCAATCAATCCATTTTCAAGTCAATTCAATCTTTACACCTTTTTTTCAAGATAAATTTCAAGCTATGGAAACCATGATTACATCCCTCACAACTAAAATCCAACATCTCAAGGATGCTTCTCATGCCCATGCTAGTTCTTCTTCTACACCTCATCTTGATCCCATGTCTACTACATGTGCTCATATAAGCGAGGTCAAGGTCTTACCACAACAAGCACCTCTCAAGTTTGATCGAAATGTTAGGCAACATGATATTCTCTTTGAGCTCTTTAATCACCAGTTAATCACCTTTCCACCTACTCATTACTACCCTCCTTATTGGCTTACAAAATATAAAGGTCACCCATTTTGCAATTATCATAGAATTAATGGACATCATGACAATGATTGTTATTATTTAGAATGAAGAATTGAGCAACTTGATCATTAAGGCTTTATTTCATTTACTACATAACATTTTACTACATGCTCATCTCTAATTACCAAACCCTAATGGGTTCCCAAATATGATCCTTCTATGTCTAGTGAGCATCACGCAATAGTCACTCATATTCCTTCTCTAGTAATGCAAGAGTCACCACAAGCCCCATCTAAGGCCAAACCATCAAAGGAAGAACAACCAATTCCCTTGCCACAAGTTGAGATCCCTCACTAACCTCCTAAAATTAAACTTATAATTCCTCCTTTTGATCCAAATAATGCCTATGTCGATGACTGGGACCCGGATGAAGCTTATGATGTCGATGAACCATTTGATATGTCAGATGAGCATTTGTGCACATTAGATTTCAATCCTAGTAATGTTGTTGACTTTGATTCTAATGTTGGTCATACCCTTGATTCTACCTACCATTGTGATGACCATAAATTTTCTCATGACACATTTCAACATCTACCACCATGGCATGGTATCTCTCACATCATCGATATCTCTCCATTACTCGAATAATTGGGGGCATCGAACTTCCCCCCATAGTCACACATTCTAATCAGTAGTTTCCTATCCATACTACTCACATACACACCTATACCTTACTTTTGCTTTGCACTTCAAGTCAATCTTTCTAGCAACACTTTCTCTTATCTACACTATGAGCACACCTTACTACATCTATCTATGCTTATGGCTTCCCTTTCCACTCCTATGTCACTCCATACATGCTTTTATCCTCATGCTTACTTATGGATCCTTCTATTCATGATACACATACTACTTTATATACATATGGTATACATCCTTTCGTTCACTATACATAATTTGTTTATTCTTTCTCACAATGATCACATCTATTTACCAACAACTTCTAATATACACACTTGGGGGCTTCAGACTTCCTCCCTCCTCACTTGCCTCTTATACCATTAATTCTTCCTATCTATACAACACAATGTTGTTACTACATACTCTACCTCACTACCCGATAACGCACTCATTCTCTACCATTCATACTTGACTATTAAGGACATAATTCCTAAATGAAACTCATGTCACACACATATGGTGGGGAAACCAGCTCCCCTCATATACACATATTGCATATCACAACACACCATCACATTCACATGGCATCTACCTATCTTGGTTGTATTTACTCTTGTTAGCTTATAATACTTACATGTTGCACTTTGTTTCCTATGCTAGTTGGATTCTTAGTATGTCATTATCTTTTTCTATACACACATACACATTCACATGGTATCTTGAGGTGAATGTAGGAACTTTTACATATTCTTACATGATGCATGATGCTCAACACCATTCTTTACCAGTCCCATTAAGGATCCTAGGGGCATCTACCTTTACTACTCTCCTACTACACATCACATGTCCTATAGTTACAATATTTACTACTTTTCGTTATTGTCACTTAATTTTCACTGATCTATACATGATTTGACATACTATTTATCTTTCTAACATGCTAATGGGTGCTTCATGTGTAGAATTTTCCTTGCAAGATTCTATACAACCATGGTTGTCTCTTATTGCTTGTTGACTATTGTTTGTAGGCTATGCCCTATGTCATACTTGATCATTGTTTGTTTATGGACACCGTAACTCTAATTGTCTTACGACATTGTGAGAGATGCCCCATGTATGCAACCTGATTTTTGTGGTCCCTATTCTCTTCATAATTGTTTGATACATTATATTCTATTGCATAATATCTCTTTTACACTAACACTTGTTTCTAGCTTATATTGTTTGCATGTGCCTTGGTTTCTACCATGCACATCCCTTACCCCTACAGGTATCCAATCTACGATATGCATATCAATTTTAGGTCCTCTTGTTTGGGCCGCATCCTCCTACATTCATCACATGCACCCCAAATGAGGGGGAATTGGGTGAACAAATTACCCTTCCAAAAACACAGAGCTCTAGAACAGAACAACACAATATAGAATTGGAAAAGTCACATAGTTAAAGAGTGGTCCAAAATCAGACTTGGATCAAAAACACGAAGCAAATGCTAGCACCCATTATCAGACAAGAAAAGTGGGTGTTTGTGTCCCACCTAGGTGCTAATGTCTTGGGGAAAAATAGAAAAAAATTCAGTTCAACACAGTCTCTAGCAAGTTAGAGTACGGATCTACAATATCATGTCTACACTTGTCTTCAGTTATAGAATTCAATTTACAATTTGGTTACAAATCGGGACATGCCAATTTGCAGTGACACTTATCATTTGAGAAGCATCATGGAAGGAGAGAAAAATATAACCTCTCTCCCCAACACTCTTCTCTTGGCGTGAGATCACCCAAAAACTCATCCTTGGCGTGAGATTTCCCAAAAACCTCACTCTTGGCGTGAGATCACCCAAAACCTCATCCTTAGCACAGAAGCTCAAATCCATGGCTCGACGCTTTCTTGGTTGGTAATTGATCACTCCCAACCCCATCCGGCAACATCTCTAAAGAAAACAAGACAAATTTCTATCCTATACTCTCTCATACATCAGGTGCACTCTTTCCTTAGCTATTACTTTCTACACACTTTTACTTACTTATACATATGTTACTTTGGTTTTCATATACGGGACTTTGACTACTCTCTTGCTCTTATTTTGCAGGTTCATCCCTACAAGCAACAAGAAGTAGCTCACATCAAAAACACAAGCTCCTACAACACGCTACTACTCATACCCTAGGGTCTACCTCCCTATCTTAGTTTTCATTATTCACATTGCAATCACTTCACGCTTCACATGGATACTTGTTCACTTGGCATAGATTAGAAGGTATGTATCTTCTATCTACTTTATGTTATCGAGTATTCAATGAACAATATAAAGTGGGGGGAAATGTATATAAAAAACATATGCACTTAGGTACATTTCTAGGTCCTAAAGAATACTAATGTATACATAATTCCTAAGCAAGAAAACTAGTGGTTGACAACTCCTTTTGGTCTTTTGGTTATTTTATCTCTTACACTTCTATGGCTTTACACATCTTACAGTTCTATCGACACTTGATTGATTTACCTTTTGATGGCCTCGACACTCAGCGCCCAGATGCTCCTGTCCCTCCTAGTCACTCATGTCCCTCTCTTTTTCTTCTTACTCTTTTGTGTCCTTTTCGCTTCTTGGTCACCTTTTAACACTTTGGTTCGGCCATTTAATTGTCAATTACAAAATTCAAATAAGGGAATCATATATATACTTAGTTGCTTCTTTAAAATCAAAGGTCCATGTACTATAAACATTATTTATCACCACCTAATCTTGCACAAAGGCACAAGAGCACTACAAAGTGCATATATAGCACATCCATACAAGGTTCAAGGGCTGCATTAGTCTGCATACACTGCATAGGAGGGATTTTATTCTATTCCATATCACATATTTTGCATATTCAGATTGTTAAACCAAACTCACATAAATAATAATGTGGGAAGTGTTGTTAGAACAATCCCCTTGAAAATAGGATCCATCTCTCTTATAAATTTGTATGAACTTTGTAAGAAAATTAATTCAATTAACAATGTATCTTTTAAATGTGTAGTTAAAATATATTATCAATAATTTGTGTTGAACATATTTGTATTGCGTAGATTTTGGTTTTTACAAGAAAAATATGACCAAATTTATTAAAAGAGGTATTACTAGTATCCTACAGTTGTAAGAATAAGATAATAAGCAAAAACTAATCCTAAACTAAGAGATCTAATGTCATTGAGTAGTAAGAATGTGTTGTAAATGAAATAACGTAATGGATAAGTATACGATACACTATCCTAGTCTAATATGTGATATATCAACATAGTGAATTTTATTAACATAATGGAAAGAGAATTATTAGACATCTTTAATATTGTAAAGATGTTGACACACTAACTCCCTTTAAGATCGGTAGCACATCATGAGGTAGTTTTCATGGGTGAATCACAAGAGGGATAGGTAAAAGACCTAAGTAAACCAAAGTTGAAGACTCTAAAGACTAAAGTAGGCCTATTGGTGACCCTCCTATTTTAATTCTCCTAGTAATTGCAATGTTCTAAGCTCCATTAAAACTCTAAACCACTTAAACCTTTAAAGGTAGATTGAGAGAGGAAGAAAAGCCTATACCTAATGATATATTAGAGAAATGACAATGACACCTATTTATAAGAGAATATAATTTGAAATCACTCTCTTAGCTAACAAAATCGACCATAGTATTTAACCAAGCGTGCTCACAACCAATTGCTTGTCTATAGAAAATTTTGTAGAATGCCTCAAAAGCCTTATTGATCATCACTAGCTTAGTATGGTCAAGTTGAATATGGGAACTCCATGGTTTATTTTTTTACTATTTCTTCCGAGTGGTCAAGTCAAACCTAGATTCACATGTGACTCCACAAGACAACTCCCCTATAACAGTGCCATCAACATACCACCCTTTAACATCGTAAAATTTTTACTCCTCCATCCTCATGAATGGGAACATTCTTCTCATCCCCAATCCTCATAAATTGGAACATTCTTTTTATCCCCATATCTCCACACACATATATATATCTATGAACACCAATTTTATCTTGAATATTGAACACACTTTACCTTGAGAATGCCTCAATATTGTTGCACATGCTTGTATTGCTAAATGTGAAAACTTATTATTCTCTTCCTAGAACTTATTGTAGACACCTAAATTCCATTTTTACAATCTTATTTCCAAACACACACAAATCACTCTCATTATTGCCAAATCCATTATAATTAGTTGTTTTCACTAATTAAATAATGTTGCTTACCAAATTATTCAATTAACACCACATTGTTGATTGTGTAACCCCTTTCACATTCAGGATGCCACTTTACAATGAATCGTAAGCCAAAATCCTCTTCAAAATAGATAATTAGCGATTATAAGCTAATTAAGCCTACGTTTTCCTTTATTTGGTCAATATTGTTGGGGTTAAACCATATAATAGTGTTTCACAGATCTATAATTAGATAAATCATACAAGAAATGAATGTGGAAATAATCCAGAAGATGAAATAAAACAAGAGAAAGATAACACCATATTTAACGTGGTTTACCCAGTGTGGGCTACATCCACCAAGAAATGGCCAATATTATTATTCAGTGCTTTATAGAGTAAATACAATGAATATTTAATGTCTTCCAACACCTCACAAGGTTTCCAATGCTTTTCCATCACTCAATTACTCTTTCTTGCTCACCAAGAAAACTAACATGCAAAACAATTGTTATTTTCTTCTCACATCTCCTCATGCAATGCATACATACATTTATATCTATTATGGGAAACTAAATATGCTTTTACAATCAACAAATCATCTTTAAATCAATATATTTATTCTAATTCTCCTTTAAAGAACAAAGCATCGTCGCACATGTGACCGATGTCGGTTCCTACCGACCGATGTTGGTCTCTTCTTAGTTGATGTCGGTTACCTTCTTATTGATGTCGGCTTTTCCTCTTGGTGATGTTGGTCATCAAAACCAACAACATGTAAAAGTAAGCTTCCTATGAAGCAATTAAGCTCCACACTCAACAATCTCCCACTTGGAGATCAATTGTTGCATTGTACTATGCATCACCATCCTTGGTTCCTTTTCCTTGGCTCATTTATTCCTCTTCAAGTCTCAAACTCGAAGACCAACATAAGTGGAGTGAAGCTCCAAATTCTCCCTTACCAATGGCTTCATTAGCATATCTGCAAGGTTCTCATCCATATGGATTTTCTCTAACTTCAGCTTGCCCATCCTCCAACACCTGCCGTATGAAGTGATACCTCAATTGAATGTGTTTCATTCTTGAATGAAATGTTGAGTTCTTTGTCAGATGAATCATGCTCTAACTATCACTGTATAATATGCAATCCTCTTACTCCTTACCCAACTCTTTCATGAACCTACTCATCCATATCATCTCCTTGCTAGATTTTGTAGCTACAACATACTCTACCTCTATAGTAGATAAATCCACAACCTTTTGCAATCTTGAAATCTAGCTAATTGTCGTTCCACCTACTGTGAAAACATATCCAATGGTGCTCCTCCTTCCATCCAAATCTCCAGCCATATCTGAATCAACATAGCCGTGTAAAGAATTATCTAACCCGTAGCATAACTCCATGTCGTATGTCCCTCTCAAATACCTGAGAATCCATTGGATTGTATTCCAATGTTCTTTACCTGGATTAGCCATAAACCTGCTCACAACTCCCACTACCTATGTAATTTATAATCTAGTACAAACCATGACATACATAACACTTCCTACCATTGAATAATAGGGAACATGTTCCATATAATTAACCTCCTCGTGTGATGAAGGACACTAATCTTTTCTCAATTTGAAGTGTCCAACCATAGGTGTACTAACAGGTTTTGAATTCTGCATGTTAAACCTTTCCAACACCTTATTGATATAAGCTTCTTGAGATAAATACAACCTCTTACTTTTCATGTCTCGGTGAATTTGCATGCCAAGGATTTTTTTGTAGCTCCCAAATCCTTCATTCTAAATGTGTGAGCTAACCTTTCTTTAAGATTACCAATGTCCTGCATACTAGATCCTATAATCAACATATCATCCACATACAAAGTAATAAAATAACATTACTCCCATTTTCAAGCTTCTTAAAATAAACACAAAGTTCAGATTCACATCTCATATAACCATGCTCATGCATAAAACTATCAAATCTCAAATACCATTGACTTGGAGCTTGCTTGATCCCATATAGGCTCTTTTTCAATCTATACACAAGTTTCTCCTTACCCTTGGCTTCATAACCAAGCGGTTCTACATATAAATCTCTTCCTCCAAATCACCATGAAGAAAAGTGGTCTTAACATCAAGTTGTTCTAAATGTAAATCTTTTTTGTTAACCAAACTTAGAATAGTACAAATATAATTCATTTTAACTAGAGGAGAAAAATCTCATCATACTTGCTTCGTGTAAATCTTCTTTACTACAAGCCTCTCCTTGTACCTTTTTAGTCCACCCTCTTCTTCATTGTAAACCCATTTTTTCTATAGATTTTTCTTACCTATTAGAAACTTGACCAAATCTTATCTACCTCGATTTTTTAGGATTCCATCTACTCATCTTGCCATGCTTGATACTCGTGGGTAAACCCATTTTTCTTCAAATTTTTCGGGTTACCTATTAAGTCAATAATAAATAAGAAAAGGACCAAATCTCTTTGGAGGTCTACTTACCCTCTGTGATTTTGTTGATTTGCAAGGATTCTCATCTACTCATGTTGCACCATGCTCCCACTACTCGTGGGTATCTACCACTGCATTGCTTCTTCAAATCTTTCGGTTTCCATCTATTTACTCACCTTAATTAATTAATTATCAAATGGGCTCCATGTGGACCCATTTGATAATTAGAATTTGGCATTATCTCACATATCTCAAAATTATTCAATTCATGGGTAATAATATACCCATCCGACACTCCACTCTTAATTTCAAAAATGGAATCTATTATCTCACCTACCCATTCAAATCATGTTCCCCACTCCACCTAATAAATTCAAACCATGGGCCCCGTGTGATCACATCATGTCTCTTAACCTAGGTTAATTTATCAAACCTCGGTTACTCATTAACCCCAATCTAACCTCACCTCCAAGTTATAAATATAAGGGACCAGAACCAAAAAAAGGAGGAAGAATCAGTATGAAATCTCTTGTATTGAAGTTTTTAGGAGAGGAGAAGAAAGTGCTTGATTAAGTTCTGCAAGTTTGAGGTCAAGGAAAACCTTTTCCATTGTTAGAAGTTAGAAGGTGAGGAGTGTGGGAGAAATATTTTCCATTGTTCATCATCTTGCCATCTTGATGCCCATTTCATCTCCATATCAGAGCACAAGCTAAGTCCCTCGTCATTTTAGTTACTTGTCATTTTGTATTTCATTATTTTTGCATGATATCTATTATTCATCATTTATTTTATATCTTTCTAGACATGGGGGTTGACATCCTCCAAGGGAGTTAACATCCTCTTGGAACCGGGAACATTATCTGAGAAACCCCCACATATTGTTATCTAATCACATTTGTTTCAGTTTTGTAGATCTATCTTCTTTTATCACATATCTATCTTCTTTGTGCCCGTAGATCCATATCACATATGAGGTCCTAAGCCCTCCATCATTTGAATTTTTTGGTGGCTTCCAGTATTGGATTTCACCCACATGAGAATGAGGTTTCTGTACAACATTTTGGCATGCCGGTGGGACCAGACTTTAGATCTGGTCATTTTTTTTGTTACTTTACTCATCTTGTCTAACTTGCTTGTTTGCAAAGTCTTAGTATTCATCTATCTCATTTTACGGTCAATTATGATCATCGATTTTGAATATTTTTGAAGGTTTTTTTTTTTTTTTTTTGATTTGAGTTCTACATCATGGGAAATCAATTTCATGAAATTAACCTTATTGTTTGGCTATGTTTTCAAGTTTGATTGTGTAATTTATTATTCTCCTAGTTGTCATCACATGATATATATTTTGTGAATATTTCATTTTTAAATCACTTTTTGCAAGGTTTAGTATTTATCTCTTTCAATGGTGTCATCTTTACATTCATTGGTTTTAGGTCCATCGGAGGTAAGTTTGTTCGGTTTTTTTGGCTTGTTATGTGGTCATTATAATTAGTATCCTAGTTTCATTTTTATTATTATTAATAATCATAATAATAATAATATTATTAAATAAATATAAAATTAAATTATAATAAAAAAAAAAATTTTTTTTATTATCCTAACTATCCTAAATCTACCCTCCCCTACCTAAAACCCCATTCACTCTCTACCCCCAACTCCCATCTCCCTCTCCACTCCACCCCCCCTCCCCACCTCCCACCTCAACCCTCACTCCCCATTCCTCCAACCTCCCATAACTTCTTTAGCCACTCCCTCCATCCATCTCCATCTCTAAAATCCTCTCACTCACCTCTCATCTTGACTCCCCTCCTCACTTCCATTCCATTCCCACTTGACCCACTCGACTCCATCCACCAACTCTCCCTCACTCTCTCACTCTCATCCTCCTCCCCAGCCTCCCCCATCTCTCCCAACCACTCTCCCCTCCCACTGCACTCTCTCTCTCTCATCTCTCCCAATCTCTCTCCCTCTAACTTCCTCACCTCATCCTCCACCCCCTCGCTTCTCTCCTCCCTGTCCCACAAACCTCCCCACCATTGACCTCTCTCCCTGACCTTTCTCTCCTCAACTCCTCTCACTTCCTCCCCTCTCCTCTCTCCTCTCCTCCATCTCCCCTCTCATTCCCTCTCCCTACCTCTGAGTTATCCTCTCTAACATCCTCAATCTCCCACATCCCATCCCTCCATTAGATCATTCCCATCACCATCTCCTCCTCTCTCCCTCTACTCTCCATTCACTCACCACCTCAACTCCTTTCCCACACTCTCTCTGGTAACTCTCTCCAGCCATCTCTCACCACCATTCAATTCTCATTGTTTCTCTTTCACATCCCATTCTGATCCATTCTCAACCACACTCAATTAAACATCTGATCTCTCATCATGATCCTCCTCTCACACTTCCTCCTTCACTCACTCTAATGCCAACCCATCTCCACACATCCAAATCTTCAACTCATCTTCCTAACTCTCCAATCTCTGCACCTCCCATTGATGGTCAATTGAATCTCATTATGGTAGAGGATGCACTTTATTCAAAACATCATCACATCCCACATAGCTTCTCAAGCTAAATTCACATTTATTACACTATTCACTTTCCTTTCTTCATTGACAATATTTTTTTTCTTATTGATTGACATTCATTCCAGTCAATATTTTCAAGCATTTCATCGTAGATGTTTGCATCGTCATATTGACATGCATGCCAATAATTCCATCTTTTCATCATTTGATAATGACAAGAATCTATAAGATAAGATTTCATCATCAATCTTGGTTTAGAAACTAACCTTGGAGGTATATTAATTTTTTACATTCTAGCTTTTCAAGATTGCATACACTTCATTATCATTTCATATATCATCATTCTTCGTATCCATCAACATTTACACCATCATCCATCACCACGACATTCACTTCATCATATATAGGTTCCAATAATTCTATTTGTTGGTTTGTCATCTTCCATAAAGTTTTTCTTACCTTAGCCACCTTCACATTTTTTTTCTTCAAATTCAAATAGCCCCATTTGTCATATCGGTCCCACTATTTTTATTAGTAAAAGTTTACATTTTTCAAATCATTTTTTTTCTTGTCCTCTCAAATCATCTATTAACATCCTAAAAGTCCACTCTCCCCACCCACTTTTCATCGTCGTTACCTCTTAAAATCTCACATTTTTTTTTTATATGGTTATTCTTATTTATAGTTCATTGTAAAGAAATGAAACAAAAACAAAATACACAATTAATGTCTTAATCATTTTATGTTATTATTATTTATCATAAATTAATTTCATTTAATAATTTTATTATCATAGTTCATCATTTATTAATATTTTTTATGTCACATATTCATAATTTTATTTTAATTATTTCATTTATTTATTTTATTTAGTTTAGTTTTATTTTATTTTATATTTATAAGTTTTCTTTACCTAATTGAATGTGAACGTTGAATTCCAACTTTTATTAATCCATTAGATTTAATTTTTTTTTTTTTTTTTTTAATTTTTTTTGTAAAAAAAAATATTTATTTATAAATATTTATTTACATTTATATTTTTTTTAATCATCATTAACTAATTACATTTTTTTTCTTTTTTAAATCTAGGGTAACATCTATGATACTTACAAACAAAAAATTACGTTGTCAAAGACAACCATTTAAATCAAACAAAAAATGCCAAAATCTCTTTTCAAAGACCCCTTTCAATTATAAATGGTGCAATTTTAGGGTACTTACTCGGATGATTCCCTGCCACCGAAAATTGCTTTCAAAATACGTCACTATCACATGCAATCAAATAAAAGGGAAAAAGTGTTCTCCAAGTTTTACTCATTTTTCCCTATTTTCTCTTTTTGCATTGTAATTTCCTTTTTCGAGTGATTGTCTGCATCGAACGTCACATTTCATTTTGGCTTAAAAAGAACCTTTCTTTTCTACATCCTACTTGCTCACATAGCTTAAATAGGGGTTTAACTCTCTGCATCACACACTTATCACACACAACCTAAAACTTCACAAACAAAATCAACACATCAAAACATTCCTTTCACTGGTTCACTGATTGGGATTTGAACACCCAACAGGAAACCATTTTAGACATTCCCTAGCCAAAACTACTGAAACCAACCTTAGAATGATCATTCCTTAGGCACCTTATTATCCATTTTTCTTTTCACATCTCTAATTAATCATGATGATAAAAAAATATGTTGCTTGATTTGTTTGTCAACAAAATTACATAAACAAATGTTTCTCTATTTCACACCTATTGTCACTCTCTCTCAAATCAAAACAAAACAACAATGTCCTCCACCCAATAAAATTACTTCCCTAATGATCTTTCCCAACAAGATTCTAAACTCAAAACCACACCTTCAGTTACCAACCCCCTAGTCTCCATGGCCTCGCTTCATGAGAACCATGTCATCCAAGATTGTCCCTATCTTAAAACTAATCCTCATATCCTCACCAAGCCAATCTTCCTAAACCAACCGCACCACCATCTCCCACTCCTCTAGAGACTCTTGGCCTCCTCCTAACCCCATATATGATTTCATATTTTTCAAAAATCCCCACAATCTCTCAATCCTCCCAATCTCCTCAATTGGTGGATCACATTCCACCCACATCCCTTTTTTCAATTCTATTTCATCCACTACTAATATGCCTGTCCAACCATCTCAACCTCTTCACACTTACATTCCTACCCATCGTATGCTCAACCATCTCAACCTCTTAACACACATATCCCCACTTATCATTTACCACAACAACCTACCCAACTTCAATGAACACATCATGTCCCTATTATTCAAAGTCATCCTATGCAACAATCTCAACCCATGACACATGTTAATCCTTACAAATAGTTTCCCCACACACTCACCGCACACCCACAAGTTTATCAACCACCTTATCAAATGATTCCCCCAACACTTACACATCCACAACCTTATCCACAAATTAGTTATCAAACTACTTTTCAAACCACACAACCAATCCAATCTCAACCTAACATCACATCAAATGATCCTATTCACGCTTTAATGAATCGATTGGCTAATTTAGAAACCGTTACCTTGGCACCTAAGGATACTTTATCCTATGAAAAATATGTAATGAACCGATTCATCCATCGGTTCCAATCAAACCCTACCCTCCTCATTGGAAACTTCCCCTGAGTTTACTAAGTTCAACAACAAGGAAGATCCCCAACAACATCTCTGTGCATTTAAACATGCATGTTGTCTTATTATGCATGATCATGATCTACTTACTTTCACACTTTCCCCATGTCTTTTTGTCGGTCCCATGTTGATTAGATGGTACAATATATCCCCAATATTCATATATTCTCTTTCACCAACTTGTGCAATTATTCTTAGAACACTTTTCTATCAATATTGCACACAAAACTACTATCACTGACCTATACACCATCCGATAGTTTGAAGATGAGCCCATCGCCGATTTTTCATCGCATGATGGCGTGGTGTTATAAACCAATTATCCTTCACTCTTCCACAAACCAAACTCATCAAACTCTTCTCACATTCATGTGCAAAACATATATCATCTACTTTACAAATCCAATCATTCTGAACCTTTGATGAAGCTTTCACAATGGCTCACAAAATTGAAACCCATGCCATTGAACAAGGTCATCTTAAACTAAAATCAACTAAACCTAAAGTTGAATCTACTAAACCATTCACACATAACAAAAATTTAAGGGTGTGGCCAACACTATGTGGTCATTAAACCCTCATCCACATCTATATCCAGCACATGGCCTCAACAATGAGTCCCTCAACCAACAATCAACTATACCCCCTTGGGAGAATCATATAGCTCCGTATTTGACAAGTTGATGACTGTAAACTCCATCCAACTTCCTCCCATATGACCCATGGACAATTCGCAAGCCAAGCCTATTTGGTATCATGAAGCCCACTATTGTAAATATCATCAAGTCAAAGGTCATGACATTGAGAAATGTCGTTCCTTCAAAGATCATGTCCAACAACTCATAAATCAAGGGGATATCCAAATCGATAGCTCCACTACTCAAACTTTACCTAATCAACCACCAACAAATCAAGCCACACCCTTTACATCTCAACTATCAAATGCTTATATGATTGACACCATCAATCAAGATCTCATCTTATCACCAACTCACATGTTCCTACCTTAGACATTATGCCCACTCCTTATGTGGAACTTGTCGTATCCACAACTATCACACCTATGTCAACTTTTTACTACTTGTCCTGAACCTACACCTTCTTCTACCCTTACCACATCTACATCAAATTTGACTATAACATCTACTTTATCCACTTGATCATACCCCAATCTACCACATTAGATTCATCCTTAGCACCTATTTCAGCCCCACTGATATCCACACATATCCCTACATCTCTCACACCTATTCCTTCACCCACATCTTCATCAAACACACCTATTACTACACCTACATTACTCACAACCATCCCAACTAAACTCATTTCTACTACATGTACCTTTACAACCCCACCACCTCGACATCAACCCCATTAGCAAACATATCATTCTTACCCCTCAAAACATTTATGAAACAACCATTCCCACCTACTTCTACACCCAAAAAATACTCCTGCATTTGTTGCATTACCCATAATGTCTACTCCATCGGTTATCACATCACCCACATCTCCAAATATCCCAAATATGCCTACATCCCTATCTATCCCACCTACCCCTATATCTATCATATCAAAAATCCACCTATCTCTACCTTGACATCTTTACCTATATCCTTGCCCATGGCCACATCACCCGGTCTATCCCAATACTCTTTACTTAATCCTTCTATCACAACGAACAAATCCTCTCGATCTACAACCCTATCAAAGATACCCTTTGAAACATCTATTGAACAAACACCTCCACCTAAATCAAATAAATATGGTTTACATTCTCCCTCTACAAAATCAACTCTTTCCATGCCAAAACCTAAACAATCCACATCTCACATAGATCTCATTAATCACATCATACAAACACCTATTTCTCCATTAACATCCTCATCTTGTTTTAGGACATTTTCTCCATTAATAACACACCACCATCATAGATCCTCTCGGTTGAGATTATTATCATCCTTGCTAAGAGTAAATCTTCTCGATTAAATTCTAAGGCTCATGGAAAACATCCCTGAAAGTCCCCTATGCATCCTCAAAAACATTCATATTTTTCCTCTTTTCAACAATCCAATGCCACAACATCTATTTTAGGATCAGTCCTTCCATCTACGACATCTCGCAATGATCAATCCACATCCAAACAATACAATCCTTCAACCAAATTTGATTTTTCTTCCAAAACACATAATTTACCCATCAATGTACATCCTCACCTAAATCCCAATCCAAACAATCCAATCCTCCAACCAAATTTGATTTATCTAATTCACCCATCCAATCTATATCAATACCTAAGTTCAAGCCAAAACATCATAAGAGTTATCTTCCTCATGACACTTGATTGGGTCCTACTACACAACATTTTTTGACATTTAGTTTGAATATCTGCCATCACACTTCCTCCCATTAAATCCTTTAATCCCTATGGTCCAAAGCCATCATGGTTCAATCCTAATTGCAGTTGCACTTATCATCATACCCGAGCCATGACATTGAACATTGTAAGGCATTTTGGACAATCATCCACAACCTTATTGAGAAAGATGATTTCCTCATTCAGGGAAATATCCTTCTCCATCTACATTTAATCCAATTGTATCCCATCCATTGAGTTTCCCATGATTCCTTCATCCACATCATCCCTTAACATCCCTCCTGCACATGACATTCCTCCTAAGGAAGGTCCTCCATTGTTCATCAATACCGCTTATCTTGCCAAGCACACTTGTGGTCTCCAACCATTTATCCCATCCAAATCTAAAACAATCTCATCTAAACTCTTTGACATCCTTTAACTCCTTCACATTTAATTCATTGGGGAGCAGCCTTCCTCTCCTTGAGTATATCATCCATACAACTCCCTTGTCACTAGGGGACTTCGCTCATTGACATTGTTTTGTTTACCTTCTTCACATTCATCCAATCTAAACTAATTTTGTCCAAATCCTCATCTCATTCTAAGTCCACCATTGTGGCCATTTTGTCCTTCTGTGAGGGACCATTTTTTTTTTCTTTTTCAAAGTCCACCCTTTGAGGGCCATTATTTGTCTCTTTTGGGGCACCATTTTTTCATCAAGTCCACCATTGTGGCCATATTTGTGTCTCTTTTGGGGCACCATCTATTTCATCAAGTCCACATTTGTGGCCATTTTTGTGGCCATATTTGTGTCTCTCTTGGGGCATCATTTATTTTCATCAAAATCCACCATTGTGGTCATATTTTTTGCTTCCTTAAGGACATAGTTTTATTTTCTTTTTCTATCACATCTAATCCTTTACAAACTATCATCTCATCTTGTCACAACTTAATGTCTTCCTCTCTTGGTGGTAAACCAAGAGACATAACCTCTTAATGCATTGCACTTGCAACTATCTATTGTTAGCATATCTACCAATGAGCACTTAGTTATATCCTTAGATCATTCCTCCATCCATTAGCCCCTTCCCCTTCATTTAATCATTGTAATGATATGAATTATGTGGCTCATAGCATTTTCCTTCATACTTTGATATGACCCCATAACCATTACATCCATCACCCTCTCATTCTCCTATTGCAATCATGCAAAAGGTCCAGGGGTGTCTCTTGTACATTCATTATCCCCTCCTAAGTGGTCTACTTAGCTATTCCCAACTCTCCCCCATGTGAAGCTAAAATTCATGTATGCAAAAGGAAAAATCAAAGTTATCAAAAAATAGACTGATCCCTCGAAGGATAGTTGTTCAAAAAAAAAAAGAAAAAAAAAAAAGAAAAGCATACAAATCAAAATCAAAGCAAAATCAAAAGAAATAGACCGATCCCTCGAAGGACGACTATCATATATATTATTCTTTCCATCCATATTATGTATAAAGTAGACCATACCCTCGAAGGATGGCTACTTTGTTATTATGGCATTTGGAAGGTTTCCCACATTGATCAACCTTCCTTTTATCAACATTCTTAGAAAGCTTCCCGCATAGATCAATTTTCTTCTATTATTGTTCTTCCCTTTCCCAGAGCTGGGGCATAGTTCTAAGGAACACCACCATTATGGAGATCCCTCTTCCCGCATACAAGTTACATCTCCAATCCCTTTGTCATGTCAACATTAGGATTATGAGAATCTTTCATCCATATTTCCCTCATGGTCTTTTGGTATAACTAACTATCGTTGGTTATGTGTTAACACCTGCTATTGGCTGCAAGTGCAATGCCTTGAGTGGTAACCTTTCTTGTTTATCTCAATCCAGTTCAAAAGCATAGTTTCCTATATGCCCTTACTACAACTATGTTTCATTCATCTCATCAAGATCATATCTTTTATCAAAATCACATCAAATTTCACACTATGAATTCTATATCTATCCATAATATCCATGAATGTGCTCACAAATACACTTTTCAGTTTGTGAATTCTACTTGATCACATTGTAGTTTGTGAATCCTACTTGAGGATCCTTCTCAAGGAAAGTTCATTATCCTACTGACTTCTTATCCCCAACATGTTCAACAATGTCTTTGATCCATTTCTCTTCGCTCCCCATTTCCACTCATCACCATTTGTCTCCACATCATCCTTCTCACCTTTTGTCCCCTTTCACCACGCCAGATATCTTACTTGCCTTTCCTCTTGAGTTTCCCTTTCACTCTTCCACTTTTAGTTTGACAATCTTACTTAACCATCCATACAACCAGAGAATCTTAGTTAAGGTATATCTTCTTCCTTGGATCCTCCCCTGTAGAAGCTTCTCCACCATTTCCTCTTTCAATGGATGACAATCACCACCACAAACATCTTTCCGCTCCTCCTTTTTCACTTAACACTCTTACATCATCACTCCCACCACGTGGGCATCCCAATTAAGGATTTCCCTTACACTCTCCATCTACACTGCATATGTTCCTCCATCCACTCATGTCACACTCCTTTGTTTCCTTGTTATCACCTTGATATCACCTCCTTTCATCTCTTGTTCCATTTTGGTATACACCGCTCAATCTTTTCATCATTATTCTTCTTCTTGGCTTGGTGATCCTACTTAACCATCCCCGTCGCATGGAAATCTTACTTAAGAGTCCCTCTTAAGAATGGTTTTCCATCTGACCCTTCCACATCCCATCATATCTTCCTCATCTTTTCTGTCTCCCACCTCTCATCATACTCATCTACTCCAACCAACCATTCCACACATGTATCCAATACAATGTTGTCTTTCTCCTTCCATATCGTCACTATTGGTTTGGTGATCTTACTTAACTCCTCTTGCATGGCATGGTGATCTTACTTAAGAGTCCCTCTTAAGCATGATCTATCATCCTGCACTCACCCACCACTCCACATTCTCACCATCTACATTTTCTCGTCATTCCCCATCATCACATCCTCTCACCTCCTCTTCCATTCTCACAAACACCACTTCCTACTTGCCCCCTTTTCATCTCCATCATCCCTCACTTGGTAATCTTACTTAACCATTTCTTCCCCATTCATTTGTGTCTTGTTTCTTCATCTTTCTCTCATTCATTCTCATCCACACATCCTCCTCTCCTGCCTTCATCTTCACACACATCGTTATCCCTCCTTTCTTTACTCTTTCCACTCCATCTTCTAGAATTCTCCCACATATCTACCCCCATATTTACCCGTCATTGTCATTGATCATCTCCTAACATTATTTCATCATCATCTTCTATTTCCATGCTAATAATTATTGGTGGACTTCTCCTAAAAATCACTCATCCCCATTTGCATAGCTTGGATCCTTTCTCTTTGACCTCCTCCATTCTATCTTCATTCCTTCCTTCCTCTATGTCCTCTTGATCATTATCGGGGACTTCTCCTAACGTCCCTTCATTGGTGTTCCCCCTTCCATTCCTCATTTACTTTCCCCCTCTTCTCACCTTTTGTCCCATCCTTCCCTACTGATCATTATCGGTGGATTTCTCCTAACATCCATTCGCTGGCATTGCCTCTCCTATCCCTTCCTCTCTTTTTCTTCGCCACCTCTCCATCTTTCATTCTTCCTTGCCAATTTCTTCACTATCTTCATCATACACCCTCTCTCTATTTTCTCATCATCAACTTATCCTCATCTCACGCATCTCCGCATCTTTTCCAATCTGTGTCATTCCTCCCCTCCAGCTTCTCTTTACGTTCCTTATGCTTCTCACTCTTTATCAAATATCTCCATTCTTGGTTCCCTTCCTTTTGCATAATTTTCTTTGTTGTCCTCTCCTCCTTTTTGATCCTCATCTTATTTCACTTCCTCTATATCATCTTCTTCCCCATTTTACCTTGCACTTCCTTCTTACTTCCCCATCGATAACCTGACTCTTCAATGTTGTCCCATATTTTTTTATCATCCCACCATCCACATGCATTTCCATGCGGTCAATTCCATATTCTTTGCCTTGGATTTCCTCACTATGATCTGGTTCCTTCAATTTTCTTTTCTCTATCATCTCTTTCATTTTTCATTACCTCTCTACCTTCCTCTGCTTCACCCTCCTTCATGCCTTTCATTTTAAATAACTCTCTCCCTTTTTCATAATTTCACCCTCTGCTCTATCATTTTCTTATCTTCTCCTTGTTTTTCCTTCATCATTTCCCCCTTCCTCTATAATCCTTCTTTGTTATCTTCTTCCTCCCCTTTCATTCCTTCTTTTCTCCTCCTCCATCTTCGTCCCTCTATTCCATACCCCTGTCACCTTCACCTTGACCTTTCTTTCTCTTCTCATAATCAACCACTCCTCCTTTCCATTCCCTTTTCTCTTTCTCATTACATCCTTCACCACATCCCTCACACCTAGCATTCACAATCAATTCTGATGTTTCTCTGTTTATGTACCACCATCGATCCATTTCATTACCATTCTCATTCTTCTCTCTGCAACATTGACCTCTTCTCTTTTTGAGAACCCTGTCACATATTTTATCTTTCATCAGTCCTCTCATAGGGGCATCATCATATCCATTTCTAAGAATCTCTTCCCATCTTCCTTTGACATTTTTTTCTTGGAGGATACTAGAACGACCATCACCTATCTGATCTTGTTCTCTTCCATGAATGTTTTCTCTACTTTTTTTTTTCACAAAAGTATCTTGACTCCTTTTCCTATTTGTCAAAGAAGGGACTGCTTTCTTTTTTCTTCACCCCATTATTCATCTACCTTCAACTGCAAACCTTTCTTAAGAAACATGTATTCAACATCCTATTTAACACCCTCTTGGGGCATTTTATCCAATCTGTTCTTCATATCCACATTCGTGGCCATACTCATTCCCCCGGGATATTTTATTTCAACATCCATCTTCCATTATGTCATTTTTGTGTCCTATGTTGGGGCACCTTTTCATCCTTGTACTTTTCCATGCATATAACTCACTTTTTTCCTTTCATGTGCCCTGTGTTGGGGCATCATTATTTTCATCCTCGTCCCTTTTGTGGATGCATGATTTTTTCACTGATTCCTCACATACAAAGGATTTCGCATACCTTTCGCATTCATTTGTGCATATTTTGATGTTTTCCTATGACCCATTGGTCATCATGGTTTACATCCATACTGCAGTAATGGTCTTCACCCACTCACTGGTCCGTAGAACATTGTCTGTCTCCGTTGAGACCACAATTTTCCTCTACCGATGTGATATTGGAGTCACCGCCATATTTTTCATTATTATTGTGATCCTTTTTCACCTAGGGCATCTTGCCTTTGGTCATGTTTTTATTCATCCCCATCCCTTTTACGGACACATATTTCATCCAACCCTTTTTTTTTTTGTCTCGTGGCTTGCTATCGCAAACCACTCAACAAAAAGGGAAAATGTAGACACCAATTTTTGGTGTAACTCTCTCTCCTTCATCATCGCATTTATTCTCTTCATGCAACTTTCCTCACTTTTATTTTTCTTAAATTTGAGTAAATTCCATCTATTTACTCACCCTTAATTAATTAATTATCAAATGGGCTCCATGTGGACCCATTTGATAATTAGAATTTGGCATTATCTCACATATCTCAAAATTATTCAATTCATGGGTAATAATATACCCATCCGACACTCCACTCTTAATTTCAAAAATGGAATCTATTATCTCACCTACCCATTCAAATCATGTTCCCCACTCCACCTAATAAATTCAAACCATGGGCCCCCATGTGATCACATCATGTCTCTTAACCCGGGTTAATTTATCAAACCCTAGTTACTCATTAACCCCAATCTAACCTCACCTCCAAGTTATAAATAAGGGACCATAACCAAAAGGAGGAAGAAGAAAAATGAGTATGAAATCTCTACTTATTGAAGTTTTTAGAGAGGAGAAGAAAGAGCTTGATTAAGTTCTATGCAAGTTTGAGGTCAAGGAAAACCTTTTCCATTGTTAGAAGTTAGAGGTGAGGAGTGTGGGAGAAATATTTTCCATTGTTCATCATCTTTCCATCCTGATGCCCATTTCATCTCCATATCAGAGCACAAGCTAAGTCCCCTCATCATTTCAGTTACTTGTCATTTTTTATTTCATTATTTTTACATGATATCTATTGTTCATCATTTATTGCTATCTTTCTAGACACGGGGTTGACATCTTCTCTCTTGGAAGGGAGTTAATATCCTGTTATGGAACATATATATTCAATTTTTTAGATCTAGGAAACCCCGCATATTGTTATCTAATAAGTACATTATTGTATCCACCGCTTTTGCCCAAAATTTCAAAGGAAATCCAACATGTATATTCATACTTCTAAAGCACGTTCCATGATTGTTCGTTCATTCTTTTTACAACTCCATTCTCTTGTGGAGTTCTAGGAACTGTTCTTTCTCTCCGTATTCCATTCTCTAAACAATAATCATTGAAAGCCTTGTTGCAGTACTCACCACCATTGTCAGATCTAAAGCACTTCAATTTTAAGTTTGTTTCATTTTCCACAAGGGCTTCCCACCTTTTAAGTCTCAAAAACATCATATTTACGTTTTATACAATATATCCATACCTTCCTTATGGCATCATCAATGAAAGTCACATAATATTGAGATCCTCCAATAAAAGCTACCTGAGTTGGTCCTCACACATCTGAGTGTACAAGCTCTAATTTTTTCTCCTTCTTTGTTGACCCAACCTTGAGAAATCTCACTCTCTTCTGGTTTCCAAATATGCAATGCTCACAAAATTCAAGATCTGATTGTTTCAAATCGATAGCTTACCCTTAGCCTTTAAGATCTACATTCCTTTTTCACTCATATGGCCTAGCTGATTATGCCACATGGTTGCATCTAAATGTAGTAGATAGCAAGAGAAAAGGAATCAAGTAACATAGGTAGACAGATATAAATTTTCTACCTTCTTACCTCTTACCACAACAAGAGATCCCTTAATAACCTTCCAAGAGTCGGTTGTAAATGTAACCACACATCCGATTCACCTAGTTGCCCCCAGATATTATATTTCTTTTGAGGCTTGGCACATACCTCACATCCTTCAATGCCCATGGATTTTCATTCTACAACTTTAGATGAACATCACCTTTACCGATAATATTGCATGGCTCATCATCTCCTAAAAAAACTTGTCCAAAATCACCTTGAACATAATTTCGAAATAACCTTTATTAGGGTAGCATGGAAAGAAGCTCAAGAATCTAAAACCCAAGATTCTAATTTATTATCCAAGGAGAGAATAAGAGCATATTATTTTACCTCACTTGCAACATTTTCCTCGTTACCTTTGTCGATGTACTCTCTTTATTTTTCTTAGACCAACACTCATTTACGTGTCCTCTCTTTCCACAAGTCCAAGAAAGTAAATCTTTGTACTGGATCTAGATCTACCATGTCTTAACTTTGATCTCCCATTCTTCTTGCTCTTTGATGATCTCTCCTTAGATCTTCCCCTACTTTCTATAGTTAAAGCATTTCCAAATGATGTTTCTCCTGAGATTTTTCGTGTATTTCCTCATTAAGTATTACACTAACCACATCATCAAATTTCAAACATTTAGAAGCAGTCGTTGTAATACTAACAACCATTACCAAGTTATCCCAACTATCTGGAAAAGAGCATGAGAATAAAAGTGCTTTCACTTCATCATCAAATGAAATTTTTACCAATTTTAATTGATTTACAATAGACCGGAAATCATTCAAATGATTAGATACATATCCACCTTCTTGCATCTTAGAATTAAACAATTTTTTCATCAAATAAACCTTATTCAAAGCACTAGGAGTTTCATACAAATTTGCTAAAGATTTCATCAACTCTATCGTGGTTTTTGCATCTGTAAAATTCGAAGCCACTGATGCTTTGCTAAGCTCAATCTCATAGATCCCAAAGCCTTTTAATCAAGAACTAGACATTCTTCATCAGTCATCATGTCTAGTTTTCCATGCTCATCCAACGGTAAGTATAGATCCTTCTGATACAAATAATCCTCCACCTACATCTTCCATAGTTGATGATTATGATTATCAAATTTCTCTACTCATTATTTACTATCTTTTGCCATTGCTCTAATCCCACTCAATCAAAAAACCCTCTATGAGTAAATCTTTTCAACACACAAAACCTCCAAACAAATATTTGATACCAGTTGTTGGGGTTAAACCATATAATACAGTGTTGCATAGATCTATAATTAGATAAATCATACAAGCAATGAATGTGGAAATAACCAGAAGATGAAATAAAACAAGAGAAAGATAACACCAAATTTAATGTGGTTCACCCAGTGTGGGATACATCCACCAAGAAATGGCCAATATTATTATTCAGTGCTTTACAGAGGAAATACAATGAATATTTGTTGTCTTCCAACACCTCACATGGTGTTCAATGTTTTTCCCTCACTCAGCTACTCTTTCTTTCTCACCAAGAAAAATAACATGCAAAACAATTGCTATTTTCTTCTCTCATACCCTCATACAATGCATACATGCATATATATCTATTCTAGGAAACTAACTATGCTTTTACAATCAATAAATCATCTTTAAAGCAAGATATTTATTCTAATTCTCGTTTAAAGAAAAAAGCATCGTCACATAGGTGACCGATGTCGATTCTTGCCTGACCAATGTTGGTCACTTCTTAACCAATGTCGGATACCTTCTAATCGATGTTGGTCACTATCAAAACCAACAACATGTAAAAGCAAGCTTCATATGAAGCAATTAAGTTCCACACTCAACAAATATGCCCTAGTATTGACTCAAACCTCTCTTCCAACCACTCACAATCACCCCATTCACCTCTACAACACCTCAACAAACTTCAAAATCTTATCCTAGCCTTCTAGTTGACCCTAAGCGGTCGATTAAGGCTCCATACCTCTTAATCACTTGGTAATTCACTAATTGTGATTAGCAAGGCCTAATCATGATTAACAATTCTAATCTAATTTGGGGCTTTTAGTCCCACATGCACCAAAATACAAGTTTCTCCCAAAAGGAAAACTATAAAAAGAGTGCACCTCATTCCTTTATACTTTACACCATGCTTTGATTTGCATCTCATATAATACATATGATTCATAGTCAAGTTCAAACCCTTGCCTAAAACCTTCAACAAGGTTAGTAGATGAATAATCTAAAGTGACTTAACAAGTCATTTGGAGAGGTCATTTCACCATTGTTTGGAGTAGCAACCATAACCATTTGATTGCCCTCTTAGGTCTATTTAGGCCCATGTTAGGTAATTCAAGCATATTAGTAGGCATGTTTAATTAGATCTTGCATTGTTTTCATACTAGTTAAGCATTCCCTTTAGCTTCTATCTTAATGTTACATTCCTAGACTTAGAATCCTTAGCTATTAGGTGGCAATGGTGTTAGCCTTCCTTGATTAGCTTTGTTATTTGCTTTGTAAAATTTTAGGGTGCTTTCATTTGGCATGCCCGGTGGGACCATACCCCATTGCATTCAATTTTTAAAGCTTTTTAACTTAGTTTCAAAGTTTTTCATTTTAAGTTTTAGATTAGTTTCAAGTTTCCTAGATTAATTTCAAGTTTTCTAGTTTACTTTCAAGCTTTCTAGAGTACTTTCAAGCTTTTTAGATTAGTTTCTCAAGCTTTTAGATTAATTTCAAAGTTTTAGAGTAATTTTCAAAGTTTTATAGATCAATTTCCATTTTTTGAAAGTTTTTTCAACTAGATTAGTGGTAGAAGTTTTGTTTTCATGTTTTTGCAAGATATAAGGAGGCGAAGCCTTGTCAAAATTGACCCAAAATCCCAAAGATTGGACCATAGTCATGCATGGCGCCCCTCTTTCATTTTTCACATAGTCAATGATGCATAAGCGCTTCCAAACAGCACATGCACTCTAAGTCATGCACAGGGAATGTTTTCACTCATAACCAAAAATTTAGTGTATGAAAGGGTGCTCACATTCATGCACAAGTGCCACTCTATCATTTTTCACACAATCAATGATGCATGGGAACTTTCTGTGAGGCACAGGTGCTCTCATTCATGCACAGGGAATTTTTTCACTCATAACCAAAAATTCAGTGTATGCAAGGGCGCTCACAGTCATGTACAAGTGCATTTTTCCTGTAGGTGGTCCAAAATCGGGTTTTTGAGCATATTTCTTAAAAAATGTCCAATATTTGGGATTTTGGGTCAATTTTGACAGGATTCACCTCCTTATATCTTGAAAATGCATGCTAACATAAGCGCGTAAGCACCCATGCTGCTGTGATCAAAATTTATAAAATGTAAAATGCATGCCAACACAGCACCCAAGCACCCATGTTGCATGCCAACACAGCGCCAAGCGCACATGCTACTGATCAAAAATTTAAAAAATGTAAAATACATGCCAACACACGGGGACCTGGCGCCCATGCTGTAAGAAAAAAATGTAAAATGCAAAATGCATGCCAACACAGTGCTCAAGCGCCCATGCTACGATAAAAATTCAAAAAAATACAAAATCCATTCTAACACAAGCGCTCAAGCGCCCATGCTACAGTCAAAAATTCAAAAAAATGCAAAATGCATGCCAACACAAGCACCTAAGCACCCATGCTACAAGAAAAATTGCAAAATGCACAAATGCTTGCCAACATAGGGCGCTCAGATGCCCATGTTGTAACAACATAGGCACACCCCCATTTGCCCTAATTTAGCCCAAAAACATGTTGTTTCTCCGCGTGAGCTCCTTTTCCTTCCGCGGTGTGTTTCTCGTCCCCGAAGTGCCACAAAGCTGTTGTATCTCTTCTAAAAGTCTTCTAACACTTGTCGCTTGCTTCCCTAAATGACCTTTTCTACTACTCGGGGCATTTTTGCCTTACGGTCACTTGTAACGTTGTCTCTCAAACTTGTTATTTCCTCCATAATATTTCCTTCCGTAAAAATTTAAAATTTGAAACAATAAAAAAATTTCAAAAAAATTAATAAAATCCAAAAATTGTAAAATTTATTTTTTTAAAAATTAGTAAACAACGTGCATACTGATTAAGCTTTGTATCACTTGCATTGTACTCAAACAACAAAATTGGTCCTACAAAACCATCTTTCGACTTTCTTTCTTATTCTTGTCTCAAACGACTCGCAGATCATTGTGATCTAACTCCATTAACAAAAGCTCGGCTACATGTTTTTGTCGGTACTCCTGCAACAATGAGTTGTCGAGACTATGTCATAGCACATGAAATTTTTACATGGGACTAATTGTATCCTTTGTTATTCCCCTTGCATGTGTCATTACTTAGGTCACCATTTTTAACCCTTGTCATTACAACACGAACATTCAGAATTACTGACTTGATAACAAAAACATCGGCAACTGTGTATCGACACATTGTTTGTTTGATGCAAGCGTGATTGTACTAGTTTCTTTGTTAGGTTAGTTGGTTTATTTTCTCGTATTGCATTGCATTGTGTATGTTTCATTGAGTTAGGTATCGTTTTAATCTCTCGTAAATTGCATTACATTTTGTATGTTGTATGGAGTTACGTAGTAATGGAAAAATGTTGGTAATTTACCTTTTCATGTTATCTTACATTCTTGTTTATTTCAATAAAGGTCGATCGATGATGCGCAGACCTAGGGGAAAAATGATATAAAAAAGTTGCTTATTGAAAGGTTGGATGCAAAGATTGGGCTTGTCCTATATTCTCCATTAATCATTTCTTATCACTTATCATTTATTACCATCACTAATTTTTCTTCTAAAAACTCACTGGGAAGTAAAACCACATTTATTCCTATCCTTATTCCTTCTAAATACCTGAGGGTTTTGCACCCATTCTAACATATTTTCTTCTATCCATTTCAATCATATTTTTGATCGTCGATTGACTTCTTCTATCACCCCATCAACACTCAAGGGGGTATCCTTCATCCTACTAATTTTTCTTCAAAAATTTACTTTTTTATGCTTGTCTACTATATTTGAAGAGAATTCACTTACTTCACCTCAAACAGGGGCAAATGTAGACACCTAAATTCCGCTTTTGCAATCTTATTGCCAAACGCACACAAATCACTCTCATTCTTGCCAAATCTGTTATAATTAGTGGTTTTCACTAATTAACTAATGTTCCTTACCAAATTATCCAATTAACACCACGTTGTTGATTATGTAACCCCTTTCACATTCAAGATGCCACTTTACGATGAATCGTAAGCCAAAATCCTCTTCAAAACAAACAATTAGTGATTATAAGCTAATTAAGCCTATTTTGCCCTTGATTTGGTCAATATGCCCTAGTATTGACTCAAACCCCTCTTCCAACCACTCAAAATCACCCCATTCACCTCCACAACGTCTCAGCAAGCTTCAAAAGCTTATCCTAGCCTTCTAGTTGACTCTAAGCGGTCAATTAAGGCTCCATACCTCTTAATAACTTAGTAATTCACTAATTGTTATTAGCAATGCCTAATCATGATTATCAATTCTAATCTAATTTGGAGCTTTTAGTCCCACATGCAACACAAGAAAACTTTCTCCCAAAAGGAAAACTATAAAAAGAGTGAACCTCATTCCTTTATACTTTACACCATGCTTTGATTTACATCTCATATAATACATATGATTCATAGTCAAGTTCAAACCCTTGTCTTAAACCTTCAATAAGGTTAGTAGATGAATAATCTAAAGTGACTTAACAAGCCATTTGTAGAGGTCATTTCACCATTGTTTAGAGTAGCAACCATAACCATCTAATTTCCCTCTTAGGTCTATTTAGGCCCATATTAGGTAATTCAAGCATATTAGTAGGCATGTTTAATTAGATCTTGTTAGGTTGTGGAGCCTATTTTCATGTGTGAAAGTGTTGAAGATTGTACACTAAGAGTATTGTACACTTTTCATGTATCCTCACCGAGGTTCGGGCCGGTCCCCGAGTGGGAGTCTGGGCGCGGCCCATTTCAGTGATAGGAATTTGAGGGCGCAGCCTGGAAAAAACTTTTTGGGCGTAAATTTTTGTTGGCCTCGAAAAAACACACCCAACATATCGGGAAATGTGCTCTTCTCATATGGGCGAGATTTTTGACCCATAGGTTTTTGGGCTGGTTTTAGCCCATGGTTTTGATACCCATGGTATTGTAAAACTGCTTAAGTAGTTGCCTACTTATATGGTTTTATGCATATGGTAAGAAAAAAATGAAAAACATTGCAGATGTGCTTTGAATTTGGCTGTGAAGTCTGTAGAGTTTGTTGAGCATAGCTCTAAACGGATCTCAGGTATTGTATTGAGAGAGCGGTGGCTTGTAATAAAATCTGAGCAAGTGATTCTTGGTGGACGTAGCCCAAATTAGGTGAACCATGTTAAATATTGTCTCTTTGTGCTACGTTATTTTATTCTACAATTTTATTTGGGATATGTAATAATTTCGCATATTAGTTTCTTTTATTGCGATTCTCGTGAGGGATTATTCCGCATATTTTATCCCTTATTTCCTAACAATTGGTATCGAGCTGGTTTGGTTTCTTTGAAGTGTTGAATCACGGGGAAAGTTTTATCTTGAGTGGGAGCTATGGCGAGATGATGGAAGATCTAGGGTTGATAAATTCAACGGGTAGAATTTCAAGTCTTTGGAAGATGTAGATGGAAGATTACCTTTATCAGAAGGATCTTTATACTCCGCTGTCTGAGAAGGTGAACAAACCCTCGAGCATGACAGATGTGGAATGGGATTTGCTAGATAGGAAGGCACTTGGGACAATCCAGTTGTGTCTTGTATCTTTGGTATTATTTAATGTTTCAAAAGAAAAGACTACAAAAGAACTGATGGATGCATTAGGGAAGTTGTATGAAAAACCCTCTGCCTCTAATAAGATATTTTTAATGAAAAAGTTGTTTAATATGAAGATGTCTGAGAATGGTTCAGTAGCAGATCATCTAAATGATTTTAATACGGTTGTAAATATGCTAGCTTCGGTTACAATAGAATTTGATGAAGAAGTTAGGGCTTTATTAGTTATGTGCTCTTTACTTGAGAGTTGGAATAGCCTGGTAATGGCGGTAAGAAACTCGGTTCTGCTAACTCAAAGTTGAAGTTTGAGGATGTTGTAGGGGTGATTCTAAGCGAGGAAATGCGAAGAAAAAGCTCTGGTGAATCTTCTACTTCAGGGAATGCTTTGACAGTGGAAACTAGAGGGAGACAGAAGAATAGAGGAAACCATGGAAAATCAAAGGATCGAGCAAGGTAAAAATCCAAAAGCAAGATAGTATCGGCACTTGTGGAAGTCTCGGGCATGCAAAGAATGACTATTGGGAGCTTCGGGACAAGAAGAAACAACAGGAAGAAAACAAGGAGGCAAATGTGGCAATGGGTAATGTATGTCAAGATGCTTTGATTCTTTCTTTGCATAATATTATTGAATCTTGGGTTTTAGATTCAGGGGCTTCTTTCCATGCTTCTCCACATAGGCATTATTTTGTTGATTATGTTCAAGGAGATTTTGGGCATGTTTTTCTTGGTGATGATGAGCCTTGTAGCATTGTTGGAAAAGGTTCTGTTCAGGTTAAGATGCAGAATGGGAATACTTAGCTATTAAAGGATGTTAGACATGTGCCTACATTAAGATGAAATTTGATATCGGCAGGGCAGTTGGGAAGTGATGGTTGTATTGTGATATTTACAGTGGACTCTTGGAAGGTTACTAAGGGTGCTCTTGTGGTGGCAAGAGGTAGTAAGGTTGGAACCTTGTATTTAACCACTTATAGCACTAATGTTTGTAATCTTGTGGCTTCAGAAGTAGATACAACATTGTGGCACTATAGGCTCGGTCATATGAGCCATAAGGGCATGGAGATCATAAAGAAGGATTTGCCTGGATATACAAAAACAAGTTTGGAGTTCTGTGAGAACTACATATATGGGAAACAAAACGAGTAAGGTTTCTCAAGGTTGGACCTACAAAGAAAGAGAGTAAGTTAGAGCTGGTGCATTTTGATGTGTGGGGGTCGGCTCAGGTATCATCTCTTGGGGGTTCAAGTTATTATGTTACTTTTATTGATGATGCAACAAGGAAAGTTTGGGTTTATTGTATTAGAAACAAATATGATGTATTTGACACTTTTGTTAAATGGAAAGCCTTGGTAGAGAATGAAACAGGTCTTAAGCTAAAATGTCTCAAGTCAGATAATGGAGGGGAGTATTGCAACAATGAATTTGATGATTATTGTTCTAAGAATGGAATCCGCAAGCAAAAGATGGTTCAGGAACTCCGCAGCAAAATGGGGTATCAGAAAGGATGAACAGAATAATAATGGAACGTGCTAGGAGCATGAGGATACATGCAGGACTACCTCTTTCTTTTTGGGCAGAAGTGGTGAGCACAGTTGTGTACTTGATAAACAGAGGACCCTCAAGTGCCTTGGATGGAGGCATACCTGAGGAGGCTTGGTATGGTAAGAAAGTTGATTATTCATTTCTTAGAGTCTTTGGATGTGAGGTGTTTGTTCATATAGACAAGGATGATAGGACCAAGCTAGAGGCTAAATCAGAAAAATGCACTTTCATTGGTTATGGTGGTGATGACTTTGGATATAAATGTTGGAGTATTAAGGACAAGAAAATCATTCGATCTAGGGATGTGGTCTTTAATGAGAAAGTCGTGTATAAGCAGCAGTTGTAGGAAAACAGGAAGAATCCAAGAAAGAATATGTAGTGGTAGAGGATCTTCCGGATGGGAAAGTGACACATGAATCAGTTCAAGAATCCCCTCAACAGGAACCCCAAAATCCTATATTGAGGAGGTCTTCTAGGGTAAGAAGAGAACATGAAATATTTTCTCCTTCTCTTTATTATTTATTACTCACTGATAGTGGAGAGCCAGAGAGCTTTGATGAAGCAATGCAGGTAGATGCTAGGAAGAAGTGGGAGCAAGCCATGGATGAGGAGCATCAGGCTCTCATGGAGAACCAGACATGGGAGAAGGAAAAAGAGCATTATAGAACAAGTGGGTGTTCAGAGTCAAAGAGGAAGAAGGAGGCAAGAAAAGATACAAGGCCTGGTTGGTGGTCAAGGGGTTGTACAGAAAAAAGGTATAGATTTTGATGAGATTTTTTCTCATGTAGTAAAAATGACTTCTATTAGAACTGTTCTAGGAATAGTTGTAGCAAAAGACTTGCACTTAGAACAACTTGATGTAAAGACTGCATTTCTCCATGGTGATTTGGAGGAGGAACTATATATGCAGCAACCAGAGGGCTATGAGGTCAAAGGTAAAGAGGAGATGGTGTGCAAACTGAAGAAGAGCTTGTATGGCTTGAAACAAGCTCCATGTCAATGGTATAAGAAATTTGATAGCTTCATGATGGAGCAAGGTTATATTAGATGCCATTCTGACCATTGCGTGTATACAAATAAATTTGAGGATGGCAGTTATATTATCCTTTGTTTGTATGTGGATGACATGTTGGTTGCAGGTAAAAACATGCAGGAAATAAAAGTACTCAAGAAGTAGCTAAGTGAATCCTTTGCTATGAAGGATTTGGGGGCAGCCAAACAAATCCTTGGTATGAGGATATCTCGGGATAGGAAGGAACGGAAGCTGACTTTATCTCAGGAAGAGTACATTAAGAAAGTCTTGGAGAGGTTTAATATGTAGGATGCTAAACCGGTTGGGACTCCTTTGGTAAGCCATTTCAAGTTATCAAAGGAGCAGTGTCCCAAGACAAAGTAGGAGAGAAACCAAATGTCCAAGGTACCTTACTCATCAACGGTTGGCAGTTTGATGTATGCCATGGTGTGCACTAGGCCTGATATTGCCCATGCAGTGGGAGTGGTGAGTAGATTTATGAGTGATCCAGCAGAGATCACTGGTAGGCAATAAAGTGGATCCTTCGGTATTTGCGAGGGACCATGGGGATAGTTTTGTGCTACTAGTGGATCAAACACCACTTTGTGTGGTTATGTAGATTCAGATATGGCTGGAGATGTAGACAACAGGAGGAGTACAACAAAGTTCTATTTACACTTGTAGGTGGAACAACAAAGTAAGCTAGATTTCACGACTACAGAATTTGGTGGCTTTGTCAACCACGGAGGCTGAGTATTTTGTTACCACAGAGGAAAGCAAAGAAATGATTTGGTTACAACAATTGCTTGAGGAGTTAGGGCATAAGCAGGAGGAAGGAAAGCTATATAGTGATAGTTAGAGTGTTATACACCTAGCTAAGAACTCTGCTTTCCACTCTAGGATGAAGCATATACAGTTGAGGTACCATTTCATCAGGACAGATTTGGAGGAAGAGAAGTTGAAGTTGGAGAAGATTCATACCAATCAGAATCCTGCAGACATGATGACCAAGGTGGTCACAAGGGAAAAACTGAAGCTATTTTCAGCTTTGGTTGGTCTTCATAGAAACTAGTGAAGGGTTGAGAAGCTTGCTCAGAGGAAAACTAGTCTCCAAGTGGGAGATTGTTAGGTTATGGAGCCTATTTTCATGTGTGAAAGTGTTGAAGACTGTACACTTTTCATGTATCCTCGCAGGGTTCGGGGCCGAGTTGGGTCTCGAGTGGGGGTTCGAGGGGCGGCCCCAGTAATGAGGGTTCGGGGCGTAGCCCTCGAAAAAAAAATTTTTAGGCGTAAATTATTTTTTTGGCCTCAAAAAAACGCACCCAACATATCGGGAAATGTGCTCTTCTCATATGGGATGGATTTTTGACCCATAGGTTTTTGGGCTGGTTTTGGCCCATGGTTTTGATACCCACGGTATTATAAAACCGCTTAGCAAGGTTGCCTACTTATATGGTTTTATGCATATGGTAAGAAAAAAATGAAAAACATTACGAGATGTGCTTTGAATTTGGTGTGAATTCTATAGAGTTTGTTGAGCATAGCTCTAAATGGATCTAGGTATTGTATTGAGAGAGCGGTGGCTTGTAATAAAATCGAGCAAGTGATTCTTGGTGGATGTAGCCTAAATTGGGTGAACCACATTAAATACTGTCTCTCTTTGTGTCGCGTTATTTTATTCGCAATTTTATTTGAGATTTGTAATAATTTCGCATATTAGTTTCTCTTGTCACATTGCGATTACGTGAGGGATTATTCCGCATATTTTATCCATTATTTCCTAATGAGATCTTGCATTGGTTTCATACTAGTTAAGCATTCCCTTTAGCTTCTATCTTAATGTTACATTCCTAGACTTAGAATCCTTAGCTATTAGGTGGAAATGGTGTTAGCCTTCCTTGATTAGCTTTGTTATTTGCTTTGTAAAAGTTTAGGGTGCTTTCAATTATAATTATAAATACACCAAACCTACAAGGGTTTATAACCAATTGCTTCTCGATAAAAAAAAAATTGATGAAAAAGATCTTATAAATTATATTAAATGCAACACGATACAAGATTCTTTCAAAAATAGTGGGTGATATGAGAGCACACCTCAAAACCCACAATCACACTAGGTCTTGCCTAGAGAAACAACAAAACAATGCCAAACAACAAATAAATATGAGGAACACCAAAAACAAAGTCACCTAACACCGAAGCAGAACAAGAAACATGAGGCTCAAAGTGCCCCTTCTTCTCCTTAGATCGCGTGACAATAGTCTACAACCCCCTGTTGGGAGCCAATTCCAGCCGAAGGATCAAAGAAAGGGCTATCCTAGCTCGGGGTCGAATCAGAAGACTCAGATACATGTGACCGCTTGGCACCACCGCCAACAAGGGGAATCTCAACATTCATATCTTCTAAATTTTTGGGGTGAGAACATTCTTTGACTTCCGGTACTAAAAATGGCTACCAGCCTTTAGGCAGCAAGAGAAACCCCTTTGTTATTCTTTTGTTTATTCTGATTGAGTGATAGCAAGAAAGCTTCATGAAGGTGCCCAATGTGATGGAAAAACTGCATCGAAAGGTTGTGTTCTCATAATTGAGAGTTTGAATCCACTTGAAGTCATCATGGATTAACTCCAACTTGTCCGGAAGACCTTTGCTGAAATCCACCTCAATGCATATACGAGCATAAGTGAACAACCCTTGCTTAGACTGCTCATCATCCATCTTGATGAATCGACCAAGAGAATCACCAATAGCAAGACAAACTACAGGGTGCCAAAAGGGGAGAGGAAGATTGGGGAGGTGAACCCAAACCAAAATTTTTGAAACTACCATAGTAGAAGGATCAAAATCCAAAAACCATGGAGTAATAAAAAGACCAGCCCTACCCCAGAACCAAGGACCCTCATTAATAATCCGTTGACACTTTGTAGGAGAGAAGAAACGAACAATAAAAATCCCTTTGCACATAACTAAATCTCATAGTCACTAGTCCAAGTAGAAAATATCCATTTGTGTAAATCTTCGATTTGGGCCAAAAACCATTAAATCAACAAATAAGGGCGGAATCTTGGAGGGCCGAAATAGATTCAATTACCTTTGAACAGGGAATAGTAATCACGGGAGTAACTTCTGTCTTTTCCACAATGTATGGCGACCCAACAGTAGATGCATTCTTCCTCGGATAAACAGCGGTGGTCGCCTGGGAAGGATTTATGTGCAAGTACCTGAGCTTTGAGATTTGTCGTCGCCACCAAATCCGAACCGCCCCTGCCTCCCGATTTTCCAAGCTTATCCTCCCATCGGCACCACTACCACCATTCCCATCCCCTCCAGCGTGCGGTGTGTGCCAAGGACTCGAGCAACGACGGTGGTTAGGTCACGAAGGAGCAGTGTCGGTTGGGGCTTGGGAGAGGCAACGTTTTCCTTTTTGTCTTCGGCATAGTCACTTTCGTTCTAGACTAACTTTTTCTTAAAAATTACCACATGGGAAGAATTTGAATATCCGAATCGAAAATTTTGAACAATACCTCGAAAGACCTTTTCAATATTTGTCATTCACTTGATATATGGTCTAGTTAAATATGGAAACGCTATAATTTCTTTATTTATTATGTTTTCCACGAGTGGTTAGGTCAAACCTAAATCAACAGTGACAACTCTCCTATAACAATACTAACTATGATACTATTCATATTATTGTAAGTTGTTTATCATAGTTTTTGTGTTGACATGTGATTACAAAATTTAAAAATATGTTTGATATATGTTTGCTATACATATATGTTACCCCTAAGAGAAATATTTTGCAAGCTAATTACCGTGTTGTGTTAAATTGTGATTTTATATTTTGTAGTAGATAGTTGCAATTAGAAAACACTATGATGATGGTGTTGCTGAAAGGACAATAATTTTTGTTGGTGAGAAGATGTGTGACTGTATATGGTAAAATATTATTTTTGCAAGGACTGACGGCTTTTTACGCCGAAGGCATTTCTTGTAGTGAAACAAAGCCTCCATAAATTGTCAGAGTCTGTAAAATCAACAATTGTGAGCTGCAGTTCAGTACATATACATTGATTAAATTAATCAGCACCGTTTATCTGATTTTCATTGCGTTCTTTTTCCCTGTTAGTCTTCAGCCAAGCCAGCGTGGCGTAACAGTCAATATAGCGTGTTTGTCTTCTAGCCTGTAGCCCCCAATGTCACCACCACTGGTTTCGATCAGGGAAGAGCATGCAGAAGCCCCCGTTGTGAAAGAATGCTCGAATTTTTGCATGATAATATGTTGGCATCTGTCCGCATGCATTTACATGTCCCTATGTGCATATAATAATATGTGGACTCAACTCTCCAATGGAAATCATTGCCTCTTGTTTTGTGAACTGGCACCAGTTTTAGAGACCTGGGAGGATGGTTCTCTGCCTTTGGATGAACAACGTCATTGCTGCAACTTTGATTGTCTTCTTCTTTTGGTATGTATTTTTGAAAATTTACTAATCTCATCTTTGAGTTGTTTATCCAAGGCTTTGAAGGTTTTGAACATCATCAGGAGGGACTCTGCTTCCAACTCTGTGCCCACGACATCTAAAATCTAGTGACTATATTTATATGATATATTCATTTAATCATGTTCCCTAATTTGAAATGGTGCCCCCGTCCTTGTATATATACCTTCCGGTGGCCATATTTATGTATAATATGGTTGTATCCTTATTCATGGTGTCCTTACCTTTACCTACATCTTCTGGTGGCTATATTTCTTAGTTGTCCTCTTATCTGAAATGGGGTCCCTATCCCTGCACTTGTATGCCTACCCACGAGTCTCCAGGTGAGTCTCAGCCTTCTGACAAACTCTAAACAGATGGAAGTGGAGTTGAAGTCCACCCAACCATTGTCCGTAATTATCCAAGTAGAAAACCCGGCCATTACAGTATATTGATTTGCTAGCTACTGTTTGTCAACATGTTTGATGTTATCAACCTGATATCTAAGATTTCCTACTCCATTATTTTTTGGAGGGAGGTAATTTCTTGTCTGGATTGGTGCAATCAAAAGGTATAAAAGATAGAAACATGAAATTTGATCAGGTTGAAATCCTTGCAAGTCTGAAATGTCAGTTGGATCTGCTGAATTTCCCCGATGATTTACCACTTAAGCTCATCCCATTCAACAATTCATAAATCAGGATTGTCTCTATGCTTCTTTTGCATTATTTTTTAGAGAAGTTGCTATTTTAAGGTCAATTGATCAAATATTATCTCTGAAGATATGAAAGGTGAGACATGCGTCGTATCTTTTACCCCTGATATCATGAAGCCCTTTTAGTTTTTTAGTTTGCATTCTCATGTTCTGCTAACAAATCAGAGGTAACAAGTAAAGTGTATTGTGTTTGAATCTAATAGATGAACATTTAAAAGGCCACTTAATATTTCTATGTTTTAACTAGGATTTGTTTTTTTAGTTTGCATTCTCATGTTCTTATGGGTATTCCTCCATTTCTTTAATTTTTTATTATCAGTTATTATGTATTTTTATTTCTCAAAATTAATTATATTACCAACCCAACACTCTTTTCTTATAGATCAAAAGATGTACTATTTTATTACAATAACATTTTACATTAATTTAAACAATTTTTTGATATATGCTTATGCCCATCAAATCTATTTTTTTATAGAGAAAGTTTTTAAAAATACATTTAAAAAATACACGGTACATTAAGTACATAATTTCTCTCTTATGGCCATCTGGCCATTTATTAGGTACGATTAATTTTCGACGGTTGTTCTTGCATTACCTACTTCCTTGTAATTGCTCCAACTAAAAATTTAAAAGAGGCCTGCAAAGTTTTACAAGAAACTATAATCCCAAACAATTGTTCGCTTCAATAGTACTTTTAAAGCACTCCTTATATTATTTTATATCTCGAAAAACACTCACCCTACGTCTATTGAACACAAATTTTCTCCTTCGTTCGATAGCCATTACTGTCATGTCGCTATTCAAGGGTAGACTTTCTCATTTGTCCCCAAATCCACTTTCCTCTCCCTTACACTTCTCCACCCTCAAATCCTTTATCTTAGTCCCTCTTCTTCTCCCGTCATTTATCTCCCTCCAATTTGACTTCGTCAATTAATACCGTTCGGCATTTCCAGCATTTCCATCATACATTAATAGCAATAATTCAAAAGATTCAACGCATAGAGTATTTGGGTGTAGAGCAATATATTAACATATTTTTAATTAAGTGTCCGAATTATTTTTAAGGATATACTCTATTTGGGTGTAAATAATATTTTTAATGAAGTGTGTAAAATTTGAAGTACAATAAATTGGTATATTTTTAATGAACAGACGATTCCAAAATTTAAAAAAGTTTATTGAAACCAGATGCCATTGATTATGCACTTAAAGTTGGAAAGGTGAGTTCAGGAGAGGCTAAATGGGTTTTGTAGCTGTTGATGTGGGTGTGCTTTTTTGTTTAAATAACACCTCATGAACAACCAAACACGATTTCAGATTATTACAGTTTGTGAGATTCCATGAAATATAATATTACAGTTTGTGAGCACAATACACAAATACCAAAACAGTGGATAATTAAGTAGACGAATTTTTTTCCTTTCGAAACAAATTTAATAAGCGGGCTTCGAATATATACATATGATCACAACAATACAACTATATACAGCACTTGATTCATCTGCCAACAACAAAGGAAAAACTTGACTGAACATAATCAAAAATAGATGTCATGTCTGAGAACTGCTCTGGTTCAACTTACTCTTCATGGGGAAGCTTTTTGGTTATTAATATTATCCTCAGTACCCTTATTATCCTTGTCTATTGAATCTTCATGTGAACTGGTATTCTTGGCACTATCATGATGCTGCTGCTGCTCCCTTCATTTCCACCTATCTTTGTTATGCTCTGAGGATTCCTGATAACTTCTTTACCACTCTTATCACTCTTGATGAGATACTTGGGCTTGTCCTGGGTGGCCTTGAAGGTCCTAGATCTTATCCTCTTGTCCTTGGTTAGTCTCTCCACAACATGGCCCCTCGCCTCTCCCCTCCTATATCTCCATGCTACATAATCTCCAGGCTTAAGATCTACTTGTATTCCTTCCTTCCCACTTTGCACAGCAGCCATTTCTGAACCTAAACAAAACAATGCACCTTCCCTGGGTAATTAGATAATAACTTGCACAATCTTTGTAATAAGTAAGGGTGGTGGTATTAACGGGGTATAATTCTGCACTTGGACGCAAGCATGGCAGCTGTTAAAGCCACAGGTGGTGCAAGGCAAATATGTTGTAATGGATGGCATGCTAAAGCCACGTTTCAATGCTCGTGTCAAAGAGTGGCAGTGCAGACTACACACCTGGCAATTGTGGCTGTTTTGCATACCGACTTAAAAGGTTAGGGAGGATTTTTACATTCAAACCTTAAAATTAGAGCCTTATTGTGTTGCTTTCTTAAAAGACTTAAACCTAATTGTTTTGCTTTCTTAAGACTTGAAACCATAATCCAAACGGTATGTAAAATATGATGGCAATTGGCAGGTAATAATACTAGCGGTAGCTCCTCATGCTGAAAGTCTACGCCAGAGTTATTAAGATTATTATTGATGATGTAATGAGTTGTTATGGTGATCGGTGGATATCTAGTGTTTGTGTGTTTTTGTTTGGCTTAAAAAGTGGGAAATTATTGAATTGAGGAATCTGTTTAAGTTGGGATTGATTATGTGCATTGTTTCTATTTGTTTTTTTGGGTTTATGATTAATATCAATTGTTGTTTTATCTAGAATTAACCCCTAAGATTTATGGATTGTTAATGCTTAGGCTATCTTTATGTGTAGTTGGTGGTTGCATCTTGTTATTGGGGAAACAATATAAATGTTAGGTAAGCATTATATCATACGGGGCTTGTATATTTCCTAAAATCAATATCTATGTAGAATAGCAAAAGGGACGATTATAACCACAACCGTACATTATGGAAATGACTTAGCTACGAGTTAGGTTAACCGAGTTGGCTTGGATCCATAAATTAGCAATTAACATAGCTTCTTCGTCTTCCAAAATAAGTACTATACTTTCAAGTTGCATGTCAGTAATGTTGCTTAATTTTCTTGGGTAATTATGTTATACTTTGTTTAATGCAATTGGAATGTTCAATGCCATCATTTTTTGCTTATTATGTAGGGTTGCTAAAGCATTAACAACATGCAAATGTGTAGAATTAGTAAAGGATTCTTCTTCTATCTAGGGGAGATGAATGAAGGCATCCTGGACATCAGGAGGTTCTAGTCTTCTTTTGTAGCTATTGCATTCCTAACATTGAGTAGTAGGTTTTTAAATTGATTTGAATGTTGTTAGTGCGTTGTTGTTAGAAGTTTATGCTTAAAGTTATAATTATTTTTAATTGAATTCGTGTTCATGCCTAAAAGAACCATTGACATACAAGGGGGTATCTTTAATTGGAGTAAATTATTATGATAGATTGTCCTCCGAATTGTTTGACTTTACAAGCAAGGAATGTTTCTTGTAGTCGAGGATTTATGTGCTAGAAATTTCGATCCTATGAAGCTCATTTCATCAATTAGAATAGATTCAATTGTTACATTTCCTCTTGGAAAGTACTAAGCACTTACCCTCTAAGAGGTGTTATACGCTATAGGAATATGAAGCATGATTGGATAGTAGTTGCATTGATATATTAAATGGTGTTATACATTTGGGAGCTAGATGTTTGATTCTACCTATTAAGTAGGATTTTCATGTTCCTGTTGTGCCTTAGATTATCATTTGTATTGGAGCTGTATTGTTGTTTGTTGATGCATATTGTATAATTATTTACAAGGCACTCATTTTCTCAACAGACAGACTATATACTGCTTCTTGCAGTCACATTTATGATTTGCGAGGTTGCATTATAGGTGTGGGTTGATTCTATGAAAGTTTTTGACGACCTTGGTGTGATCTCAAGTATGGTGCTAATCAAAATCATGTCAACCAAGCATATCCAAGTTCACATATTTCAAAGGCTCTTGTTGGGTGCAACCATGATATAAGAGTCCTCATTCCTCCAATTTTAGTAATCCTACTTTGGGCATGTCATTCCCGAGAACTTTTTGTATTAGATTTGTATGTGCGGTTAGGTGGTTCTTAGTTGGCATGTCGGTGGTTGGTACGTCTTTAGTAGTTATGTCTAGTTAAAGGATATAACTTTTGTGCTTGTATTGATTTCAATTGTAATATTTCATAATGATTTATACACTAAGAGTTCATTGAAGCATAAATCTTCATACGATGGAAAACCAATAGTGGGGATGATAGTATTTAGAGGGAACACCCTAACAATTTCTTTCTTTAGTCTTTGTTTCCACTAATCTATCTTTTGTCGTTTGTCATAGGACCAAGATAGGGTTGTTTCTATTAAAAAGATGACATCTAAATAGGTAGGGCACATCATGTACATGTCAACAAATAACGATATTGTGTATGTATGCATGTGCGAATGAAATAGATGAAAGTAAACTAAGGATTCAACACCAAGTAAATCCTAATCTATTTCAATAAGCAAATACATCATGATAAAGCATATGAAAGGAAATTAACTAACTTGCACAAATATTAACAACATCAATGCAAACCTCCCTTTGTTGTGTGGATGTGCTTTGAGATGTGGGTATTCCTTACGAGCTGAGGGTAAGCCACGAATGGTCTTAGATCAAGGAGCTTGGTAAAGGAAGAGATCTCCTCAAAATGGCCCAAAAGCCATGTTTGATTCTTCTCTTACTACTTCAACAAGTAGGGAGTTTCTCACTTTTGGAAAGCCTTCCAATAATAGAAATGCTCTTATGAGAAATGAGTGTGTATGTCTTACAAGGACATGGTGTGTTTTGGGAAGGAGGTACTAGGTTGCTTTTATAGCTTTCCTCTTTGGGAGAAATATAACTTCTAGTGAATGTGGGATAATGGAGATGTAGAATTAGGAGTGGATAAGCATGATTAGAGGTAATTAATTAGGATTAACAACCTATGGGAGTTATAGGAGGTTTAATTAATCACTGGGATTAAGTAATAGGGCAAGATTAGCTTGTAGAAGCTATTTAGAGAAAATGTAGAGGGGAATTAGTGGAATTAAAGGAGTTTGAGAGCAAGATTTAATTAATAAAAGGTTTTATTAATTAAACCCAAGACTATGAAAGGGCAATTAATTAATTAAAAGGGGATTATAACTAACGAAGCGACGTTAATTGGCATCCAAGATGGGGTAAAATAGCTAATTATTGGAAGCTGCTAATTATATTGTGATGACATGAAAGAGGGAAATTAGTGCAATTTTAGTGTTAAAATTGCGTGGTGAAAAGCAAGTGTCTATAGTGTCGGCCACTAGCTCATTTTGTAAAATGCACTTATAGATTTTTTCCCGTCGATAGTTTAACAAATGGGTGATTACACGCTAACAAAGTTAATTTAAGTAGCATATGACATGTTTCATGTACACTTGTGTGTCGATCAACTATTGTTTCTAAAAGGAGTTTGTTGTATGCAAATGTAATTATATTTTCAAGAGTTGTGTTCTCATATACCCTAATCAATATGTTGTGATACTTTCTAAGTTTTCTCAACATTGGATGCATACTTTGTGATGTATTAGCATAGCATGTTGAGATACCACCTGGTTGGCGATACCAATATTTTTCGTTCATTTGCGAGCATAGTTGAATTGTGTATGTTGAGTCGATCATCATTACAAGTTGGTGTGTAAAGTGGTTCTTCATGTGTATTCAAGCACAATGTGGAGATGCTTTGTATAGCCAATGTGATTTCTACCTACATTTTGAGCCTTTCCATGTTGTATATATATCCCTTCAAGTACATTTAGTGTGTTGTTGTACACACGATTCATAATCTTGCTATAATATGTTCTACAAATGATTCCAAATATTGTTGGGGTACTAAGTAGACAAGGATCATTTGTGGTCGATTAGTACATACGAGTGTCGATTACAAAATTTTCTCTTGGGTTCCATGTAGTGATGTAGTAGTCGAAGAAGGATTTAGAAACTTGTACATCGTGAGCATTGTCCTAGTTCAAGGCATTCATGTATGGTTTGCCTTCTAGCCATAGGGAACCATGAATGTGTGTCGAGCCTCTATGTTTCCACTTGAACTGTTCAAGAAAAGTATGTTAGCAATGGGTAGTTAAAGTGAGAAAGAGAGTTTTGTAAGGTATGTGAAAGTACATGTCTTGGTATTTTTTCCATTGTAGGTACAATTTTATAATATTTCTTCCTAAAAATCATGAATATGGCTACCATGTATGTGGCTACAAGGTATGGGTAACCAATTATGTTGTGTATTCTCCATGTGTTCCATGTGCTAGCATTCGATGGCAAACTATAAGCATCATGTTATGTAGGTTGGGTCATTTGGTCTCGATGCACTTAAATTAAAGAACGTTGTCGGAAACACAATTAAACAATCATATAGAGCTGATAGTTCATTTTTGCATTGTGACCAATATGATATAGTGCCTCTAGAATACATCAAAACACATTAACCGAATTGTTATGTGTTCATCTAGTAGGTTCTGCGAATAAGCACGTAGCTTTTGAATAGTTGTAGGTGGATCATATTCAATCTTCTATTTTTCAAATATAAGGATGTGTCCTAGCTTCGTGTTGCATCATAAGGTTTACGAGAAAGTAGAAAAAGTGTGGATGGCCTTCAAAATTGTTTAAATGGTATCACATTACAAGGAGCACATATTCATGCATTTGAAACTCTTTATTGTGGGGTTTTCGAACATAACAACACCTTATGGGAACAATGTTGGAAAGGCCGTGGAAAACAAACCCTCCTTCATGTATTCATTTATAGGAGTGGAACTTATTTTCAACCATTCAACCAAGGTTGTTGTGTTTGGAGTTCCTTTTCACAAACAACTACTAATCTACTCCACCTTTTTGTGGACATTGGGAAGAGAAGTTACAAATGATGAGAAAATAAATGGTGTGATGTTATTATCGTTGTTCCATCTTTGTTCATCACCAAAGAGGGTTGCATAAAATCTAGTAAATTCCCGACATAGAGGTTGTTGGAGATATCTTCATGTGTATTGAGAAAACTATAAAGATAATGTTCATCAATGATCGCATTGTTGTAGTAAGGGTCGTGTCCCATTTTATATCCTAGTGCCTCAATGATGTGTGCCCTACTTACAAAACATTCATATAGTTTTCCTTTGGTTCCCAGTCTCTTTAATATTAGGATATCTAAATCTTGGGGACGACGAGGAAAATAACAAATAATGGATGAACTGTGTATTGGGGAAACTAATAGTATGTCCATTATACTTGTATTGTCTTCCTTGAGCATGGGTCGCCTATAAAATGGGAACAACTCTTTAATAAGCATTTCCTCCACTTGTATTAAAATAGATAGTTGTATTGGTTGGGGGCCCAAATCCATATTATTCTAGGAAGATAAATGTTAATCTTTCTTCTCTGCAAAACATCTACAACATACATGGGTGACATCATTCTTTTTTGTTTGTATACCTAGGTATGATTCATTGCATACAAAAAAATACAAGAAATTGAATCACTTGTCGAATGTGTAATCTGTCTTAGATGGTATGCAAAACGATATTCGTAGTACTACTTTATTGGTGGCCTAAGTGTTTGGAGAAGTAATGGCATGGTGGTTTTTGTTTCTTCATGTCTCGTTAATGATATCTTTATGTTGTTGGTATTTATGGTGCCATTTTTCATTGAGTTCATCTTTGATCTCACTGTAATCCAATCATCTACGTGTATTCATTATGTTGATGGGCACGTCGGATGAGATTAGTGAACAACATAAACGAAACTATCAAAAATAGTAATTGTCTCTATTTACCCACCCTCATCTTCATGTAGGATACTTACAATATTAGAGTTGATGTGGTAAATGTTAATATTATCAATAACGTAAATGCATAGAGTGAACCCCCTTGATGTAGTTTTCTTTTACTCCCCAAGCGAGGCTATAATTTGTTCTATTAGAGGAAAACAATTTTGCAGAAAACAATAGCTATCTCTTTATTTTTTATGTAGCTCATATATAGTAAGTACAATATTGCAACAAAATACATGACGCCACCAACTCTACATTTTTGTCTTTTCTATAAATATTACAACGTTAGAGTATTCTATCACTCAGTAGATTCCAAAAATGTTGATAACAGTTCTGCGAGGTTTCTTGCTTGCTTGGTGTCCTCTACATTTTGAATAGTACATGATAATTGCTCTTTTTCATTGTGAGTTTCCATTGTTTTCGAGAGAATGAAGTTGAATGGTCCGTGGAAGATAACTTTTTTGATAATGGCCCATACTTCATATATTAGGAAATCACATTAGTACTCACATGGTCATTAATAATTTATGTATGATACAATATTATTGCGAGTTGTATTTGTTAGTTTGTTCGGCCCGTAAAAATTCAAATAAATTATTTGTTATCATGTCTTCTTATTTAATAAGAAGCTAATTTACTATTATAATGACTATATAATAACCAAATACATTGTGGCTATTACATACAAGAATATAATACAGGTTTATGGTGTCTTGTCTCTGCAACTCTGTCCAAATGATTTCATTTGGTATCAGAGCTGGGAAGTTCCAATGAGAGTCACAAAGAGTTTGTTTTTTTAATGTCTTCCTTATATACATTATAAAGTAGTGAAGTTCTGCAGTACATATTTCCAACGCCTTTATTTCCAGACCTGTGTTGAGTTATATATTGTATTTATATTCATTTATTTTATTGAAATCTCAATCACAATTGTAACTGCCTCGACATTCAATCTATATATCAGTGATTTGGATTGATGTTGTTTGCAAATCTCTTGCCACGTCACCATCTGTCCACCATTCAAACCGTGAGTTGTGTGCTTCCTCATGCAAATGGTCTTCGAACTGTGTGGGCCATATTCAAGCTTTGTCTCGCCACAAGTCTTTGTCATATTCAAAGCTACAAAGTAATATGTCCACGTGTGTCGTCAAGTGCATAAATGGATTTTATAAATTCCAATCTTAGTTAAAAGCTTTATTAAGATTTTAAGAATGGTCAAACTTTTAGGTTTTAAAATGTTTTAGTAAATTTATTAAGTTTTTTTAGTGTTGAATAATATTAGTTATTAAATCAAATATTGGATTTTATAATTAGTTGTTCAAACCTCTAATGTCAAATATTGTCAGAATAAAATGAGTTAAGAGTTGAAAGTTTAGGGATGATTCCGATGACTTAAATTACCCAAAAAAAAAAAAAATCGTGTCTAAAATTTCTTGTTGTTTTTATCAATGTAATGGTATTGTCGTTAATTAGTGTCATTTTGTATATTATGGTTAGTCAAAACCATATAATATTTGTTTGGTGTTGTTTGTGTCAAAAAGAGTAAAAAAAAATGAGTTATTGTAAAAGTATGAAAAATAAAAAAATTGTCTTACGGATGTATTTTTTCTGTGGAATCCGACGCGTTCGAGTTATATTAATAAGCCTCAAAATCTAAATTTGTTGAGTTAATGTAAAGTATCGGAACATGGAAGCAAATGGGGTTGGAAAACGATCGGTGACCTCTCATCATCGTCAACGGCAGCTGCATGGAGGTTTGGTGGTATTTTTTCGAGTGTGTTTGTTTTCAATTGAGTGTGGTGTGATTCATGTGCAGTATTCCTGATTGTTTGGTTTGTTGAATAAGTGGAAATTTCACATTGAGGGGGCAACATAATACCAATGTTCCATTTCTATTTTTGTGTATGAGCAAAGCATTTCTTATATCATCCCCTGAAGAAGATATGATGAGAGCTGATGAAAGTACTGCACATCGTGATGTGGTTGTTGGTAACCCACTTGCAAAACCATCATTTGTGGTTTGTGGTAAACCACTTGTAAAACCACCACTTTTGGTTGTTGTTGGTAAACCATATGTAAAACCAACATCTTTTGGTTTGTGGTAAACCACTTGTAAAACCACTTTTTGGTTTTTGGTTAGCCATATGTAAAATCATCATTGAGGTTTGTGGTTGTCTTGTGAAAATCACCAAATCATGAAAGCAGTGTAGATACAAGACATGTTTTCCCCATATTCACACTAAGGGGGAATGTTAGGAAATCACGTTAGTACTCACATGGTCATTAATAATTTACGTAAGATAGATTATTATTGTGAATTATATTTGTTAATTTGTTAGACCCGTAAAAACCTAAATGGGTTATTTGTTATTATGGCTTCCTATTTAGTAGGAAGCTATTGTAATGGCTATTTAATAGCCAAATGCATTGTGTATTACATACAAGAATATAATACAGGTTTATGGTGTTTTGTCTGTGAAACTCTGTCCAAATGATTTCACTTCATTTGTAGAGGAGTTCAGGCCTTTAAGGCTCTATGTGGAGATACCTAATAATAGTGTTCCAACATCATCAGAGGTAGATGCCTATATAGTTCGAGATACATCTTCTAGCATCATGTGTAATACATATTTATATTCATATAAGTTGTAATTTTCAATACATTTTAAACAACGCCATAAAGTATTTGTATTTACAACTAACTTCTTATAGCATTGTTTACCACTAACTAGCTGACAACAAGCTGGGTGGTGAAAATTGGCCATATTGATATTTATAATCTTTGCAGCAATTGTCACCCTTTGAACTACATGTTGTAAATTGGAGTTCTGGATCTCAGCCATTTTCTCCTAACAGTTTTATCTTCACTCAATGCAAGGGAAACATCTTTTGTTCCTTCTACAGTTATCCCAGTGCTCAAGTCTTATGTTTCAGGAATGGGGGAGCTATAAAAGTTGTGTATTCTTGAACGTGGTGACTTTGCATTTTTAATAGCCATTATAGGCATATGTAGTTTTGTTGAGTTTTGTCTCTGATGGGAAGGGTGCATCATTAGTGTGGGTAATGTCTACGCAACTGATTGTAGAAGCAGTAATTATGGAGACGGCAACACCAATCACATATGTTACAAACCATACAGTTTGAGTTTTGTTATATTTGTAAATTGGAAATTGTAGATCGAGATTTCATTTGCTGGTGATGTACAAAACTCAAGCATGGAAACCCATGTTTAGAATCACTTCCCAAGGGCTCCTAAAGTTGTTATATTGTTGCTTGAAATAATTTAGAGCGCCTTTAGAAATTTTCTTCGACTCACATGTTGGTCATTATTGCAGTATCACAATTGATGCAATTTGTTATGTACAAAGGAGATCCTTGTTTCTTTTTGCTAATAGGTTTCTATGTTCACATTTACTAAAATGATTTTATTTTTTATCTTTATTTTTGGGGGATTTATCACATTGTAGTTGTAAAATCTTTATGGTTTCAACTTAGTGTCGTAACTTATCTTAATGCTTCTCTTTCCATCAGTATTGACGAGATCTTTTCTTTTATGTGACACTCTAAATTGAGGATGCAGCCCTGAAATTGAAGCCTCAAGACTATCTTGTTCAACAATCATCATTTGTAATAATGGGATCCTTCTATATTTTTTTAAATATTTCTTACTTCCTCTAAAATAGAATTACAATTGTGAGACGACATTATCAACTTTTTTTCTAAAGTTAAAAATATTATGGCACGTGTTAGACGCAACATTTTCCATCATTTGCTAATTGTGAAGGAACCTTCAAAATCAATAGATATTATATCTATGTGATTGGTGTAGACACCCTAAATCTACCACCACTTTGGCTAAACACATTCTAGTACCACGACATCAATTAATTTAATTCATTCATCCTATTTTAAACCCACAAAATTTCTTGACTAATTAATTAGCTATTTACATCCTCGCTCATTTAATCAAATGATACATCAACCATTTACATAATAATTTAATAATTCACGTTATCCTCCACCTCAAATTTGTACTATCTCATCTAACAAAAGTTTCAAGCAAATCCATTCGTCAAGTGTAAAGCTAGACTCCACACCCTTTGCCACCATGAAGTTATGTCACAAAAAAAGATTTAAAAATGATATTGTTGTACTCAAAAAAATGTTTTTAATAAAATGAAATAAAATGTTTTTAATGAAATGAAATGTTCATTGTAGTGGGTTTAACAACATGAGATTTTGTAACATCGGTTTGAATTGTCTTTTATGATCCTAGCATATAGTCAAAATTGAAAAATGTACAACAAAAACATTTAAGATCAACAATAATCATAAAAATTATACCTCCAACTCCGTGAGGGGTTCAAGATCTTCACCCATTGTATTTGTTGTAAGATTTTCAAGAGTCGAGTGTAAAGCTAGACTCCACAACCTTTGCCACCATGAAGTTATGTCACATAAATAAAGATTTAAAAATGATTTTGTTGCATTCAAAAAAATGTTCTTTAAAATGAAATAAAATGTTTTTAATGAAATGAAATGAAATGAAATAAAATGTTTTTAATGAAATGTTAGTTGTTGTGGGTTTAACGGTAGATTTTGTAACACATATTTGAATTGTCTTTTATGATACTCACATATAGTCAAAATTGAGAAATGTACAACAAAGCGTTTAAGATCAATGATAATCACAAAGATTATGCCTCTAATGTGAGGGGTTCAAGATCTTCACCCATCGTATTGTTTCGATCATTTCTCTTTTCCTAAAATGTAGCAACTTCCGCAAGATTTGTCATATCATGGCTTTTTTATGTAAAAATTGAAGTATGTTATTATAAAGCACTTTCTAGACTCTAATATGTCTCCAAAAATTCTACATTCGTATGTTTTATGCACGGTACATATTACTTTTAAATTCAATTTCCTTTAAAATTGCATATATTTTACGTCTCTTTTACATTTTAATTTTCAAGTTGACAACAATGTTACCCATGAGCTAAATGCAATCCTTACATTCGGGCAAACGTGATAAGACTTTACACGCATCACAAAATCACCCACAAACTAAATGCAACAATTACATTTGAGCAAATATTATAAGATTTCACATACACAATCCAATCTCCAAAGAAGGCAAGGGTCCCTCATATTGTGGACATACAAAAATTAACCCTAAGAAATTAATAAGATAAGATATTAAGTCCAAAATCAAAGTTTCTTCTCCATTCTAACAAATGTTTAGAGGTCCGTGTCTATGTTGTGGGTCCTTTTTGCTTTGTCATTATTACCAACATATATGATAGAAAAGTCATTAAAATAATGACTATTCATGAAAAGTGATCATGGTTGAGATGTCTTAAATGGCATCCACATAGTTGAAATGTCTTAAATGACATCCATATACGTCTAGATGCAATGTTAAAAAATGTGTGGTTTTTTGTACTTGTCCGTATTTAATTTAATGAGAATTTTTTTCCCACAAATAGCTATTTACTTTAACAAAGTGATAATTTACTTGCAAATTATTTTATTATCTTCAACAAATAAGCAGAGAATAAAAGAAATTGCTTTTTTTTCAAATAAATCCAAATTGAATAGTCATTTCGAACTTAATATTTCGAGTTTACTAATATTCACAACTCCACCTATGTAAGAAGTTTTGAAAGACGCGCTTTTAGGGAAAAAAACACAATAACATTTAGAAGAGATGCCTATATGAAAGACCTACTTTCAAAGCAAAAAAATAAAAATCAAAGCAATATTCTATTTTAGGAATACCAATAAAAAAGAAATTGTTCAAAATTCTTCTAAGAGACTTTCCCTCTATTTGAGACAAAACAACCCAACAAATATTTATAGTTACTCACACAAACCTCTACAAAGTGTTGGTAATACGAACCAATGCAAATTCAACATCAACTAGTGCAAATTTTCTAAACTATGTAGACTGCTTTTAACCACTATTTCATTTCTAACCCATGCCCATTGCTTTTAACCACTATTTGCATTTGCTAAACCATGTACATTGCTTTTAACCAGCATTTCATTGGTTTTGTAGTTGACATAAATATAATGGTGATTGCTCCAACATAGTTGCATTTGCTAATGTGTTCTTTTAAATTTCTTAAACATTATGCCACCAATGTTTGGTTTATGTAGGCATATTTCTATTCATATCTTTAAACTTGTATTTCATCAACATTTTACAGCAACATAGACTAATATAACGTATATTTAATTTTTTTGTGTAATGTTTTTGCAATTCAATTCAAAGCAATTTCACTACAAGTCATTTTTATCAAAATCTAAGCATGTGATTATTTCTTGACTCTTTATATTGCAATTTGTATTTGTAAGTACTCATGCTGCAACATGGCTCTTGCTATATAATTGTTGACGAACTGAAACTTTTGATTTGCGAGTTTTATTTTCATGCTTCTATTTGAAAAATGATCGTACCATATGAGTTTGTGAGTTTTATGTTTATGCTTCTATTTGAAAAATGATCGTCCCATGTGTGTTTAGAGATATTGTTAGGATAATATTTGTAACTCTTTCAAGTTCTAATTTTTTAATTTTTATTTTTATTATCTCGAAGAGTTAAATCAATTTTTAACTCAATTTTCAAATATAAGGGAACTTATGTTTTTATTTACGAGTCTCCTTGTGTCTCTCGTTGCCAAAGCAAATTCTAGCGACTGCTTTTTTTGGCCTCGCAATCAGGGGTCCGAATTCTTACATTTGTGCCCCCTCTGTGATTCTATTTCAAGAATCAAATGAATTGCCATTAGATACTTATGCTAAAAGATATTGTAAAATGCCCCTAATTTTCATTCATTCTTATCAAATTATTCTAGCCAACCATACAATTATCCTCTATTTTAATCGTTCCTTCAAAGTGTGCATTTTGAAAAGCCTTCAAACTTGAAGTGAATGCATTGAAGCTCTAACAGTGGCTCTTAGTTTCCTCTTCCATACAGTAACACACTTGTGGTAACTGGAAAAATAATTCTGGAATGGTAAGTCATCCCATCCTGGCCGATATACTTCCTACTCTCGATTTCTCTGCCAAATGGGCTGATATCCTTCCTGCCCTCGATTGATCTGCCAAATGGGCTGATATCCTCCCGGCTATCAATTGCATGAAGGAATCAAAACTGGACTCGCTTAATAATTTGGGCTCTTTCATCAAGAAATATTATATATCATTGGTATAAGAAGCCCAATTAGAACTTCAAATTTATTGACCAGCGGAATTGGAACATTTTTCTTTTTGAAATTAATTATTATTTATCGACCCTCAAGTCATTAGCATCTCATAAACCTTGTAACTGCTTTGGTTTTTATCTATGTTTGAAACAAGATGCTAACTCATTCTGTTCGAAGCTATTACCACAGTTACTCCAAAGCATGGTTTGTGAAAGTCTGCCAAATCTTTTATTCCATACATTAAAACCAAAAACACATCCTTCTCTCCTAAATTCTTATGCACAGAATTCTTTCATTAGTGTTGAAAATCTATTCCAGTTTATTAGTTTCCCTTATCTAACAATGCAGATGATTTAATCTTCCATTAAATACCATAAATTACAATATCAATTTGTTTGGCTGTCTTTGGATTAAGCTATAAGAATGGTATGTAAAAGCCTACCAAAATTTACATTCCTCTGGTTAAAACCAAAAACGCATAAGTATGATTTGTCATTTTGCAAGCCAACCTGGCAGACGGCAGGTCCAATAACATTCACAGAACAGACAACATAATTAAAATTAGTCATAGTTTTCTATATACACTTTATAATCCCACCTGGAAATCTGTATGGAGTAAGTTTGCAATCGTCGTACTAATTTTGATGTTCAGTTGCTTGGTAAAAAAACTAGGTTACAACCTATATTAGTTTAGCATGCACCAGCACAGTACGCATATAAATTTTTTTCTTATACACTACCCCTCTTAACATCACCTACCAAAGAGACAAAACTAAAACTTAGTTCATTGGTATTATCCATAGTGAATAAATGATATGAACTTTTACACCTCATCTTCATGAAGCAACATGTTTGGAATACCCTTAGCGACAGGAAATCGCCTCCCAGTCTCTGGATAAATGAGAGCACCTTCTTCTAAATGCAACTCTAGAAGAGCGTGGTGAAAACGCTGCAAGAAGACATCATTCTCTAGCATGGTTGCCTCTGCTTGTTCTGGGAGATCATTTACATTCATCTTCTTTGCTGCATCATGTAAAGCCCTCCACTCAATCTTTGGGAAAATGTGCTTCAAGAAATCAGGGTTAAATGGAACCTCCTTCGTCACAAATTTTTCAACTTCCAACTCCAAGGGAAAGCCCTTGGTCACCCCTCTGATGTTACAGGACAGCATATTGTGCGTCAACAGCCTCATCTTCCCCAATTCTTTGTGAACCAAAAAAGTCTCCAACCAATTAAAACCTGCAGGTATTGCATGACATGAAAAAAAAATCTTTTAAAATACAAACAAATAAAATGGAATCAATACATTTTGGTAAATGGATATCCATAATCAGTGCAAAAAACTAATATTATTGTTTTGTCTTTTATAAATATATATTAAAATCTCTTTGCCAACATCTGTTTTGTCAAATATTTTCGCAAATCAAGGCGCAAGAAGTAGGAGGGTGAATTGTTTGCTTATGAATTTGCCACAAATCCTGTTGATAACTAAACAACCAAGTTTTCTGCCTCTGTCAAATAGCACAGCCGGTGGGGGAAAGGAATGCAAGTGTAGATTGGCAAATTGGTTTGGTCCAGAATCCTAAGGAAAAATAAAGCGGGAGCACGAGCATGGTCTTTGGAGTGAGCTTCTGAGATAAACATAAAGGCATAGCAGTTATGGTAGGGCATCAGAAAACTGTGCCTTCATACTCGAATTTCAATATGCTGGTGCTGAGGGAAACCACAGACTATAACTGTGAATCTATAATGGCTAGAGAAGAAGGTTGATGAACTGAAAGAATGCTTTCTGAAGTAAATAGTACAATCATAATTCTCTAATTTCAGATTAGAATTAATAACCAGCTTGCTAAATTACATGAATAGATAGACAACAAAGTGAGGCTCCAAGATCAGATGAAGCATTCCCTACTAAGTTGAAAAAGGTGAATTATGTAATTAAATGCTGGAAATAATATGGTTGAGCAGCAGTATTATATGATAAGTGGCTTGAATACACTGGAACTCCATGATGATGAAATCATTTTGATACCAAGTTTAAGTTAAACTACTCTATATATTATGAAGGAAACACTTTCTGTGACGACAGGCAAGCATGACTCTATCCCGCATTCTTAGTTTAGTGCAAGACAGAAAATGTTGTTTCACTGTACATGGGCTTAGGATGAAGATGACACTCTAAGCTGACATCAAGAAAATTAGATGGGGCAGGAGTTCCTTCATTGGCCTTAACAGTGAACATGATTACAAATTTGGCTATGGAAGGATAATTGCAGTCCAGCTTTTTGCTATACCTGTTTTGTGGGGTGGGCTGCTGTGGGCACTTGCTGGTTAAAACCTTAACAAGAGCTTTAAATCTCTTTTGGGTTGCTATATAGACCAACTATATTGACTGGCCTCTTTTGTTCTTATAGAGAGTTCACAGAATGTAATTGGTTCTCTTGTTTATTGTTATTAAATTAAACTGTTAACTTGTAAATTGAGCTTATGTTTCGGGCCTGTTCACAGTCTGAAAGGTTTCTGCTTTGCTACTCAGGTCTGACTAGGAGCTGTACTATTCTGCAATCTAATTATGTTCTTGGTTTAAAGTCAAGGGTAACTACCGTTTTTCTGTATTGTTTTGATGCTTTTTCAAAAACAGATGCATACGAAAGTTCCTTTGTCTGGTACTGCTTTATAATATTCAAGGTCAACTTTAACTATAGTTTTGTTGGAGTATGATGCTTTTACGGTTGTGCTTAAATTTAATGAAAAGGATATTTTTGCTTTTAGAGCTTTTTACTTGTGTCAAAACACTTTCATGTTTAATTACAAAACTCACTCAACAGACAGTTTACATATTTTCTAAAATTATATTAGTAGTTGAAACCATGTGTGTGTCAAAGTAAACTAGCAGCATTTGGGTTGAGGTTGTGGGTTGGGCTTTAAAGCCCTAAAAGATGAAACTTTGCTGTTTTAAATAACAGCATAACATGCATGGAAAGCTATTTTGCTGAATGGTAAGCATGACTGATACCTACCATCATCTGCTAGCTTTCTTGCAATCTCATTGCTTGCAGACACATTGAACAAACTGATTAAGATCTCTGCACATAGCACATGAAACTCTACCAACTACTTTCACCGCACACATATTTTCAATGGATTCGCCTTTGCATTTGTCCTACTGCTTAGACCGGTATTCCAAGTTGTTCCCTCTGATTTTGGAGGTAGAAATGATGGTTAACAGCAGTCTCCTTTGTTGCTGCTGAATCTTTACAAGACTTTAAATGGTTCCCATGTATCTTCACTTGCCCCCACCAAATTGGATCCCAAACTACCATACAAATAGAAGAAATAAAAGAAAGACAAAACAATGGAGATTGTTTAAACCCAGAAAGCTGGCAGTACTAGAAGTCTGGATCAATAAATATTCATAAATTGGGATGCTCAAGGCCTTATGTACAAAAACATCAATAGGCTTGTGATTTTAATTATTATTCTTCTGGTTGAAATCTATGACCTCAGTCTGTTGTGCTTTTCTAACAAATGTCGATACATACATATTTGCTATGTATTTGACTACCATTTATTCTACCTCTTGGACTAATTCCAAGCTGTTTACTCTGCTTTTAGAGCCAGTACTGATGGTTGACAGAAATCTAATTAGATTCATTAGAAAGTCTTAGAAGTGGCTCCCTAGTGGGAGTGTGTGAGAGCAAATCTCCACTCTAACACATATTTTAGCTATATTCACTTGTCCATGCCAGATTGGATCTCAAACTACTCCACAACAGCAAGAAATGCAAGAATGCGAAAAAATGGAAATTGCTTTTACACCACAAACCCAGAATAGAATTATCAAGACCAAAATAGTCACAAGTGTCACTTTATTTTCAGAAGTGTAGAAATGATACGTGAAATAAATTTAAAATGCCTTTTATAACAATAAATAACAGACTCCTGGTGATAAATATGACTCCTCTGATGTGACAAGCTACGCACATAATCTTTAATCTTATGATAAGATAGGATATCTATCAATTTTGGTCCTGACCCCTAAACAGAACCATTATACTTGTCTTTTGCCAAAGATCAAAAATTGGATAGACAGTTCTTGGTCAAACTCACATTGTCACAGATAAATGGTTCTATTCCAGAAACTCCAGTTAGACAAGCATTCATTGCTTCAATACATCGATGTTATCTGTCTAAGGTTATTTTGGTGGGTATCCAAATGGAACTTTACATTGATTGACAAGTACTTGCCTATCAAAATCAACTCGGATGGAAAACAAGTCAAACCTGCAAGACTCAATCAAATTCAACCTAACTCGGAGTCTAGAGTACTAATCATATGCATGATGTAAAAGATGAGGAAAACAAAAATGCTAAACTTGGATAATTATTAAAAATAAAAACTTAGAACAAAAATCATGCAGAGCACAAACTAATCGAAGGAGAACGCAACATCCAATATTCAAGTCCTAGGGGTTGTGGCATAATTGTAACAGGGACAAATCATAAGAGCACAACCCAGGTACAAAACCCCCTCACTGTAATAAGGTGGCCTATAACTCAAGCTAACATGTGCAAGGCTGTGCTGTAACGATTATGGGTTACATTCAAGTATGACCCATGTTTACAAGATGGGTCCTAGCTTACTCATGTTAAAGATGGCCCATAGCCTCACCAAAGATTTACCAAGCAAAAAATCACATAGAGAAACATCATACATATAATGTCTAACTGATAAATAATACCATGTTGTAGAAAGTGAATGCTATCTTGTGAACCATTGCCCTCGGTAACTTTTTGAGATTGCTTAGAATGACACAAGTAGTTTACTTCAAAAGAGAACAATTTATTTTGTTTTAGTGGCAACTAAAATAAATAACAGAGCAAAATATTAAAAAGCTTGTAACTTTTGATCAGTAACTCGGTTATGAGTGCCGTTTTTTGCAAAAGTGCTTGTTTTTTGTGCTCTTTCCATTGGAAATATTTATTTTGAGACTTGCACTATAATTATAAAGTGCCACTATAATTATAAAGTGTCAAATATGGAGTGTTGTAATCAATTGTGGATGCAATTTCGGCTGAGCCCGACGTCCTAAACTTCTGGGAGTTGCATTTTGTATCTATCATGGATTCTGAGAATGATATGTTTTTCTCTGAAGTGTGTGGACTTCAAGAGGATATTGTAAAATTTGTGGAAGAAAATAGATCGCTCAAGAAGCGAAATTCTCTTCTACAATCACTCATTCACGATAAAGATACAATAATACACTTCCTGCAGAACAAACTTGCTAGCCTACAACATCACCATCATATTGTGGACAGCCATATCCATGCTCCTAGTCCACTTGCAGCTATTGCTCCTGAACCCACTGACATTGATCTATCAATCTTTGAGTCTGTTCTTGCTCTTGATGCTCATACACCTATGAAGCTTATTCGCATGCTCTTCCACATCTCGTGCCTATTATAGTACCACATGTTGTGTATCCCTATCGCTCACCTGCATGGATTTTTGAGAAGCATACCACTGCATTCAGTTCTCGCATGCTCCGTTCTATGGGTCTCACTAGCGGAGTCATTGACAGACATTCACAAGGTATTGTTTCCTCTATTCCACATGTTAAGTGGAATTCTCGTCATGACATTGATTTTGGCGAGATACTTCATTGGGATCACACATTGAGTAACTCCTTTTTTGTTCGCTCGACTCTTTCCGAGGATCATGAGCAACACATGAGTTCTGCACCTTCACTCGGGATTGAAACCCGAGATTTCAACCTGCTAGACATGATCAACCCGACACACATTCTCGATATTTTTTGCATGCACCCATTGTGCATTTTGCACCAAGTCATATGCAGACATCTTCTTCATCCATCCGTGTTGATTTGGGGTGGATATCTAATCACTCATGGCGGCGACATAGGCATTCGTTGAGAGGACTCTACAAGCGTGGCTCTTCCACCATTCGGCCTCTTGCTCCACTTTCTATACCTTTTGCATTGTGATGCTCCTTGTTTTGAGCATTTTTCTTTAGCAGGTATAGTGTATCTCTCTTGTTTGTTGAGAGATTTTGTATCTGTATTTTCGACACTTTTGACATATTGATGATCTCTGTGGGGGATCTATTCTCGGTGCATTTCAGGTGTTATTTTGTCAATGTTCGAGTAGTTATTTTGACAACTCATACAGATTTGTAGCGTCACTCCACCCATTCAGCAGTATGAGAGGGTGTGGTGTTGATCCTACTTCTTCGGGTTTTGTGTCCTTGCCTTGTTACCTTGGCTTTTCTTAGATCATGACACTCTAGATTTTGTGTCCTTGCCTTGTTGCTTTGGTTATTGTTCTTGGATCGTGGCACACCTATTTGCAACACTTGATCGAATTATGTTTGATGTTTTTTTGCACTTTCAACATCACTCTGTTGATAGTCTCCTTGTATGGAGCTATTCTGGTGGAGCCCAGTGTCAGTTGTTTTTGAGTTTTGTGATCAAGCAGTGGATTCAAACCACAGTGCACACCAAACTTCTTCAACATTGTACGAGTTTTTTGAGCCGAGCTTCTTGGGATGCCTTGGAGCGGGTTTTTACTCTCTTTACTTTATTGTTACTAGTTTTGGGTACCTTGCGGTGTCCCTTTTTCCCAGTTATTGTACATAAATACCTCATCAGGCCTAGTTGTCGGGACTCATATGAGACATGCCACTTCTATTTTGGCCCCTAACTTCACTTGAGGGGGGTGTTAGAGTAGGTATTTACCTTAGCTCATGTTCACCTAAGTACTTTATTTACCTTTATTGTATTTATCCTCACCCACTTATGTGTGTGGATATTTCTTTTATCTTATTTAGATATTAGGAGATATTATTTAGTTGTTAGGTATAGTTCTTTCCTTGATCTATGGTATCGACCATTTCTTTCCTTGATCTATGGTATTGACTAAATCCTTAATGTCTAGTTCTCTCCTAAATCTATGGTCTTGACTAGTTCTTTGATGACTAGTTATTTCCTTGTTTTATGGTTTGATCTACGACCTTGATTGGTTCTTGATTGTTATTCCTTGCCTATTTAAGCAAGGCCCATTCTCAATGTATTGCATTGAGTTCCATAATAATATATGATATTGTTGCTCATTTATTTACAGAGGTTTTATGTAAAGCTATTCGCGAATTGCTTTCATCTTAATGATCGTGGTGTTTGATTAACATCTGTGTTCTTGGCTTGGTGCGATCCGGTTATCGTTCCTTTTAACATATGCCATGTGAGGTGACTGCTCGATTCCAAATTCAAGAGTAGAATGAGCTGTTACAATTACTAGCTTCTTCAGTCATAAAATTTAAAAATACCACCAACCCAACACTCAACCATCACATAGGAGGTATATAGAAGGGAAAATAAGTTGGTGGAAATACAAGAAATCTCTTATTCCATCATGCCGATGTCCTGTAAAACATTTTATACCACATAAACAAGGTGTCTTTGCTTTTCTCGGTTTCGTTCTTCTTTCATTTCTCGCTTGACCTGTGGATTCTATGCTTGGAATGCAACTTCACATGGCACCGTGAGTAGGATCCTTAAAGTAGGTCTCTGTATGTCCATCTATTATTACAAGTCTATTCTCAAAAGCATGTGTACGCCCCCCCGCCTCCTAAACCCCCCCGGATGTGTACCCGGGTATGGTACAGATATGTCCCGGGTACATCACAAACATACCAGGAAGTACCCGGATGTATCCGGGCGTACTCCACAGTTTTACCAGTGGGGTTTGTTTAAAAATTATTTTTAATTTAGTCAATGCACCAAAAAAAAAACTTAACTCGTAAATGAATTAAAAAAAAACCCTAAACTCCTCTACAAACATAAAAAGGGACCAAGCATTACCAAAACACACAAACAATTCATTGTTGGTTTTTGCAAGTGTAAGAGCAAATAGCCAAAGAGGAATTGAGGAGGAGGCAGCCATTGGAAGGAGGATTTGTTTGGTGGCAGCCATTGCAAGGAAGACAAGATTGGAGGTAGCCATTGCTTGCAAAGAGTTCAAGTTTGTTTAGAGGCGGTAATGCTGTTTTATTGATCATTCAAAGGAGGACGTCATGTTTGGAGGCAGAAATTGTTTAAATTTAATTGCAAGGAGAATCTAAGTTTGTAGGCAGCCATTGTTTGAGAAAAATCTAGATGATATATTCTAGATTATTTGTATTCATATTGACATGATATTCATATATCATATGTATGGCAGCCACATGATCAATGAAAAATATAAAATTTTAAGCATATTGAATATTTTGAACCTTGATCCTACTATATTTTTCAAATTTTGTGTTTCTTATGGACTAAAAAATGAGTAAAATGAGTGTGTGTGTGTGTGTGTGTGTGTGTGTGTGTATTTGTATTGTATATATACATATATATTTTTAAGTTTTTATTATGTATGTACGGACATACCCAAGAAGTATCATACCCAAGGGTTTTTTAAAATTGACGTATCCGTGTACCGAACCCGTACCCATACCCATATCATGGCAACATAGGTTGAAACTATTAGGAACTATGCATTGTCAACTGCGTTGCCGAAACGGCACCCTAGGGCACTGGGAGTGGGTACAGGAGTGGCACAGGAGCGGGAGCGGCAGTGGGAGCGGCGAGGGGCCTGCAGAAACGGCCAGGTACGGCACAGGCAGTACCCAACTGTTTCCGCAGGCCCCTCGCCACTCCCTGCCCACTCCTGCCACCAAAAACAGTTTTTTTAATTTGTTTTTTATTTTTTTAATTCTACAGAAGGTATAGTTTAAATTTAATATATCATTACAGCAGAAATTACAGTTTTCACAGCACCATTATTCTACAGAAGGTATATTTTAAATTTAATATATCATTACAGCAGAAATTACAGTTTTCACAGCACCATTATTCTATAGAAGGTATATGTTAAATTTAATATATCATGAAAGCAGAAATTACAGTTTTCACAGCACCATTATTCTACAGAAGGTATATTTTAAATTTAATATATCATTACAGCAGAAATTACAGTTTTTGCAGCACCATTATTCTACAGAAGGTATATGTTACAAGCCATCATAAACATGGATAAAAATAGATTGTATGAGATACAGCATAAATGTAATAAACACCTCAGCTAGATATGGTAGGGACAACTGAAATTATGAATGTATGAGTAGTTTGTTGTAGCTATTTAGCTTGTTTTGTTTTTTATATGCATAATATGTGTGGTTAATTCTTATTTAGAAGGCTGAAATTTATATTTTTTTAATTTTTATATATTTTTGTACTGCCATATCCTACACCCATATCCAAGCCCAAATTTTTTTGCCATTTCCACGTATCGGATACTCCGTACCGCTCCTATATCCAAAACGTATCGGCTACTTAGATTGTCAATGCTGATGTGCGCAGGCCATTGATGAGGTAGCTTCCAAATGCAATGAGAATGCAGGAAAATACAAAATGATGATGATGAATGGATTGCAAGTTGGATACAATTGTAGATACAAACCTATTAATCTCACTATGAAGAAATCATGCATAGCCCAAGCATACTCCCTCCAATATCAATGATCCACAACCAAATTTAAAGAGTGAAAAGGGTACTCTCCCTTAGGCTCTTGCACAAGAAATAGAATTTTAATCTCACACAAAGACGGACAAAACACTAAGCACAAGAAATAGAATTTATGAGAGTATATTCTCCTGCTTTGGTACCAAATGATATTGGTATAAGCTTGTAAGATATGAATATTGATAGAACACTCAAAAATAATTAAACTTCTTCAATAACACTCAAAATACTTAGTTATTCATTCAATCAAATATATGGAGATATATAGCAGCAGATTCTCCTATTTACATGGAGCTTGGCTGATCATAACGAACAACATCAATTCCTACAATTTCTCCAACAACGCCTATTTTAGTGGAGTGAGTACGACACACGTAATTTACACAACAATATTGTCTCACAAATAACAACTCATAACCATTTTAAGGAGCAATAATTCCTAACAAGCCCTGATTATTTCCATGATAATGCCTTGGGAGTATGTGGGACAGCAAGCTGCCCATGGACATTTTTGATGGCCAGCTGCCTTTTAAGAGCCATGAACTCATTTGAAACTTCTTTTAGCAAGGTTTTCATTTCAGCTATAGCATTAGGGTTCAAGCATGCAACTTGGGGTGAAGGGAATGGACTCGTAATTTGCATTTGGAAATATTAAGGGAATTGAAGGAGACTACAAGACTGAAAAAATAAGGATATTGAAGGTAAAGGAGCAATTTTCCTGGCATGTAGGATGTTGCTTTCAGCTGCCTTTTAAGAGCCATGAACTCATTTGAAACTTCTTTTAGCAAGGTTTTCATTTCAGCTATAGCATTAGGGTTCAAGCATGCAACTTGGGGTGAAGAGGATGGACTTGTAATTTGCATTTGGAAATATTAAGGGAATTGAAGGAGACTACAAGAATGAAGAAATAAGGATATTGAAGGTAAAGGAGCAATTTTCCTAGCGTGTATGATGTTGTTTTCAGCTGCCATAGACACATTGTAGGCTTCCAAAAGAGCTCTTCTCTCGATTGATTGTGTCATGACAGCAATATCAGAATCAAAAGCTTTCAAATAATAGAAATATGCCATACCTGATGAAGGACAGACTTCAACATGTATTTTTTCCCATATCCTCTTGAATCTAAGAGTAAAGTCCGATATATAATGGCACGTATCACAGAATTCCGGTTTTCAGATGCTATATAGTCGGTCTATATAGCAACCCAAAAGAGGTTTAAAGCTCTTGAATCTAAGAGTAAAGTCAGATATATAATGGCTCTTGTTAAGAGTTACAGAGAAACTCTAACTGAAAAGTTTTCAGATCTGCTCCAAATCACATCACCGTTTAATTAATCAGAAAACAGAATTTAAGATGCTTTGGAGCACACATTAGAAAAGCACTAACACTGATGAAAAACTGAATGAATAAAACTCCTACCCTAGGCCACCTTGTATAGCTGAAAAAGAGACCCTAAAAATAGCCTGGATCCATCCCAAAAACTCAACCCTGGCCTAATTTTATCCTAGGGATTTGTGCCCTTAAATAGACAAAGTTAAACTTAACAAAAGCAAATTTGAAAATTTCTAAAGAAAGAACTGTTTTTCAAAAACTGGAAAACAAACTACATAAAAGCAATTGCTAAATCTGGACAACTAAGAATAGGACAGCCAATAGGACTGCTATGCTCTATGACTGTACGCTTTGCTGAAGTGCGCTCAAGTTCCACATGTTCACCCTGCTGGAGCATGCTTCTGAAGTACCATAATCTAATACCCAAAATATAGAAAAGTGCGTTGTTTCTGGAAGAGCGATCTGCCATATTGTATGAATGTTGTATATATGCAAAACTTTCATCCAAAGTTTTAAGATGCTTATGGTTGTAGCCTCTCATGAGATGTCTCCAATATCCTACTCACAACTTCAGCTTGGCTATATGTTTGAGGATATGAAGAAGTGAATCTACTTAACCTACTGTCCAACTGCTTCCAAAGTGTCATCCTAAACGAACTCGTGAATCTTGAATCCTTGAATGAAATAATTGATTTGGGCAAATCAAAAATTAATCTAAAAATGTTCAAAAACTTGAAGGCAGTCACTTGATCATTTAATATCTTCTTGTCCTTGGTTGGTCTCCAGTGAAGTCCATAGAAATGCTCTCCCATGGTTTTGAAGGTACCAGTGAGGGAGTGTACATGCCTAGCTTGCAGTTGCTTGGTTTGCTAATGCTACACAATGTGCATCCTTTGATATATCTTCATGCATCTGTATTTGTGCTTGGCCAATAATCACCTCTTCAAGTTTGCCAAAGGTACTCTCCTTTCCAAAGCTGAGTGCCTTTCAAGTTTGCCAAAGATATTCTCCTTTCCAAAGGTGTGTGCCTTTCTTATAAGCTGATTCCTATTTCCTTCATTAGGAATGCATAACTGTACCATTTTATGCAATAGACCATCCTCGCTATGGAAATCTGATTTTATTTCTGGGGCACGGTTCTTCTGGCTCTTTACTTGCTGACATATGCTAGAAAATTTCAATCTTGTACTTGCAAGACCTCACGTGCAAAGGGTTACGTTTTTGTGACTGACACATGGCTGTATTTTCTGTAAATCTGCCATTTTGTTGGTAGTGCCCCTTGTATTTGATGACAAGATGGAATTGCTGAATGTACTCCATCTGCTTGTAATGTTTTTTTGTTGGAGCTTACTATGCGTGAAGATATTGTAGAGGTTGATGATTGGTATGTGTAGTGTAAAAACACTACATTCTAAGGCATTGCCATAATGCCTTAATCATTTTTAGTTCAAGAATGCAGGCCTAATGCATTCATGTTAAAGGCCAAAAACCTTAATAAAGTGCAAAATGTCCTCACTATCCAATCACATCATGGTTGACGAATGATGATCATTTGAGGCCAGCAACACCTGACAACATCTAAAAGATATGTGGGTCCTCAATTTATCATCTCGCCTCCAAATCCAACGACGCACAAGAAGTCAAAAGCTTTTGCTTGGTCTGCCAAAGGAGATAGCGGTACACTACTGTTTGAGAGACAAAGGAGTGGGACCCACGGGCTATGTGGAAGGGCGACATTAACCCAAGGAGGAAGTGGAGGCTGTCAGCAGTACTTCGTATGTGAGCCGTTGAGGCTGTCTTAATCAGTTTGTTCAATGTGTTTGCAAGCAATGAGATTGCAAGAAAGCTAGCAGATGATGGTAGGTATCAGTCATGCTTTCCATTCAGCAAAATAGCTTTCCATGCATGTTATGCTGTTATTTAAAACAGCAAAGTTTCATCTTTTAGGGCTTTAAAGCCCAACCCACAACCTCAACCCAAATGCTGCTAGTTTACTTTGACACACACATGGTTTCAACTACTATTATAATTTTAGAAGATATGTAAACTGACTGTTGAGTGAGTCTTGTAATTAAACATGAAAGTGCTTTGACACAAGTAAAAAGCTCTAAAAGCAAAAATATCCTTTTCATTAAATTTAAGCACAACCGTAAAAGCATCATACTCCAACAAAACTATAGTTAAAGTCGACCTTGAATATTATAAAGCAGTACCAGACGAAGAAACTTTTGCATGCATCTGTTTTTGAAAAAACATCAAAACAATACAGCAAAATGGTAGTTACCCTTGATTTTAAACCAAGAACATAATTAGATTACAGAATATTACAACTCCCTAGTCAGACCTGAGTAGCAAAGCAGAAACCTTTCAGACTGTGAACAGGCCCGAAACATAAGCTCGATTTACAAGTTAACAGTTTAATTTAATAACAATAAACAAGAGAAGCTAATTGCATTCTGTGAACTTTCTATAAGAACAAAAGAGGCCAGTCAATATAGTCAGTCTATATAGCAAGGAAAAGCCACTTGAATCCACGCAAATAAGGAGTAATGCGGTATTCAGGGGCTAACTACTTCGAAGTAGTGGCATCCCCAAATCCCGAGCTGAAGTAAAGTGAAAACCCACAAAGCAAGATGGTACCAGGGAGTGTTATTCAGCGTTTACAAATTACTTTTCTTCCATGAAACCTAGGATTAGAAGTACTTCACAACCCCGCAAAACACGAAGCAAGGAGATATGTTCGAAACCCGAGAAAGTAATGCAAAATACCATCTACCTGGAACCTAGAAAGAAGAAGTAACCACCCTCGGAAACCCACAAGGTCACTAGGGCAAAATCAGGGTTTGAAACTGATAGAAAATTCAAGGGCATTTCATCAAAACGTAGCAACTGATCAATTAAACTAAAAAAACTATAATCCCTCTTGACAAAAATAACCTAATTTCAATCACTTTTACAAACCACGGTTGCGGAACAGAGAAGCAAAACACCTAGAATGAAAACAACAAACTAGACAAATTAACAACACAGAGGCAGAAGAAAACAAGGAAAGGAGGAAGAAAAATGAAGGACTAACCCTTCCTGCAAATGGGTCGCAGTCGGTTTGCACAAATTTTTCTCCAAGCGGTCGCAAAAGATTGCTGGAGGTTCGGATGTCAAACAACTTCTCTTTCTGAGTGTACACTAGCAATTGCACATGAGTTGCAACTTTCCCCGGTGAAGACAATATTATTAAGTTTGTTGGAGGTGTAATTTTTTGTAAAATATATTCTATGATAGGGCAAAGAACATAAGTTGTTTTCTACTAAATGCCTTTATCTAAGGTTACTCCCTCATCTTATCTTTTCTCTTCTCTTACGATCAAAAATCACATGATGAATAGAAAGCTTGGTCATAATCATGGTCAAATATATATATATATATATATATATATATATATATATATATATATTTATATATATAGTATTGCAACTCTTCCACCAGTGTTAATATTAATAGTGTTGTGGAAATGACTGATTTTTGTGAGTGTTAATGCAATTCAACAATCATATATGCATTGAATGTGTCACCATCCGGAGGTGGAATTTAGATTCGAGGCATAATTATTCCCTTCCATTCCACAAAATTTGAGTTGTTTCTCTCATATCTGCAAACGGCCTCTTCCATAAGAATCATTGGAAAATGGCGTGGAAAGTGAACGTATTCAAGATTAAGCATTAAGCATTCTAGGCATATTGTGAATGGCGTGGAAAATGAATGTATTCAAGATTAAGAATTCTAGGCATGTTGTGAAAAACCAAACGTTCTGAGTGGATTTTAGTTTCTTACAACCTAGACAAAGAAGGTTAGGGAATTCCATGTGCACAAATCAAGAGGCTTTAGTATAAAAAACAATAGGAAAAGTGAGCCTTTTGGGGATAAAATTAGTTTTCCAAATGGTCTCAAAATGGCAATTTTGAAGCAAAGTAGGTGACTTAATATTCAAGTGGTGATTAAGCATTTCATATGACACTATCTTGGAAAATTATATCCATTGATAACCCAATAATGGTATGTGTCATTGCAAGGACATACCTACACGTCATTTCCAATCCTCCCACCAAATATTGAACTAATATACTCTTAATTTGTGGAATGACTAATTAGGGGAAAATATCTTAATCTCAATGAAAGATTCCAAACATTTATCAATCGTAAACAAGGATGTCATTAAGAAGATTAACAAGTGCGTGTCTATCATTCATGGATGGTTTGGTAGCCTTTTCTCATGGGAGTTCAATAAAATAATTTGAATCAAGCAAGTTTAAATTTTTTTTTTAAAGATTTGAAAAATAGAGCATATAATCAAGAATTTGAACCAACCTTATATTGAAATCATTTCCAATTATATTAATAAAGTTGAAAAGGAATGAGTGAGAAGATTTGCTTGTAACTTTGAGTTTTAATCTAATTTATATTTGAATTTGAGGAAAAGCAGGTGGTATGGAGCATTAATATCTCCATGAAAATAGAAAATTCCCTTCACAAGATCGCTCTATATGCAATGTGCAAGGAGGTGATCAAAACCTTCGTGGCACGTTGACATCAAATTAATAATACTAAATTGTTAAATTGTTGAGATTGGAATTGGATAGTTATTTATTAAGTTATTGTAATGGAAAACTCATAATAGTGTAGTAATAGCCATATATTAGTTTTCATTGAGAAGAAGAAACTGCCCACCGAAGTCCATTAGCTATTAAAAAAGAAAAGAATTAAAAAATAGGAATTCAAGGTTTTATGGAGAAAAGAGCATGAGAAACATAAAAATAAAAGAATCTTGGATTAGGCAACATAAGAACAGATGTCGTAGACACCTGTTACAGTGGAGGAGCATCATCCACAGTTGTGCTTATGGAAGGTCACACTGTCACATCTCCATTGCAGCATTGTGAGAATTCGGCCATGTAATAACATCATTTGTTGGAGGTGTTGGTTTTCAGATTCAAAGAGCACAGGTTCTTCCATGTTTTATAATGAGTAAAAATGGCATATCGTACATAAAATTCTTGTCAAAATCTGCATCTTGCACATCAAAATATTGGGGACAAGTTACTTGAAACTGGATTTCCATGCCTTTTTCATTAGTAAATCACATGTCTCCCTAAATTCAGAAATAAAAAAGTGGGGGATATAAAAAAGATGCAAAATCCATATAAAAAAGTGGGGCATATACAGAATCCATGGTCGTGTTGTCAAAAGACATTTCTACTTTATTTCAATTAAGTTTTATAGGGAAGCTGCTTGAGAGCTCTTATATTGGCATAGGCTTGGAGTACGCTGGAAAATTTAAATTGATCGGGTACTTTCTTCAATTTCCATCATCCTCTTTGCGCCGTCAGAGGAAGATCGCGTGAAGCTTTGGAGCATGACAACTTCGCAGGTCTGGGTAACTGGATGCCTAACCAGTATGTGAGTTCGTCAGATGACATCTCTTCGGGTTATGTTGGGTATTTTGAAAACATGGAGAAAATGCAGAGAATGGGCGTGGGTGCGGGAAAGATCTCCAACATTGTTGCTCATCATTCAATTAATGGCATATCACGCCAACGTTTGGAAAGGAAACGAAGGCTTTGCATCTGATTCCATAGGCGAGACTGAGGATAAGTTTGATTCAGTTGCCTGATTTTAAGACGACTCATGGATTTCATCAATGGTGGTCGTTGGACCTCCAACTTGGGTGTATGCAATGTATCCTTCTCTCTCTAAATTATAACAGATTTATTGATGAATATATAGGACAATAAATATTTGGGATAGTAAATATCTAGGGCTGTAGAAAAATATCTAAAATCCAGTAACATGCAAATATTGGAGCCGCCGGAATTTGACACTTTCCAGCAAGGGCATCTTCAAACATGGAATGCCTACTTGGTGAACAATGTGTGGAAATGACGTGTAATTTCTTGATATTTTATATATTCTAGCTCATTAAATGTGGGTTATATAGATGCCACGTCAACATTTCTTATATGCGAGTTTTGGAATAGCTTAACTTCATTACTTTTTAAAATAAGTAAAGCACCTTCCAAACACCGATAACTTAAATGCTTAGTTATGTAGCTTTTGAGAATTGCTTTACTTACTTTACTTTTGAGAAGTAAAGTAGTTGGGATTTAGCTCAAAGAAGAGAAGTAGTTGGGTATTGTTTTAGCTTAATCAAGGGATTAGCTTTGCGGCGGATCTAAGATTACTTTACTAGCTTATGTTAAGAAGTAAAAGATTTTTGGTTTAGTGCAAAACTAAGAAGTAAAAACACTTTAGTTTAACGCAAAACTAAGAAATTGAAAACAAGTGTTCGTAAGGTTTTCAAACTACTTGTCTTATCTAATTTCAATAAGTAGAAGCACTTACATTTAGTGCAAAGAAGGAGGCCTTTGTGAATTGGGTTTTGGTGGACAAACAACTTATTACTTAGAAGTAAAGCACTCTAAGAAACCCGATAACTTAAGAGAGCAAGTAATTGACTTTTCAGGATTTTTAGGCATTTTGAGCACATGGGTATTTTCTCAATTACCTCAAACTAACCTCCAAAGAACCTCTTCAATAATTATAAAGCATTTCTGCAACCCAAATTAGTTAAGGCAACAACCTAAACACACTAAACAACAAATCAAAGAGCTACAAACAACATGAACACAACTCTTCACAAGACATGGAAACTTAAATTTTTCAAAGGGGTACCCCAAAATTTCTAAGTGAAATCTTGGGGATACTAGGATGCTTATAAAAATTACAACTAGCATACCTATATTATATAAATATATGTAAAATATGTCGAGAGGTATAGGCGCTTATACCTCTCGGCATATTTTACCATGTTTTGATTTATGTTTATATAAATGGTAAAATATGTCGAGAGGTATAAGTGTGTATACCTCTCGACATATTTTACATATATTTATATAATATATATATATGCTAGTAACAGCCGCAGGAGTTGCATTACACATAAAATGATACCAAAAATAAAGTCAGGAAAATAAGGCAAACATTTAGTTCATGCATGAATGACCTCGATGAGAACCTATCAAGTTGGTGACTTAAGACTCATATTATTAATAATAAGGATCCTCGCCCACGTAGTTCATTAGTGTTCATCGTCATGATCGTTATTGTCTTTTTCATTATCTTCGTCATCATAGTGATCGGACCATCTTTGTCATTGTTGATCATCGTCATAATCGTCATCGTCATCATCCTTGTCATCATTATCACCACCATCACCAAAACCATCATCATCATTATCATCATTGGCATCATCACCAATACTAATCTTACTACTAATATTGATATTATTATTACAATTTATAAGAAATAAAATATTATTATTATTAATATTAATGTAGTTATTATTATTAAAAATAATTATTATTATAATAATTTTAATAATAGTATTAGTAATATTGTGGTTATCGTCATCTTAACCATTCATCGTCGTCTTTTGTGTTATTGTCATTTTCATCATCATCATAATCATTGTCATCATTTTCATGATCGATATAATCATTTTAATCATCACTATCATCATCATTACATCCTCATTATTATTATCACCATTATCGACTACAACAACCATCATGGTCGCCATCATCGTCATCATCACTATTATCACTATTAGTCTTACTCTCATGGTGGATCATCATCATTGTCACGATCATCATCATCATTATCATCATCTTCACCACAATCATCGTCATCACCTTCATCCTCACCATGATCATCTTTGTCGTCATCATCATCATTGTCATGATCGTCACTATCATCGTCATCTTTATCATCATTTTGATCATCATCATCATCATGTTTTTCATCATCAACATGGTCATCATCGTACTCACCATCATGGACACGATCATCATCATCATCATTGTCATTTTCATCATGACGATGATTGTGTTGTCATGATCTCCATTGTATTTGTTGTCATTGTCATTCCATCGTAATATTAGTCATTGTCATCATTATCATGATCGATTTAATCATCTTCACCATTATCATCATCTTTACGATCTCCATCTTCTTGGTCATGGTTATTCTCATCCGCCATTATCACATCTTTGTCATTGTCATTGTTGTACATGTTTACGGTTTAGGGTTTTTTAATCAGATTTTTGCAATTTATAATATAAACATAAATTATTAATAATAATATTGTTAAAAATATATATTATTAGTATTAATATTAATATTAAAATAAATATTATTATTATACTTATTAATATTAATATTTTCGTCATCATCACCATCATCATTTTCATCGTCATCATCATTGTAATTATTGTCATCATTACGATCTTCATCCTCATCACCACCATCGTCATCATCATCATCATTGTCATGATCATCGTCATCATCATGATTTTCATTATCATCGTCATCTTTATCATCATTGTGGGTTTATCATCATCATCATGAACACTCGCCATCATTGTTTTCATTGTCATGATGATGACGATTACGCCATCATGATCGTCATCATCTTCGGTTTCGTTGTTGTTTCATTGTAATCTTAGTCATTGTCATCATTGTCATGATCAATTTAGTCATCTTCATTATTATCATCATCATTATGATCTCCATCTTCTTGGTCATGGTCATTCTCATCTGCCATTATCACATCATTGTCATCGTCATTGTTGTACATGTTTACAGTTTAGGGTTTTGAATCGAATTTTGTAATTTATAATATAAACATAAATTATTAATAATAATATTGCTAAATATATATATATATATATATAAAATATATATATATATATATTATTAGTATTAATATTAATATTGTAAAAATATTATTATTCTACTTGTTAATTTTAATATTTTTGTCATCATCATTTTCATTGTCATCATCATTGTAATTATTATCATGGGCATCGTTACGATCTTCATCCTCATCACGATCATCATCATCACATCATCATCGTTGTCACAATCATCTTCATCATCATGTTTGTCATTATCATTGTCATCTTTATCATCATTGTGATCATCATCATTGTTGTGTTTGTCATCATCATCATGATCATCAGAACTCACCATCATTGACACGATCATCATCATCATCATTGTCATTATTATGATGATGACGATGATGACAATGTTGATGATGATAATGAAAATGATTATGATGATGATGATGACAATGAGGATGATTTGATTTAACACAACCACTACAAATTGAAGTAACAATTTTCACAACAAATCCGAACATATGGACGGATGTTACAATGTATTTATACACATTAAATGATGCATTTCCAAGTCAAAGTGGACACCAACGACGTATCCTGCCATTTGAGAATTACTTGATTGTCATCTGCCCCCATCTTTTCAACTATGTAAAACATGGATCCTTTGTTCAACGCCACCACCTACCAAGCTTGTTGAATGCTCTCTTTGCTCTTCTCGCCCCTGTACGATGAACCTATTGTACTTCTCTAGAACCTCGCCCATTTTCTCACCATAAATTGATCCCTTTTTATTGCTCTGAATCGTATCTAAATCTTTCGAGCGATGAATATATGTTCCATCACACTTCTTACCAAACCCTCCTCTGCAACCCTTCCGAGGAGATTCTAACATACCACATAAATAATCCACCTTGGTGCCAACGTGGCTTGATGTCGACGTCAGAATTGTGAGTCGCAAGGAGCGTGTTGTGGATAAAACTCCATCGTCTCTTGTTTTCCTCGCCACGTCATATGTGGCAAGTCAACCATCATATTAAATATAAGAATTTTTAAGTATGTTCGTCAGAAAAGATGAGGTTTTTGAGGTTTTGTCAAATTTCCTCATAAAAGAATGGAATTCTTAGTGGAGTTGTGTAGTTGGAGAACTTCGATCCAGTCTTTTTTCATTAAAATGATTGTCGTGTCGTCCTCCCATTTGATTGCACTGATTCGAAGCAGCTCCAATCCCATCTTCTGAGCTATCAACGCTTTCATTAATAGGGGCCATTATAGGCCATCCACCACATCAAAATCAATGTCTAACTATGGTAATCCCTCATGTGTAAAATAAAACTCAAATGGGAGGTTGTAGTAGTGATGACTATTGATAGTGAAGACATTTGAGTGTGGGTAAAATGCATTTTAGGTATAAAAAAATTTACATTTATTTTTCAACAACTGGAGTTATTAGGTTGATGGGAAGTGGAGGAAGAACTGGTGGAACTAGGGAAAGATTTAAGGGCAGCCTCCCAAACGATGGAAGAGAGGCAAGTGTATTTGGTAACACAATCCAATGAAAATAAATGGGTCTCTGAAGGGAGTAACTAATGGATGTGGGAAGAGAAGGTATCGGGTCTCCTTCATCAAATCGGAATGTAGTATGAGGGAGGCTATGAATGGGAACAATGGCAGGAGGGGGGATATCAACTTGGAGAGAAAATGAAAGAAGGGCATGATTGGCAAGGGGATGGGGGAAATAGAGAGGTGATGGACAAGTGACAAGAGATACTGGCTAGAAAGGACATAATCCACAACACCACCATGAGGCCGACATGTGAAGAAGTGAGAGTCAGGAAAGCAAGTGAGCCCATTCAAGATCAACAAGTCATGGGATTCCCCTAACTAAAGAAGGTGTCGACCATATGTAGTGAAAGGCCTTGAATCATCCTCTGATATCCTATGAAGTATCACCGCCTCTAGATCAATCACACTGGGTGCATAACACATTCTCTGATCGATCATGGAGAGGAATTTAGAGGACTCGTGCACAAGCATTAAAGTCCCCCATAAGGCATCGAGGCCATTTTGAATGGCATATATAGAGGAAGACAAAGGAAAGTAACAAATTGAAATAAAAATATCCCTATAAGGGAGATCTACCCCTCTAATCCAGATCCACGTGAACCTGGAAAACTCATATGTGGTCACCAATGAAATCCTGCTCTAGAGGATATCTCTATACAAACAAGCCACAACCCCTAAACCCTCGACACCACCAAAACTTTTTGTTTCTTGTCTACAAGCAGAGTACTAATGGTCCAGAGAGTTGTCAGAGGATTTTAGTAAGGTAGTAACTTCAAGCTTTTGTGATCGAAGCAAAATTGTGTCAATCATTGCACTGGACTTGTGAAAGGGTTGTGGGGTGTGAAACCCTAATTGATCCAACGATTGTAGATATACGCTTGTTCAAACACTTCCAAAGCAATGACAACTCCCAAGATGTGAGAGATTCACTTGTTGGAGGGATCCTCTAACTATGTGTTGTGAAAGTTAAGATTGAAAAACATCCTAGATGAAACATATTGATGGTACCTTCCGGGGAGAAGATTACGCTTCTCACAAATCCTAAAGATCTTACAGAGTATAACAAGAAAGTGGTCAAGGAAAAGTGAATAATGTTGAATTTGGTGAAAAACCATCTAATCCCTTATATCACCACCAAGAAGATGGAAAAGTAGATTTACGATGCCTTAGGAACAATAAACCAAAGTGTGAATTCATCCAAGGTGATGCTTCTAAAGAACATGCTCAACACTGCTGCATTAGCAAAACAAATACAATGACAAGCAACTCAATGAAGTGAATTTTGTTGTATTCGGTGAAAAAACCATTTGATCCCTTATATCGCAACCACAAAAATGTCAAGGAGATTTACAATGCCTTGGTAATGCCTCGGGAACCAGACTAAAGTTAGAACATATCCAAGGTGATGCTTATGAGGAATAAGCTCAACACTACCTGTATGAGCAAGACAAACACATTGGTAAGCTATCCGATGGAGCTAGTAAAGGTTAGAGATCATATTGGTGCAATTAGTGATGAAGTCAAAGATAATGAGGTAGTCTAGATTGTTTTGAATGCCTTTGATCCACCGTGGCACAACTTTGTTCTAGTTATATGTGGTTAGGAGAAATTACTTGGCTTTGAACAATTGTGGAATGCTTTCATTAGAGAAGAATTGAGACTATAGCGAATCTCAAACAATTTTAAGGATGATATTCCAAGCCAAGCCCTCGTCAGGAAGGTGAGGAAGGGAGGGAATAAATGATTCAAGAATAGTTAGAAGAAAGAAGACTCAATTTCTTCTAATTACTAAGAGGGATTTGAGTCATATCAAGCGCTTTAATTACAATAAACATGGCCACTATGCTTTTCAATTTCTAAAGAAGAAGAATGGGGAGGGCAAGTAGCAACAACAACTCAGAGTAGGTGAGTCGACTACCATGCTTGACACAACCTTTTCATAGGGTCATGCATTTCCACGTTGACCCTCGAGCCTCAAGAGTCAAGACATGTGAATTCAAACAAGGCAACCTTCTTTAGATTGAAGGAACAATAAACCATCATGCAAGCGAAGTTTGGTGATGATGCCAAGTACTCAATCACTAGGATATGGTCTATCTCATTTTGCATGCCAGAAAGAGATGTTTGGAGCTACATGAGGGACTCTGTATGTTCCAAAAATGACTAAGAAATTATTTTCAATTTCTTGTCTAACAGATTTAAAGTTTAAATTTGAGTTTGATGATCAACAAGAAATCATCATGAAACATAGCCCCAAGCCTAGTTGAGTCTTAGACAAGGGAGTTTGAGGGGGCTTTACAAATTGTTGGCAGATTTGGTGAAGTAGAGAGATTTATTGACCAACGGTGACAATCTTTGTAAGCTTTGGAAAAAAAAATTTAGGCACATGAACTATGGATCGTTGCCTCTTTTGAAGGACATGGTGGTTTGATTCCCTACCTTCGAGGTGGAGAAGATAGGGGTGTGCACTCACCAAAAATTTCAAGGCCTTTTTTAGCGTTAAGCATGTGAAGTCGAGGGGATTCTAGATCGATTCATTCAAATGTTTATGGACCTATCTCATCATCCTCATTGTCAAGTAATTTGTACTATGTTACCTTCATTGATGATTCTTCCAAAAAGACCAAGATTTATTTATGAATACCAAGGATGGGGTCTTCAATAGGGTTTAGGAGTTCAAAGCTACTAATGAGGTTTTCAATAGAAATATATTATTGAGTTAGTATGTGAAGGTGAATGAGGATGCATGGTATTCTAGATCTCTGCAGACTTCCAACAACATTTGGGGAGGAGACAACATGTGATACTCCAAGTGTTTATCCACATGTTTCAAAGAGTACGAGTGTTCAGTCACCCAAGTTCCAATACAGTACAAAAATAGATTTACCCCTAGACAACCAAAAAGCCATCCTCTAAAAAGTTTCCCAAATATATTGCACAAATACCTTCCATCATTGATGTAAATCCTTCCAGTTATGAGGAGGCAACATGTCAGCAAGTATGGTAAGATGCCATCGTGGAGAAGTACCAACTCCATCATGAAGAATGATGTGTGGGAGATAGTGTTGAGACCAACAACGAAAATAATGGTGGATTCTAGGTGATTGTACAAGGTGAAGCATGTAGCTAATGGCGGCATAAAGAAGAACAAGGCTAGTTTGTTGTTAGAGGATTATCTCCGAGAGGGAAGTTGACTATGAGGAAACCTTTGCTTGATTGCCAAGTATACTTCTATCAAGTCCATTATGTCTTTATCGGTATTTTTGATTGGCAATTACACCAAGTGGATGTTAAAACGGATTTTTTGAATGGCACGATTGAGGAAGAAGTGTACATTAATTAGCCAAGAGGATTTAAGATGCATGGGCAAGAGAGCCATGAGTGTAGGTTGAAGAAATCTCTTTATGGGTTGAAGCAAGCACCTTGTGCTTGGTACTTGAGATGGTGAGCACCTATTAGGTTTGGTTTCACCAAAACAACTACAAATTCCAATGTATAGTATATATTTGATGGATATGATTAGTTGGTTTTTAAATTGTATGTAGATTACATGATACTTACAGAGAGTTCAAAGAAGCTCATTGTGAGGTGCAAGGAAGAGTTGGCGAGAAAAATTGACATGAAGGACATTGGATTTGTTCACTTTTCTTGGGTCTAAAGGTGTGAGAAAGGACAAGTAAATATTTTCTTGGGTTGGGAAAATACACAATTCATATTTTGATAAGGTCTTAGATGTGTAAATGCAAACCCATCACCACTCCTATAATACCGAATCGAAGTTACATGCTTTTGACTTGGATTTAAATTTGGTGGATCCTTTGGTATACAAATAGTTGATTGGGTCCTTGATATTTGATTAATACCAAACCATATATATTTTTTCCAATGATAACTTTGAGTCTGGCTTGGGATTTAAAATTGTACTTTAACAAACCATAGTCGAACCATAGGGGACAACAAGTCCCTCCTCTTTAATGGGAGAGGTTCCCTTATTGAAAGCAAGAAGCAAAACTTATATACAAATTTATAACTTTCAAAGTGTGGATTCTTGATACTTTGAAACATTTTATGCCCAAAGATCATCAATACAAAAGAATGGAAGAACTAAGGAGATGAGAGAGGAAGAACATAACAATACTTTCAGGAAATATAGATAGAAGAAAGTATAACCTTATATGTATTGATCAAAGGAGATGTAGAATGGAATCATTCACGTTTATAACAGATATAATTTCACAGACACAAAGTTCTCGAAATCATATTAACAAGAACACAAAGTTTCTTATCATGCAAAATATGGATGATTCGCAAATTCGAACAAGGAAAGAAGGAATAGCAGAGGAAGAAAGGAAAAACTTTTGTATTGATTACTTTTGAATCTATTACATCTACAGAGTACCAAGATCCAACCCACATAATGACATGGAGAAGCCATTAAATAATCCTCAAAAATGGTTACATTCGGTTTCTTGGTTCTTGCAGAAGCATTAATGGCGGAAAAAATGATGCTCTGTAATGCAGTCATTAAACCTATTTTGTAACTTCAAATATGAGTCGTCCACGTGGAAAAGATATAAACTGAAGTGGGCCTGAGGGCACCTTTTGTATTTTGTGACTTTGTAGAGATTTTGCATTTTTTTACATTTTGGCCCGCCCATCCGCTTTTGATACGGGCTTGACATGTGGCTTTACTTGAGTGGGGACGAGTCGCAACTCACTTTTACAATTTTAACTCTTTTCAAAGAAAAGCTCAAAAACTCAAAGTTCTCTGTTGACCTGCCTCTCCACTTTGACTTTTCAATGTAGGCTCAAGACCCCAACGGATTCATGGATCATTTTATATTTTACGCCTTTCACCATAATGCCTCAAAACACAAAAAGGACCTACCTTTCGCCTTTGACCTTTCAAAGCATCAAAACACAAAAAGGGCCCGCCTTTCCGCCACCACTTGTTTCATCCAATCAGGATCCTTCGGGCCACGAGGCCAATTTGACACTTTTGCAAAAAATAACAAAAGTGACAAGTTTAAAAGATAAACCCGCCACGCCGCATCCAATCAAAGATGTCCACGTATCCGCAGATGTCGGGACAGAATTTGATGCCCGTCATTCACGACTATGGAAAAATAAAAATGAAAGGGAAAACCCCACCGTTTGCACTTGAATTTCAAATTGTTCTCCATGGAATGAGAAACTGCAAACAATATCAGGCTCGATGCGATCCACAGCCAAAGAGAAGGATTGACAACGACATTCGAATGAAGGAAAATATTTTCAAGCATCCAGACAGGAAATAGAAAATACTTCAAACTACGAAGACTGAAGAATTTTCAAGCGAAAGGGCAAGATTAAAACCAAGCACCAACGACTTCAAAACACAAATTTTTCTATCTCTCTAGACTTCTCACTTTGAGACATCTCTCGAAGGCACCAACTCAAAATTTTGGAACTTAACTTGGAAAGTGAGGGGGATTTTGAGGGCGATAACAGAGCTAGATCATGGTTGAATTGAGGTAGATTCACCATGTTGTTGCAAAGCATGTGCTCTAATACTTGAAGGGCACACTACATTTTGGTTTGAGATACTCAAGGGATGATGAATTGATGTTGCATGGAATTATTGATTCTCACTGGGAAGATGCATATGACAGATCATAGTACTTGAATATTGCTTCAATTTGGATTCATGAGTCATCTCCTAGTTCATTAGGAAGCCGACTTCAATTGCATTGAGTTCAAAGCAAAAGTAGAGTACAAGCAACCAACACTACTAGTTGTGAAGTTATATGGTTCCTCAGGTTGGGTTGCGCAGAGTGACAATTGAGAAAATGAATACTACGGTCATTTACTATGACAATGAGAGTTGTATCCAAATCTTTGAAAATCTAGTATTTCATGATTTGTGACATCGGACATCGCATTCTTAAAGACCAAGGTCAAAAAGGAGCAGTTGATCTACGTTTTGTTCCAACAAATCGGTTGGTTACGAGACATTCCGACAAAGCCTCTAGCTAAGGAGAGGTTCAAGATGTTCTAGAGAGACTGGGATTGGAAGATAACACATTCCTCGGTAAGGAGTGTTAGATTATGGTACTTCGAATGCGTCCTTCAACAGGAACATGTGTGGAACACAAGCACACTTATGGCATAGCGTATATAGTCATAACAACAACAATCAAAATCTCGGTTGTCCAGATTTTGCGGTTGTTTTAATGCAATTTGTTTTTTTAGGTTTACAACAATAACTCTTTATTTAGTAGTTTTCTTTTGTAAATCATATTGATTAGGCCTCCTTCTCATGATTTTTTAATGTACATGTAAGATTCAATAATTCTTTGGGAAATGCAAGAAATCTCTTATTCCTTCATTATGATACCTCCCGTAATATTTTAGACCACATTTATAATGCGTTTGCTGGTCTAGTATTAGATCCTCTTCCATTTATATGCTTGAAATGCAAGTTTATATAGCATGTGACTAGGATACTTAAAGTAGGCATGTATATTCAGATTTTTATAATTCATATTCAATCCTTGAGTTGAGCAAGCGAAACACTTGAATTCTCGGATCATGAATAGAACAAGCTAAATATGAACAAAGAACTTGATTTATAAGTTTAATTGTTGTTACACGTGAGGGGAGTGAGTCAAACTAGCAGAGCCACTGATAAACGGTGGACAATGTTGGAAGCTCAATCCAACTGCAAAACCTTGACCTATGAAGGACCAATGGCCAAGTGCAAGGGTGTCCAACAATCTCGATGGAGTTGTGGGTTCAGGTCTTAATAGGTTCCTATTTTACAACATGAAGAAGATAGGAAACCCCAAATAGAAGCTACATCTTATTGATTTCCGAACCCATCCATGCTTTAGACAAGATTGGATCCTTTAACTCATTTTTTTCGTAGGTATTGATACGTATTGATTGCATTGCATGATGGGAAGAGGATCTTCCAACTAAATGACATATTTATAGTGATAGGTTATACCACGAGTTTGATCATGATATCTAAAAGCATATGTCGTTAAATTAAAATTATATATAGAGAGAGGGGTTAATGTAGGTGGATTGGCATTTTCAAGTTTACTCCTTTAAGAGGTTAAAACTTAGAGCATAAAATATGAACACTATATAAGGTAAATAAAAAACAATCCCGCAAGGTGTTTCTTACACCAAATTGGTGTGACCTTGGCCATGGCCTAGTAAACTACCATTACCTTTCCTCTATATATAGAGAGGGAGAAAGAGTCAATACAATTACACGAGAGAGAGAGAGAGAATATCCCTTTACCTTTAATCAAGGACATGTATGGAAAAGAGATAAGGGGGCTGAAGTACAAGAATCTTACTTGGAAGATAATTTGACTATTTGAAATTAGCATAATATTACTAAATATATTGCGATCTATATTTTTAGAAGCTCCTTTTCTTTCAATGATTATAAACTACAAGTGATAGTATTTCTTCATCTTTAGCTACCGAAAATTTGATTTGCATGCAAGGATATTGACAAACCCTTGAAAAAAACAAAAATCTCTTTAAAACACGCATTGACTTGTCTTTTCTTTAAGTTTAAACCCTTACCTCTTCTCATAAAACTTGCAAAAAAATCACAAAACCCCCATAGGACGTATTATCGTGTTTTGTAAGGATCAAACAACAACAACAACAAAAAATAGTACTGAATATAAAGCTGTCACCTATAGGGAGACGAAGATAAATTTTGATTTGAGCATGATCGAGATAGGGAAGGGACCCCATAACCGAAAGGTGGTCCAATGATTGAGAGTGGTTTACTGTATTTGGAACCTTTGGTAGAAACTTTTTGCTCATAAATTAAATGAAAACCGACATAAATATGTTAAATTTTTCCGAGTTATTGTGAAATTTATTATGTATTGTTATTTCAATATGAAGTGTAAATATATGACATTCTCACCAAATAAAGATCACATCTGCAAATTAATACATTACATATTAATATCAAGAGGTTATTTCAACATCAACTACTGGTGCCATTTAAGTTTTTTAAGGCTCCAACATGTACAATGTTAAACAATTATTTGTGCAGTAATAAATATATTTGCTTTCAATACTAAATTCACTTGCTTACATCATATTATATTTTTATGTACATACAATCTGTCTAAGTAACAAATTTAAAAGGCTCATCAAAGTCCAACTATTTATATTGATTTTGACAAATTCAAATCCATATCTACAATTTATTCATCCAAAATCTCCCAACCTCCAATGTCATCTTCTATATTAAATGCAAGCACCTGCAAACAAGAAAAGTGTTGTAAGGCTCACTATTTACAAAAAAATCACAATTAATGAAGGATTGAACAAGATTTCAAAAATATAATTAAAAATTTCACAATCAAAGTGATGTATTTCCCACTCCATCTCCACCTAACTCTCTCCCCCAATAGAATTTGAGTGCATGGATCAACTAAAGTGTCAAATATAACAAAGAAATTGTTTTATTTAATTTACCAATCCATGTCAAACTCTCTCAGCCAATAGAAATCAAGCACACGGATCAAACATGGATCCAAATTTTTGAGTAAAATCTATAAATAGTAGAGTTGAGTCGAATACTTCTTTCCCATTCAAAAAAATATTTCGATTTCATTTACATTTTCTTGCAAAAACTAAAACTTACTTCATTCGACGCGGTTTACATCTTCTTCGTCAAGTGCAAAGGCTGCTAACTAGCCAGGTGCAATCTCTTCCATGTTGTGCAAAAGCTGCTAACTAGCCAAGTGCAATATCTTCCATTTCCTATTGATTTACATCTTGGTAATCTTGTTCAATCCTTCATTAATTATATTGTATAGAAGTTTATATTCAGATAGATAGACTACCATTAAAATTGTTATGAACAATAATGGCTGATTTAAATAGTTTACAAGCAACTCATTATTATTCGTAACAATTTTAATGATAAAATCACTAAATATACAGTGAATCCTATGTTTTTTCAATTGATCATCTGTCATTATTCATAACCTGCTCTTTCATGGAAATAAAATATACTGCTCTTAAAAATATACTGCAGTTTTGCTTGAAATTTACGTAAGTTTTGCTTCAAATATACATGCATTTAAATATCCCAACGAAGAAACCTGTAATTTCAAGCCATTATTGGATTGGCAGAAGCATTTCAAAAACTTGAAACTATAATTTCTGGCCATTATTGGATTAAATTAAGCTGTCCAAACTTTAAAGCAAAGGATTTGAGAAAACATGCAAATGATGGACGTATTTTCAAAAACCCTATATTAATATCAGTTTTGATGCAGAAACAAAATCATTTTGCTCTCTAGACAAGATATTTCTGAACATAAAACATGTGTAATTGTTAACTTTTTCATACATAATGTGACATGTGGAAAATAACCTATACAAAATGTGAAAAATGTAACATTTGAACTAGTGACCGATAACTGTCCAGTTTTAGAACCACTTGTTATCAATTTAATGCTTTATAAATGCTTATTTCGTTGGGATATGGTGCGCAGTAAATATTGTCAGCTGTGATCAATGTCACCTATCGCCGATCACATGGGAATGCATTCATTCTCGCCAGGTGTTTAATTGTGTTTAATTGTGTGGCAGAACTACTTGTGTTGGGACAGGCGATCAGCACGTGTTGGGGCAGATTTCATAATGGCGCGTGCAAAGCAGCCTGCCAACAGACCAGTTAGAAAAACGAGGAGTAAGCTGCAGAGGGGGGTGAAGTTCACAAATATCTCTTCTGATGAGGATAACATAGTCGACAAACAACCTCAAAAAACCACCACAGCGAATCCAAGGAAGAATCAGTCAAGAGCCAAAGCACAAAATTTTGCCTTCATCAATGCAGTGAATATACATAAGAAAAGAACAACTTCCAATAAAATGAGGCATCCGCCAAAAGGCAAAGAATTTTCTTTTCATGAGAATATCACAGCTGCCCAAGATCCTGAAATCAACCTTACTAATCCAACTGTGGAAGTAACTCGGAAGTATCGCTATAATGAAAGTGACATGAAAGCAGCCTTAAGGGACGTGGAAGAAAATGGAATGTCCACGTGGCAAGCAAAGAACTAAGTGGGGAATCCCTAGTACAAATGTGACTGATTGGTTGTATGGAAAAAGAACCACTAAGAGGAAGGGACCTCCAAACTGCTTTTAATAGATGAGGAAGAGAAAGAAATTGTTACATGGTGCAAAGATATGGCTGAACTTGGCCATGGTCTTGAATTCATTCACCTAAAGGCCTATGTAGCGCACATGTGCCAATGCAGACCAAATCCATTCAAAGATGGCCTGCCAGGAAAGTCATGGTGGTATGGTTTTCAAGACGCGTCATCCCGACTTGACAATAAGAAGCGCAGAAGGCCTTGATCGAATAGAAAGCAGTCATGTTAAGGCCAAGAATGCTGGTTCTTTTGCTTTTTATGATAACTTGCAAAAATGTTCACGTGAAATCGGTATGGGCTGACAAAATATGGAACTGTGATGAAACTAGTGTTGAAGCAGGTGAATTGTGGCATGCGTGTCATTGCTAAGTTGGGATGTAGAAGTGTTCCACATATTATGTCAAAAAGTAGGGAATGGATTACCATATTATGTTGTGTTAACGCAGCAGACAAAGCATTCTTGGATTTTATCTTTTCAAAGCAAAGAGACAACTGAAGAACTATATAGTGGATGTGAACCTGGAGCATGCATGGCAGCCCAACCACATGCTTGGATGACAAAAGAGTTGTTTATGAATTGGTTACATCATTTTGCAAGATCGGTTCGGTGTGGGGTTTCACCAAAAATAGGCATCTTCTCATATTTGATGGTCATGGCAGCCATGTAGCTTTAGGCACAATCCAAGAGGCTAGAAATTTAGGCATTGACCTTGACTCTACCAAAGACATACTAGCCATAAGCTTCAACCATTAGATGTTAGTGTGTTCTCTCCATTTAAGAACTACTTTAAACAGTCAGTCTAGATGGATGGCAAGGAACCTGTGTCTTGAAATAAAGAGGACAGAATTGGCAAAACTTAGCATAAGCTTTCCAACTTGCACTTACACTGAAAATATCAAGGTAAGTTTTCGAAGGATGTATATAGCCACTAGATCAAAATGCTCTTTCCAATGATATGAGGCCAAGTGAGGCCTTTGATGTGCAAGAAGATGAGGTGGAAGTTGTTGAAAACATATTGAGGATGGCGGGAGTGGAAGATGCGGATGTGCAACGTTGTTTAGAAGAACTTGCAAAAATGTGGCAGTAATGAGGAAAACCAAAAACAAGGGAAGAGCATGTTGAGTCTACATGTTTTGGCATGCCTTCAAATTTTCACCTTAGTTCAAAGAACTCATGTGAGCCAAACACAAGAAGCTTGATATTGATGATAGCATGAGCTTACCAACACAATTCAAAGGTGCACTGAATGGATTTGCTAACTCGGGCATGCAAATTGATTTCAACAATGAGCAAGTTTCAACTTCTATGCCATCTCCTCCCTCACCTCTTCAAGCGAGGTGGTGCACTATTATGCTAACACATCGGAGTGGGGAGATCATGATGCAAATGGTTTAGATACGGGAAATTTTGAAGGCGATGACTTTTAGCCATCAAGAGAACCAAGAGGTGAACTGCACCCAAGATGAGAACAACCAAGCATATAAACCAATAAGCAAATTCTTAAAACTACCAATTGAGAAGGTTCACACCCATGTATGGCTAAATGATGATGCAATCAGAATTGGAAGGCAATCTCAAATACTTACCTCGATGACTACTTGCATTTACTTCAAGAACAAGAGACAAGAAAAAAGAAATTGAAGATTTGAAGGCAAGGAAAAGGGAGCAGGCAAATGAAAGGAAAGCACAAAGGTTAATAGAAAAAGAAAAGAAGGGGCAACTTAAAATTGAAAGAGAATCGAAAAGGCAGAAAAAGGAAGAGGCACAGTTATAACGAAAAAGGAGAATGAGTTGAAAAAGGAGCAGGCCAAACTCTCCAAAGAGCATGATAAACGGATGAAGGAATGGCAACAATGACAAAAGGATTCGACCGACAAAATAGGCGTATTAGTAGTCCCTCAAATCCCTACCCGATCAACATCATATTTTGTTGAGCATGTATAACACATTCATGCCTCGCTTTTTCTTCCATTTTTAATAACAATCTATTTGCCCATCTTCTCCTACAAGCAATGTTACAAATTCTGGAATTTTAGATCAAGCGTTGTTTAGTCAGACTGGCCAACTTTCAGAAGCTAATGCAAATGTTCAGGGTACACCTCCTACCATGCTACCTACTGCAATTCAATCTGTGAATGCTACCACATCAGAGAATCACAACGAAGTGCAACCTCCACCATTTCCAGGATTTTGGCCAAACTATTAAGTGAAAAGTTGTACAAATTTTGGTTTACATAACCTTCTTAGTAAGCATTAGTAAATTTTGTCGAGCTTGTAAATTTTGTCGAGCAGGCTGAAGTAGATATTGATAAATGTTATATATGTAATCGAATGCCTTAGCAGCAGGCTGAAGTAGATATTGATAAATGTTATATATGTAATCGAATGCCTTAGCAGCAGGCTGAAGTAGATGTTGATAAATGTTATATATGTAATCGAATGCCTTAGCAGCATGCTGAAGTAGATATTGATAAATGTTATATATGTAAAACTTTTGGAACCCATCTTTACTTGTAATTTTAAGAGTAATGTATCTAATATTTTGAAATGGAAAACAATATGTCAGAATGGTATGTCAAAGAACTCGAGTTTATGCCATTCAATCTAACAATCGCACATAATATCAATAGGGAAGGGACCCCATAACCGTGCACTCTAACTTTGAGGGTGTTTATAGACATGTAAGTGCTTGATTAAGCCTTTGAAAAACCATCAATCGGATAGACAACGAATTTCTGAACATAAATATGTGCAATTTATAACTTATTCATACCTAATGTGCATTGTGCATTGTGAAATTTGCAGATGTGATCTTTATCGATGAGAATGTCATATATTTACACTTCAATATTGAAATAACAATACATAATAAATTTCACAATAACTCAGGAAAAATTGAACATATTTATGTCGGTTTTCATTTAATTTATGAGCAAAAAGTTTCTACCAAAGGTTCCAAAAACAATTTAAAAACACTCTCAATCATTGGACCCTGCTCGGTTATGGGGTCCCTTCCCCTATATCATTACCATATCTAAAATATTGTTTTCCATTTCAATATGTTAAATACAATATTCCAGAATATTACAAAGAAAGAAAGGTTCAAAAACAGGCTAAAACACTCTCAATCATTGGACCTCGCTTTCGGTTATGGGGTCCCTTCCCCTAGTGGAAGAATTTTTATTCGTTCCACTTCGTCATATGAAATTCCCAAAAGAAATTGAATATGAAAATGACGGTTTTTGGCATCACAATGACTTATCATATCTAAAATATTGTTTTCCATTTCAATATGTTAAATACAATATTCCAGAATATTACAGCAAAGAAAACTTCTCGCTGTAATTTTATGAAATATTGTATCTAAAATATTGAATTCCGAATTGTGTTTATTATGGCATGTTTTGTGAAGTTCAGAGATTCTAAAAATATTAGTAATTTCTTTATTTGATATTAACATCTCATTCAATCTCAATTCTTTAAAATAGATCATTGCCTTTAAGAAGGTCACACTTGACCTTACTGCTTGAATGGAACTTTAAAGGCGATGCATGGACATGTTAGTGCGGTGGGAATGCCGTCACTTTGCAATTGTTACTTTAGAAACCCATGAAACTCCTATCGAAGACGTGAAACATTTGCAAGGAAAGACATTCTTGGTTGTGTGAGTGAGACAAAAATACAAATTTATTCAGTAGTAACTTACAAAATGTAAACAAATTAGTGTCAACAAATTAAAATTTCTTGTTAAAAATGTAGTTTAAAGAAGAAGTATTGTCAATTTCCCAAAATATAATGTGTTTAAAAACACATTTTTGCATATCTTTTTTTTCTTAGAGATACAGTTTGTGCTCTGTCTATTTTAATGATGCCTCCATGAGAGCCACCAGAGAATGCTGCTGAGCTCGTTGGGGTGCAGAGTATATATGTTTAAGAGATGTTGCTACACTCAATCGGGGAAAATGCAAGCAAACCGGTCCAATCTGCTATGCAGCCGTAGTCTCGATGACTCAATCAAAAGATGCGTTTATGACTGCTTTTAGAAAATGAAGGAGCACGAGATTGACCAAAGATCCGCAAACAACCTTCACACAATCAGTCTTAAAAAAATGATGGTCACCATTCATATTTCCACAGCAAGATTGAAGACATGAAAATAATGAGAATACAATAAGGGAAAATAAACATTCTTGCGCACAAACTCCGATTTATATTGTATCTTGTTCATGTCCAAGCGAGTCTTTCACAATACCCCAGGAAGATTTCATGTTTGGCCGGTTCTCCTTTCCAAACATTGATCGTCTCCCATGAAGTTTTCGCCGCCAAAAATGGATAATAGCTTCAACTAGCCAAGTGCAATTTATAGTGTATGGTGCTCATATGACAAACGTGGCGATCCAAAGACACAGCTACCTGAGAAAAGCATTCGCAGCTTATCATTTGAAAAAGTATGAAGCACATCACGATTTGCAGAGACTAGAATACTAGACTATTAACAAGATATGTTCCTGATCGTAGAACATAAAGATTGAATCGAATTTTTTTTTAATGAAAAAGAAACATATTTAAGTATTTTACAGCAGTACAAAAAGAAATTTCAGGAACAGATTTTTTTAATGTATTAAATGGTACATACCTTCGTAAAGGCACCTGCGGAGCATTTTATCAATAATTTTTAGACAAATTGGATCGTCATCAACCATTAAAACACGCAATCCTGCAGGGAACTGATTGGGAATACCGCTCTCCTCACCCTTTGCGAAAATACCGTCAAATTTGTGATTGTCGAATGGCCTTGCGGTGCTCATGCTTGAAACATGAAAGTCAGACCTTATCGCCATTTTCTAGAGAAAAAATAACTTCTTATACTCTTTCCAAAGATTAAATCAACTTCATTTTAGAAAAATAAAAACCCTCGCAAGGAATTAGAGAAAAACAAGAGAGTCGGAGAGAAAAACTTAAAATGGGAGGATTAGAGTCCATATTTGGATTGGCAATAATGAGAGCGAAGGAGGTGTCGACTGTCAAAGTTGGGGCGAAAAATACAAGAAATGACGAGTTAAAAAGGAATCGATGTCGCACAATTGACAGGTTTCTCTGATTTTCCCACTCCGCTCGCCATTCCACCGCAGAGGGGGGAAAAAAATCCAAAAAACCAGCATGGATACCTACATTTTCATGCATATCGGGAAGCAGAAAATCGAAGGGGGTTCTGATAACAAATCCATCTAACCCATTGGGCACCACAATGGATTCTCAGACGCTGAGAGAGTTAGTGTGCTTTACAAGAGAGAAGAAAATTAATCTGATCTGCGACAGAGGTAGGCCTAAGTCCAACCAGGCCAAGAAAAACGAAGACACTGTGTTCGGCTATGGCTGGGAGTGGGAATCGAAGTCCACCTACTTCTGCCACACCATTAAGCACCTGGCGAGAATGAATGCGTTCCCATGTGATCGGCGATAGGTGACATTGATCACATTGCCAATATTTATTTGCGCACCATATCCCAACGAAATAAGCATTTATAAAGCATTAAATTGATAACAAGTGGTTCTAAAACTGGACAGTTATCGGTCACTAGTTCAAATGTTACATTTTTTCACATTATTTATATGTTATTTTCCACAATGCACATTAGGTATGAACAAGTTATAAATTTCACATATTTATGTTTTTAAATTCTTCGTCTATTCGATTGATGGTTTTCGAAGGCTTAATCGGGCACTTATACGTCTATACACACCCTCAAACTTAGAGTGTTCGGTTATGGGGTCCCTTCCCTATGCGGTGAGAGATACAGAGATGTGAATTTCATTTACTTACAAAAGCCATACCTCTGCATTCTGATTCTACGGTTTAATTTGGAAAATAATCGTAAACCACACTAGCATCTCAGGGTTTAAGATTATCGCATTTTCTCATTTAACAAGTGTCGTGACAGGCCGATAGGTAATGAAAATGAAACTTTATTTTTATATTTACAAAGTTATTATAGTATATAATATTTAATTACCCCCACATTAGTTTGGTTTTTTTTTATGGGATACCAATAATTTTACATAGTTTGTGCATGCTTGAATGGAGAATAAATATTGTTGATTGTACTTGTTGTGTATGCATATATTTATATTGATGTCTTTGTTTGGCTAAGCAATGATGATTAGGGGCATCCGATCCATATTAATGGAAACCTAATTATTTACATAGATATCAACATGTATGCATATGTTTGTATTGCTCAATACACTTGTTAAGTAAGCATATATCTATATCGAAGCCTTTGTTTGGCTAAGCAACATTGACAAGGGGACATCCAATCCATTTTAATGGGAAACTAATTATTTTACATATATATTAGTATTTATGTGTATGTTTGAATGGAGTATACAAATAGTTAATTACACTTGTTTAGTAAACATATATTTACATCGAATCCTTTATTTGGGTAAGTAAAGAATGATAAGGAGCATCCAAACTGTTAAAGCCACTCATGGAACAATTATGGCCCCTATCTATTTAACTCTCCATGTTAGGTATCTAGAGGAATTTGTACTCTAGTGGATGGTCTAACAAGTCATCGTCCTCACCATTGGACTACAACTCTTTCGATCCTGACAAAGAACTTTTTTATATTAAGAGATTGATGATTAATTAGTATAGTTATTACTAATATAACTAGCAGATTGCATCAATTCTTTGCAAATACATTCGATAGAGAATAAAAGTAGCATCAACAAAATCATTTGTAAAAGTATATTTTACATAAATAAATACATATATGTGTACATTACCAAAAATCATTGATTTCTATGTCATAATTTCATTCATTGCACACACCATAAATTCTGTTTTTACATACAAACCATAAAACTATAGAATTTTATTAACATTCCTTATCACTTAACAACCTATATAAGCATGCTTGGTTATGGAAGAGAAAACATGAGTGCATGTTGGCTCGTATAAATCCTTTCGAAGAAAGGAACTTGGATGTAATTAGATTTCGATATCAACTACTAGTCTCGACACAAACATCTTTGAAAAGACTTTTCTCATTAATTTTGTGGTTGATATGTTTCAAACCTTACAGGGACTTATCAAGCAAAGTCATTTCTCCCACGTTAATTTGTGTGGTTGATATGTTTCGAATCTTATAGGGACTTACGGTTAAACTCATTATTCCGACACTAAGTTCGCGGTTGATATGTTTTGAATGTTACCATACATTATGGTTAAACTCATCGCTCACATTATATATAGACCTAAAGTAGAACATTCTTGAATAGAGCATTAGCTACTTGTATTTATAGATTTATTACACACACACCACACTAAATAATTAAATATTTCAAGCTAAAGGAGTATTTACTCTCAAATTTTGATTGCATCTTGACACATATAAATTTAATTTTTCTCTTACGTTTAATTCCACAATGTGTGTGTGTGCATGTGTGCATGCTAAATAATTAAATATTTCAAGATAAAGTGCAGAGTGCCACATATATAAATTAAATTTTTCTCTTAAATTTAATTCCACAAAACAACATAAAATGCCATGTGTTAATTCGACCATGATCTTGCCTATCCCCACATAAATCATAAAATCAAATGTCAAATGCTAGACAATGTCGAGTAATATTCCTTGAGACATTCATCCAACAAACTAACTATACAAGGAATAAAGTTTCCCATAAAAAAATGAAAATAATAGCCAAAGTCCAATAATGTGTAATGTAAAACATAAGGTAGCAAATCGAAACCAATGACTAGGTGCCTCACTACTAATATTTAGAGTGCACATACATTGTTTGTTAGTTTAAATATAATTATTCTAATAAGGAGATGGTCGGATATTAAATGGTAAATAAATACTTTTACCATTTGAAAATTGGTAGTTATATTGACTATAAGGTAACAAACGAAACCAATGACTAGGTCCCTCACTCTAATATTTGGAGTGCACATACATTGTTTGTTAGTTTAAATATAATTATTCTAATAAGGGGAGGGCCGAATATTAAACGGTAAATAAATATTTTTACCATGTGAAATTTGGTAGCTATATTGACTTTATTTTGCAAATGCAAAGAAAAGAGTTATATGTGCCAAGTAAATTCACATATTTTATTTCTATTTTGGTAATTTTAGCATTATAGATTATTGAATCTCCCTACCTAACAACTTCCATATTTCAAAGGAATTGAAAATTCTTTTGCTTGAAAGTTCTTTTTGAACTACTTAAACATCATGTATATGTTGGGGAAATTATGTTAGCCAAAATGTGTTATATTTTTAGGGTTCAATTATGATCATTATTGGTTCAATCAATTTATTAAGATTCACCTATATACTTCCAACAAGGAAATAAATGACTTTATAAGTAAAATTTTGTACAGGGGCATCCTGGGACTTAAGAAAAACTTGTACTAGAGAAGGGACATGCACACAAGAATCAAAGGACGGGGAAGAAAAGGAAGGAGAGCGCAAGAAGATGTGCGCAGTGATGGGAGTACCATTGCAATGAGGAAGACTTTGTCTTAAAGGAAACCAAGTAGATTAGCCGTAAGAGAGGTTACTAAAGAGTGTGCATGAAGCATGGTGCACTAGAAGAAAGAAAAGGCATGTGAAAGGTCTATAAGGAGCAGATCGTGCAAAAAAGTGTGTCGAAAAAAAGAAGTGCGGGAATAGACGTGTTGGTTGTCAAATAAGGACTTTATTGAAAACAACAAGTCAGGGGACAAAAAGTCCCTCCTCTTTAATGGGAGAGGTTCCCTTATTTAAAGGCAAAAACCTATTTACAAATGTACAACATTTAGTTTTAAAGAGGAGCTCTGATATCATGAAAGTGTTTGATATAACAGATCATCAATACAAAAGGATAGAAGAATTAAGGAATGGGAAAAGGCGAATAGCACTCTCAGGAAATATAGATAACAAAATAATTCCTTACACATGCCAGAATGGAATCATATAGAACAGTAATCATTTGCATTAAAACCACAAGATGTTATTTCATAGACACAAAGTTCTAGAGATGACATCCACAAGAATACAAAGCTTCTTGAAGTAAAATAGATTAATGATTCAATAAATTTTAACAGATAGAAAGGAAAGAACAAGAACAGATAGAAACAGAAGAGAGATCTTCTTGTATTGATAGTTTTTTACTCCTTTACACTTTCAAAAATAACCAAAGTTCCAACCCAGAAAATGGCGTAGAGAGCCCATTATATAGCTTACAAATTGGTTACACTTGGTAACCGTTTCTTTTAACTAAAATATTAATTAAGGAAGTGCTCAACACAATGTCCTTAATTAGTTTACAATGAGCTCGATTCTAGGAAAAGAAGGAGAAAAGGAGAAACTAGGAGAGAAAACATCCGCTTATTGCGTTGAGGAGGGCCCACCGACTTGAGAATCCGTTGCTGAATCTTTTTAATGCCTCAGCTATCTCCCTGCCTCGTGGGATTGATGTGTTGGCAGTGGCATGAGACCAAGTGCCTAGACATTTCTCCATGTCCTTATCAAACTCGGTATGTTCCAGGTATTCTTTATTAGCCTCTTCAATGGCAGATTGAAGAGAGAAAATATCCTTTATCTTCTCTTTGGTAATCAATTCTTCTTTGAATAGGCCTTCTTTGACAAATGTCCTGAATTGAGTTTTAATCTCTTGAAGAGAGAAAGGAACACCTGAAGTTTCATCATGAAGATGATAATGAATATCCTTAAAGGTAGATGCAACACAAGTCTTGAAAGATTCTCCCTTCTGCCAACTATTTCTCAATTCTCCCAAGGCTTCTTCTAGAACTTTTATTTTCCATTCAACACTGAACACCCATGACCCTGACAAGTTGTCCTTGGCATCATCAAAAACTTTACTGGCCAACAATATATTTTCATCATCCTATCCCATCAGGCGAAGATCTATGATGCAACTACTCCAAAGCTTCAGTTCTTTGTCCATAGTTCTAATAGAGGAGGAGAGTTTTTGTTGCAGGTTGGCCACCTTCTCATTGATTTTGAAGGCCTCTACAATGAAGTTCAAGCCTGCAATGGTCATGTCATCAACCATGGCTTCCATAGCCCTTCCATAAGTGGAATATCTATGTATATCCTTGATACTCTGAACCTCATCCTGACTGAGAATCATAGGAGGTGGAAGGGCAGCCAGTGGAGTAGGATCCAAAACCTTATCTTTAGCCAATAATGACTTGATGAAGTTGGAAAGAACTTGATTTTGTTCTTCCAACTATTCTATAGTTTGTTTACCCTTTTCCACTCTCTCAATAACCTTGGTTACTATTTCTTGGAGGTTATGTACCTCACTCTCAGGAGTAGATTCTCCCATTGGAATTCTAGAAAGTTCCAGGTCAGAGGCTAATAGATCTTGCTCTACCTTATCAACCTTAGGCTTTGCAACCTCTAGAAATTGTTGGCCTTGAGCATCTGTCACTATTCTTGAAGTTGTTTTAGCTCTCTTTGTTGGAGGAGGAGGAGTAGTACCTAACAAAGCTACCACAACATCAAAACATTTGGCCCTATCAAACGGAAGAAGGTTTTCTCTTCCTGCTATCAACCAAGGGTTACACCCATGCAAAAGTAGAAGAAGAAGAAGGGACAAGAGGTCCAAGAGGTCCAAGAGCAAGTGAACCCATGGCACTTAAGGTATTCACCATTGTTGCTCCAATAAAGAGGTGAGTGAGGCATCTGGAGCTTCTTGTGTAGAGGAATTTGTGGTACTAGGAGGTTTAGTGCTAGGCACCTCCTTCTCATCTTCTACTGTAACTTCTGAAGTTCCTGTAGGGTTTGGTACTTCACCATCATCACTTTCACTGAGAACAATAATGTTCTTTGGCCCTGAAATCAATCTGAATGCTCTAGAAGGGGTTCTTCCTCAATTGGCTCTTGTTTAACCTCTTTTATCTTCTTTTGGTACACTTGAGTAGAAGAAGAGGGAGTAGATGATTCAGGTTCTTTAATTGAGGAAGGAGGAGGGGTTTGTATAGGTACCTCTATGTTGGGTGTATGTGTTTCCTTCCTAGGTGTTGAAGTATCTCTGGAAGAATATCCGCTCTGATTCTTCTTAAGCTCTCGAACCTTTCTGTCAAACCAAACTTTGGTTCTTACAAGGACAAGGGTCAAAATCTCAACCAAGTCATCCTTCTCCTTCTTGTACCAATCCAGATCTTCCAAAGGAGTATGTTTGATTGATGTCTCATATTCAAAAGACTGCAAGTCTTCATCATCATCCTGGAACCCTTCAAGAATTTGATAGAGATTGAGCTCTTTAATCAGTTGAAGAGAGAGTCTGCCATAGTGCCTCCGCCTTGCTTCAAAATCATCTACACAATCGGCCCAGTAGTCCTCAGTATCTGGCCTATGATGATAGTTTATCCTGAGGTTCTGATCAATGAACTTCTTCAAATCAAAGCAAGTCCTAGGTCTGAGGAAGTGGACAAAGTGAGGGGAGCAAGAGCCCTTTCTATATTTTGGGCATCTAAGGTTGTTTTACATGTATAATTTCCCAAAGAAATAGGGAAGTATAGACTAGAGATTTTCTTTTCCCTACAGGTCCTATGTAATTTATCCAATTGCCTGCACACTTCAATTAGAGCCATCTTGTCATTACAAAACATGGGGAGCTTGAGAGGTGTGTTTTCATAACCAGCCAACCTGATATATGAAAACCTCCTGAATTGAATGAAGAAAGCTCCATACTTAGCTATCAGGTTCATGGTTTCATCAGAAAACCTCACAAAGTATCACCTTCTAAAATCCTTACAATATACATGGTAAAGGCATCATTAACTCTTTTGAAATTGTGGTTGCTAGTTTCAAGGGTAAATTGAGGGTAGTATGCATAAATGGGCTCATCCTTCTGACCCTCCATGTATGTGAATCGAACCATTGCCAGGATGTTGCTAGGGAATACATGAGATAAGAAGTCATATAGAACTTCTTAGTCTGCTTGCACATTAGACAATTGCTCGGTCAAATTCATGCAAATGATTTCTGCCCAATTTATGTTCTGATTACCTTCGCAAATGATGTTGATAAAAGGGCACATCCAGAAGTGAAATTCATTGGTAGAGGGAAATCCCATGACACGAGCTAGCAAAATGATGAAATCAAACAACTCTTCATTGAAATCAACCCTAAATAACACCTTGGAAAGTCAGGATGCTCCCTTCTTAGGGTTCTTCAACCATGATTTTGCTATTCTTGCCTTATATTTTCACTGTCCTGCTTGAATAGGGTCTGAGCTTGAGCTTGAGTGAGAACGATGGAGTCTTCAATCTCTGGAATGCATAGGGCGTAGTAATGGCAAAGCAACATCCAGTTTGGCAATTAGCTCCCCATGCACATTAGTCAATTCTTTGGTGTCCGAGTTAAAATGAGCTCCACATGCGAGCACGGTGTTGGCACATTGTATAGAGATAGGAAACCAGCCGCATAAGCAAGTCCGTTGTCATTGATCATTTGTGCCATGGGGGAAGGATTAGGGAAAGTCAATTTGTTCCAAAATCCCTAAATACGGTGTTAAACCTCACTATCCCCGATATCGGGAATAGAGGTCTCAAGAGGTGATACATGTTCTTGGCCTTGGAATTTGATCTTCATGTTTGTAAATGCACAGAGGAAAACCTTCAAGGGTCGAGTTCATAATGAAAAATGCAAAGGGAGCAGGAGCATGAGCAAATGACCTTAATTGCAGGATTCGAGCAAATGATGGCAAGTGAGCAATGTGTCAAATGCATAGAGGATAGTCCCATTAAATAGCCGTTTAGGAGAGAGAAGGTCATTAAATGTGCATTAAATTCATATTGCACCGACTCAAAAAGATAAGAATCGGGAAGAGCGGAAAAAATTGGCCTGGATGGTCTTTGGTACATTTGGGACATGAGGGATGTGAAGACGTGATCCGGCCGATGCGGGCCAAATGAGCACGAGCAGTCCAGAAACTTGGAAACGTGAGGGACGCAAAGATGTGATTTAGCCAATGCGTGCAATGCAGGAAAAGCAGGGACAGAAGGCACATATGCTTTTGGGACAAATGGGACAAAAGTATGTGATGGCGGACCAATGCGACGATCGAGAATAGAGAGTCCAGTGGACTTGGAAAAATGGGCCAAAAAGTTTCGACATAACCAGAAAATTAAAGAATTTTGGGGAATGCGGATGATCGGGGAATAGAGGGCCCAACAAAACTTGGGACATGAGGGAAAAAAATGTTTAACAGACCCGCAAATCACCAAAATAACTCCAAAAAATGTGAATTTTTAGTATCTCCTCAACTTTTCCCTTTACTAGAACATCACTAATGAGTGTCAACTCAAAATTTTCAATTTTCTAACTTTCAAAAGAGGGGAAATTTTGAGAGGACAACAAGATGCAAGGTAGATGAAGAGTTATCAAGAGGGTAAAGGATAGTCGCTAAGAAAAGCGATAAAGAAACATGAGAGGAGTGGCTCAAGGCATGAAACATATAAGTGTAAAGGCATAAAGAAGTGTGTGAGGATGTCATATAATAAGGTGAGAGTCTGCAACAAAAGTGCAAAAGATGACGCCCGAGAAGATAAAGATGCGGTCATAACTAGCAAAAGAAAGGATAGATGGAATGGATTTAAGGGTCACATGGGTGATGTTGACCAGATGATGGAATGGTTGATAAGGAGGATCTAACCACCAAGGGACATGATGCAATGGGATTGACCGAAAGTATATCACGTGGATAATCTCATTAACGAGATTATTTCAATTTTAAAGTTTGTGCGGGAAAAGTGGAGGAACCAACACAGAGGAGAGAGAAGTGGGAAAGTTCAGGCGTGTAACTATAAATAGGAGGGAATTTCACTAAGCAAGAAGGTTGTTGTTGGTTGTTGGTGGGAGTTTGTTGGTTTTGGTGGTTAAGGCCACAAAAGGGTTGAGTAGGTTGACCAAAGGACTGAGGAGAGTTAGTCAGCTAGAGGGACAGAGTAGAGAGGTTGGGATTGGCCATTGATCCGAGAGAGTGAGGTGATATGAGTTTGGTTTATCCCTTGAGGCACCAGTAGTTGTAAATCCCCTTGAGGGAAAAACATTGTTGATGTCGTATGGCCATCGAAAGTAATAGATGGAACATAAATAGTTCCAAATCTAATGTGTTGGACTTTGTGGGTAGGATCAAGGAGTACATGATAGAGCCCATGCCCCGTCAAGTGGTATCGAAAGAGAGGTGCTACTTTCCTATAGAGGAAGTTGGTATATTGTCGAATGTGAGGTGATTGACATGGAATATTGTGTTCTCCACTGTGATAAGTGGGTAGAGAACACAAGTAGAGATAATATGATGATTGGTGAGATGGTGCCAAGGAAGGAAGATGTGTTAACGTGACATTCATGAAGAATCTCAAGGAAATGATGGAGGATATTCAAGGACTTAAGAGGTGTGAACCCAACTAGAGCACGTAGAAGAAAACCACCTAAGGAAGAAAGGTCTGCAGTGACCATGGGTGGTGAGGTGGTGAAGAAAGTGAAGGAATCAACAGAGAGTCAAGGGCATGATGGAAAGAATACACAAATGATAGTAGGATAACACCTGGAAGAAGGCATGCATGGAGGCACAATCAAAGGTTACGTAGGAGGATCACAATAGAATCACTCTATTATGCCAAAACATCATTCCATGCTCTTAGGGTGGAAAAACCACTCTCGGTGTCCTCAAATGCACTTGACAAGAGACATTCACATTTCAAAAGGATTGGTCAGAATTTTACACCCTTGTTGTTCCTTGGATTGTCCTTGAGGTGAAAATGGGACAAGGGTGACACCAAAGTGTGACCCCCATCATTTCAAGAGTTTTCATCACTTAAAACATGACTTGAGGTGTTAGGTGGAGCATATGGAGGAGTTAAGTTGTCACCCCCTTCCCATGATGGATTGACCCCTTGGCACATTTTCAAGCATGTGTTGTCCCCTTGGATTGTCCCCAAGGTGCAAGGGTGATACCAAATTTTTCCCCATATGTTGGTTCCTTCCTCGCAACTTACAGCTTACATATTTTGCACCTAGGTTTCACAAACTTGCATTTTAACTTGTCCCCTCTCATGTACTTGGACCCATGGTGCATTTTATCACCCATGATTTCCCCTTGGATTTCACCAAGGTGAAAAGGGACATGGGGGACACAAAATTGTTCTCCCTCATGTGCTTTTGCTTCTCGCAACTCACCCATTACCACTTTTTCACCTAGAACAACCTCATCTTGCAAAACACTTATCTCCTTGTCCCCTCTTCATGATCTTATCCCCATGGAAAATTTTCAAGTTGATGATGTCCCCTTGGATGTCACTAGGTGCAAAAGGTGCAAGAAGGACAAGAAATTACACTCCCCATCTAACCACTCAACCCTAGTCACACCAATTACCATTTTTAAGCTTTCGATGACCATTTCCAGATCCCTCAATCTTATTCTCACTAAATAAAAAGTTGCCACTTTTCACCATCTAATACAAAGCATACTTATATTTCCCTTACATCCCTCTTATACCTCTTGCATTGGTGTAAATCCATGCCAACCATCTTCCAACCACTTTGTTAATTTGTTAGGTTAAGTGGTGAGTTACAAGTTGCAATGGAAAATGAATAACTCCTCTCAACACTTAGTCATTTTCAAAATTTCAAAATGTTGTTTTCTTCCCTCCAAAACCTCTATTTTTGCACATGTATGCTACTAATTTGTCCCATAACATCAATCTTACAAATTGATTTTTGCTCATATCTCCAAAACTGTGCACCTAATTTCCACCAAAATTTGCCAATGCACTCCTTCCAAAAACACCTTCAAGCTGGTTATAAGAGCATTTCTATTGATGATTTGTGTAATTTTCAGCACCCATTCTAAATTTGCAGCCTCAAAAATTGCCTTTTTAGATCTACGGAGTTCCGACGAATAAAAAACCTCAAAAGCTGGAGCGAAGGAACTTGTGAGACCAATTTCCTAGCAATCAACATCCAAAAGACCTCCATCTAAAAATAGTAAGTGTGTAAGGCTTCACATTTCCATATATAGTAAGTTTTCAAAAGTAGTAAATTTTCAAAGCATATCTGTGATACTCCAAACAAGAAAAAAGCACCGGGAAGGTGAAAATTGTGAAAACTTAATAAAAATAGTCATCCTATACAGGACTATGAAAGTCTTGAAAACAAGTTCAAATCACTTATATCAAATCACAATCTACCTATCTAATACATTTTTTCCACAATTTAAAGGCTATGAAGTTGTCTCATGGTTCAAATAGTTGATAAAGCCCTCGCAGATCCTAAAACATTAGTCTCAAGGTGAATTTTGTATGGCACACTTTGATGCAAGAAATTAGATGATTCAACTCATCCTAATTGTCACAAAAGGGAATCATCATGGTTGAATCATTTGGGAAGTTGTCATGGAGGTGAATTGTGAGGTTCAAAGGGTCATGAGGAATAATGCGATGATCACCATATTCTAACTTCGACCTTTGTGTTCAATTCTCCTTCAAAGAGGAGGAATAACATTTGAATCACATCATGGAAAATAACATGTCGAATCAACTAGCATGTAAAATATTGTCACTTGAACCGTAGGCTACCAAGGTACCCAAGGTCATCATGTTTGTAGGATCAAGAAGTCATAACAGGTCTACTCATCCTAGGTCTCACAATAGTGTTTTTGAACACTCATTCAATGCCCTAAAGTGTGTCTACATCTCATAGAAGAAAGAGATGTAACTACTATTTTTGTCCAATAAGAAGTTGGAAGCAGAGAATTTTATTCAGGATCGGTCCTTCTATCTAGAGGAGAAGGCCTATTTCAATGGATATCAGATGAGTAAGAAGGTGTTCATGTATTTTGAGTATGATTCCATTTAAATGAGACATCATTATCACTAAGGTGAATTTTGGAGCCAATAAGGATAAGGGTATGATATCCATTTCCTAACTCTAACCTTGTGTTCAAAGAAGATCATCATGTTTACAGAACAAACAATCATCTCAATCTCACAAATTTTAAGACACTTAGCAGTTGTTTTCAACACTTATTCAATGTTTTGAAATAAGTAAGCATCTCACAGGAGGAACCATTTACAATCACCAAGTTTCGAGTTCAATGGGTGATCGGAGGACAAGAATTTCATTTAGAGAGCAATCCTTCTATCTAGAGGAGAAATCCCTTTTCAATGAGTAACCAAAAATCAAGAACATGTTTGCACATCTTGAAGTTGATTGCATTTATAAAGAATACATCTTTGTCATGGAAGTGAATTTTGAGGCCTAAAGGAGTAAGGTAGTGATCTCCATGTCCTAACTCCTACCTTGTGCTTAAAGAAGATCATGATGTTCCCATCTTAGTACGAGATCTCATAACAATGTTTTTGAACACTTATTCAATTCCCTGGAATGCATCCATATCTCATAGAAGAAATAATTTACAATGTCTGTGTTTTAATTCAATAGGTGGTTAGGGAAAGGAACTTCATTTAAGGTCCATCAGAAGCAAATTCTTCATCAACAGGAGCTTCCCTGTCTCCGAGATCATCACTTATCTCTCCTCCCTCTCACTCTCTCTCGATATTCTATTCCTTCATTGAGAATGTACCTTTTCACTCTTTCATCTTATTCACTTAAGTGACTTAATGTTGCATTGTAAAAGTTCCTTTTTTAAAAATAAGAAAAGGACTTAGTTTCATTCTAGTGAATTTGAAAAGTCACATGGTGGTGAGATGAAAAGTCGTATGGGGGAGAGGAAGAGACAATTTCTAAGCTATAAATTAGAAGGTTCTCTCCATTCAAAAGGGTTATTGATTATTGCTTTTTATATGTTGTTGGATTTCACTACTACTGCAAGCAATAAAAGCTACATTTCTTCTATCTCCTTGTCTATGTTCCTCCATTCTCTCTACTTTCCAACTTTACAAGCATTGTAATCTTGTACAACTAAGAAGGAAATTTGTGTCCTTGATTAATGGATCTATAGAACTTTATGTCTTTGATTTATTAGTCTTACTATTGATTACATGGTTGAATTCTTCTAATTGAATGTGGACCTACTTTGGTTACTATTGGTGAGAATCTGTTAGTTCCTACTCACAACATTAACCCTCTCTCCTTATTTATCCTACTCCCCTTTACCTCTCTTCAAAGAAAATTCCTCCCTTGTACATTGTACAAGCACTTTGCCACAAGTTTAGTGGAGTATTCTTGTGTGATCCCTGGCCTAATGACCACCCCATAGTTTTAGTTAGTTTACATTCAATAATGGGAGCCTCCCATACCCAAGAAGGAGGGGCTTAGCCCGTGAAAATTTGTGAAAATCAATAATCTACACTCTAAAAAATCATTTCACTAAAGAACATGAAAAAGGGCGTACCCGGTAAGGAGATCCAGGATGATCTCAAAAGGAGGTGTGCATAAGGGTGTGTAGGAGCATAGGAGCGTAGAAGCTAGAGGGAGTGCAACGACGGCAGTTCAAAGAAACCGTAGGAGAATATTGATAAGGAAGTTGGGATCGAGAGAGGCCGAGAAATGGTTTGACCTAGAATAAGTTTCCCCAAAGATAACAAATGTAGAATAACTAAAGATAGTTGTTGAAGTGCGCATGGAAAGAGACATACAAGGAGGAGAAGATATTGATAAAGATCTAAATGAGTCATCCTATGGAGAACCTCCAAAAGTCTTGCACAAGGTAGAAGGTGCGGGGAGAGAAGAGGAGGAAAAGAAATACGTGGCATGGAAAAATTGCCACAATAAGAGGGAGGAGAGAACAAAGGTGATCGATATGAGTGTGGTCTAATAGATCCCAAGAGCTGAGGGAGAGAAGAATCCCTTAAAAATTCCTCGGGAAAGGAGGATGCAAAGATGCAGGAGAGTTGTGTTGGGAGAAATTCATAGAGGGATGTTTGTGTAAGAGGTCACAACAAAGGAGTGACCAAGGAATAGAGAAGAGGCATGGTTTCAATACATGTAGAAGAGGCCCAAACAAGGAAGATAAAAAAGGAGAAGTAGCCCACAAAGAAAGAAGGCGTAGAAGGAAAGAGTCACAGTGGAAGGGTGATAGAGGAGCCATGGAGAATAAGAGAAGAGGACAAGGAAATACGTGTGCATGAAGATGCATAGAGGAAAGGATAAGTCCAGTGGCATAAAAGACTGCAGAGGAGGAGGAGAGTGAGGAAAGACTTGCACATAGAAGATATTGAGGTGAAAGAAGAATTTGTAGGCAAAATGTACTTGCAAGGAGATGTTAGAGGGCATTGCAGAGTCACCAAAATGTGGTTAAGGATTGGAAGAGGCATCGAAGAAGTGTAGGTTGAGGATGGATTGTTCAATATAGAAGGCTGGGACAAGTTGTCGAAGGGTGATTATATCACTCACATCCACTTGAGGATGATCTCAAGTTTTAAATTACTATGGGTGTTTGATGTATATGTTTTGATTTTCACTCTTCTTATTTCAGATTAGTGAAAACTAAACGAGAAATCAAGAAACCTCAAAGTATGGGAGGGTTTAGGGAACCTCCTGATGCGAGATAGTGATGATATGGTATGGGTGCACAAGAAATGATCCTCATCGCTACGACTCTTCAACCTGCACAACAACAAAGACTAAACATGAAAAAGGATTAGTGACGAGATATGGTGAGTTGCGCGAGAGATTCAATTTTTTAGAAGTGAAAACTCCCTAAGAGGATGTTAATCACATGGTGACAACAAAGAATGATAACCTAACAATGGAATGAAAATGTGGATAACAAAATCTAAACAAGTATCGATGAGTTGATATTAAGTGATATATAACTAATAAAAAAATTCTTAGAAATCCAAAATGAACGAGGGCATGTTGACGACTACTACCGAGAACATAAGGCACGATCGATGGCAACCTGAGTAAGATTGAGTAGATACATGCAAAATAACAAAAAATATGAGTTATGAGATGTTGAAGCGAGATCACATAGGATCTTGACAGGATGGATGTGATGCCACAAGGGTGGGTAGGATGCAAAATGTGTTAGGATACAATGCGGGGTGGTATGATGAGGAATAGATAGGATTTAGCATATACAAGCTATGGGTCGGCAGACGACATGCCCGATGCGATGATTAGGAATGAGATACTAGCAAGAGGGGTGGGGTAAATCGATGGATTAAATTATGATTGAAGTTAAGCTGGAGGTTGAAACAAAGCTCAATGAATACCTACAAGACAAAACAAGGCATGGATGGAAAAAATCTCCACAATACTCTCTAAACTCCAAGCTCCAATAATGCAAAGGATGGACAAGGTGGCTCAACTGATAATAAGAACTTCAAGAACAATGTAGGAAGTAATAATCGCAAAGCACATAAGAGATTCAATATTTTCCAGCCATTTGAGAAGAGGGGTAGGGGTGATTAAATAAGCTAGGGCATGGTCAACGATGACTAGAGCGAAGCAGACTACCACTAAACGTTAGAATGATAATTAGAGGGCGAGAATAGATTTTGAAATGACTAGCGGGCTAAATTTAGGACTGTGCACGTGTAAGAGGTTTTAAATGAATAGAAGGAGGTGTAAGGAATCTTAGGGAGGGGTGGAATGAGTGGGGAGAATCCTAGGGAATAATTAATAAGGGGTAATGATGAAAAGGGTGGGAATCCCATGAGGATAATTAAATTATGAGGATTAGGGTAAACTTAGGATAATTAAATGATCAAGGGTAGATTTAGGATAAATGGAATTAATGGGGATTTAAAAATGGGAATATGGAAATTATGGAGGATAAATGGGAAATATTGGTAAATAAAAATGGGGTATGGGGAAAATAGGATAATTTAGGAGGGAAATAATATAATTTGAAAATAAGAGGGAAATGGGTGTCTTAGCGCAAGGATGGGAGGCGAACACAGGATGGAGGCATGGGGAGTTGCCAAAAATAAGTGCCTACATTCTGCCCCTTTTGTTGAGGGGTTTACAATAGTAAAATACGAGACAAAAATGAGAAATGATTGATAGGCTAGATGATAAGGGGGTATTGGTAAGGTGCTCCCCCTCAAACTAGGGATCAATGACAAGAGAAAGAGTGGAATCGATCACAAGTTTGAAAGAGATGGATGATAAGGGCGGGTGAGGAAGGATGGGAAAAAGAGAAGTCGAGGCATGATGCCCCAGGTAAGAAGGGTGCATGCAATAATAAGGATTGAAGTATGGTGGTGATTGTAAGAGTCACATTGGTAAGGAACAAAGGTATGTTCTAGAGGGAGACAACGACAAAGTCCTACGAGCTTTGTGAGTTTGAAAAATCACTGTGAAATGGAGGGAATCCAATGGGAATCCACTCGAATAGAGCGTGATAGCCATGGAGCCCATGAGTCATGGGATCACATCAAAATCATCTATGCAACCAAATGTGAGAATAGTGTAAAATCCTCCATACATGAGGGGTTCAAGAGAAAGGTATGCGCCCAAGACAAGGACGATGATGAAAATAATATCGCCCTAGAAAAGGGCACGAAAAGTGACCGAAAAGATAGTTGAGGATAGTGTGTCATGGGTGACGCATTAAAAATAAAAGAGAGGGAGTTTGTAAGATGATGTGGATGTGGAACATCAATAATGGTGAAGAAGATCAAGACTAGTTGACGGTGTTCGTGTGGATCGACAATGATCCGAAAAAGTGACGATGATCTTAAATGGGTCAATGATGACTAGGGTGGCAGCTATATAAGGCCATGGTTCGGATGATGGAGGTCATTTTTCACACCCCAAAGTAATGATTGAAGGCTTTGGTTTATAAAAGGAGTCGAAATATTTGGAGTGAAATGGAGGTTGGAGGAGCAACGAGGCAGAGGACACACAAAAGGGTGAGTAATGAAACCCTATCTTTGTTTTGATTAGTTTCTTTTTTAATTTATTTTTTTACATTTTTCAAAATTTTAGATGGGTGCTTAGGGCTGGTGGCAACGATCATCATACATGGTCATCATCGACCCAACCTAAAAAGGCATCGACCTTGACTGACGCGTCGTCGACTGACACTGGTCGGTGACGACTAGGAATGAGGGGATATATTGATGATAGATTTCTATTTTTGATGAGGGTTGGATGAAATTAATGATGAAGGAACTAATATTTGATTGGTTTATTGGTGATTATAGGACCGAGAGACTTTATATTTGAGAGATATAGTCTTAGCCCTATATGATCGATCAAGGGGATATAGTAAACGTTGAGTGAGACCACTTAGTGGTAGTTGGGTTAGGGGATTAAAATATTATTAGAGGATCCCACAAGATGTGGGTTTGATGATCATATTGGTGGAGAGGTGGGATGTGCGCACATGCACATTCTTGTTCAGGACAGGTGAGATGACCATCACCCTAGAGGATGTGTATCACATTCTCAGGTTGTCGATACAGGGGAGTAGATAGTTCTCATTATAGTGGATAACAAATTAGAGGTTCTCGACACTCTTGTTTAGAGACAATACCCACATATCACCTTTACTTCAAGGGCATTTTCATATGAGATGAGATATGACTTGTTTAGTGATGATGGCGATATCATGTTATGTGCTACCTGATTTAAGAGGAGAAATTTCCATGAACCATAGCAAGGGTTCTCGGCGGATGTATTGGATCACCACACTATGTTTTCATTTGGGATGATGTTGTTAACACAGTGTATCATGAGGTGGCGATGTATAGATTGGGGAGGAGGACGGGATTAGATGTTGGATTTATACTTCTTTGTTGGTCCTATGAGCATATAATAGTCATTAGGCCACCAGGGGTGCCATGGGTCATGGGGATCACATTGAGTTGGTTGTGAGTTTTCCGAGATGGTGAACCGATCAAGTATATGGAGATAGAGTAGGAAGGGATGCAGATTGGTACGTCGATAGGTTCACAGAGCTAGATGTGGATCAGATTAGATGGAGGCCATAGAAATACTTCCCTAAATGGCTTGGAGAAGATGTTGAGCTAGTGGGGATGAGAAGGACTAGGTGGGTACATGGTTGTAGGCCAAAGATGATCGAGGTCGTGCGGTTTGACGATAGTTTGGTGTCGTTCAGACAAAGTGCCCAATAAGCCTATTATCTATATAGGAGAGAGGAGGGAGATGTGGATTTATAGAGCCCTATAATGATGGATCCATTGGAGGAGGTGTTAGCATATGGATTTGCATGCATGCAAATGACATGCAACAGTGTGGGAATGAAGTACCTCTTCAATGAAGGTGAGGCTGCCTTTATTGAAAACCAAAACTGTATTTACATCTGTACATTCAAAATTGTATGTGGGGGTGTTTTGGAACATCAATGGAAAGAAAAGTGAATGAGGGGGATGGAATGGAATGAAGGAAAGAAATGGAAAGGAATGAATAAAAGGAACATGCAAGAGTTAGGTAAAACAGAGCCTAATATTGCATGGAGAAGAACAAACAATAACTAACACAAAAAAAATAGAGTTTGCATTAGCTAAACGAGAATGAGTAAAAGGGAACACACATGAGCAAGTAAATAACAGAGCTTGATCACTGTGAACAAGAACAACAACTTAATAACATTGACAATAAGATCAAAGACAATATTTGCATGCAAGATTTAAACATCTAACATCTAATGAACATAAGAACATCAAATGTTACAAGAGACAATGAATGAGACACAAAGTTCGTATTTCATTAACTCCAAAATGTCTTCACAAAAGAACACAAAATTTCTTCCTGAAACAAAGCTTGCACACAAAAGTATTTTCTTCTCCTCTCTCAAAGTCACCCTTACAAATGAGCCCTCACTTCCTTTTATAACCCAAAAGTTGGTTACAAAGTAGTTAGGGTTTTACATGAACATTAAATAAGGCACTTAAGTGACCTTTGAATTTTTCTAACCAACTTTATTAAAGACAACCAAAAATAGAAATTACTTAAATTATCCATAGTTTCCCGAAAGCAAATAACAACACCTTTTCCTTAAAAATCCACTTTTAAAATTTACAATAATAACCAGTGCCTTATCCATTGAAATGGGGTCCGCCTATCTCAAGCGTATGAGAAATGGACTCTCCCACTTTGTTAGATACCAAGAAAATTATCCCCCTGAACCACCGGTGAAATTAGGATCTGCCACTTTTGCCAGTTGAAAGGATCTAAACCTTCCCAAAGTTTCAAACATTTTTTCTTCTTTTGGAGGTTCATTTGGTCGAAGAATAGCCTCACAAAATACCTGTAATTCAAGAATCCTACTTGGCATATCATTTAAATTAACAATCTTGGATTGAGTGTTCTCAAATAAGTTCTTTAATTTGATGCACCGCTCCATTAAAAATGACGAGAAATTGTTGGTGGGAGTGTACATGTCTTTAAAAAATTGTGAAAATTGCTCTTCCACCTGCTCCGATGAACACCTTTCATTATGCTCATTTACGAGGTTGCAAGGAATCTCAGCTATGAATTCTTGAATCAAGGAGAGTGAAGTGAAGGCTTCATTGCACATGCTCTCATAATGGATCATAGAATCCTTGAGAAGCGTCTTCCTTGATTTGAGATGCAGACACCAAAGAAAACATGTCCCTCGATGTTCAGATTTGAGAATTCCTTCGATGGCTAAAACTGAAGATTCCATACTTGTCATCTCCTGCAAACTAGGCAATATCTCATCCAAATTTGATATATTAGAAACAAAAGTTTCTTTGAAAGAAAGAATTGGATCAAGATATGTACTGACATCTTCATGAAGCTTAACCACGGTCTTGATCATCCTTGGCCTAAAATGAGAATATTTGAAAGCCAAGTTTTAGTGACATGGCCTAATGTGTTTATTTCTTTTGACAAATTGAGAGTTTCTTCATCAGGGGCAGCCACTACATCAGGTACTAGGAAAGTGGATGATATGGGATTTATCAAATGTTGAACATATTCCACCAATTGATTCTTTTCGGCCTTGAGCTGAGAGTTTTGAGACTTATATTTCTCAAGTCTCTTTAGCACGATATCAATTGAATCTTGAGCCATTTCCATGTCAATTTCTAATGTAGACCTCCAAATTCCAAGTCTAGAAACTTCGTAATCAGCAAGTGTCATGGAATCAAACTCCTTATCCACTTGTGGGATGGTGAGATCTATAAATCTGTTTCCGTCATTATCCACCATTATTCAAGAAAGCACCTTAGGCTTCTTTGGAATGATGTCATTTAAAAGTTTGAAAAGGGCATCAAAATCAATGTCAATTGCCTTGACAACCCTCTTCCTTTTCTTAACCTCGGAATCAACCCAGGAAGGAGTATCATGCACTATTTCCGCATACAAAATCCTAGAGCTCGAATAAATATTCTCATTGTTCTCGACATCATGAGATCCTGCAAGAATCCTATCTACGACCTCAATTTGAGGAGAAACAACCTCAATATCCACCTCCTGATTATTCGGGAGATTTTGGGAAATCCCTTCATGAACTGCATGCTCCGAAGTGTTTGATATTTGAACTACCTACACCTGAGTGGATGTTTGTTCAAAGCATGATGAGGATCGTTTGCCACGAGCTTTTGAGAACTATTAACAATGTGGGTAGAAGAATCTCTACTTGAGGTAGAAAATCCTGATACACACTCTCTTCCTTCTTCGGGGTTAGGATCTTTAGATTTTTCTCCTCGTGACACGTTACTTGGCAAAGTGGATTTTGGAAACCACTCCTTTCTTTCTTGTTGTGTATGATTGGATGGTACAGAGGTTGATCGAGAAGAGGATTTGGTTAAATGAATGCCTCCTCGTGTTGGAAATTTTTGTGATCCTGAAGCATGATCTTAAATTGATTGTGACTTGGAAAGTTCTATGTTGTACCAAGATATGCTTCTCTCAAGAATTGGTTGATTCTTGTTGTTAAGAGAAAATTCATCTCTTTTTGTCCAGTCAATTCGAGGAAACAGGGTAAAAGCAACTACATCATATGAGGGATCAATGACATCTTCATCATCATTTATGAATGAATGGGAGGGTTATTGATGCAAAAGGCCTTGATCTGAGCAAGTGTTAGGTGAGAAAAATCTCATCTTCTTACTTCATGTTCGTCCGAATAGGCAACCTAGAAATCTTCCATGGTAGGGTTATGTTGATACTTTGCTCTAAGAATATTTTGCATATATCCATTGATATCAAACTGGGCTCTCTTCACATATGGATGGATTGTGATGAGAGCGAAATCTTTTTCCATGAGTTGTGCACTAAAAATATTTGGACATTGGTATTCCCGATTTGGATTGGGAAATGAATTCCTGAATGGTGCTTGTCACTGAGAAGACAATGAACTTGGAATAGTTGTCACACAAGTTCCATTAATGCCCATCTGTCACTCGATGTACTTAGGAAGCTTCCATGGAGTACCTAGAAAAGCCACTCACGCGAATGTAGGAAAATGATGAAAATTGAATAAACCATGTTCCCCATTGGGAAATGACACTCATGGCTTCTTTAGAAAATATTTCCTTTGTATTCGATTTAGGTTCCAAATCACGCGAGAAGGTGAATGCATTGTTGACTCTTCTAAAATGGGCTATTTTTGAAAGTGAGTTGTAGGTAATAATGAAAACTCTATTTGATGGCCCCATGACTCCTCTTGTTTCAAGTCCGAAAATAGCTTTCTTCGCACACTCGCATAAGTCAGATACGATGTCATGTAGAAGCATCCAATCGTCTTAACTTCTATCAATTGTTTGTGAAGGGTATTACTGATGATGGTGGCCCAATCCACAAACTCTTTCTTGACAAGGATGATACAGATAAACTGATACAACCATGGGTGGAAAATATTGGTAGAGGGTAAACCAAAAACTCAACTTAGGAGAGTAATCATGTCCCCGATTTCTTCCATGAACTCAACTCAATACAGTTCTTTGGGAAGCCGGTCAATTTGAGGCCTCTTGGTCACTAACCAATTGTTATTAACCATCTTACTCCATCTCAGGGGTTCTTCATCCCAAAATTCTTGCGCTGACTGGCAAGTGATATCCACATTCTCAGGAAAGTCAGGTATGCCGAGAAATTCCTCAATGTTCTCTGGTGTGATTAGGCTCACAATTATCTTTAAAAATTCCTCGTCTCTCAGGATCATAGTGCTCCGCACAAGCAATAACCAACTCTGGACACTACACCGAGACAAGAAATGCTGCTACTTGAGGTAGACCACTATGGTACAACCTATCCAAGAATATGGTTTTGCCTTCAGTTTTCACCCGTTCACAAAATTGTTGCACATTGATATGACCCAGATTTGTATCAGTTATATTGTCGTATGCTGATTTGATAGAACTGGGAGGAATGATTCCTTGGAATTCATACTTGAGTGCGAGAATTATTTGATTTCTCCCTTTGGCTTCCTCGATCTTCCATGGATTTGTTAGATTTCTCGCCATTATGAATTTCACGAGAGAAGAATGACAAGCACACAAAACAATGCAATCTGGGTCGAGTCTCAATCTCCGAAACCCCCATTAATGCAAAGAAAATATGACTTGTTTTATTATTATTTTAAAAATAATAATAATAACCAATCCCGGTTACAAGAAAAAATGCGAACACAAGCAAAATATCAAGACTAAGCTCGAGTTACAAATCGGGCAACAATAATATATATTTAAAAAATAAATAAATCTCCCAATGATACTATTTCTTTGTCTTGTATGATTCAAGTTGCTCAAAAACTTATATTTCAAACCCACACGTGGACATGCAAAAATGAATGGGTTTTAATCCTTTGGTTTATGCAAACGTGGGTCTGTAATTTTTGTTTTTATTTCCTCCTGGCACATGAATCTTGCTCCCCTTCGACTATTTCCTTTTCTTTCTCCCACATGGTCTTTCTTTCCTTGGTTGCGGAAGACTGTTTCTTTGATGTTTTTTTTTATGTTCTCCTAAAAATGCGTGGAATCTCCTTGTCTTGTAACTGTTGTTTCTTGGCTTTATGTTGTCCCAATGTGTGGGAGTCAAAAACATTTTCCTTTAGATTGTGTTTGTAAGAATATTACTTGTATAAATCAGAACATATACAACAGAATAATATGAGAGAACACCAAAATATAGATAAATGATGACAATATGCTCATATAATAGCTTTGCCACTTCGAGGGGGCAACCTCCAATACCACTTCGAGGGGTAACCTCCAAACCATACAATAACACTCCAATACTCAATCTCATGATTAAATACAACCTTCTAACCCCTATATATACCATTCTAACCTATGGCCAATACTGAGGCCGACCTCCTAAGCATAATAAATCATAAATGAATGATATAATAAGATAAGGGGATGTGTGCCACATGTCAGCATCTCCATCAACCCATATACATTATAATATATCCCAAGGTACATAGCATTGCCTCCCTCTTTGACATGTTTCGTCCCCGAAACATAAGAAGAAGCCATATAATGAGTGTGCTTTAAATTATTGCACACTTGTCACCAAGCTCGATCATCCAACCACCATATGAAATCCTATCCTGTGTAGCAATTTCATCATCAACATCTTCTTCTTCTTCTTCTTCTTCTTCTGATGTTGCTTCTGCTTCTGATTCTTCTTCTTCTACTTCTTTTTCTTTTTCTTTTTCTTTTTCTTCTTCTTCTTCTTCTTCTTCGTCTTCTTCTTCTTTTGTTGCCCATCTGTCCATAAAAACTTGTTCCAGTTCCTGCAAAGACCAATTAGACTTTTCCTTTTCTAACTTAGAAAAGAAAATCTGTGTAGGGCCACTAATCCACAACTTGAATAACCAAATATCTGATGGTTTAGATAATTTATCCCTGAATTTGTTCCACCATTCTCTAGCATCAATCTTGCCATCTCTAAAAAAAGCTACCATCCCCATGATCCACAAAACTAGGGTTTTAGTAATTCTGAAAATATTTCAATAGATGGATAAAAACACAAAGAACAAACCCTAACTGAAATTTCAAGAGCTTTCCGAAAATATAAATTTTGCTAAAAAATACCACAATTTGCTTCCTAAAAAGTGAATTTATGAAAAAACCTAAAACACCAATAACATCCGCAAAACAGATCCAATGGAGCTGAATTTTTCAGATATTCTGACTTAGAGTGTTTCCAAATTATGATGAAAAAATTGGGAAAAAATTCGATACCCTCTTCAAGATATACGTGAAACAAAAAATTAGGGTTTTTGCCCTAATTTTGGCCGAAATCACTGCTCTGATACCACTTGTAAGGATATTACTTGTATAAATCAGAACATATACAATGAGAATAACATGAGAGAACACCAAAATATAGATAAATGATGACAATATGCTCATATAATAGCTTTGCCACTTCGAGGGGGCAACCTCCAATACCACTTCGAGGGGGTAACCTCCAAACCATACAATAACACTCCTTTACTCAATCTCATGATTAACTACAACCTTCTAACCCCTATATATACCATTCTAACCTATGGAAAATACTAAGGCTGACCTCTTAAGCATAATAAATCATAAATGAATGCTATAATAAGATAAGGGGATGTGTGCCACATGTCAACATCTCCATCAACCCATATACATTATAATATATCCCAAGGTATATAGCGAGTTGTCTTAACCGATTCTCCTTGTCTTCTTTTTTATTTTTCTTGTCTTCTTGCGTGGAGCTTGCTCTTTGAATTTACCTATTGTTTGTGCATGCGTTGAAAGCTCTTGTTTTCTTGTTGTCTTTCTAGTTGTGTATGCGTGGAATCTCCTTTTGTTTTTGCTTTGGACTATCTTTTGTAATAAAAATCTCCTTATAACAAATGCGTGGGCTTCTAAAACCAATCACTTTTCCCCCTTGCTGCGTGTGGGAAGCTTTGTATTCCTCTTATGCACCTATGCGTTGAACTTCTTGTCTTCTTCGGTTGCTTAGTTGAAATGCTTTTGGACTATTCTCTCCTCTCCCACTTGGCATGTTGGCTTTTAGCATGCATGGAAAATGGTATTTATTTCCTTTCCTATTACTTGTTTTTTTCCCTCTGCCAATGCGTGGGGAATTTTGTCTTCTTTATTATTTTGGACTGTACTTGTTATTTCTCCTTCAAAAAGGCGTTGAAACTCAGTGCTTTCTTCCTTTTTGTTGTCTTTCTCCCTCCTAGGTGTTGGAAAATATGTTCTTTGCTCTAGTTGTATCTCCCTCCTTGGCCAATGCGCGGATCTCGCAAACCCAGAATCGCCTCTTTCTCCTATGTGTGGAAAGCTTATTTTTCTGTCCCCTTGGCTGTGTTCTCTCTCTTTTTGCATAAAAATTTCTATGACTGTCCTCTTGTATTTCTCCTTCACAATGGCGTTCACAGTTTGAGGAATGTGATAAAAATATTATTATGTTTCATAGAAGAAGTGAGAAGTAATTTTAGAAATTCTCGCATTACGACTCTTTCCAACAAGTTCGACGGAGGAATTTATGAAGGTTAAACTAACTTCCCTCTTCTCGGGTAGTGGAATTAATTGCCAGGGGAAATGGGGAAAGCAACGACCAATTGCCAATGGGAATGGCAAAGTGGGCTAGCAATCTCCATTCAATTTCCCCATGTGGGAAATCGGGAGATTTCTTGCCCGTTTGCCAATTTATTAATTTGGCAATTGGGGGAAGAAATCCCACGAGCGGAATTTAAAACAATTGCCAGAAAAGGAAATCTGGGGCTGGGAAGCCAATTTGGCATTCGGCAATGGGAAGTGAAAGCTTATTTTTCCCCCAGCAATTAAAATAAAACTTGTCAAACGAATTTTAATTAATATTTATTTAATTAAATACTCCAAAATTATTAAAAATTAATTTTATCAAACAAAGAGTAATTAATTAATTAATTATTAATTAATTAATTTTAACACAGTTTAATGCCTGGCGGGAGGAGTTCTCCCGAAAGGATGAAACAAAGACCGAAATGATCACAAAAATGAGATGGTCGTGATGAAAGTGACAAACCATGCAAAGTAATTTTTTTTGAAAAATTTCAAAATTTCTATTTTGATTTTATTTATTTAACATTTTCACAATCAAAATTGGCCGATAATGGAGGAACCAGAGTCATGGGATGATGATGATGTCGTGGGAATGGGAGTTAGATATGCAAATTGGATGACTACTACTTGGGTGGCTAGAGTGGTAGGAGAGGGAGGAGAGAGGGATGATGATGTGGTGGTGATGGAGGTAGAGGAGGAGGAAACTCCTGGAGCTTGTGGGGATGGGGATGGGGGCACATCAGAAGGATAACGCAACGCTACAGGAAGAGCTAGATGCAGTTCGTTTGGAGAGAGATATGGCTAGGAAGGATCTAGAGACAATCCATTAGGAGAGGGATGCAATGTTTCGGGATAGACAAAAATCATTCAAGATAGAGACCAAGATCAGAAGGAAGAGGAGGCATAAAGAGCCAAATTTGGAGACCTTGCCTCTATAATAGCATAAGATTTAGTGAGTGGTACACCGACGACATCATCACTGAGTGGGATAGATGGCACCTCATGACATGATATCGATGGATTGATGTAGGGCATTGGCCATAAAGGTGAGATATTATGAGTAGATAATGGTAAATAAATTACCACAAATATTGGGATATTAGGAATACATGTAATGATGAGCGGAAGCTAGAGCAAAGCCATCTGGGAGAGTGCAACAAATGTGGCGTAGCCACATTGAGGCGGGGCCGGGACGGAGGAGATGAGTCCCAAAGGCATACCGAGGGACTTTTCCCGAGGGAAAGATCTCGAGGCTATCGATGTTGATTTTACTGATTTTGATGACATATTAGCTTTTAGAGAGGGCCCTTAGAGGCCGGTGATGATGTACTAAGGCATTTTGATGATATATGATATATATATATATATAATGATTTTGTCGAGCATGTGTTATTTGCATTATTTTGGATGATTGTATTTGATGATTATGATGATGGATGGATGAATAATGAGTATATGTATTTACTTTTATATTTAATGACGATGGTTAATATAGATGTGTGATTTAGACATTAGATAGATGATATGTGATAAAGATAGATATGAAATAAAAAGATGATAGGTATATGTGGTTTGATAGATGATAGAAATGAATTAAAATAGGATTATATGTTTAGATAGATGAAATATATGGCATAATTAATGTTATGGTGGTAAAGCAAAGAGGAAAAATAAATGGTGATGGTGATAGATAGGGAAAGTAGAGTAAGAAAGTATGCAACTTGATGAGCGAAGAGCTATGGAGATGGAGGATGCTACGCCATAGCAAGGAAATCACAAGGAAAATATTCCTCTACCTGCATTCGAGGTAAACAATAAATGGATTCGGATAAAGCAATGCACTTGTAACCAAAAAAATGTGTTAGCACATAACTAATGATAATAATGCCAAAGATCGAGGGGGAAATATGGATGAATGAGCTTATGCACCTAGGGTCAACATGACCAAGGGGTGTAGATGTAACATGTACGTGGGAAGAGGGTTCTCCATAGTTGGTCGTTCCTAAGACTATGCCCTAGCTCTAGGTGAAGGGGAAAAAAATGATCAATGCGGGAAGTCTGCAATATGTGAGAAAGTTGATCGATGTGGGAATCTTTCTTAGGATGCTTAATTTTGATTTTTAATATGTTTTTTCTTTTGAAAATATAGAATGATGATCAATGTAGGAAGCCTTCATTGCCATGATATAAGAGAGTATCCATCCTTTAAGGGAATGGTCTAATTTTGCTTTTGATTTGGGATTTTACTTTTTGGATGACGGGATAGGATATGCATGATAGTTGTCCTTCGAGGGACCAGTCTATTTTTATTATTTACTTTTACATGAATAGTCATCCTTTGAGGAGCAGTCTATTTTTGGATAAGATAGCATGAAATATGATCATCCAGGGGTTTGAACTTGTTTATGGGGAAGAGTTGGGTATAGCTAAGTAGACCACTTAGGAGGGGATGAAAAGATGTACAAGAGACACCTATGGACCCTTAGTGTGCTTCCAATAGGTAGATAAGAGGGTGATGGATGTAATGATTGCAGAGTTCTCACCAAGAAGGGAGAACCTATCTATAAGGAATATGCTATGAGCAGAGCCGTGGTGCCCATATTTAAGGTCGGAACTAGGAAGATGATGGAAGACCACATAGTTCCAAATCATTACGATGATGTATGGAAGAGGTTAAAGATGGAGGAATGATCATGGATATGACTAATTATATATATTGGTAAGCATGCTAACAATAGAATTGTCGCAAGTACAATGTGTTAAGAGGCTCTGTTTCTGGTTTACCATCAATGGAGGTCAGACGATAGGCTCCCGACCCGTATTTATGCATGAAAATGTATGGTATAATCCAATTAGGGGAAAACTTTCTATGTTTTCTCTTCTCTAGAGTAGTGAAGTTCTGATTTTCTTTGAGGACAAGGTCACCAATATTGAAGTCCCGAGGCTTAAGGTGTTTTTATAAGCATGACTAATTCGATCTTGGTAGACTTGATGGTGCTCAAGGGCGATAAGGAGATGTTCATATAATAACTCAAGATATGCTAGATGCTCCCGATGATAGTCCTCGTCATAAATAAAGTTGTGGAGGGAGACACGCAAGGAAGGAATCGAACCTTGAGAGGGAGGAAAAATTTAGAACCATAGACAAATGAAAAGGAGTAGTGCCCATAGGGGGTGCGGATGCCACGGTAGGCCTAAAGGGTGAAAGGAAGTTGAAGATGTCAATTACGACCGCTTTATCAATAATATTAGCAAGGATGTTACTTAGGGTCTTGTTAGAAGCCTCGGCTTGGTCATTGGCTTGAGGGTACTATGGAGAAGAGAAGTCGAGTTTAAAGTTAAAGGCAACACCAAACTTCTTAAGGTATTTGTTTTTGAAGGACTTTTCATTGTCCATAAAAAGCTTATGAGGGATGCCAAAATGGAAGATAATGTGCTGATATATGAATTTGATGATTTGGTTAGCTTTGGTTGAGGTGAGCGGAATGACTTCCACCCATTTGGTGAAATACTTGGTCATGCGGTGATAATGGAATGATGGCGCTAAGAAGAATGAGGAGGAGGTGATGGTTCCCTGAAAGCACCCTAAACTTTACAAAGAAAATTACATGACTACATAAGGAAAGCTAATACCATTATCATCCATCTAGCCAAGGTTCTAAGTCTAGGAATGTAACATTAAGATAAAAGCTTAAAAGAATGCTTAACTAGTATGAAAACAATACAAAATCTAACTAAACATGCCTACTAATATGCTTGAATTACCTAACATGGGCCTAAATAGACCTAAGAGGGAAATCAAATGGTTATGGTTGCTACTCCAAACAAGGTGAAATGGCCTCTCCAAATGACTACTTGGTCATTTTGGATATCCATCTACTAACCCCATTGAAGGCTTTAAGAAAGGATTGAACTTGGCTATATATCATATTTATTATATGAGATGCAAATCAAAGCATGGTGTAAAGTATAAAGGAATGAGGTGCACTCTTTTTATAGTTTTCATTTTGGGAGAAACTTGTATTTTAGTGCATGTGGGACTAAAAGCCCCAAATTAGATTAAAATTGTTAATCATGATTAGGCCTTGCTAATCACAATTAGTGAATTACCAAGTGATTAAGAGGTATGAAGCCTTAATCAACCACTTATGGTCAACTAGGAGGCTAGGATAAGCTTTTGAATCTTGTTGAGATGTTGTGGAGGTGAATGGGATGATTTTGAGTGGTTGGAAGAGGGGTTTGAGTCAATACTAAGGCATATTGACCAAATTAAGGGCAAAATAGGCTTAATTAGCTTATAAATGCTAATTGTATGTTTTGAAGAGGATTTTGAATTACTATTCATCGTAAAGTGGCATCCTAAATGCGAAAGGGGTTAAACAATCAATAGTGTTGTGTTAATTGGATAATTTGGTAAGGAACATTAGTTAATTAGTGAAAACCACTAATTATAACGGATTTGGCAAGAATAAGAGTGATTTGCATGCATTTTGGCAATAAGATTGCAAAAGTGGAATTTAGGTGTCTACATTTGCCCCTATTTGAGGTGAAGTTAGTGACTTCACTTCAAATATAGTAGACAAGCATAAACATGTAATTTTTGAAGAGAAATTTGCATGAATGAAGGATGCCCCTCGAGTGTTGATGGGGTGATAGAAGAAGTCAATCGATGATCGAAATTGATTGAAATGGACAAAAGAAAATAGGTTAGAATGGGCGCGAAACCCTCGAGGTATTGAGAAGGAATAAGAATAGGGATAAACATGGTTGTTTATTACCATGGGTGGTTTTTAGAAGAAAAATTAGTAGTGATAAGAAATGATAAGTGATAAGAAATGATTAATGGAGAATATAGGACAAGCCCAATCTTTGCATCCAACCTTTCAATAAGCAACCTATTTATATCATTTTGCCCCTAGGTCTACATCATTGGCCTTTATTTAAAATAAACAAAAGTGTAAGATAACATGAAAAGCTAAATTACTAACAATTGTTTATTGCTAAAAATATGTAACTCCATGCAACATACATTATGCAATGCAATACGAGAAAGTAATTTGATACTTAACTCCATGCAACATACAAAATGCAATGCAACACGAGAAAGTAAAATGACGCTTAACTCCATGTAACACACATAATACAATGCAATAGAGAAAGTAAAATGACACTTAACTTCATAAAACATACAAAATGCAATGCAATATGAGAAAGCAAACCAACTAACCTAATAGAGAAACAAACACAATCACATATACTCAAACAAACAACATTCAAGACATTTTTACCAATGTTTTTGTTATCAAGTCATAGATTCTCGAATGCTTAGGTTGTAATGAAAAGGGACAAAAATGATGCCCCAAGCAATAACACATGTGAGGGAAAAATAGAGGACACAAGTAGTCCCATGGAAAGCATTCGTGCATTATGACACAATACCTAACAACTCACTGTTGCATGGGAGTACCGACATAATAAGCAGACCCAACTTTGTTAATGGAGGTAGATCATGATGATCCGCATGTCATTTGAGACAAGAACAAGCAAGAACATCAGAAAGATGGTTTTGTAGGACCAATTTCGATGTTCGAGGATGATGCAATTGACACATGTTTTAGCTGCATATATGTTGTTTACCATTTTTTTTGTAAAATTTTAAATTTTTACAATTTTTTTGGATTTTTAATAATTTTATCAATTTTTTTGAAAAATTTTGATTGTTTTAATTTTTATTTTTATTTTATTATTATTATTATTATTATTATTTTATAGAAGAAATAATGAAGTCGCGAGACAACGTTAAAAGTGACCGCAAGGCAAAAAAATGCCCCGAGTAGTAGAAAAGGTCTGGGAAGCAAAAATATGCCCCAATGTAGTAAAAACGTGCCGAAAATAATTATTTTTAAAAATAATCATCGGCAGTGTTAGAGGAATTTTAGAAGATACACGCAGTCTCGAGGCACTTTGGGAGCAAGAAACACACCACAGGAGGTAGAAATGAGCATATAAGCCACCACGGCAAGTTATTTTACCACATTTGCTTATCATTTGACTACTGAATTGAGCTCTGACCTACGGGAGGAAATGGCGAGAATAGTGAATCAAAGGCACCATGTAGACCTCGTGAGGGACTACCTGAGACTTCCAATGGATGGACCACAGTACCCAACTCTCTCTTTTACCCTGGTAGTTCAAATTTTTTAATTTTTAATGGAAAATATGCATTTTAAGGTTAAATTTAGGGCAAAACTGGGGCGCCTATCTTTAGTTAGTCAGAATTATGAATTTTTGTTTTTCTTTCCAGCATGGGCACTTGGGCACCTCTTGGCAGAAACTTATTGATTTTTTTAGAAATTTGTGTGCCAACATGGGCACCTATGCTGAGCTATTCTTTTGATTTTTTTAGTTTTGTTGGCCAACATGGGCACTTGTGATGAGCTTGAGCTTTTTTATTTTTCACATTTGTTGGCCATCATGGGCACCTGGCACCTATGTTGAGCTAGGTTTTTAATTTTTTGCATTTTTTGGCCATCATGGGCGCACAGGCGCTCATTGAGCCAAGTTTTGTAAATTTTTGCATGTAGTGAGCTAGTATGGGCACTTGGGTGCCTGTGTTGACCCAGTTTGGGTTTTCTTGGCTTGTGTGAGGCAACATGGGCGCTTGTGTTAGCCTAGTTTAGAGATTTTTTTATTTTGGTGGGCAACATGGGTGCTTGGGTGCATGTGCTAACCCTATTTTTGATTTTTTTGGGTTTTGTTGGGTAGCTTAATGGCGCGTGTGCAATTGACCCTATTTGTGATTTTTTGACATTTTGTGTTCAGAAAGCATGGGCGCATGTGCCTGGAAGTGTTTATTATTATTTTTATTTTTTGATTATGCGTGAGCACGTAGGTGCTCATTTATGAGAGCATGGCGTTAATGCACACATAGGGGGTTTATGCACGAAAGGAAATTTTAAAACTACTTTTAGGCAAAAACTTAGTTTTTAGCAAACCCCATGTAGAAGAAAAAGGTGAACTATAGAGAAATTTAATGATGAAATAGAAGAATAACACACTAAACTTAAACTTTTTTAGAAGAAATTGTATGGTAGAATAGAAAGATAGATTACAACAATTGACTTAATGGTTCCGTGGCTGTATTTGGATGCGCTAAGGATGTGGAAGCAACATGCCCGACTTCAGACTTTCGAGGCGACGCTTGGGTGTTCAGACCGGATTTTCCTAGAGATCACCTTGGAGGTGACAGGTTTATCCTACATAGCCCACATGCCCCATATCTCTTTTGATCACAGTCTACTCACAGCCTTAGCTGAGAGATGGCACAACAAGAGTCAAACCTTTCAATTCTAACCGGTAAGATGAACGTAACACAGGAGGATATTTGGTGGATCTTGCGAGTTCCAATTTAGGGTCGTTTGATTACTTACGATGGTCACTCGGACCGAGTTGAGCGCTACACAACCATGATATTTGGATTGACTTACATTCCCCATTGAGGCTTGATAGGTATGGTTAGGGGATGCATGACCGATACGTGGCTAGGATGGGTCCCTGTGTACTTACTAGCTCTTATCAGTGGCGTGTTGTTTGCCTTACAGAGACAGTGCCCGATCGATCTCTCCCGGGTCTCATTAGAGTGATCCACGGCTTACTTCTGAGCGAGTAGCAGTCTACTGTTGGGGTTAATGTATACTAGCTCACTTATATTCTGAATTACATTTGATAGCCTATCATGGTTAGAGGACATTGGGCCCTGCTACTTTGTTATAGATATGGGCTTGGGACCATATTGCCATTGGATGTCCTTTAGGAGCATTGAGAGCTCGGGTTCTTGGAGATCCTTCTCTTATGGGTTGGGTTCTTGATGGAGATGATATTCACAGCCACAGGGGAGACATAGATTACTTCCGACAAGCATTCGATGAGCTACAACCCCACATGATCACCTAACAACCATGTAGGCTATATCAATGGCCAAAAGATGTAATCAAGTTGGGGATAGTTGTAGTAGACTACATTATTATTGGGAGTAGGAGTCATGCCTTAGAGTGGTATAGGGTTGACCGGGTTTAGCGTTAGTTTGGTCTCATCCAGGGAATTCCCGGCGATGAGATGTGGTACATGCGCTACTACAAAGATATTTTTGATATGGGACCGTGGATTAGGTTGGATTGAGCCCTTGCAAGATTTTCACAGGTAGTCTCACAGCCTTGGGTATAGTGGGCGCCGATAGTAGATCTAGGTAACACACCAGACTATGCCGTGTGGTATGCACTAGTGCTACTATGTCAATTGTCTATTCCTCGGGATATATTGATCGCAATGGAGCATGATGATCAGGATTTAGATTCATCGGCAGATGCATAAGCACAAAGAGAGGTAGTGCCATATATAGGGGTACTAGTAAAGGGTCAAGTGCATGGACCTTTATCACCCCCTCACATGAGTCCATGACATACTCCACCAGGGGGTGGAGGAGAGGACTGACATGATGAGGATATGGAGGAGGACTTTCTAGACATTCAGGATATACATGATGCACAAGCCATGCATGATATAGAGGATATGCAGGATATACATGATACACTGGATGTGTAGGATATATAGGATGCGTATGCCATGCATGATATAGAGGATATGCAAGATATACTTGATACACATGATGTGTAGGATACACAAGTGACTTCCTTCGGCAGAATAGCTCCAAAGCAGTGACAACTTTTGGTTTCGAGATGGTAGATGAGAGAGATCAGGCCATTGCTAAGAGAGATCGGGGCCCTTGCGGATGGGGATTAGTTTGTGATCGAGGAGCAAGACCAAGCTAGGACAGAGTGAGATTGGGCCTTTGCAGAGTGAGATCGAGTGATGGTAGATGGCCTATAGTCACAGGCAGAGTGAGATCAGGTTATAGTAGAGCGAGATCAACTATAGGTAGAGTAGGACTGAGTGATGGTAGATAGCCTACAGTCATAGGCAAAAAGTAAGGTCATATTATAGCAGAGCGGTCACAACTGCTGATAGAGCTAGCTAGCATCAAGGTAGAGCATGACATGCTGCAATAGGAAGACACGTCCTTGGGGATACAACTGATGATTAGGCACAACACTATTGTAGTAGGTGAGGCCATCTATTATAGGATGCAATTTATGTGGTTGTTCCAACTGAGTGGAGAGTTCCTTAGTATAGTCACATAGCAGGAAGTAGGTCACGATCCATATCCCATAGACCATCCCGATCAGTGCGATCTGTAGAGGGCCCTTTGGGACAGACGACTTCAGAGTAGCATGGGTCAATTCAACCTAGGTTAGCTCAGCCTGATGTAATTCCTTCTACACATTCAACACCTTGGATGCCCCCACCTAGTAGTCTTTTTTTGGCTGGCACTCCGGTGTGGGTGAGAGTCATGGTTGAATTTCTTATTGACGTGTCAGATGTATTACTTTATTTTTGGTGTACCGCCTCATGATGAAGGCATACTTTTATACGGATGTATGTATATTGTTTTTTATCATGCCTTGTGATGAAGGCTCTTTTTGTATAGATGCCCATGATGACTTGTTATATCAGATGTATATGGACACTTATATTTTTGATGATATATATGATGATAGATGGATTACCGATGTATCACATGTTGTATGAGATATCATGCTTAATCTGTTTCTTTATGTTTGTATCACCTGTTAGATTATGAGATAGCCTTAGCTGATATCATATTGTACGTTAATGAGATACTTTGAGTAAAACATGTTTATATTTTTTATATTGGTGTGGGGGATAGATTTGTGATCATGTGCAACCCCTCTTGCCCCATTGGTGATATGGTATTTGATGATTAGCTTTTAGTATACATGCGTGATGTAGACTTAGCATATTTTTGATATATGATGTATAAATGTGATGGATATGTGTGATATGATGATGAAATGATAACACAATGTAAAAGTAAAAATTAACAAGCACAAGTTTAAACAAATCTAATCAAAACAACACATTTATTTACAAGTATGCAATACAAAATGGACTCAATGCAATACACTATAGACTAAAGTGATATTCAATCTAAGTAAGCAAGTGAATCCAATTTAAAGCATACAATATGAAAAAGTAATGCAACCAAAACCATACAAACCAACAACTAAAAGTAAGCAAACCACTACTTTGTTTTTATGGGAGAATTAGGACGTTTTTCGTTGTTTTTGGTCTTTATTTCTAAGACAATTTTCTATTGTTTTGGAGTTTTCTACGAAATGTTTTTGAATGTTTTGGTTTTTTTAAGGAACATATTTGTATGTTTTGGGATTTTCAAAATTTATACGAATGTTTTTATGTTTTCTCAATAGTTTTCCAAAGCAAATGTGCAAGGAAATAAAGAACGTGGATTCCCCAACATTAGATGGGATGTACAAGGGTAGAATGCCATGTGGTATATGTCATAAGTGACACTGCGAAGCTGCCCCCAATGTGAGATGGGTTCATTCAATGTTAACTTCTCCGCACTCAAAGGTTAGATTAGCCGGATCAGGGCAAAGAAGGATAGGCTCACAAGGGCTCAAACGAAGGTAAAGATCAACTTAGGGCAAAGTTTTTGTACTCCTTAAACCTAGACTGCTTGTGAACAACGGACCCTCCCTTGGCAGCTGGAAGCTAGTTTTCACCAAAGGACTTGTCCAAAGTGCCACCATTGCATGGTTTTCACTATTGGACATACCTATTTATTTATCTTTATCTTTTTCTATTTTTATACTTTTTTGTTTTACTTTTCTTGGTATTTTACAGAGACCCCATACTTAAGCATAGAAGCGCTTAAGATGCATTGTGTTCATGGGTTCTCGAAGCTCTTGGCCATCTAAATAGGCCAACTTATATGCACTTGAACTAAACTTGGCAACCACAATGTATGGTCCTAGCCAGTTGGGCTCAAATTTCCCTTTCTTTTCTCGATCTTTATTGGTGTTCTTTTGATTCTCTTTCAACACCATGTCTCCTACCTCGAACTAACGAGGTATGACCTTCTTATCAGTATCTCCTCCGTACTTGATTGTGATACACTTTGGGTGATTGAGCATGCGAAGGAGTTTCTCATCCAATAGCTCCAACTCTTCTAGTCGGGATACTCTATAGTCCTCTTCATTTAGGTAATTCCCTAGCTTGATACATGCAAAGAAGGGATCTCAATCTCTAAGGGCAAGATGAATTCTAAATCGAATACTAAAGAATATGGAGTTTCCCATGTAGGAGTGCTGATAGAAGTTCTGAATACCTAGAGGGTAGGGTGAATTTGCAAATGTCAGTTACGGCCCATGGTATTCACCATTTTCTCCATAACGTGAATTAAGGTTTTTTTGGAAGCTCCAACCTACCCATTACCTTGAGGGTAATAAGGGGTTGAAAACTTAAGGTAAATTTGAAAGCGTTTGCAAAGTGCTTTCACATTTTTATTTTTGAATGACTTACCATTATCAGTGATAATAGAAGAAGGGATTCCATATCTGCAGATGATATGATTCATTATAAACTTAGAAAATTGGGGACCTTCTATATAGGTTAAATGAATAGCCTCTACCCATTTTGTAAAGTACTCAGTGGCCATTATAATGAACTTGTGGCCATCCAAGGAGACATGATTAAGTTTCCCTATTAGATCGAGACCTCACTTTGAGAAAATACAGGGTGTCATGATTAGTTGTAAGGATTGTGCCGATGCATATATCAAAATTTTGTACTTTTGACAATCCACACACTTCTTCGAGATATTGACAAGATCATGCTCCATGGTAGGGAAACAATAGCCTATTGTGAGTATCTTCTTTGCAAGGAAAATCCCATTAGTATGAGCTCTACAGATTCCCTCGTGTACCTCTTTGATTGCTTGGATTGATTTGCCAGAATTTAAACAACGCAATAGATTCCTTTCATAGCCCTCGACGGAGAGAGGTGCCCCAAGTAGGGTATAGTGGGCTATACGCTAGATGAGGTTGCACTCTTCATCACGGGAAATGTTCATAGGGAAGGTTCCATCATGGAGATAATTAAAGATTTCAGTGTACCATGGTGAAAAGGGACCAACAACTTCACACACTAAACAAGAGTCTGGTATGTTGTATGCCGTTGTTCTTAGATTTTCAACAAAGAATGACATATCATTGCTCTCTGGCGGAATGCTCGACATAGATCCTACCATAGCCATGACATCTTCTGCTCTTTTCGAGCTCTTGGTATTTATTCAAATGTTATCTGCTCAAATAATTTTTTCAAGGAATCAACCATTCTTTTATATGGAAGTAAATTTTCATCTTTAACTTTATATTCATTTGTGACATGTTTGATAATAAGCATTGAATCGCCAATTTGTTTTACTTATATGATATCCCATTTGATGGCTAGCTTCATTCCTACAATGAGAGCTTCATATTCTGTTATATAGTTTGTGCAAGGGAATCCAATTCAAAATATCTGCGCAATCAAGTCCCACGTGGGAGTGATTAGCACCACTCCGACACTTGAACCATGAAAGGTAAAAGAACCATTGAAGTACATTTGCTAAAATGTAGATTCTTCGAGGTACATAGTGGATATATCTGGTAGTTCAAGACTCAAGGGTTCATAACCTCGTAGTGGAGCTTCTGCCAGTTGATCTGCTAACACATGTCCTTTTACTAACTTTTGATGAACGTACTCAATATCAATCTCACTTAATAAGTTGATCTAATTAACCATCTTTCCGGTTAGTGTTGGTTTGGAAAATAAATAATTCAAAGGGTTGACCTTTGAAATAACCTTGATTTTATTTTCAAGCATATAATGACATAGCTTCTGGAAAGCAAACACCACATCTAGGAAATAGTTCTCAATTTGTGGATAATTTAGCTCATATGCTACCAATGTCCTACTCAAATAGTATACAACATTTTCTCTCTGTTCTTTGTCATACTGGGCCAACAGTGCTCCAATTACAAAATGTGTAGTAGATATAAAGTAACAAGGGTTATCCTACTGTGGGTGGCATGAGAATAGGGGGTTGGCCAAGTATTCTTTTAGCAAAGCAAATGCTTGTTGTTGTTCTGGTCCCAGTTGAAATTAACATCCTTCTTAAGAAGATGTGTAAATGTATGACACTTGTCTGCTAATAGCTATGAAATAAACCTTTTGATGGCCTAAATTTTCCCTTGTAAGCTACGCAACTGTCTGATATTCTTAGGGGGAGGCATTTTTTGATAGTTGTGACCTTTGCAAGGTCCACTTCTATTCCTCTCTATGACACAATGAATCCTAGTAATTTCCTAGATAACACACCGAAGACACACTTCTTTGGGTTAAGTCAAACTTTGTAATCCCTTAGACACTAAAAGATACGCTACAAAATTTATGGGTGTTCCTCGTGGGTTCTAGATTTATCCAGTATATCATCTACGTAATCTTCCATGATGTCACTTATCATATTGTGAAAGATTACAGTCATCGCCCTTTGATATGTAGCACCTACATTTTTAAGGCTGAAAGGCATGACTTGGTAACAAAACGTCCCCCATGGGGTTGTGAAAGTCGTCTTGTGTTGATATTATTCCACAATATTTATCTGATTATAACCTGAGAAGCCATCCATGAGTGAAAATATCTCATAACCTCTTTGTAGAGAATCGATAATCATGTCAATGTTTGGAAGAGGAAAATCATCCTTAGGATAAGATTTGTTTATATCCCTGAAATCCGTACACACTCTAATATCAATTGGCTTCTTTTGAACCGGGACCACATTGGAGATCCACTATGAGTAGTCGATAGGCCTGATAAAGCATACTTCTAGTAACCTTTATAACTTTGCCTTTCTAAGTAATGTAACATAATGATGCATCTTCGTGAGCTTTTGTTTGATGGGCTTGACATCTGGGTGTACCACAAGATTGTGCACCACTAGTGTAGGATCAAGTCTTGGCATGTCAACATAAGACCAAACGAATATGTTTGCATACTCTCTTAAGAGTCCTGTGAATGTTTTTTGTTCTTTGGCTGAGAGGGAAGCTCATAACTTAACTATCTATGGTAGTTCCTTTATGCCAATATTAACATCTATGTAGATTCTTCTACTAATAACTTTGATTCACCCCCATGTGCGTAGGATTAAGAGGGATATTGAGATCCTCCTCTATCACATGTGGCTCAGGGAGCTCTTCATCTTGAAGCGGGTACATTATATTTTCCATAGGTTGTTCTACATGTTTGTCCACAAGCGCCTCAAAGATGTTTTCGCTATAGGACTTCCCCTTTTTATTTCCACAAGGATTTTCTTTGGAATTTTTCCCTTGCTCACTTTTTTACTTAAATGCCCGCATAACTCTACTTCCTCTCCAAAGTATGCACATGCATTAAGATGAATGGAGAACCCCTTCTTGTGATCATTTCTTGGAATTTTGTCTTTGATTCCAAGGAACTCACTAATGGCCTCGCTCATTCGAAATACGTCAATAGGCACATGTTGTTGTTGATCCCAATTCACGAGTGATGGGTAGGTGATGGTTAATGGTTAAGTTATAGAGGATATGGTGGGTATAACAAGGGTTATAGTAAGGATAGCCATATTGGCGAATAGGTTCGTAGAGGCAAGGTCTTCGTAAAGACTACATTAGGAATCTATTTTGCTTTCATTTCCAGACAAACTATCCTCACTCTCAGAAGAGGCATGCTCAGCATCTGAAGAGCGAGACTCATATAAATGGATGCCTATACCTGAATTACCTATTATACAACGAGGTATTATAAGATCCTCTAATGGGCCTTGTTCTTGGTGGCCGCACCCATGTCCTTTATACCTCATGGCAAGCATTATTCAATTAGGAATGGGATACTTAGGTGATTTATAACATGTATCCATGTCATCATCATTAGTGACAGAACACAATGTCCATAAGAAACTTTTATCTTCTAGCAAGCCGTCAGAGTAAAATTCTTGAAAGGGAAAGTATCTCTTGATCTATGAACTTTGAAACATGGCCTACCATGCGCTTGGGTGATAGTGGCCCATTGTGAACCATTAGGGCATGATTGTAGATTATACTCTCCACAACCGCTTGGTTTGACCTTCATCTCCCATGTAGAAAAAGGAGTTTCTGAGGTGGAAGCACCATTGTCATTGATAGACAAGGTATCTGGATCTACTCGTGAAGCAAGGGCCTCTAACTAGATAGGAATAACAATATTTGTAGATGGACACTCATAGATTGTAGGAAAAAATCCTGACAATGCTCTACAATGAACAAACTTTCACAAAAATTTGCTCTCATAGATTGTAGGAATTTTTTTGCTAAAATACAAAAAGAGTCGTTTGACTATCTATATGCATTGTTGATTTTGTTCAATCCATGTGTACCTATCAATTCATCCACAAAACCATCTTTTCACAATTAATTTTTATATAGGTGTCTCAACGCTTTTGAGCATGAAACAATTGGTGTGAACACCCTCGTGTTAGTTTTTATATGGCTAACTCTAGTCTTTTGAACTTAGTCTTTGTCACTTGGTGGATTCAAGAATGACTTCATCTTTGAGAGATCCCTACACTTTATAAATATTAATAATCTTGTTGCAAACATTAAAGGAATTTATTTGATGTGCGCTAGCCAATGACGTCTCATACTCACTTTCCACCTCCTCCATTGAGTCATAGTGGTTTTAAACACCTAAGAGAGAGAGCTGAATATCGTGTCAAAAATCAAGAAAAGAATGCAAAATCAATAGAAAAAGAGAAGGGACATGAAAAATAAAAGAAAATAAATATCAAAAAAATAAAAGTGATATCAATAACTCTTTGAAGGGTCTTTCAAGCATCTCTATCAGTGGTTATGGATGCCCGGTTGGTAGTAGAGAGAAATGTTGTGATCAAAATAAAATATATCTCTGCTGGAGCTATAGACACCTGATTGGAAATGGAGCAATGCATGAATCAAAATTATCTTCCATTATACATGTTGCACACCAAATATTTCCCTACACATACCCACACATTAGCTCCTATGTCCTCATATACAAATTCTTGACTATATACTTCAAACAAGAATCAACTCACATACACACATCGAATCTTGACGAAATGGAGGGCTAGTATGTCGTCTTGTGTTCATTATAATTTGTTTAAATAATTGGTTTCTCTCTCTGAGATCTCACACACATTTGTGTCCACTCATGAGTTCTAGTACACCTACAAGCATTGTGTCATGTTCACACCATAATAACTTACACCCACACACATTATGGTTTTGCATATGTTAGGAGTATTATTTGTTATGACTTATCATAAAGAATACCTTTATATGCAAAGTTGTTTTAAAGTAGATGAAGTAGGGAGAATTTCGAGTTGGTAGGATGAGCCATGAAAGAACAAAAGAGAATATCCCATAATATGAGGATAATAATCATGTACCAAATAAGAATCAAAATGCCTAGTGATTTGTACTATTGTCACCTAAGATTCCACCCTTGTTGAATATACCCGATTCAATACCTCAGTGAAACATGGGAATGTCCCCAAGGTGTGGAACCTTGCTCCTTAGGAAAGACCTTCAAAGAATTTCAGCTTCTTCTACTTACTTGACCTAACGCTAACACTACTCCTAAGCTCAGTTATTGATCTACAAAGGAAAAGGGAATGATGAATGCATGAAAGGAAAATAAGCTAAGGGGATGGTGATGACACTAGAAAAGAAATGGGATCTCTCTTCGTGAGGGGAAGAATAGGAAAAAAACAAAAGATGAGAGGGTAGATACATGCCACAGATCAACACTATGTGAACCATTCCATTCCACACATTTTAGACACAGAGAAATGAAAACACATGCAAGTATAACCCACACACGATATGTCAGGAATGAATAGAGGTAAGAGACACAATAAATGCAAGTAAAGGGTAGATATGAGCCATAATAACAAGATTCTATTGATCAAAGATATACATAGTCCATAACATCACTATGAAAGGACATCGAGTACATTACATGTAATCAAATCGGAGGTCCTGCAACTCGTGAAAACTTGACCACCATTATGAAACAATGAATTTACAATAAGGAGAGGATTATTTACAAATGATATTGAGTTGATTTTTATATAAAAGGAAGAGGAGAGAGGGATAAGATTAGATTACACCAAAATTGAAGAGAGCTGACCATCGATGAGAAATCGCCATTGATTTTGTAGGTAGTGCGGGAATCAAATTTCTCCATCACACACCATCGGATCGCTAGTACAAGAGGAAGACATCATTCGACATTAAAATATGGTTTTTGAGTGGTTGAGCATATTTGAAAAGAGCCATGGATCTACTGGTTTAAAGATTGTACACGTGAATGATGTGAGACGTGAATTGTTCCAAGACAAACCAATGCAAGCATCAAGACCACAAATTATGAAAATACAAGAGAGATAATTGTAATAACACAGAAATAGCTCCAACTCAATACAATTCAAATAGAATAATGCAAGAGATGTACATATAGGAGGTGAATGTGTAACCTCTTCCTAGGATCATGACAATCTACACCTAGAATATTGATAATCAACAGTTAGAATGGTGTAGTAAAGTGGTGACCAACACCTAGAATAATGTAGTCATGTGGTAACCAACACATAGAATAGTGTAGTCAATTGTAAACCTAAGCAAGCATAACCCATAAGTGTAGAAAATCTCTAAATGAGTTGAATATCCCGAGTAGGATAATACAAATAAAGTAAGGAAAATAAATCCTACACTAACACCCCACCCCCATAAGCACAGTTTAGGTGGGCAATGAAAAATGAAAGTGGGTCCTAAAAACAAGACCCGATGAGGTACCCACATACAATTCAATCTCTCATAAGATAGAGTAAAAGGATAAAATCAAAAAGGTAGGACTAGCAAGATAAAGTAAAAGGAGAAAACCCAATGGGAAACCCCTCCCACCAAAAAGTGAGATAAAGAAGAGAAGGTCGGACTAGAAATCTCCACTCAAAGTTATAGCCTCTTGTAGCCATACGGTATCTCGCCAAGCAATCTCCTGGAGTGACTGTGGCTCAAAATAGATGTAGTGAAGAGTGGATCACCATGGAAAAGTGAAGGTAGCCACCAAGTTTATGATGGATCTCCAACCAAGGTGTTGTTCTTATCCAAGGAAATATGCTCCTCATACATGGTAGAAGTGCCAATTGCTCCATGATATAATGATATATTTGATGCAAAGGTGAAGAAATAATGTGGAGGGTCCTAAAGAAGAATGTCGATGTCTAACGAGTTCGGAATCAAGATGTATGCTCCTTGAAAAGTATGAGGTGGACCGAAGTAGGTGGATCAAGAAATAACTCCTCTAATAATGGAAGGTGACAAGGAGATGGTGGAGGTGGGTCCCATCACTACTGTAGTCATCTATGCTAGAAGAGAAGTTCTCATCAGAAATGTGCTCAAGCTCAAAAGTGTCATCAAGTATAGGTGAATGTGGTGAAGAATCTGAAGGAGGAACAAAGTGAGAGAAGGAATATAGCCGAGTTTGATGATCAACTACACCCACTGCAATGATAGTGTCACTGTGTAGCTCTCTAATATAGATTGAATTTGGAGTGAACTCAACCCACATGCCCTGACTAAGGTGAGTAATCTAATAGACTAATAAGAGATTAGTTGATAGTGAAGGAATACTAAGAACATTATTAAATGTTCCTCCATCCACTTCAACATACCCTCTCCCAAAACACGTGAAGAACTGTTGTCACCCAATCGTATAGTAGACATGTCACATGGCTCTAATGAAGTGAACTCCACGTGTGAAGAAGCCATGTGATGTGAAGCACTAGAATCAATAACCCATGTAGGAGGTGGTGGTACAACTGCAAAAAGGGCTCTCCCTTTTTTCTCCTTTTCGATTCTTTCTCTTTCCCTTTTCCATTGGTATTTGTATTGGAAGATTCATTGGTTGATGAAGATTGTTTGGAAGACTCAAGTTCACCTATATTGTTCTTCTCAAGAAGACTTATGAGGTGGTCAATTTGCTTCTTCAAACATTTTATTTCATCATGTATTCCTTTACAATACCCACATTTAATCCTTTCTTTCTTGGACTTATCACTAGAAGAGGAAGTTTCAGAGTTTGGTGTAGAGGTGGAAGAATGTTGATCTTTCTTTCTTTCTTGATCCTTGTTACTTTGTTTATACTCTTTTCTAATGAGGCTTTCTATTTTCCATTCTTGGCAATGAGAGCTTGAGGTTTGGATGACTTCAAGGTACCCATTTGAATTAACTTATCTTGCTCCTTAGTCAAATCAACAATGAAGTCATCTAAGGATGGCATAGACCATGTGGCTCCAAGAGCCCTCTTGGTAGCATAAAATGTAGAAACAAAGATAGAGTAGTCATGACCTAGTTTTACAAGCACTGAAAGAACAAGTTATTCATCCTTATTTTCTATTCCACATTCTTTTAACTGCAATCATAAGGATTTGAGCTTGGTAAAGAAATATTCCAAGGTGTCAAAGTTTCTAGGACTTAAGCTAATAAGTTCTATTTCTAGCTCATGACCCCTCATAGTGTCAACTTTTCCAAACAAATTTTCTAAGGTTTTCCACACCTCATTGGGAGATTTGGCTGAATCTATGTGAAAAAGGAGTTCGGGAGACACTGAAAGACACAAAATACCAAATGCTTCATCACACTTATTATACCACTTAACTTTATCTGCAACTATAGTAGGCTCAAGTTCTAACCCCATTGTGATACGATACAACCCTTTAGTCCTGATTGTAATGAGCATTTTTGATTTCCATTCATGGTAGTTAAAAGGTGTAAGTTGAACTTAGATCCATGATTGCAGAAAGAGAAGTTGTGGTAGTTTTTGTAGAAACCAAAGAAATGTGCGGAAAGAAAGAAGTTCCAAACAAGAGAGGAAACACATTGTACACCCCCATAAACTTTATCAAGAATCCCCCCACAATTTTGGCACTTTATAACTTAGTGTATTTTCCAAAATAAATAGGTCCAATGATTTGGGAAATTAAAAAATATTTAACTTTTACAAAAATGGCACTCGATATCGAGCTACCAATGAAAAGTTTTACATTAATTATTTCTCATAAATAATCCCTATTTAAATGAATTTTCCCTAAATTTGAAATGCACTTTTTCACTAAAAATAGTTTTAGCAAAAGGAGGAGGGTATGATAAACCCAAGATTAAACACCTTTGATTCGCGCGTCGGGCATGGCCGAAGGCCAAAATATGTCAGGGGTTGGAAGGGGGATGGCATTAGCCACCCTACACATCCGAAGGCTATTTTGGTGAGGCCACTAGGCCGAGATGATTTTTTTACTGTATATAGGTTACACCTCGTTTGATCAAGAAGATCTTCACTATGGTCCTAAAATTGATGCATATCTGAGTGTAGAAAATAACACTACCGCTAGACTAAAAAAACAACCTAAACCTGGATCTTTAATGTGTGTATGGGTAATTGGAAACTTTATTGTAGGTATGAAGATGCCTTTGGATCATAAAAACACCCTTTACAAGTACGAACAAGCATGTAAAGCATTAACACGGTGGAAATTCCCTTCTTAGATCTCGAAAACGCCTAGATCTAGATAAATCTTCTAGATATCCTGCAAAAATGATTTAGGGCCTAAAAAACAATCTCCGAACTATATATGCACTATGCAGCTGTAAACCTTAGAAATCATTTTGACACTTAGTGTGAAGATGCGAAAATTTTTGTAGCTTATGGCTTTACACCTATCAATTACATTTTCTTGAAAAGTTCTAAAGCCTTTTAATAGTTTTTTTTTGTATATCCCCTAATCATTGAAGTCCACTAGACCACATATGTTTCATTGCAGTCCATGAGACTATATAGGTTTCAGGTATTTTTTCAAACAATTCACGTGTACATGTTGGTAGTATGCTAACAAAAGTGAGATGATCAAATTAGACACATGTTGGTGATTTGTAAACTCTCTACTTTGGAATCATTCAAAGAATCACAATTAAAAATTGTTGTTCTAATTTCGATTTAGAAAATGACATATATAACTAGTGAATGAATTTACTTATGCTTAGAATCAACAATTGTAGGAAAGGAAAGAATGTAAGCTTATGAACACCAACAATTTTTATCTAGAAACCTACTTTAAGAGGAAAACCAATGGGAAGGGAAAAACGCTCTTTCTTCCCACTTTTATTGGACAATTCAAATAAGTAGAAAATTTACAATAATTATGAAAGAGAAGTAGATGATATCTCACACTTCCTCCCAATTACTTGCTTGCTCTACCTTAAAACTCATTTCTTCTACAAACACAATTCCAACACTAAGAATTCCTTGCTCACTTGCTTTCATGCTTCGATGATAAAAAAATCTCCTTCCTACATGTATTTATAGCCTTTATCATGTCCTCTCGTGCATTGGAGGATGTGAAAGGTCATGGAGGAAAAGACCAATTATGGGACTATTCGTTTCCCAGCTTTTTTATTTTCTGTTTGAAAGTGTTAGGACCACCGTCAAATGCTGTGGCTGGCATCACATGGCCGCTGCCCTAGCTAGGCGGAAGTTACGGGACCTCCACCTTGATTGGGTGGTAGTTCGTAACCGTGGATTTGCACTGAGTGGTGTTTCTATTAATATAAAGACATAACCTCTGTTTCTTCATTTTCCTTCTCTATTGGTGGCTGATTTGATGAAGTAGAGTAATTTTGGATCCCTATGGAACACACCTCCCCTGTTTAGGAGGATTTTGGTCCTACAAAAGCTTAGTGGGGGAGTAAATGAGGAAATAAATCCCTCACTTGCTCCTTCAAGTACCACTAGGCCTGCCATGGTGTCTTCCCTTTAAGTCCAATCTGCTAAGACCCCTGCGGACCTCTTCTAGTCTCTCTGACCTTTTGTTGCAGCACTACATCATCCTCCAATTTGCCTCGCGAGTCTAAGACACAATCCTTAATGGAAGGTAGTAATCGTAGTTCTTCATCTTCATCTAACATGGATGGATCATATAGGTCCAAGTTCTCACAATTTACTATTGAGTACATCCTCATAAATGATGGTAAATCAAGTCAGAAGACATTTTCTCCAACCTACTCCAATATGGTGAAGGGTCCACATTGTAGTGGCTTGAGCTTCCATACTTGACCTTGTAGTCTCTCTTTGCTCAAGAAAAGCCAAACTCTATCTCTAACATGAAGCTTATGGTCTCTCCTATGTTGATCATGCTTACCCTTGTACTTGGCTTGAGATTTCTCCAACTATTCTTTGACTTTGAGATGGATTTTCCAGATCCTCTCAATGAATTTGTTTATTCTAGTCACCTCTGTGTCTCGTGTCTCCTCCTCATCTTGCTGCCCAACTGTTAAGTCCAATAGATTTGTAGGTAGATATCCCAAACATGCTTCAAATAGTGACTTCATAGTGGACATGTGTACTACCCATTTATTGGAATGTTGAATGTAGGTGAGGACTCATCCCAAGTCCTTGGGTATTTGCTATTGTACCCCTCTAATCAATCAATTGTACCATAGTCTTCTTCACCACCTCTATTTGTCCATATTTTTGTGGATAGAAAGTCATGCTCCTTTGTAATGTAGTATGCATCTTGTCCCACAAAGTAGTCCAAAACTTTCCCAAGAACATGGAATCCCTGTCAGAAACAATAAACTTTGGTAAGCCAAAATGCACCCATACATTAGAAAAGAAGAGATCTACCGCCTCGTGTGATTTTATTGTCTTTTTACATGCCATAAGAATACACATCTTCTCAATCTATCAAAGCAACAACATAGAGATAGTCATGACCATGTTTAGACATAGGTAATCCTCCTACAAAGTCCATAGAAATTTCCTCCCACGGATGAGTAGGTACTTGGAAAAGGAAAATACAAACTCTCCTTCCTAGTCTTAGGATTCTTTGGTACAATAAAGTTTACATCCATGTATAAATTTTGATACTTCTCTTGCATATTGGGCCAAAACATGTACCTTTACTCTTGCATGGGATATGGTCTTACCAACACCTAAATGTCCCGCTAATTTCGAGGTATGTTCTTCCCTCATCAATAGAAGTCTTTCCTCTTTAGGCACACAAAGCTTCCCCCATCGGTAGAGTAGCCCGTCCTTGAGATAACAATATTCAATCCTCATCCCTCTAGCCCCTTGGGACTCGCAACTTCGAAATGTCACCCCGCAGTCTTAGTCTAGGCATATGCCTCTCCGTAAGCTTCCTTCATGAAGGGCTCGATATGAGAGATAGTGGCCAAAAAGGAGAACTTCTCTTGTGTAGGTGGCCTAGACAACATGTATGCCACCAAGTTTATACTACCCTTCTTGTATTTGATCACCAGATAGAACTGCTGAAGGAATCCCATCCATTTGTAGTACCTTTCCTGCTGCAATTTAGACTATGCTTGCAAATACTGGAGAGGTTTGTGGTTAATGTGCACAATAGTTTCTTTACCCAACAAATAATGCTTCCATTTTTTAATTTCCTAAACTAGTGCATACATTTCCTTATCATATACTGAATATCCTTTAACTATTGAAGTAAATTTTCAGAATGATAGCATATAGGTTTACCTCCTTGAAGCAACACTACACCCATAACATAATCACTGACATCTATCTCTACTTCAAAGGGCTGCTGCAAATAGGAAAAACAAGTACTGGAGCATGACTAATCTTGTATTTCAATACCTCAAAGGATTTGTCTTGTTTCTTAGCTTGTATGAAAAATCAAGATATCATCTAGATAAACAATGACACATGTATCTATGAATTCTCATAATACATCATTCATCAATCTTATAAATGTAGCGGGTGCATTGCATAAACCAAATGGAAGTACAAACCACTCATACAAACCCTACTTTGTTATTGTTAGAGTAGGTATTTACCTTAGCTCATGTTCACCTAGGTACATTATTTACCTTTATTGTATTTATCCTCACTCACTTATGTGTGTGGATATTTCTTTTATTTATTTAGATATTAGGAGATATTATCTAGTTGTTAGGTATGGTTATTTCCTTGATCTATGGTATTGACTAGTTCTTTCCTAGATCTATGGTATTGACTAGATCATTGATGTCTAGTTCTCTCATAAATCTATGGACTTGACTAGTTCTTTGATGACTAGTTCTTTCCATGATTTATGGCTTGATCTACGACCTTGGTGGTTCTTAGATTGTTATTCCTTGCCTATATAAGCAAGGCCCATTCTCATTTTATTTCATTGAGTTCCATACTAATATATGATATTCTTTGCTCATTTGTTTCCAAAGGTTTTATGTAAAGTTATTCGGTGAATTGCTTTCTCTTATTGATCGTGGTGTTTGATTAACATCTTTGTTCTTGGCTTGGTATGATCTCGGTTATCATTCCTTTTAGTTATGAAGGAATTCTTCCATATATCCTCCTCCTATATTCGACTTGGTGATAACCTTACATGAGGTCCAACTTCGTGAAGAATTTGGCACGCCGACGCTGGTCCAAAAGATCATCTATGCGGGGAAGTGGCTATTTATTTTGTATGGTGATCTTGTTCAAAAAGTGGTAGTCGATGCACATTATCCAAGATCCATCCTTCTTTGGCACCATCACTATAGGCGAACTACATGGTGATGTGATCGGACGTATTACCCCTTGGTCTAGTAGTTCCTAGAGTTATTTATTTACTTCAAGACTCTCCAATAGGGATTTCCTATACAACCCGATGTTCGGTAGAGGGTACTTTGACAACAACTAAATCTCATACTATACTTCCCATTTTGGTGGTAACACACTAGGATCTGAAAAGACCGGATAATACTATCCAAATCCTATTTTCCCTCGTTATAAATCTTTGAAACTTCTACCCCGTCTTGTTTATCCTTTAACAAAAGTAAACAAAACTGATTATGATTTTCCTGAATAAGTCATTTTGCTTGGTTAACACTCACCATAGTAATCCGTGTCTTACTCTGGTGTGCCTAGATGTTATAGTTGATCCCATCCTTGACCCATCTATATTGGTTTTCCCTTCTCATAAATACAACATCCCCTGCTTATATAAGAAAGGACTCCCGAAAAAAACATCAAAAGCATGAAGTGGAATAACATCAACTTCTAATACATCAATATATTGGGAATTTATCCCAAACTTGACCTTACATATTTTTGTTACCTGAATTTCAACACCCTTCTTCACCCAACCCAAAGGATAAGGGCATGGATTCTCATAAGTCTTAAGACCACGCTTCTTTACAACTGCTTCAAAAATCAAGTTAGACTGACAACTGATATCAACCAAAGCATTTACCTTAGTTCTCTTGATCTGGATTTTGATATGGAATAGTCTACTCATCTCCTCTTCCTAGTTTTCCCTGTTGGTGGCCTTGCATCCAAGCCTCTCATCTACATCAGAGTCATCTTCGATTTCCACCTCTCCTTCTGTCTTTACATCTGTCATGGACTTCTTTGGGTGCTTAGTTGGGTTCTTCAGATGTAACTCTAAATGTAAATTCCAACATGTAGCATCAATATGACCATTGATATCACAGTTCTTGCAAAAATTCTTGGGATCTTTACAAGTATTTAAAGTAGTGACAACTTGTTTACCTTTCCCTTTCCACTTACCTTTGTTACTTATTTTCCCATGTTCTTTCTTCTACTTGATTTGTCAACGCTTTTCCCTTGGCTTTGCTTCTCCTTGCTTCTTTTCATCATCTATATAGTATGCCTACACACACATGCCTCGTTGAGATCTTTGGGCTTCGTGGAGATGACTTTTATTCGAAGGTGAGTGTGAAGTCCTCCCAAGTACTTAGTCGAATATCGTCATCCTCCTGTCTCTCGAAACTCCATAGTATAGTCTCGACACACTTTGACCAATGCCTTGTCTAAAATACTGTTATTTAATCATTTGGTTAGTTTTGTGGCCAATAGGATAGAAGTTAACTCTAAGTAATTCTTTAAATTCTTGCCAATATTTTACAATAGGACATTTCTTCTTTTCACAAGTGGCTAGATGGTTTTCCCACCAAACCGCAGCATGTCCCTCCATTTTGAAATGTGCAAAGGTGATCCTCTATGCCTTAGTGACATTATGGACGCTAAAGTAGAATTCTAATTGTTTTAGTCATTTATCAAGCAACTCGCATCTACTTGTCCTTCAAATATTTTAATTTCGACTTTTCTCTCAATTTTAAAGGGTGCATGGTCATATTTTACCCTTTCTCTTGCATTTTAAGTCTCTTCTTCATGCTCTTCCCCATATTCTTCCTCGTGGTGGCTCCTCCCTATGCCAAAATTTTTGGCTAAGCCTCGAACCACTGATTCCATGGAGTCTTGCTTAACAAAATCCGTCTTCCTGAAATCTACAAGTTCTTCTTTTCTTCTAATCATCTTATCCATCATGGTCTCCAACATCTCGATTTTACGGACCAAGTTATTTTCCTCCATTTGTCCCTGAATTCTCTATTTCCACTTCCTTGTAGAAATATTTGGATCACAAGGTAAAGCCTCTTTGCTTTTTAATCTCGTCACTGTCATACAAATCCAAGAACGAATACCACAATCCTGGATACTTGTTAGCATTTATGATACCAAAATGATATGTAAACTCTACTTTGGAATCGTTCACAAAATCAAAATTAAACACCTATTTGTACTTTAGATTTAGAAAATGAAAAATATAGCTAGTGAATGAATTTGCTTATGCTTATAATCAAAAATTGCAGGAAAGTAAAGAATGTAAGCTTATGAACACCAACAATTTTTATCTTGAAAACCTACGGAAGAGGAAAACCCGGTCGGGAAGGGAAAAACGCTCTTTCTTCCCACTTTTATTGGACAATTCAAATAAGAAGTATAAAATTTACAATAAGAATGAAAGAGAAGTAGATAATATCTCATACTTCCTCCCAATTACTTGCTTGCTCTGCCTCAAAACTCCTTTTCTTCTACAAACACAATTCCAGCACTAAGAATTCCTTGCTCACTTGTGTTCACGCTTCGATGATCAAAAATATCCTTCCTACATGTATTTATAGCCTTTCTCATGTCCTCCGTGCACTGGAGGATGGGAAATGTCATGGAGGAGAAGAGACACAAACAACCTTTCCAATTTTGGGACTATTCATTTTGATTTTTTATTTTCTCGTCCGAAAGTGTCGGGATTGCTACCCAATGAAGACCAGTGGTCACGGGGATCATGCGCCTGGCCGGCCGATATAGGACCACCACCCTTATTGGGCGACGGTTTTATTAATATAAAGACAGAACCTCCATTTCTTCATTTTCCTTCTCTGTTCTTTGGATGATTTGATGAAGTAGATTCATTTTGGATTCCTATGGATTAGTTGGTGTTATACAAAGTCAAAGCTCCATAACGAAATGAGCAAGTTGGAAACCTATTGATTGCATTTGGTGAAATAGTGTCAATGTTACGTGAGGATGTCCATGTCTTCCCTAAAATCTAAGCATCCAAAAGGCCACATTTCATTAAGGCATTTAGACGGTAGTTCATTTCCCTTACATATGCACCACGTGTTGCATACAAATTTACCTAGGTTCTTGTAACAAAACAAAAATAACTTCTTCCTTGATACACAAACATTTTTTCTTTGCTGGAAAACATTTTTTCTTTGGAATCACCAGCAATTATACTTCCTCGATGTGTTGAAAACCCAGTAAAAAATCCTTTGTCTTCATGTGCTCCAAGTTTTACTTTGGTATTCTTTACCTTCTTCGTTACCATTCGTCAGTACAACATCAATTATTCCAAACCCGCCGCTCATTCCTCAATATAAGTATCTTTGAATGCTTCGATTATATTTCACCTCCATTGAGTATTTTTGTAGAGCAACAAAGGCCCAATGTGTTTTCTGCTTAATGACCTCTCTTCTCTTCAAAATTGTAATGGATTTTTCAATGTTTGTCATGGCTTCCGTTACAATTGTTTATTTATTTCTATTGAACGAATATTATGCACATAAAAAACATAACACGTTTGGAAAAGGTAGAGATGAGATGCAGAGAAGAAGAAGGGTGTTGATGCCCAACATACCTCCATCACAAGAACTTTGGAATAAAGGCAGAATGGGCGCAGAGAGCAGTTATTCAAGAAAAGTGAAAGAAGAATATGTTTTGTCATCGAGTGTGATATATTCTCAGGAAGGTGGGTTGCAGCTGTCTGCCCATACCTCAACTCTCAATTTAATTGCAAAAATAATGGAAGACCCGATTCCCTCTACTCCAAATGGAGATGACAACCGCAAGATTGCACCATTCCCAGGTATACTTCTTCTTCTTTCATTATTTCATCATATTATCTGAGATTCAAATGTTTAACAGGTTTGTGAGAATTGCAGATTCAATGCGATGGAGATGTTAGAGATTGTAAGAGGGAAGAGGCTCATGTTTGTAGGAGACTTGCTCAACCGCAATCAATGGGAGTCCATGGTGTGCATGCTACAATCACTAATCTCAGGGTCTCAAAAATCTGCGCTACTTGGATACCCACTTGCATCTTTCACGACAGCGGTCAAGTTTGAGCCCGCAAACTCCATATTTCCAAGAGGATTGGTGGTGTTGTTTTCAAAATAATTATGCGAAATTCGTTAGGGATTTCATGTTGTGCTTTGCGTACCATATTTTAATTATAATTTTTTAAAAAGTTTTGGTAATTTCAAATTTTATATATATAGTTTTTCTATGTTTAGTGTATGAGTATATTTTTAATACGTATTCCATAATAAAACGTAGGAAAGTATATAGTTTATTATTTTAAAAAATGAAGTAATATTAATTTGTTTTAAATAAATTTTAATGTTTTAAACATTAAAAATATATTATTGTTTTTAATTTCAATTATGGTATTATATTTTTGATATAAAATTATAGTATATTAGAATTTTTATGTTAGTGGGACAACAATTATTATTGTTTAAATGAATGAGAATGTTTAGAGTGAGAGATAATTTGAATATAGAAGTAATTAAACTAAATATAGGATGCATATAAAAACACGAATGCATCCACGCTAATAATATTTTGGAGATTTATCCATAGAATCATTTAAAGTCAAAACCAATCAATAGAAATGATGAAAACCTTTACATATTAAGTCTACATAATTAGTAAGTAAAATATATGTTTCATGGCCATATCACCACTTCACTTATGAAACCCCTGAAGAATGTATGGCATTGAGAACACCATATCAGGTATAAAGCAGTTCAACAAGGTGATCCATTGTCAAAAAATTCTACTCTATATAACATCTTCACTAAAATGAATTTCTATTCTATATCCGGTGGGATAATTCCGATACGCACATAAATAATCGTTGGAAACATAAAACATAAAAAATTGGTCACACTTCCGTTGATGGGTGATCTGTCGCGCCAGTCCTTCTGCCTTCCCACCTTTGGTAAATGAGAGAATCAATCAATCGTGTATAATTGTATACGTTATTGTGACTGGTTTGGTTGCATCATACTGTATTGAATCGTCAAATTGTTCCTCAAATTGTGTACATATAACACGCGTAATGTGCACGGCAAGGGTTTTTAGTTCAAGTTTTAGTGTTTCTGCACTGGAATTTTCTATGTTTCAATTTTCCACTTCGAGGTTAGAAATCGTATGAATTTTGTTGCATATTTTTTCATGTTTTAGGGATTTGAGTGCATTTTATGGCGATGGAATCAATAATTTATGTCAGAAAAAGGGTAAGGTATGTATTTTTCGTTGACATTATCGGTGCTAATATAAAAAGATCGGAGTCAAGTTAGGATAAAATGAAGAATGTGGATGTATAATTGGAAAGTTTTATAAGATTTCGCGTGTGCATGTGCTATATTTTGAGGTGCGAGCACTGCTTGTCCATGCAAATAAAAGCGAAAAAAAATCCAAGCGATTGTTACTTGTGTCCAGACTCCACGATACTCATTGTTATCCAGAATTCTCCAACTTTTTTTGTATGGTTAATCGGATCCCACACGACAACGTCGGTGTCATCTTCTCTTTTCAATGACATTTCAATATTTTTAACCTGGTGTTGCTTCTGCGAATGGAACTTGAACTCGAGGGCCCTCTTGAGTTGTCACGCTTTTCATAGAATGCACGCACTTCATGTCTGCTCACAACGCTTTCACTTGGCCACCATTAATCATCAACATTATCATCACCAACAATATCAACTTCACATTTTATCATTACTTTATGCCATTTCCATTGCAATGCAATAGGTCTCCATCTAATTAAGACCCGCAACTACAAGGCATAGTTAATATTACTATGATGAACACAGTAATAGATAATTTCCGTAACTGGCATGTCTATGCCACGCAAGTCTACAACCTCCACTTAAGAGAGGTTATCATATGTCATGCAAATTTGTAAGTGTCTTATCAAGCACCCCCGTTTGGTGTTTTGGTGTGGACTTACATTTACAAGTTAATTGACCCGAGATCAAATAATTATAAGAAATATCATAATATTCTCTACATTATTGCTTATTGCAGGATTTGTTTAGTTCTATAAGATGCTAATATTTGTTTCCTTCATTCATTGTTGTATTTGATGGAGATTTGTTAGGTGTATATTTTGGACATTAAAGAAAAACTTGATTATCTCTTCCTATTTCATTAAATCAAAACGGTTCACTTGGATTTTATCCAAAGCATGCCCATAACATTTAGGTAAGATAAGAGTTTTGGAGTAGGGTATGGACATCCTTCACGATAAAATGGGAGGTAGTTTTCGTCAAATTTTGTAGTTGTATTATATTTGTCTCTCCTCTCCATCACAAAAAAATTAAAACAATTTTAAAAACATATATTTCACTCAAAATTACAACTCCAACAAATAAGATATTGTCATTCACTTAGGTGTAATTTACAACTCATATGCAATTGCTAGTATATTTCTTTCTTAGACTACTAAATTGTGGTAGTAATGGTTACGCTTCCAAAACGAAAGAAAAAGTTGGGGAGGAAATTTCTAGCCATTATTAGATGTACGATGGTCGGCCCATTTTTCAAACCGACAATTTAACAATTTTTAAAAAAAATGTAAATGATGTTGTTCACCAACTTTCTTTTCATTGACTTTGTGTACTTGTTTTCATATGCATACAGTTTATATACTTGTTTCTTAATCCCTGCAGGGTACACTAAATTTTATAAGATGGATCGAACGTTGGCAATGGTGATGTTATTAATGGTGACCATGATCTGCCATGGCAGTGTAACTGTAAATGCAGCGCGCAAAAATCATGGTGTGGGAAAGCAGAAGGTGACCCATTTGGAATTCTACATGCACGATGTAGTTATGGGCAAAAATGCCACAGCAGTTCAAGTGGCACCACAGAAGCCTATGAACTTTTCTGATGGTCTTCCTTTCTTCGGTCCAGTGTATGTAATTGATGACCCTCTGACTGTGAGCCCACACCCGAAATCGAAGCTTTTGGGGAGAGCACAGGGATTGTATGCCATGTCATCACAGCAGGGAGAGTTCAGCCTGCTCATGGCTCTCACCTATTCTATGGAGAGGGGGAAGTATAAAGATAGTTCCATCAGTGTTGTGGGGAAGAATATGGTGTTCAGGAAGCAGAGGGAGTTGCCCATTGTGGGAGGAACAGGCCTGTTTCGGATGGCCACAGGCTATGCTTTTGCTCACACACATTCCAGTAAAGGACCGGATGCTATCATCAAATACAATGTTACAGTATTTCACTATTGAAAATTCATAGATTGCTCTGTCAGGTTATGTTTTGCTCCTCTGTTTCTTTTGCTCTGGCTTAGCCTGGTCATGTAATAAAGGATCCCATGATTCCATATTAGTTGTAGTCAAATTTGCATAAGTTTATGTTTCCTTCTGGACAACCTGATTTGCAATTTATATATATATATATATTCTATTTTGGGTGATAAAACTCACATTTATTAAATTTATATGCCTTACAACACCAGTGTAAGTTCATTTTGGAATTGCCTTTCTGTGTTTTTATTCATTTATTTAATTAAAAATCTTATTTTTATAATATATATGCATGTGTTATACATATATTTTTCAATAAACTTTTTAAAATACGAAAATGAATCAAATGAGTTATATGGGTGATGGTATAAAAGGTGTTATCTCATCATCTATAAAACTATTAACATGAGAGAAGGATTGAGGTTAGATTCGAAGCCAAGCTACTTTAAACCAGTAGATGGATTGAAAGTTAACACATTGTATGAATCAAGTCAAGTTGGTAGTGGTCTAAGAGCCTATCACATATGTTTGTAAGTTGAATTATTGACCAACCAATAGGCTATTTACCATTTTTTTGGCGATGTTTTTTCATTGGTTAGTCAACAATTCAACTTGTAAACATATGTGATCTTTAGGTTGAACCCACTACCAAACAAACACTTCAAGTGGATTTTCCTAACTTGGAAATAAACATTATTACAATAAAAGAATGGTAATGGCTACAAAATGACTTAATGGACAAGTAGACAATCTTCAATCAACCGATATAACTTTTCAAGTATTTACGTCTTTCGCTTAAATTATTCCTTGAAACTTGTACAATCATGTCTACTTTGTTCTTTATTTTTGTCTTTCATAATTCTACATTAGATGAGGAAGGAATTGCGCCTCCACACTTCTTCATCTATTTATCCTTTTATTTTTTTCTCAAAAGACTCACTATTTTACAAAATTTCATCTAGAAAATTAATCTTTAATCATTTGGAATTTAACAATGTAATATTCTATATTTATGTTATCTTCAAAGAAAGGCTCGAGATGACAATAGGGTTTTTTTTCATGTTTTTGTTACAAATTTACAGTCTTAAAAAATTAGTTATTACTTGTGTAGAGTGTGGAGGAGAGCCGATACAAAGGGCATGGCTCCTTGCCATGCCATGATAGGAATTTCGTTGGGGTCTAAAAAGATTTGACTTTGTCAATGGTAAAATGAAGGATATGACATCATTAGTGAATGAAGGGCATAATGTAATTGTAACGATGTCATTAAGAGAGAAGAGCTCCAAAATTCATGTATGTGACTACAAAAAAAGATATCTAGCAAAAATATCTCACAACAATTTCTCTTACACAAATTGAGAGGATGCTCGAAAAAGTTCTCATATTTAACTTTATACTTCCTAATTTTATTTATTTAAACAACTCCAAAGCCTTTTCAATAATCTCATTTCGTATGTATCCAACAATGAACGTGGTCGAGGTTATTTAAAAGCATTAAAGCCTCGTCTGAAAACCATTTTGTGCATATCTTACAATCATTGCATTTCACGAAACCTTGTTTTGTTTTGTTTTAGGCATTTCGTCAAACAATTTGCATGCCTTCTGCACGCTTCCACATTTTGCGAACATGTGTATAAAAAGAGTCACAACTAATAAAGACTTCACGGTGCTAATTAGACAATGGAAAAATAACAGAAAAATTGCTATGAAAAACGGTGACATCAATGTGAGCGATCAATCCTAAGACACCAGCGGTGATAACCAAGGAAAATGTAGCTTAAGTGCTGAGAGCGACCATTTCAAGGGCGATGCAAAGGAAATAAAGGATTCCTCAGGGAAAGTTCGCATTTAGTTGGGCATTTTTGATAATGCCAAAACAAAAATTTCCAACGAAAACAACAATCTGATGCAACCTCCCCCTGGATTCCAACCTGTAATTACTGCATATGTACTGGATTTGGCCGCAGTTCCTAAGATCTCCACACACTGTAATTACTGCACCTTTCTGAAGATAAACAATGAGAGGTCGTCTGTAAAAATTAACATTGCCGGATTACAGACATCTTACGGCGAATGGCACCTCAGAGATGGACGCCTCCGGCGTAAAAATATGACACAAGATTATTTTAACTATCAAATTAGAGGTGAACCCCTCTTGCTTCGTAGTCACATTTGTTCTTGTTTCACAATTTTAACTGACTATCTATATTTGTTTTTTTAATGTCCGAAGTCGTTTTCATAGTGTGGAATCTAATGGTATGACTTTTCTTCTCTACATTAAATGTAACGTTTATTTAATGTCATTATAATTTTTTAAAATTGTGAAAGGTCAATAAAAACAGGAATATTTAGACTATATGGTAGAGTTTGGATGGCTTTTTCTAGGATTTTTTGGTCACCTGTAAGTAAGAAATATGAAGAGACTCTATGTAAAACTAGTATAGATATGTTAAATAAATCTATCATGCCGAGCAATATGAATCATGAGGCATCTATCCGATTATGCAAGGATAATATAAGTATATCAAAAAAATAACAATTACAAATAAATATAAAAATATATTGTAATAAATGTATCTTCTCAAAAATTTCTATCTATTCAAGAAAAAAAGACCCAAACATTTCTATATTGCCACGATATTACTATTTTTTGATTGATTTATCCAAGAAATAAGAAACAAAATTATTTAAGTGACAGTCCAATAGAAGTCAAATTTATGAATGAATTGTCATATAATGGTCAAATAAATGTCAAATTTAATGTCGAGAATAAAATTGAACAATGCACTCCATTACAACCTTGCCTGCCATTGTAGGAACACCTCTCGGCGTAATTATTAATCAATGTGATACATGCGTAAAATCTAAAATAATAGCGTAGTATGTATTTGGGGTCAATCAAACCCCAATTGACATCAAATCATCATTTTAACGTATTTGGGCTTGACCAAACCTAATTGCATACCATATTTAATCAAATGTACTCAAAATATTCAATATCTTACTCAAATGGGGCTAATTAAGCCCCAATTGGCATTATACTCTTCCATTGGTTTTAAATGGCTCAATTGACCCCCATTGCAGATAGTAGAGATTAATCCAATTACTTGATTAGCTCAATACAAAATACAATTGGGGCCAATCAAGCCTTAATTGACATCATGTTGTCGTGTTTAGTGTATTTGGGCTACATTGGCCATAATGTCACACCGAATTCTTGAAAGGTTTTCAGATCTTATGCAATTGAGATTGATCAAACCCCAATAGACATTATAATTTCTCATTTGGTTGCAAGCGACTCAATTTGTAAATTTGGTTAAAGTTTCAAATGCTTTAGCACATAGTTAACTCTCACTAATAATTAATTCCTTCATTCATCCATCAATAATAGATCACACCACGCATATATATGCCTTATTATCTCCTAAACATGTGGAGATAGGATCCACTCTAAATCCCTAAGATTTCTCCAACAAAGCCTATTTTAGTGGAGTGAGTGTCACGCATGTAACTTAATAACAAATCATAACCATTCTAAAGAGCACTAATTCATAACATTCCCCCTTAGTGCAAACATGGGAGAAAAACAAATACACTTCTTTTGCAATTTGTTGCCTTTGCTTGTTCATGATCTTGGTCCACAACACAAACTGAAGATAGAGAAGGAACTCATCAACCTCTCATCGACCATGCATTGCTGGGAATTAATATGACCGAATCACTGTGGGAACCACGAATGGGAACCATCTCGTCTATTAACAATGAATTGTTGGGAACACATCGACCAAACTAGTTTGGATACTATTGATGTGAACCATTTGTTCAAACTTCACAAATGATTTTCACATGATGACCACTAACCTAGGTATGAACAAGGACACACACATATGTTCAACCTCTTCAAGTATCATGATGTTCCAATACACTTGTACTTTCTATTCTCCATTACGGTTTTCCATCAGGGGATAATATAAGGATTACTCACACACATGAACATGAATACACTTATGTTTCAAACATACCACACAAAATAAACTGAAAAATTGAAAAATGAACACACTGCAAGCACAAACATGCCACAACATCATTGTGTGGCCTCGATGTTGTGGTTGATGAGAGGACACCGATGGTCCTCCATCCACATGTGCCTCCATCCTCCAATACATTCCTACTCACTCACGAAGATGGAATTTGAAACTCAAATTTGCACCGCTTTCTATCGACATGAATTCTCAACTAATTTTCGATTTGGCTTTGAAATTTTGAAGTGGGGGTTTGAGGGCGACAACCCTTAGTGAGGTTAAGGGCGCCACCTTGGGCACACTCCTTGTCGTGGTAAAGAGCAACGTTGTCAGGTGTAGCCCCCAAATTTAGACACATGTTCCTTCTTTGCAATCATAAAATTCATCACAAAATTTTTCATCACATATCCATAATTCAAATATGGGTTACATCAAAAATGTGTCCTTTGAATTTTTTTTTAAACACTTTCAACATGACACACAACAAATTCTTTTGATAAAATCATTACATATTTGTGCTTTGCCTACTTCCAAGATGTAGAGCGATTATCATATATGGTTGTTGGAATGATTGTGTACGACGCGGTTAGAACTTGGTGTTCCTTTAATAAATTTGTCTAAAGCTTCGTTGCATCAAATTTCCTTCTTTCATATAGAAATATGGCTTGAATGATATCAATAGAAATTTACGAACTATTCTCCAAACATTTAATCTTTCACGTCTTGGTTGTAGATATGAGTGTTATCAATGATCCAAACTTGAGTGTTTTCTTCCACACAAAGAGGATGAATCAAACTAGTCAACGAACCGTAGAATATGAAGACATATATAAATCAGTCTACATGCGGATTTCTGAACCGCTGTCACTCATGGCACTAGTATGGCAAATGAGAGCTAACCAACCTGCACAAAGCATTGAAAAGTAAAATACACCGAAGTTCTGAAAAGAGTAGCAGGATCATGGGAGGAGTTACACAAGCAAGTCAGAAATCCGTAACTCACATGGAAATATTAAAGCAGTGGCAGGCGTATGATTAGTATGAATGCGGGTCTGCAGGGCAATGTATGATTAGTATGAATGCGGATACTTGTTGGGTATGAAGCTACTTGTTGGTGAAGTATGCTATCTAGACGTGGAAGAAAATGTAAATCGTTTTGATAGATATGTTCAAGGAACCAACAATACATGTATGGCTACAACTACTTTACCATACTAGCAATCGCATGTGTACAATGCAATGTAAACGCCGAACAATATATGTTGTTTTATTTGGAGGGATAGTTATTACTTTTGTAGTTGATGTTGATAAGGGGTGTGATTGTTTTTGGTTGTGTAGAAATATAGATGAACCACTTCATTTAAAAAACGTAAACATGAGGTCTAACCCTTAAAACAATTCAATATGCAAAAAAGTGCTATAATGTACAAAGCTTTGGATGGAAAGAACTATAAATTGCATGGTTCTTTCTCGACATTTTGTTGGTTTGCATCAAAAAAGCGAGTTTACATAAATAGTAAAATGGTAATATTGAACATGTATGTTGAAAAGTTAGATTTTGTAAGTGTAGAAATATAGATGAACCACTTCATTTAAAGGTATCATCTCTACATTTCAAACTTGTTACAAATTTGTACATATACAATTGCAAATCTTATATCTTGAGTGGTAGTGTTTTGCGGACTATTTTATTTGAACTTAACATGAATACATGAAGACTTCCGTGCATGTGCATGTGTTGATAAGGGGTGTGATTGATTTTGTAAGTGTAGGAATATAGATGGTGTAATACATTTAAAGGTATCATCTCTATATTTCAAACTTGTTACAAATTCTTACATTTGCAAATCTGTACATGTGCAGATTTTATATCATGAGTGGTGGTCTTTTGTGGCCATTTTTTGCGCACTAAACATGAATACATTTTATACCATTTTGGTAGTTAGTTGCTTTAGTAGTTGATGTGGTTTGCAATTATATTGGGGTAATTGTGTTAGTGTTGCATCGGTTGTTTGGTTGGTCTTTTGTTGAAAAACATTTTTGGTACACTCGTTAAGGTGTGTGATTGATAGTGGCTAGTGTAGGAATATAGATGTAACATTACATTGATAGGTTGTATGTGTACATTTATATTTGTTACAAATTCATACATATAAAGTTGTAAATCTTATATCACGACATCAGAACTAAACATGTATACATGAAGACCTCCATACATTTGCAATATTTATATCATGAATGGTAGCCTTTTGTGGGAAATTTTATTTTCAAGTAAACATGAATACATTTGATACCCCTTGAATGGCAATGCTACTTTGGATACAAGAACGATTGAGTAAAGTAGTAGTGGAGGTGTTATCAAAGTAGAGGGTAGTATTTATGAAGGGTTGAGGGATAGTAGTCTTGACTCCTCCTTTCTTCTTGCTCCAAGTGTTGGTACATGCGCCATTTTTGAGTACCTTTCGAATGAAAAAGGAGGTGAAATGCACATATTTGCAAGTGAGGGAACTCTAGAGAAAGTTGTGAATGTCAGACCCGCTTTCTTTCAGTGGTTCCAATGTTGACAATTACTCTATGCAAAGTAAGTCCCTGGGACTTGTGGATAGTTAATCCCGAGGCCATTTTAATCGACAATTGTCTTCGATTCCCTCTTGAAATAGGGGTATTGGAATATATAATGGGTTGGAGGGATCCCAACATGGGTTGTTGTATCTATCAAATTTGACAAAAATAAATAAAGGTAATGATGGTGGTGGCATTGATGCGTCATAGACAATGTCGGTGATTGTTCCTGTAGCACCATTTACGAGGCCTACGTCAACCCATAAATTTGTAATAAGCATGATTTTTTGTTGTTTGCACAACAAAACTTTGCGTTCTAACTGATCATCATCATGATCTCATGTTGAGGCTCACGCCATTACTTTCAGCAATGGATTAGGTGATCGGAACATTTAATGCTTTCAACATCTTAAGGTTGTGGGAGTCCACGAGATCATTTTTGCAAACAAATGTGTTGTGTCCTTAAAAATGTTGAGCTCTGTTGAGTTAGGTGTGTGTCTGTGTGAGACATTAGGAATAAAAGGTTGAGCCAATTCATCTGAAAAATAAGACTCTATAGTTTATACAATGCAATTTTAGAGTACTAAGATTTATGAAAACATTTCAACAAGGAAAAATGACATATTTATTTGTGTTGAAGGGAAAGTTAAGAAGAATACAGGGGTAGAGCATGATATAGTAATATGAAATTCTTCAACCTATACAATCTTCTTCTATGAGATGTTAGTTTCTAGACTTCAAATAATAATACTTCTATAAGTAAGACACAATTATACTTCTTAGATAGCATTGCTACATCCCAAGGACTATAGTATGGAATTGTAAACCAAATTGTCATTAGAAATGAATATTAGAATCACATGCAACACACACCGAGATTATCAAAGTACACCCAAAAAAGAATAATATTAGAGTTAAACATTTACAAGGTATAATTTTAAGAATCATAAATGACAAATTGAATAAAGACCTATCCATAGATCCTTCCAATTTCTATACCAATATAATAAAAAATGAACACAAGCGACTAGTTATATTCTCATCCACCTAATTATGATTGGGAAATCTAGGATTTGAGATCTAGGCTTTATAAATCTCAAACAACCTCAATAAATAACATTTAATCTCAAAGACTAATTATAAGTAATTAGAGACAATGCCAAAAACAAAACAATACTTGATCCTATATCTATGTAATGGAATCATAACACCAGCGCACGATATAATACAATTCAAGAAAAATATCAAATCCCAAAGCTTTGATAGATAAAATCCCATTCATATTGGGAATCATAAACTAGTGACACTTCGGATGTGGAAAGAGGTACATAGGATATGTGACCATCACTCGAGAAATATAACATCGGAACGAGGGACATAATTACATTTGAGTAGGTAAAAATCATGGTAAATCCCAATAAGGTTTCTCAGAAAGGATTATGAGCTGTAATTTTGTTTGAAATTATCAATCTTGTAAAATGGAGATGCTTACTCGATTGTTCCTGATTTCTAGCATGTATATCAAGAGTTTCTAACTGAACTTCTAAGTATTGCAGAAATCGACCAAGAAATGAGTCTTATATGGAACATTTCACTTATAGAACAAAATAACTCTAGAAACTAAGGGATGTTTTCCGAAAAAGAAGGTTTTGCCTTTGTATTGAGGTAAGCCATTACCTCATAATCAAGCTTAGATGGACCAAAATCGCCCTATGCAATATCGTATGTATTAAACATTAGAATTATAAGACCATAAGTCGTGGATGAGCTAATTTGTACATTATAAAGGTGGTGATTGCCCCCACTAATACTCTGTGAAGCACAACCTACACTGTAAACACAGAGGATAAAGCAATAGAATCCCCTTATTTTTCAACTTCCCTATCATTGGAGATGTCTTTGTGGATCACTTGCTAATGGTAACTGGTGCATATTCTCTGTTGAAGAAATTTTCCTTTGACCTTAGGCACTCTTAGGCATCCTAATAAGTGAAAATTAGTGTTTGAGCTCCGAGCCTTACCAGCTGAAAGGATAAAGCAAAAAACATGTGCACATCTTGATCTAGAGAAGCCTGTAGAGGACAATATGGGGTTGGAGGACTTTCTTTTCAAATTTATGCCATTTTGTTTACAAAATAGCTAGTTTGAAAGAAACCATTGCACACATATGGCCTTATCCAATATTGGTATACGCATATCCTCATTAATGTTAAGAACGAGATTGTCTGCCACTGCATCTAAGGCCACCTTGCTCAATCTTTTGAAGACACATGTATACAAGAGTATTGGCAATCTCATCTTGATGAAGTTTCTTCTCTCCAGAATACTCATTGAAGAAAATGTGAAGAGCCTGAGAAACCTTGTGTAGGTTTCCCTTCCTGCAAACTATGATAAGGATAAATTTAAAAATGTTAAAAACCACCACAATCAGAGATCAAACATAATGTATTTGATTAATTTATTTCATGTAAAAGCTAAATTATCCATAAGGCCCTTGAAATTTTGACTTTCAATTGAAGTTAAACATCTTAAATTTTCAGGTAGAATTTAATACACATTTGCAGGCTCTTGTATTTCAGTCTAATAAAAAAAATTGATACTCATGCCAATGCCAGAGAAATCCTGATCAGATAGAAATGTGAATTAATTGACTGAATCAAATGGACAGTGAACTGGAAATCTATAAGCATGTCGTTGAATCATTATACTCAATAAGCACTCTATTTCCTTGGTGAAATAGTCATAGAGGAGAATTCTCCCTGCAAATAACAGAAGCCCCAAATCAATTCCCATGAAATTTGTACTATGTCCCATCAAAACATAGTCTTCTAATTACAGATCAAGAGATCTTACCACAACCAATAACAGACACAAGTTGAAGGGCAGGCGTTGGAACAAAAAAGGGGAATATAAAATGGAATACAGTTTGCAAGCTCATGTTTGAATGGTGAAGAAAGATTAAGTCCATCGACGTAAGTACATATTCATGTGTCGAGAAATCCTCATAATAAAGATCCATCGACTGACTGTAGGGACAAACTTTCCACGCCACTAAAAATAGGAAAATAAAAAACAGACAAAACAAAAAAATGAAAAAAACACAGGAAAAGATAAACCGCCCATCGTGACCGTCATTTCAGCCATCACAATTAATCTCCATAGAAAAACGTTCAAACGGCCGTTAAATTTGACATAGTCGTCGAAATGACCGCAAGTCCCTTTCCTATAGGGGGATGCCTTCGGGCGTAATGACTATAGATATGTGAATATCAATGATATCAATAATAACATGTGGAGATAGGATCCACTCCAAATCCTTAGGATTTCTCAAACAAAACCAATTTTAGTGGAGTGAGTATAACTCACGTAACTTAATAACAATTCATAACCATTTTAAGGAGAACTAATTCCTAACACAATTTATCTCAATTATATAGTAGAGATTGGTTCAATCTATCACATAATTAGTGTTGATAGAGCCCCAATTAACATTAGATTATGTTTTTGTGAAATTGAGCTTTATTTGCCCCAATTTCATATCATATTCAAACAATTGTACTTAAAAGTCTCAATATATTATGTAATTGGGGCCACTCAAATTCTAATAGACATTAGACTTTCCCATTTGGTTACAAGTGGCTTGATCGACCCTAGTTGTATAGTAGATATTGCATATATTACTCAAATGGTTCAATCTTTTGTTTATTTGGGGCCAATTAAGCCCCATTAACATTAACTTGTCATTATTGTGTATTTGGAATCAATAGGCCACAATTATATACTAGATGGAATTGATTTACTTGGAAGGTTAATTTAGATTATGTAATTGGGGCCAATCAAACCAAAATTAATATTAGACTCTTGTATTTGGTTATAAACACTCATTTTCCACTATTTGCTACTTGAGATTGAACAACTTACTTAGTTGGTTTCATCTAGTATGTAATTGAGGCAAATTGAGCCACAATTGATATCACATTGTCATTTTTGTGTATTTGGGCTAAATTGATTTAAATTATGTACCAAATTGAACCAATTTTACTCAAAACTTTCATTCTCATAAGATATTAGTGCCAATCAAACCCCAATTGACAATTTAAATATCCCATTTAGTTGAAAGTGTTTAAATTCCCTAGCGACATACAAGAGCTTAAAGCAATTATAGTACCCTAAATTTGGTTTGAGAACTTAGCAATATGGAATTTTCCACTTATTCTAAGACACTCCATTTACACATTATTTGGCCAACTAAAAATCCTTCCTACTATATCTTGCACCTATATTCACAATAGGGAAACTACTTTCCAACCTAGCTCCTTAAAGATCATCGCACATGTTATCGAACATCTATCTAGACATCCACCTATCTTAGACTTGCTTTATGTCAATTCTTGGATAGGTTTGTAGGTCTGCAGATGGATTCATCTCCAAACCTATCCACCTCCTACAAACTTTCCTCCTCACTTTCAAAGAGTCACATTTTCAAAAGGGTACATTGGCTTAGTCACCTAGAGAGACTTTTGGTTTAGTTGAGTGAGAAAACCAAATGCAATGTACTTATACTCAAATATTTGTGAATATTTTTGATTAATTGTCTAAACCAATTTGAATTATGTATTTTTAAAATACAAAATTGACTATCAAAACGTATTGGAAAAAATCAACCACAAAGGACTGAATCGACTAGTAGATCTTGTCCAAGTTTGATGATTTTTTGTCATTAAATTTTACATATGTAATTATTTGTAACCTTTTACCCTTGTTTAAAGTATTATGTATTTATATATCTTGTCTAAATATGACCTTATGTTCCTTTGATAAGCCCATTGAATGCCCTTGTTTTGAGGTGAGGGAGATATACTATAAATCACTCATCTAAAAAGAAATGTGATTTATACCACCTTTTACCCTTGTTTAAAGTATTATGTATTTATATATCTTGTCTAAATATGACCTTATGTTCTATGATAAGCCCATTGAATGCCCTTGCTTTGAGCTATACTATAAATCACTCATCTCAAAAGAAATGTGATTCATACCATGTCATGTAGAAGACTATAGAAGTGTGTATCATCATACACGCTTGTGTAGACTAACCATAATTTCCAATTTGATATATAGTTTATTAGGCATAAGGAGTGCATGATATGCATCGTGGGACTAAAGTGTAAGGATGTTGTAGGCACCAAAATTTGGTAGCTTGAACTTGTGCAATGCTAAGTTTGATCGTGTTCTTTTTAATATAGATTCTCTCACTCGTAATCCAACCACCTTATCTCTCTAGCTCTTCTACAACTTGCTAATATGTACACTCAGTGTCTATAATCAATTCTATGAATATTATTTGATCAAAGTAGCATTAAAACTATTATATTCATGACACAACTTTCAATTTTGATTTTCATCTCTCCGATTTGAAAACATATGGAAGGGTTGAGATGTAAGGTCCGGTCTTGGCCAACATGTATGATCACACCCTTCACATTCACTAACTCTAATTTCAATTTTAAAATCTTATTTGGGTCATTTCATCTTCCTAGATCAACCTTATTAGAATATTTCACCTATAGAAGGCTATAAAAGCAAGTTAACATCACTTTATAACTCACCTAACACTCTTACAAGCTACTATTGTAAATATCTTTCTAAAAGCACTCAAAGGGTTCCTAAATCTTCCCAAATCAGTTGCACATCATCTAGAGTAAGCAGTCCCTACTACAAGTCTGAAGCACTCAACCAAGTCAAAGAGTCTAGCTTCCTTCATTTACAAGAATGTAAAGGTCATAGAGCCATGTTTTAACAAGAACAAAGTCACTCCAAGCATTGCACAAGGGTTTCAATCAACAAAGGGTTAGGTCACATAGTTGAGGCACACCACATCTCTCAATACTACCGCATTGGGTACATTTTATACCATGCAATTAGCCCACTATCTTGGTGTCAAGAGATAAAAAGGCACCCTTAGGGGTTGGTTAGATATTTATACTTGCATAAGCACCTAGGAGAACTACACGAGGCTTGATCACAAAATGATGGAAAATAGAGAAAAAATTGGATTAGTTCAAGAAGCTAAGAGTAACACAATGATTTTCAACCTACAATTCATAACCATGACAAGTTCAAATATGATCATGACACTTTCCAACCTGATTGCAAAATTTGAAGAAACTAAAGCAACATGTTCAATTTTATGATCTTGAGATATTTGGTTGATGTTTCCAACCAATGGCACATGCTTTGACACCTAATGACAAAATAACATTCAAGAGTAAGCAAAATCAAAATCATATTTCCAATTGTAGTATTTGTATGCTTGGATGACTCTTGCATGGTCTTGGACTACTTCTTGCTCATAATTCTTGACAACCACACTCCATATTAGTCCTCTCCTGAAAAAACTAAAATTCTACCCTATCATATCACACTCTTCTTAGTCACTTCCCCGCACAACCACCAACAATCATGAAGAGTATAAGTATCAACCTCATATTTTTCCCGTTTTGGGATACTTGATTATGATTTCCTTAGGACTTAATCACTGATGTCATCATGATCATAAGGGATAAATAATCAAAATTTTTATTCTTATCAATTCTTTGTCTACACTTATCATGAAATTCACCCTGTCAACTTTGGAAATACACAAAAATGCTTTAGACATCTCAAGATCGGCTTAAAGATTATCGTGCCTAGTTCACTCAAATTGATCTTTGGCTTAAGAAAATCACCCCAAATTATTTGAACACTAATATATCCCCAAATAATATGATTTCATATCCTCAAACATTTATCTTTATTGGAAACACAAAGAATTTAAAAGAAACTCTTTCTAGACCCCTAAATTGTCCATTAGGTCTTCTAGCCTTGCTTTGACTAGGTTTTTGAGATAAAAACCATTCTACATGGTTTGAATAGAGAATATAATGTTTTTCAAATACCCACTTGGCTATTTCAGGTGATGGTGAAGACTTCTAAGGGGATTCTTAAGGGGAAATGCACATTTTTCACTAAATCAAGCTTCAATTAGGTCTCAATTAGGCCACGAAAACAATATTGTTATAAATATCTTCATTCGTACACCACCAATCACCATGAAACCAATGAAATGTGTTAGTGAATCTTCATAAGTCCTTGCATTGAAGCATCTATAATTCCTAATCAACATGTTTCACCACCCCGCACATCTATATCATCCCCGATTTGTATTGTATAACTAAGTATATGTCTCTCTCTCGTGTATTTGAGCAAGTACTTGTTTATAAGTTGTTACATGTATGAATGCATTATTCTGATTGTGAATGATTAATGTTGGAATTTAATTAGTTCATAATAGTCTATTTTCTACAAACCCTTACATCCTCTTGTTGTTGTGTACTTTTCATAGCATAGGTTTAATTAGGTTGTAAACATTTGGTGGACTCCGACTCCTAAATTAAATTTATCGCTCTAAGTTAGTGGATCTAAGGTTTCATATTTTGATCAAAATTTGTGTTTTCACTCTACTAATATTTGCACATTATGGCCCCTAATCTTATGGATCATTATCATTATCTCTATCTCTAATCCAAGGATTCTCACCCCACCATACTTGATGTCCCTCTTGTCAAGCCTCTACTTCTACTTCATGTGCGAGTGGATAAACATCTACTTCTCCTATTTATGATAATAATGCACATCCTCGTAAGTGCCCTTATATTCTTGCTAATATTATTTCTCATTCTGTATTCACAACTTTTTCAAATGCTCTCCAAGGTGAAAGGTATCATAAAATGATTGATAATCATGTTCTTTCGCACGATGAGGTGCACCAATTCACACACTTACTAAAATAAAACCCTAATAATATTGACATTATTATTTATACGCCTACGTTCAACAAAAATTTGATATCTCTTCTACCGATAATCTCAACCCTCCTACATCATCTATTCTACACACATCCACCATCCCTACATTGGTAGTACTACCACCTTTCGAGCATCTATTCTCCCCTTTCATGGTATTTCTATGACCATTCCTATGACTACTTTACCAACTCTTATCTACACTCATAGTGCCTCATATGCTTCTTCTTCTAAAAATTCTCTTAAATACATTTTTCATAGTTTACAAGCTCAAATTTTGCAATTTCAACAAGGAAAATTTGTTTCCTCTCATACTAAAGATTCCACAAAATTTGTTTCCTCTTACCCTTTGCCTACTAGTTTTGTTTCCCTAATGTTCCTACATGTGATGGAAAGGGTGACCCCAAAGAACATCTTCAAACATTTAATGTCACTTTCTTGGAATATTCATCAAATTACACATTGCTCTATAATCTCTTCCCCACGTATCAAGGATTTCCCCTATAATGGTTTTATGATCTACGTATGCATTCTATTCAAACTTTCACTCTTTTGGAAAATCAATTCCTTACATAAATTTCTATCAACATTCAAGACAAAGTATCTTACGCTCAAATGGATAAAATGTAACAAGGTTCTAATGAACCCATCAATGATTATGTGCTAGGATACAAAAATACACTTACTAAAATGAAAAATACTCTAGCCGATAGTGAACTATGATACCTTTTCACCTAGAGTCTTTTGGGACTCTCTCGCAAGTATCAATTATTTTTTCCAAGTTGAATTCTTTCAATCATCTATATAATACTTTGAAATAACATGAAGCTAAGCTACTTAACATGAACAAACTTATGTACATGGATAGTTCTTCTAACATCTCTAATAATTTTTGTAAGGTAATAATAATTTTGAGGCTAAAGCCAATTATGACAAACTTGATGTCAAAACCATTGTCAATTCCATGTCTTAACATATAAAGATATAATTACAACCTTCTCCATGAAAATTCACACGTTTATGTAGTCCACCATAACAAGTGCTCAAACAATTACTTGAGTGTAATATTATATCTCTTTCTCCACCATTTAAATTTGATGTAAGTGCCCCTCATGTTAAGGAATTTTATGTCAATTCCCATTGTGACTATCTTAAATGCATTGTTCACTCTACTAATCATTGTTCCAAGATTTTTCATGTTATACAAGATATCCCAAAAGCTAGTACCACTAAATTTGAAACTCTAGCTCAACTTAAATTCACCAATGAAAATTCCAAACTCAAATATGTAGTGATCCACTATTAGAACATGTTACCTGCAAAATCTACCTTAGAAGTACATAATGCTTACTACATTGTATCACCTCCTCCTCCTTATGATCACATATTGATGTTATGATTGGTATTATTGTTACTACCCTTCCCTAAAAATTATTACTTTTGATGATACAAATATGGTACATGGTTTTGTTTCTAATACAATTTATATTCCTACCTCAATTGATCAACATCCCATACATAATGTTTTGGTTGATCATACTACTCCCCACAATCTGTGCACTTCACCTTATTCGATCTCTTGGATTTAATAAAAAGGATGTCATAGTTGATCCTTAGACACACATAGGGCATATTGTTTCTCCCTCATACACTCATATTTGATACTTTTGACCTCATATTCTTAGTCTCATCCTCTCTTTGTTCATGTAACACAAGCTTAGATTGTTCATGGCTTCACAAATTTGCAACCATACCTTTTACATCAATGTGTTAAGTTCATTCACAATAGTTAGCTGGTTACAATTATGGGTATTCCATTTGAGGAGTCTATGACTCCACAAATTGGCCCTACATATGCACTTCTTTCTCATAACAACTGTGTGATTCCACACCATAGATTTTTCCTCATCATATGCCTAATGGGACATCCCTCTCTGTGTGCATACAAGTGCAAGTATGATAGTTTGTACACGATTCTTAGTTTTTCACATCCTCATCAGATATATTCTCCTTAAACATTTTCTTGGTAATCTAAATTTCATAATCCTACTATGAATACATCTTCTACTTGACATCAAAATTGGTTATCATCTACGCACACTACCTATTAAGGGTTTTTCCACCCTTGATCTTCTATAACATATGACATGGGTCACACACCGGTTATACATTTGCATCCCTTAATTATACTCTTGTAAGGCATATATCTTCTTCAAATTTTGAGTTTGATGGGCCTCTCATTGGGTAGTTATGATGCTACCCCCTTTCTTATACATAACTATCTTCAAAAATTACATTTTTTTGAAATAATCACATAATACAAAAACATTAAAATATGAGCAAAATAAATTAGGATCTGTTCTAGTTTGATTAGTTGGCTTGTTACTTTATACATGTTAGTTATCACATTTATTTTATAGATATGATATGTATTCTTTACACACATGCATTCAAGTGCTATCTTGAGCTTCATGCGAAAAATTCACATAATGTTACACAGTGATAGGATCCAACTTCGTTCTTTACGTTACTCTTTTCGGGGCATCCCTCTACACTATACATGTCCTTTTATTTCATTATATTTCACTTTACACCTTCCTCATCATGCTTGATTACATGCATAATGTTTATTGCTACCTTTTGGGTTAATAGGACTAAGACATGTGTCTTGTGCAACACTAGCCTATCTTACTATTTTTTCTTGTCACTATTACTCCATACTATACTTGTTTCATATATTATTGTGACTACATTTTTATACACATTTCTTAATTTCTTGTTTACTACATGATTTTACTTAATTTTCTTACATGATTATAATAAAATGATTATTTTCCGATATAACCTAAATGCCTGCTTGTCTTTATGACAATGTGGGTGTCCCATGTTTTTGGTTCTATGCTTCGTTTTGTGTATGCACTTTCTTTTTGAATTTCAAGCATTATGCATCCTACGAAATTGGCTTGTGACACCATGGGGGTCCCATGTTTGTGGCTCTATGCCTACATATGCATTTTTCTACACTCTATGGCTTACTTGACTTTACACTACTATTTCTACTATTTTTTATAACAATATTTCTATTGCTATGATGTTTATATACTTGTCCTACTATGGACTAGGACATGATTTTTTACTTTCTCTCGTTATTATTTTCTTTACGCATGTATTTGTGTTTGTTACTTGATGAATGATGATTTTTCTCCGCACCATGGTAGCCACCATGCACACCCCCTTCCATAGGAACAAGTTCTTGAATGTGGCCACCATTCAAACATGTTATGTGATCGTACACAAATTATCAAACATATTGTAGATGGGTACACATATATTCTTTTGATTCGCACACTCAAATTATTTATCACACGTGCCTCAAAATATGGGGCATTCATAGGCTTAATTCTATAGTTACATATATGTTACAAAATACAAGAATTTTTTTGTACAAGGTTTAGATCCTCACAAAAGGTCACAAATACTGAAATGTGGAAAAATTAAAACAAGGTCAAAGTCATACAATATGGGAAGGACCATGATAGAGTCTTGACCATTTTCCTATGTTCCTAGACAGAGGGTATATTCACTCAATTTTTAAATTTATTCGATTCTATTAGTTGTTTACAATCTTTTCACAGCTTATATATATATATATATATATATATATATATATATATATAGATATATATATATATATACATGTATATATACATATATATATAGATATATATACATATAGATGTATATATATATACATAGGTATATATATACATGTATATATATGTATATATATACATGTATATATATGTATATATATACATGTATATATATGTATATATATACATGTATATATATGTATATATATATGTATATATATATATATATATATTCTATATACATGTATATACATGTATATATATATATACATGTATATATACATATATATGTATATGGGTATATATATATATACATGTATATACATGTATATAGATGTATATATATATATGGTATATATGTATATATATATATATATATATATATATATATATATACATGTGTATATAGTATATAGATGTATATATATATGTACATATATATATATATATCATATATATATATATATATATATTATATATATATATATATATATATATATATATATATATATACATGTATATGTATATATATACATGTATATATATATATATCTATATATATATATATATATATATATGTATTGTATGTATGTATGTATGTATATATACATATATATATAGATATATATATAGATGTATATACATATACATGTATATATGTATAATGTATATACATATACATGTATATATGTATATACATGTATATGTAGATGTATGTATATATATATATATATATATATATATGTGATGTATATATATATATATATATACATCTATCTATATATATATATATCTATATATATATATATATATATATATATATATCCATCTATATATATATATATTCCATCTACATATATATATATATATATATATACATATATATATATACATCTATATATATATATATATATATATATATATTATATAGATGTATATATATATATATGTGTACTTCATTCCTTCTTCATATCACCACTTATATTCAACTACAAAATAAGGTTTAGAGGCATGTGCCTCTTTATTCCTTTTATTTTTCAAATCCTACATAATTATTTTCAGTTGCATTAACACCTTATGGGGCATGTAAATGTCCATTATTTCCAAGGTTTGATTGTTCAAGTTAGAAGAAATTGGGCTTAGATCCATCTACAATGTTGTGGTTTGTGGGTTCATTAGTAAGTGTCAAAGAAGCTAGGTTCTTCATGACTCGATCTTTCCACATCTCTCACTAGATTCCTAAATGAGGAAGACAATTAAGCAAATGACTTCTTCATAGTCTAAAGTCGTCTCTCTACAAAGCTCCAAAAAGGGGGAAAACATGGTTCCTCTCCTCTCACTCTCCAAAGTGTTGGGATGTACCCAACACTCTAGTATCTCCTTTGGCACAACGTGCGGATTGATCACCCCCAACCCTAATAAATTTCAGCAACAACTCCAATTCTCCATGACATGGCATGAAACAAGAGTTATCCCTATAAAAATGAACATGTGTATTCCTTCCATGTTTTGTATCTCTTTACTTAATTTTTTGCAAAGTTCAAAGTTACATGCATTATCTATATTTTGAGTTAAAGTTTAGTTTCTATCATAGACATTGAATACACTTTGTGTTGTAGGTTTCATCATAGAAAATTCCAACACCAACACATTAGAGCACCATTGTTGAGAAAAGACAAAGTGTGTGCACACACTCAAGTTTGTTTTTAATTTAATCATGTAATTTTTCATTTTCAAACTTAAAGGGGGAAATGTAGACACTAAAATTTGGTAGTTTTTCCTTATGAAATGCCAAGTTTGACCATGTTCCCTTGCTAAAACAAATTATCATATTCAGAATCCAATCACCTCATCTCTCTAAATCTTCTGCAACTTGGTTATCTTTACACTCTTCTCTGTTATCAAATTTGAGAATATTATTTGATCAAAACTACATTAAACCTCTAATATTCATGACATAACTTTTATTTTTAATTTTTATCTCTTCGGATTGAAAACGTATGGAAGGGTCGGGATGTAAGGTATGATCTTGATCAACTTTTAGTACCACCCATTCACCGACTTTGATTTCAATTTAAAAATCTTATTTGGGTCATTCTATCTTCCAAGGGTCGACCTTATTAGAATATTTTACCTATGGAAGGCTATAAAAGAAAGTTAACATCACTTTATAACTCAAATAAAAATCTTACAAGCTAGTATTATGAATATATTTCCAAAAGAAATCAAAGGGTTCCTAAGTCTTCAAAAATCAGTTGCACATCATCTAAATCAATCTTTAATTCAATTATGAAGCACTCAACCATGTGAAAGAGTCTAGCTCCCTCTACTTCCAAGCATGCAAAGGTCATAGAGCCATGCTTTAACAAGAGAAAAGTCACTTCAAGCATTGCGAAAAGTTTCAATCAATAAAGGGTTAGCTCACATAGCTAAGGCGCACCACATATTAATACTACAACACTAGGTATATTCTATACTACATAATTATCATGTTATCTAGGTGTCAAGAGACACGAGGTTAACCCTAGGAGATTGGTTAGATATTCACACTTGCACATGAACCTAAGAGAAATGCATGATGCTTGATCCCATAATGATATCATATAGTGTAGTACCTAGTTTGGCTCAACAATTAGAGTCCGATAACTAAGGGTAATCCAACATCACCACACACACATGTTTCCTCCTTTCGGTTTGTTAATACTATGATGAAAGATTCTACAAGTTTATAGGGTTTCTAATTTGTTTTAGGGGATAACATTTCATGACAAAGCTATGAAAGAAAGAGCAACACACATCAAATATCATTACTAGACAAGTGAAGCACATATAAAGTTACATATCTATATTGTTAAAGGGTCCAAGAACTTCTAGGTCTTGACAATACAATAGTTATACAATTTTTCCTGTTGGTTTTGTAGCTCCAAAACTTTCACTAAAGCATCTTCAATTTTTGAGCAAAGCATGTTCCACCACCGTACACATAAAGACCATCACTAATTTTTTCAGTACAACCAATTCTATCTCTCCTCTTGTGTATTTGAGCAAGTACTTATTATTTATCAATTGTTACATGTATGAATGCATTATTCTAATTGTTAATGATTAATGTTGGAAGTTAATTAGATTAAAATAGTCTACTTGTTACAAACCCTTACATCCTCTTTATTGTTGTGTACTTTTCATAAGAAATATTTAATTAGGGTGTAAACAGATGCAAGATGTGGATCATGTTACCAAGTGTCACAAACACATTAAAAACAAAATCTCAACATGTAAAAGACACACAAAATTCCACAAAGAAGGCCAATAGGTTACATACAATGAACACATGAGTGTCACACAAATAGAAAATGTCCAAGGTCCATATAAGAAAGTGTATCGAGGCCATAAACAAGGGACAATAATGTGTTGCACAAAGAAGAGAGACTAATAAGGACACAAAAAAGGGACATTAGTGTGTTACACATCCATACACATGATAAGGGGTCACACACAAGAGACAAGCAATAAAAAATCCAATGTAAAAATAAGTAAATAATAAGTGCATGGAACACAAAAAAAGAGTCTATACAACCAATATGTGTTATTATCAAATCCTTGTAGAAGCATGTAAGAATGCAATCCATAAACATGCGCAAGATGTGTTAAAAAGAAAATAAGTTGTGAAATAGTATAGAAATACATAGCTTTGTATAATTTGATTTGTATAGAAAGATGTCCCCAATAAGGCAAGGTCACTTTGAAAATGTAAAGGAAAAAATATGATAGGCACATATGATCTCGTGTGTCCTACATCATGTTGGAATACACATGAAAAACACATGTATATAGAAAAATAGTGTATTCTATCTACAAAATAATGTGATAAAAACATATCTAAAGTAGAAACTAGTAGCTCAAGTCATGCTCAGGTCCTAGGTTTTGATTTTTGAATATTTGATTTTTTTGTATTTTTCATATTGATCTGTTGGATTTTTATGTTCAAACATCAAGTAAGTAATTTGTATGGATCATAACCTACTAATTTAGGATCAACCATGTGGTAAGGATTTCTAAGGCATGGGGTATTCAAGTGTTCTACTTTTCATAGATGATATAAGCTCATAATTTATTTTTCATCTATGTATTGTGTACCTTACTCTATTATGTTTTTTTGCCAATGTGTTGCGATCTACTAATGTTTAAGATGAATATCATGTTGAAGTGTAACTATTACTTTGATACAAAAAAATGTAATATATTGATTTTGTTCATCAATTTTAACTATTGTTTATGGTAGCCATCATTTTCCCAAAAAGGGGGTTCATGTTACATATATTTTTATATCCAATCCATTTTGGAAAGAACACACAAACCACACACGATGAGTAGGATAATTAACCCATGATATTATGGTGATTTGGGGCCATATTTTATATGTGAAAGAGTGTAACCGAGCTCTTGTAATGTCAGGTACTACACACATTTTTGAGTAATTACTTGTTGATCAAGACATGTTCCTAATAGTTTTCATTAATATACGTTATAATAGTGAAATATTCATGGTGCAAGCACTTTTATATTTCATGTGTATACATAGATATGACCGCTTAACCAAGAATTGTAATTTCTCTAAATTATCCATCATTATTTTTATTGCACCTTTATCCTCGAGCCTTAGATAAGAATTTGTGACACCGATTAGTGTCATAACATGTGATCTAGTGGTAATCATAGTAGGATTTTCCTTTTTCTTTGATAATATTCAAGTTGTGTGATGGTATGTAGATGGTAGTATTAGTAAGACATGGCCAATTAGTACTGGCCATATGCCCTTTGATGTATCTTATTACTATGATATTTGTATAGAGCCATGTGCATAACAAGATTCACTATTATTAGTTGAATAATGCATTGTCATTATAATTTAAGAAAACAAGGTATAGTTGTACTTTCTCTCTAGTCATATTTAATTTTAAAAAGAATATTCTTATTGGTGTCAAGAGGTGAGTAGAAAGGGTGATAGATCTATGATTAAAATTTTGCATAATGTTATCTTTCTATTTCTTGTTGGCCTCCTAAAGGGGAGAGGTTTACGGTATTGATTGTATGAGAGTTATCATGACATTGACATGGGATAATACGAGGTGAAAAAGCGTGTAAAAAGAATCATTACTATCGAGAGGATTGAAATTTAATTTATGCAAATGCTTATCTATTATATCTTGTACATCATCAATGTTGTCAATTTTCTACCTTACCATTTAGTTGTTTTAAATTGACTACCAATGGTAAATCTAAGATGACTCAAGTTCCTTTTACATTTTGTTCCCTAAATATAATTATCATTTAGCTACTTGCACTACTAAATATAGTGCAAAAATTTCATGATTTGTGTTGAATATGTGTCATTTTATGTTTTTTTTTTTGCATTTTTGATATCAATTTAAACAAAAATAATGTGTTGTAATTATAACACAAAACCAATGCAAAACATGACACTCGCATAGTGTCACTTTTGTGCCTCAAGAATCCCAAACTTCAAAAATAAAGGGAACGATCCCATCAACATCCATTTTTAATTTTTAAGTCCACGTACTCCACAAAATGTTAGAAAAAGAAAGTGCGATAGAAATATGTCATGGGTCAAATGCAGAGGAGAAAAATTAGGTAGAGAAGGGAAAGATATAGGGAAAAATTGTATGTGGAAGAACAAGAAAATGGAGGAAGAAGGGTATGGAGAAAACAAATTAATACATCCTTTGAAGAGGAGGAATATAAAAAATATGGAGTGAAAGAAAAATTATGTACAACTAATGAGGAGGATGTGGAAGAGGAGGAATACTCCAGGGACTAAGAAGAGAGGTATGTACATGATTTTTATTGCATTTTTTGCATAGAACAAAGAGATTTATTTTGTAGCAAAACTAAATCCCAGGAAAAACAATAAACCCTAGGAAAAATATAGTAAACCCTAGCCCAAAAAATAACAAACCCTAACAAACAACAACGAACCCTAGAAAAATTAAGTATGAAAACCAAGAACAAAACTTCGCAAAAAAACCCTAGAAAAATAACAAATCTTATGAAGAAAACAAAAACTCTAGCTAACAAATTGTAAACCACAATAAAAATAAACAAACTAACAATATTTTTAAAATAATAGTAAAATAAAAATAAATCTACAAAAATAAAACAAACCCTATTAAAAAATAAAAACACTAGAAAAAAAGTAGGAAAACAAACAAATCATAGAAAAAAACCCTTGCGAATAAAAATAGGAAAACAAACAACAAATCCACGCAAAAACCCAACAAAATCTAGAAAATATTATTTTTTAATATAAGAAACCCCATGATTTTTTAAATGTAATTAATTGTTGCTATTTATTTATTTTTCAATGTTAGGCATGTAAAAACAAGAAAATGCATGATCATCACTCATTTAAAAAAAAAAGAATTATATAGTGTGGGGTAAAGTGGAACCACTATTCGTGAAGTCATTGCAGACAATATGTAGAGGAGGAGTACTCCACCCTCGATACGACACTAGTCGCATGCCTCAACAATCATATCTTATGCATCAAGATTCAAATGTACCACATTCCTAACACATTTCAATGGTATAAGAGAGATGAGATTCTTGATATTGATTACCATGTTTTACATACTACAAAGGAGCTAATGAGGCAACATATTATTTTATTTTATAATATTTATAGTCACCTTCAATATTTTTTATAATTTAGTTGGGGTTTTTAACTTAATGGATTTTTTTATTAAATTTCCAAGCATGAAAATGAGCACCGACTTGCATAAATATTCATTATCTTTTCCCGTGTTTTAAAGGAAAAATTCAGAGAATTAAAATGTTAAGTGTTTTCATGTGTCAAATCCAAGACTCCCCCAAACAACCTAAGAAAGATGCGTTAAATGAGTCCCGAAAACTAGGCTTGATAAGGTACCCACGTACAAACAAAATCTCTCTAGAAGAGAAGAAGAGGAAAAGAGGACTAGGAAGCACAAAGAAGATGGGTGGGTGCAATGACCTCATCCCAAGAAGAGACTACACGTTAAGATACTTTTGCCTCGGTGAAGGGCTCGGTGAAAATGTCTGGAACCATATCAGAAGTTTGATAATATTGCAAGTCAATGATGTTGTCATGAATCATCTCTCTGAATGAATGAAGTGCATATGTATCTTTATGTGCTTCGTCTGCTTGAACTATATTTCCACAAATCGAGATGGTGCTCATGTTGTCACAAAGTAGATGATAGTAGGTCACCGATAGTGAATACCAAACTCTATCAAGATACCTATAACCAAACAAATTCTATGACAACATGAATCGCTATACTCTGCCTCTGTAGAAGATATCAAAATTACGTTATGCTTCTTTCTAGACCAACTAACATGACCCGAACCAAGAGAAAAATTGTAGCATGAGGTAGACTTTTGATGATCTAAATCACCGGCCTAATTAGAGTCAATATATCCAACTAAGTCAATATCTACTCCTCCTAGATAGTGAATGCTATCCATATAAGTTCCATGAACATAATGAAGGATCGATTAGCTAATTTCCAAAGTAACTCATGTGGCTCTTGCATGAATTTGGATACAATCCCAACAACATACAATAGATCCAAATGTGTGTGAGTAAGTTAAATCAAGCTCCCCACCAACTTTCGATAAAGGGTACCATCAACCAAGGAGTAGAGAAATAAGAAACCAACTTAACCCTAGAAAGGAAAGGAGTAGGAGAAGGCTTACAATCGACATATGAAATTGAGAAAGTAAATCAAGGGAGTAATTAGGTTGTGAAATCACAATACCCAAGTCAGATTGTGAAATTTGAATCCCAAGAAAGTAATGAAGCAATCCTAAGTTAGACATAATTTTTTTTTGGATAAGGCAATCTTCAAAGAAACGATGATACATGAAGAGCTTCCCGTGATCAACAAGTCATCAACATATAAAACACGGATGAATATGAAGTCATCCTACCGTAGAATGTAAAAATTTGGGTCAGAGTGACACCGAGTGAACCCTGATGTAAGTAGAAAGGAGTCCATCTTGGCATACCAAGCCCGATGGGATTTTTAAGACCATAGAGATACTTATTTAACTTTCAAATGAGGGAGGGATCATGGAAATAACCCGAAGGTTATTCCATGTAGATATCTTCACTAGGTCTCCATGAAGGAATGCACTCTTAATGTCCATCTAATGGAATTCTCATATGTTTGCAGTAGCGATGGAGAGGGTCAGTCGAATAGAAGTCATCTTCACAACCAGATAAAAGGTTTCGAGTAATCAATCCCAACTACTTGGGAGAAACCATTAACTACTAGTCACACTTTAAACTTATTGAATTATCCATCTCGCACCATACGCTTTTTCTGAACACCCACTTACACCGAATGATTTTTTTACTTTGGAAGAGGGGTGAGATCCCAAGTATTAGTCTTCATGAGTGAGGAATACTCCTCATCCATGGCAGAATCCCACTCATGAATACCAAAAGCCTCCCGGAAAGATTGAGGGTCAGAAGCGGAGGTGAAGAAGGAGTGAGGTCTAATGAAATTTGAGCGAGTCTGCATCTTGTCTAAAGGATATCCCATCCACTCTCCAACACTCTGTAAATTTTCCTAGCCTAACGAGGACTAGGAGAATCAAGATCAGAGTCGGAAGATTCTTCACTTGAGTGAGAAGGAACATTGTTCAATCAATACTCCTATCGAGAATCAGAAGACTTCAAAGCATGAGGGTCGGGAGGCAAAAGAGGATCAAGTGGAGGAGCATGATCAATAATATCATCATTTGAAGAGTCAGATTCAAAATCGAGAGCATAAGGACCTTAGAGGGTAGAGAAGTAGAAGTCGAAGAAGACTCATCAAATTTCACACTTCTCTCAATATAAAGCTCATGAGTAGTAGGGTTCAACAATCAATATACCTCCATGCCATCATGATACCCAACAAAGATATAAGGTTTGTATTGTGGTTCTAAATCCTTACATTTATTTTTGGAAATTTGGGCCATAGCCTTAGATCTGAAGAATCGAAAGTTCTCAACATCAGGCTTGCATCCAAACTAGGCTTCAAAGGGTGTCATCCTTCTTAATTCCTTGTGTGGAACATGGTTCTGAATGTAATAAGAAAAATTCACCGCTTGCTCCGCTAAATACTACGGAGGAAGGGACTTCTAGTGAACCATACAAGTGGCCATCTCCTTAAGCATTTGGTTATTTCTTTCCACAAATTCATTTTGTGAAGGGTTGTAAGCAACTGTATGCTGCAAGGAAATCCTTTCATAAGTATATAACTACTCAAAAATATTGCTCACATATTGTTTCCATTTTCAATTCAAAGAACCTTGATAGACCGTTCCGCTTGTTTCTCAAAGAAGAGCCTTAAATTCATGAAAGTGATCAAAAACTTCATACTTAAGCTTAATAAAATACACCCAACTGTAACACAAAAATTCATCAATGAAGGTTAATATATAAAGAGCTCTAATAAATGAAGGAGATGGAAAAGGGCCATAAATGTCATTATGAACAAGATCTAAAAGATAAGTAGCTCTCCAGGATTTTCCTTTATCAAAACTCTTTTCAGGGTGCTTCCCAAGGGCACAACCCTCACAAAGAACCTTAGAAAATATGACGTGGGGTAACTTGTTGACCATTTCATTTTGGATCAATTGTTCAAGGTAACGAAAGTTCAGATGGCCAAAACGCTCATGCCATAGCTTACTAACCTCATCTGCATGAGTGAGAAAGGTAGTGGGCATCAAATCAAAAGTAAAGTGGAGAAGGTATACAAGAATAATGATCTACCTTTCCTCACCATTATAGTGTCATTATGAAGCTCATGAATAATCATCGAGTTAGGACCAAATTCCACTTGCATTCCTTCACCAAGGTGAGTGATTTGGTAAAATGATAGGAGATTGGTAGAGAGATTAGGAACACTCAACACTTAGTTAAATGATCCCCCATCCATCTCTACCGATCCACTACCAGAAACCGACACTGTAGTGTCATCACCCAACTTGATTTGGGACATGCCACACGGTTTGATGTTAGAGAATGCAATATGTGAAGAATCCATGTAGTGCAAGGTACCAAAATCTATAATCCACGTAAAAGAAGGAACAACTCTAGCTACAAGGGACTTTCCTTTCTTCTTATTAAATTTATATTCTCTTGCAGTGGAAGACTCATCTTTAGAGCATTTTGTTTGATAGACTTAGGAAAACCTATATGATTCTTCTCAAGTAAATGAGTAAGGTGATCAATTTGTTTTCTCATACATTGATGCTCTTCATGACCAATCTTATTGTAATAGGAACACTTACACTTTTATTTCTTCGCTTTAGGCTTAGAAATCGAAACATTCGTGTTAGGTTTGGTTTTGGCTTGGTTGGTCTTGGTTTCCTTCTTAGGTTGGTCTTTTTAATATTTATTCTTTTCAATCTGCTTTCCCTTATTAGTACTTGCTACAAGGGCATGTGACTTGGACATGAGAGATCCCATTTGAATGAGTTTGTCCTATTCTTGAATGAGTTTGAATGAAAATTTGTCAAATGAGGGCATATTCCAAGCACTTCCAGATCATATTTCATAGCATGAAAATTTGACACGAAGATGAAGTATTCGAGACCTAACTTAAACATAATTGACAAGATCAACTAGGAATCAGTATTCTCTACTTTACATTCCTTTAAAAGCAATCTAGTGTGGATGAACTTTGAGAAGCACGTTTGAAGGTTTTCAAAGTCATTAGGATTTAATCCTAGTAGTTCATTTTCCAACTCATACGCTCTCATGTCATCTTGCTATCCGAGCATATCATCTAACTTTTTCCATGTAGAATTGGGTGTTTTGGATGACTCAATGTTCAAGAGAAAGTCGGGAGAAATAAACATAAAAATAAGACCTAAGGCTTCGTCACTTTGGTTCAACTAGTTAGATTTTTCAAAGGCTTGTGTTCAAAGAAAGGTCATGAAAAGCTATGGAATGGGGTAAGAACACCTTGAAGAACCCCAAAAATTTGTGAAATACTAATCAATGGACCATTAGTTAAGAAGTAAACAAGGATTCCTACTTTGCATGCATTATTTTGAAGAAAACAAGCAAACTTAACAAATATAATTACCCTATATTCTTGAAAGCTTAAATAAGTGAGCCTAATAAGGATCTAAGCAATCAGTTTATGCTTAAGAGAATGGTATCTCACCATTAATGGCTTCAACTCCAATGGTTCTTCCCATTTACTCCGTGGTGTGTGGTGTGATGCAAAGGATAAAGCAAATAACTCAATTAGATGAAATAAAACTCCTAATCCTAGCAATAATACTATAGTTTATGTTAGAGGGAAGAAGTGTTCTTTTTTGAGAGGGGGTAGAGGTTATTTATAGTTTTCCATTTGGGAAAGTGGGGAATTTTGGTGCATGTGGGACTAAAGGATAACTCAAAAAGTTAATTAGGGAGTCAAAGAGAGATTTGACTAGGTTTAATCATGGTCGGGACTAGTTAAACTAGGTTAGGCTAGTTAATCATGTTTAGAGAGGAATTAGGGTTTTGAGAGAGTTTTGAGAGGTCTAATCAATCCAATGAAATGGATTGATAGTCTAGAAATATAGTAGAAGTAGTCTAGAGAGGATAAGAAGAGGATTTATCCAAGAAGAGGCTTATATTAGCCTGTTTAATTGACTTATAAGAGGAATACGACCAAAAGAGTGTTGTAAGAGGGGAGTTAGATAGGTCTAACTGACGGTATGTCATCAATTTGCAAGAAGAAGAATAGTTAGTACAATATTAGGAATAATAGTGCTTTGATCAAACTACAAGTGTCTACATTTTCCCCTCTTTGAGGCGATGTAAGCTATGTCACTTCAAAGAAAGTAGAAAAACATAAACGAGTGAAAATTTTGAAGGGGTAGAATAAAAATTAGTTAGCTAAAGGGATTCCCCCTCGAGTGTCAATGGGGTGATGGAAGAACTCGATCGACGATTGAAAAGAGAATAAAAGAAAGAAAAGTGTGAAGAGAAGATTAGAGAACAACAAGACACGAGAGATATTGAGCTATCCACAAACCAAAGGTAAACAATTTTAGATCATCATTTTACTTAGAATCCTCATCATCGAATTTTATTAAAATGCAAGCATATGATGAAAGCGTAAAATGACATGAAAAGCCAAGATACAAACAACCATCCCTTGCCAAAATAGAAACTCCATGCAACATACAAACATGCAATGCAATACGAGAAGTAAACAAACTTATCTAACAGGAAATAAGTACTATCACACACTCAAACCAACAATGTTCAAGATAGTTACACAATTTTTTTATCGAGATGTAGTCCCAAATGTTTTGATAAATGAAAAGGGTTTTAAAATGATGCCCCTAGAAATTTTTATATGCAAGGGAAAGGATGGAGGACACTTGGGTCCAATGGAAAAGCAATGTGCACGATGAAAACAATACCAGGCAACTGATAGTGCCCCAGAGTACAGATGAAGTAAGCAACGTAGCTTTTGTAAAATGATTATAGAGTTGGGTGATCCGCGAGTCGTTGTTTCAAAACATGTGAAAATGTCAGCAAGATACGAGATGAGTGCCATGTGAGAGACACATATTTCAGCTGCAAATGAGCTTTTTACCAATTTTAGTCCATTTTCAAAGTGTTTATGATTTTTTTGTCTTTTTGAATGGTTTTATAATTTTTAAATTTTTGATTGGTCAGAGGAATTTAGGAAATGGAAGGTCACCTAAAAGCACGTGAAAATGCCCCAAGGTAAAGAGAACGGGCACTAGGTGGCAATAAAATGCCCTAGAAGAAGACAAATGAGCCAAAACTAATTATTTAAAAATAATCACGGCCATAAATAAAAATAGAAGAAAAGAAGAACCGAAAATATATAAAAATGCCCTAAGGTGATTGAGATGATATCATACGTTTTGTACGTTAGATATTTTGGTAGATACTAGCACTTGGGATGATACTAGATGATATTGGTGTGGGAGGGATAGATTTGTGATCATGCACAATCCCTCTTGGCCCCATTGATGATATGGTATGTGATGATTAGCGTAATATACATGCCTCGATGTAAAACTTAGCATTCTTTTATATATGATGGATCGATGATGTTATATGTTATGAATGATAGATTGTAGATGTGATAACAAAAGATGTGCAAGTAAAACAACACACAATCAAAAGCCAACAAAACTAAACAAATGTACAACCAAAACTATACAAACCGACAACTAAAAATAATTTAATCATTACCTTGTTTTTGTGGGACAACATTGATATATTTTCTAATATTTTTGGGTTATCTTGAAAGATAAGTTTTTCGACTACTTTTCACACTGCTTTTGGGGTTTCCTAAGACAATGTTACAACGTTGGTGTAGTTTTTTCCCTAGAAGGGGATTTTTTAATGTTTAGATTTTTGTGCATCTTTTTTTGAATGTTTTTTCCTTTTTCCAAATTCATGTTCTAAAAGCAATGTACAAGGTCAAAGAAGTGTGGATGCCCCCAGGGTGATGTGGGAATATACAAAGGTAGAATGCCACACACATATGTATGAGAAAGTGGAATGTGAAGGTGCCCCCAATGTTAGATGGGAATATACAAAGGCACATCCTTCATGTAGATATAAGAGCAAATAAGCCAGATCATGGCTCGATGAAGATGGATTTGGTAGGGTTCCTAGACCTAGAAAAGGAATTTATATCTAGAAATCGGTGAGGGTTACCTGTCCTGATGCAAGAGTAACTTGTGACTAGTGAATCCTCCTTGAGTACCGGAAACCGGTTTTCACCCAAAGACCTGCCCACTGCGCCACAATTGTGTGGTTTTCACATGTGGACGACTTGTTTTTTTCTTTACTGTTTTCTCAATTTTCTCATGTTTTGCTTGTTTTTTCTTTGTTTTCTAATTTTTAGTTCTTATTTGATATTATCGTCATTCTTAAGTGTATAACCACTTGATATGCATGGTGTTCATTGGTTCTGGAAGCTCTTCACCATTTGAATATGCCAGTTTATAAGCTCTTGACCCATACTTGGAAACCACCACATAAGGTCCTAGCCAGTTGACCTCAAACTTACCTTTATTTTATTTGTCTTTGACGATATTCTTCTGGATTTATTTTAGCACTAGATCACCTACATCAAATTCATGGTGAATGATCCATTTGTTATATCCCCTGGATACTTGTTATCCGTAAAATTCGACAAGGGCAATTTTGCAGGTAACCATACCAAAATTCTGTTTTGGTCCCCGAAAAGGTCCGACAATATTCAAAATGGCCTAGAAACTCCCTTCGGGAAATCAAGTTTTAAAACTTATCCTTTTTCAGCCTTTTTGAGTGCAAGAAATGACATGTCAACATCAGAGAAGTAGCGCCTTTGGCGCAGGGAAGGACATGCCAACACATTAAAACATGTGCCTAAAAATTGTGTAAGGCGCTGAAAAAATGATGTCAACACATTAAAATATGCGCTAACTAAAAATCCCTAAGGTGCTAAAAGTTTCATGTTAACACCAAAGAAACTGCACCAAGGCGCATTTGTACCCATGTCGACACTTTCAAAAGTATGCCAAAGAAAATGGGTGGGGTAATAAATGCCAATTTTTCTATATATAGGCGCTTAACACCTGTCATTTTCATGATTTGAAAATTGAAAAAGATATTTCCTTTGCGCATGATCGGTTGTCCTTGTCATCCTCGCGCGTGTCGTTTTTTGAGCCTGTGGACCCCAACTTCGTCTTTCGTCTTTTATTAAATCGGGTAAGTGGTTTCTATTTTTCTTGTTATTGTTTTGGCTTTTGTTATTGTTAGATTTTTAGGTTGATATAAAAGGTTAAATATAAAATGAACAATCCACAAACCAACCCAAAACCCCTCTTCCCTCTCCTTCAAATCTGCAAATCTAGAGGGTTCTTCCTGAAAGGACTAGAGCCCATTTATCTTTTCACTATCTTGCCTTGCCATGATTTTCCTCCTTGCCATCAAATCCAATGCTAAAAAGGAGAGAAATCAAAATCATGAAATCAGCCAAATAGTTAACTATTTTCCTTTGGCACAATTTGCATTCATGTTGCATCCAACACAGTCACACCATAGCAAACTACAAACCCATGTAGCACGAACCCTTCCCGTAGTTAAAACAAATGCTTAGCAATATCTTGAAAGCACAGCACCGACACATATACAATAACAACAACATTGTATGTTGTGTAACCCAAACCCAAGATACGCAAGAAAAACCCTTAGGCGCACCAAACTACCTTGCGCAACATCTTCCACACTGTGCCTAGGTGCACCTCAAGACATGTAACACAAGAACTTCCCGCACCTTGCAAAAGCAAATTTCCTATGGCATGGGCACATATTCCTTAGCATGAACACCGCATGTTTGTGTGTTACAAACCACACCCCGCGCTTTTCCCCTTAGCACTAAAACCTTTTGTGCAACACTCCCAAAAAGTGTGCCCTTTATAATCCTTTGGTGCAACTTTTCCCCTCTCAACACAGGCGCACCTTTTTGCATGTTGACATCCCCAAAAGTGCACCCAACCTTTTTAAGCCTCTGCAGTATGCTATGAACTTGTGCCTTGTGCCCTAAGCCTTATAATTGCTCATTCTTCTTTCTGCAAGCTTTCATTATGAATGAAATGATGATTGACATGGCTCTTCTGTGTTGGACCTCCTTGATTCTTTTGCAGAGCAACAACAGCTATCTTCGAACTCACACATGTCTTCATCAAGCAAAAAGACAACAAAGTCTAAAGGTAAAGCAAAATTGATAGAACAAGAAATGAAATATAAATATCATAAATTCAGGATGCCTGACTCATATACAGAGAGCGATCTCGATATCTGAGACTCGAACTTGGGCACATTGATATGGAGGACTTCTAGGCCGTAACCAATCAGAGTTACAAAGGTGGCCCCTGGATGAACAAATTAGTGGGTAGCAGGTTGCACTTTGCACTGGCCGCCAAGTCGGTGTTGTGAATAATGAATTCATTATGTTGGTTTCACGGTGCTACAACAAAGACACAAGATGTGTCGAAGAAAAGATGGAAAAACCATCATCGACCTCATTCCTCATCACTTTGAAATAACTTGGGCATCCTCATCACAGAAGTACGTCACCATAAGCCTAGAAGACTGCAAGAAGGCATGGGACAAAAATGAGGACAAGTGTATGCAAATGATGAACGAGTTGTATCTCAAGAACAAAATCCGGTGAGCAGATGGCCACTGAGACCATCTACGGAGTGACTTGATGAGGAACCGAGTGATACAATCACCTTCCTAAGTAGAGAGTGTTTGGGCTTCCGATTTCCATCACTTCCATAAATGGATGCCGAGGTATTTGGAGACCATGTGAGCAAGAATGTGTCTAATCAACGCTTGGCCGGGAGAAATCATCAGTGATACCATCTCCCAGCAGCTTCAACATGTCCTGACAACTGGGAGGTTTTACATGAACTCCTATGTAGTATACGCTGCATCATCGGTGAGAGATTTCACAGGCTTGGCATGAAATGGGGTATGGCCCCAGGTCAAAATCTATGAGTTCTATCCCGAGCTAAAGCTCGAAGCCAACATCACCCAATTCACTAAAATCAATGATGCCTTCTTCTATGAGGTGATCTACCTACTAAGGCCAAAATTGAGACATGGTTGGACAAGTCCGAGTGTAATCACTGTCACAAAGAAGTGGGGAGCGTTGTTCACGCAGTTCCCCACATTCACATATCTCAAGGGCAATAAATTTTGAGGGTGAACCGACCAAGCTACCAAGGTATGCAGGGCCCAAGCTGATTCTCTTGGAGTTGTCAAGGAAACTAATCACCTACCACAAGAAATGCATGAAGATAAAGAAGGGTGGAACCCCATTCCCCCTCACAGTTGGTCGGTACACCTATACCACACTTGTCAAGGCTCGGGAAATGTTTCCAAGCTAGAATTGTTGAATCTAAAGCAAAATTCCCGGCAAGGCCGACTTTTGATTGCCGGAGTTGCCTTCTAAGGGCAAAGATCAATCCTATCCATGTTCCTGAAATTGAAGACATTTGGATCGATCTAACACATGAGATCGAGATTAGGAGAAAGGATCACTCCTGGCTGGCCCTTGAAGAAATCAAGCACTACGGCATGGCCATCATTCCAAAAGGATTCCAAGAAATTGATCAAGTTTATCTAGACACGGATGGGGATGATTGGCCATTTTGCCGATATAGACAGGGCCAAGGCACCAAAGACCATTCAAGAGAGAGTCAAGCACACGTTGTAGCACACCGAACATTGGTGTAAATAGAATGGTCTCACCTACCTCGGGGTAGACTTCACTACATCTCCCATAGGTAGAGCACCTCCAAGACCGGCCCAGGTACCAAAGGGCAAAGGAAAAGATAAGGAGGCAGAACCAAGTAAATAGGCGAAGCTCCTGAAAGCCCTCCTTCTACTTCAGAGAAGCAAATGGTCGACCTGGTGTCTCTAGATAAAGAAGGAGATACCACAGAGGTTTCAAAGGATACATCCACTCAGGATGTGGTCATAGCTACAACCACTAAGGTACCCAGTGTGCCTTCTTCTCTCCCTTCTCCTCCTCCTATCGTTCAAACATCCATTCCTATGGATGTGTCTTCCCCCCTTCCTTCCTCCCTTCCATCTCCCACCTCTTCCATCTTTTCCTCTCTCACGGATCTGTCATCTAGTATTCCTTCCATCCAATTGTAGATCCCTTCTGCCACCATGTCCTTTTCCTCTCCTGTGGTAACTCCTGGCCCCCAGAGTAGCAATTCATTGGACTCCTTGTCGATGCCACCACCAAGTGTGTCCACATTCTTTCCGGCGGCCTCTTCAGTTGCTTCCCTTTTCACCCCCATTTCTTTCGTTATTTTCTCTACTCCTCTCCCATAAGTCCAAGATGGATCTCTGACCATCTGGGTCAACTCAAGAGAAAGGTCCATATCACACCCATGGACTTCTCTATCATTCCAAAGAAGGGACCAAAGAAGCAGAAAGTGATAACTCACTTTTCAAAGAGCACTTCGGGAGAGAGGGTCATGGAGATTGCATATCCTGATCCCACCAAAGAAAAGAAAGATCTATCTCCTACAGACTTTACAGTGACCCAAGTCACAATGGGAACCTCATCTGAGAGCCTACAAGGAGAGGCCTTATCTGCAGTAGATGCTCTCTATAAGAAGCTATAAGAAGCAAAGGAGGAGAAGAGAATACTCAAGGAGAAAAACAAACATCTCCTCCAAGATTTACAGAGAATGGGCAATGCTCCTCCTATGACTGCCGCCGAGCCTCTTGAAGTTCTCAGTCAGGATAAGATAAATGAATACGCCAAGATTGGTGAACAAGGCATGACAATGTCCTCGGGACAGAGTGAATCCTAGAGATAGTGAGGAAATAATCAAAAATTCATAGGACTCTACCGGGGCATAGATCAGGCAAATAAAGAGCTACAAGCAGTAGTAGGGTCCCTCTCCGAGGAGTTGGACAACGCTAGATTACAGCACGAGACATTTCAATCAATGGTCAATTGCTCAGCTGATGACCTATTAGAGGTCGGTGTCATCGATCACCCGTGGGCACACCATAAATCTCTCGTTGCATTAGATTACCGGGTGGATCAAATGGAGTATATCCTAGAGAGAATAGACAAAATCAAGGATGAAGCCCTGGATGCAAAATATAACATGGAGCAGATAGTCACGAAGATGTCTCCAAGAATGCTCAGTGAATCATTCACCTTGAGGGAAGCAAGCAACACCATCCAGCTCTTCAAGGCTATCACAACTCAAGGTTTGGCACCAGAGGTCACTTTTGACAGAGAGTCTATCAATAACCTCTTGGCCTGCCATGATTTCATTGGCTACCTAATTGAAGAACGCGAGGAATACGTGGGCTACCTGACAAGCTCAAGACTGAAAAGGAAACTTGTGAAGTCATTGGTGACCATTTCAAGGGTCCAGATCATAATCAACTTCAGACAATGATTAGCAAGTTTATGGAATACCGAGCTCAGTGTCACATCGCCTCTCCTGATAAGAAGCAAGACACTCCATTCAAGCAAAGAGATGATGACGAATAGTTTCTCTTCTTGTGTACGCTTCGATCTTTTTGTAAAAATATTTAAAAAGTATGTTGGCATTTATGATGACATCATCCATGTTGCATCATGGGATGTTGCCATCCACAAACTTGCCCAAAGTCAACTTTTGAATTTTTAGATATTTTGTAAATAGTGGTTGGTCTTCTTTCATCTTCTTCCTCCTTCTCCTTCTATAAATATTGGAATACTTGTTGTATTCCAGGTGGACATTTTTTGTATGAAAAAGAGAAAGAGGAGAGAAAGACTTTGTGCTTTTTTGTAACAGAACGATTATTAATATACATATCCAGACTTTGTGCTCCATATGTGTATTATTTGCATTTGATCTTTCTTATGTTAGATCTTTGTTATCATTTTGTTGGATTCATTCTTTATTTTATCATATGTTCATCAGTATTGCTTTAATCATTTATGCAAGTAAGCTAGGCTCGCTTTTACTACCACCCAAAGTGTAAACTCTCGACCTTTCTATTTTGGAATTCATTTCATTTTCCTTCGAGATTACCTTCCTCAAATCTACTTCCATCATACCTTTCGTTATTCCATCCTCTACTCAGATTAGATCCCAAACCCCCTCGAAGTTAGAATAGTGTAGATTTGCACGATTCTGCTTTATAGAATAACAATAAACCAGTTTCACTTTTCTTTGTCTCAAAGAGGGGCTTTCCTCGCACATTGTTGGCATGTTTCCCCATGACCTGTCTAACCAATGATTTTCAAACCAACATTACTCTATTCTGGTAGACCTTGAGGTGATTAAGCTCTCTTATCCACTCCTCATCCAATAGCTTTAGCTCTTCTAGCTGAGCTACTCTATAGTCTTCATCTTTATCAAGATAATCCTAGAGAGATATTCTCAGGGAGGGAAGCTCCACTTCCAAGGGTATGATGGCTTTAGTGCCATAGACTAGTGAGTATGGGGTCACACCAGTAGGAGTGTGGATGGAGGTTTGATAGGCCCAAAGGGCGGGATGTATTTGTAAGTGCCAATTATGACCAGTCTTACTTACCATTTTCTCCATGATTCATACAAGGGTTTTATTGGTGGCTTCAGCTTGTCCATTACCTTGGGGGTAATAGGGGGTAGACCACTTGAGTTGAATATGGAAACATTGACATAATGTCTTAACCTGTTTTGTTTTTAAAGGATTTACCATTATTAGTGACAATGATAACGGAAGGGATACCATAACAAAAGATGAGATGGTTCATGATGAATTTAGAAATTTATGCACTAGTGACATAAGTAAGAGGCACAACCTCTACCCATTTGGTAAAATAATCGGTGGTGGTGATAATGTGGGTGTGGCCATATGAAGAAGAAGGATGGATCTTCCCTATGAGATCTAGGCCCCATTTAGAAAACGGCCAAGGTGTTGTGATAGGCTGCAAAGCTCCTGTGCTGGTGCATGTATCAAGTTTCCATACTTTTGGCATAGCTCACATTTCTTGACAAAATTACAACAATTTACTTCTATGGTGGGCCAATAATAACCTACCCTTAAGAGCTTCTTATCCAAGACCATACCGCTAGTATGTGCTCCACAAATACCACAATGTACTTCCTTAATAGTGTGGATTGAATCAGTAACATCCAAATAGTGAAGCAGATTCTATCGTAGCCACGATGATAAAGGGTGCCTCCTAGGAGGGTATAACAGGCTATACGGTGGATAAGGGATTTATTCTCAGAATGGGTAATGTTTGGGGGAAATGTGCCATCTTGTAGGTATCGAGAAGATAGGGTCATACTGGGGGATAATGGACCAACAATTTCACATGTCAAACAAGATTCCGACATGTCATATGCGGGTATTTGTAAATGCTCTACAAAGAAAGGCATTTTGCTCTCATGAGGTGGAATGCATAAGAGAGATCCAATGGTAGCCATAACATCTGTTGATCTATTATGTGACCTTGGTTTTTGCTCAAAGATAATATATGTAAAATATTATTTCAAGGTCTCAACCAACTTCTTGTATGGAATGGGCTTCTCATCCTTAACCTTATACTCATCATTAACTTGTTTAATGATGAGTTGGGGGTCTCTAATGACTCACAACTGTCTGATATTCTAAGTAATATCTAGCTTGAGGCCAACAATGAGTGCTTCATACTCCGCAATATTATTAGTGCAGGGGAATCCCAAACAAAATGCTCTTGGGATAACCTCACCTGTGGGAGTGATGGGCACTACTCCTGCCCCCGATCCGTGGAAGGTGAATGATCCATCAAAATGGACCTGCCATTCTACATATTCTTCAATATACATCATGGATGCATCTGGAAGGTCCAGACACAAAGGTTTCATTCATGGGAAAGGAGTTTATGCAAACTGATCGCCAATACCTATCATTTCAAGGACTTTTGATTCACAAACTCAATATCAAATTTTCTTAGGAGAATGATCCAATTAGCCATTTGTCCTGTAAGGGTGGGTTTGGATAAAAGGTACTTGAGAGGCTCAACTTTGGATATTAGTTTGGTTTTGTTGTTAAGGAGATGATGGTGAAGTTTAAAAGGTGAAGACGACTGCTAAATAGGCCTTCTCAATCTATGGGTAATATAACTCATAGGAAATCAAAGTGTGAATGAGGTAATAAACTACCCTTTCTCTATGGTCTAGATCATATTGGGAAATTAGTGCACCAATAAAAAATTAGGTAACAGAGATGTACAAGAGGAGAGGTTCTCCTGGGGTAGGTAGCATGATGAGTACGGGTGGGTTAATAAGGTATTGTTTTAGTAATGCAAATGCCTTTTGACAACTGGTCACCAGTTGAATGCATCATCCTTATTTAGCAAATGCGTAAATGGGTGGCACTTATCTCGTAAACCGTGAAATAAAGTAACATATTTCTTGAATCTTTCCGTGTAGAGTCCTCATTGTTTTAGAGTGGTAGGTGGTGGAATTTCTATGATACCTTTGCAGGTCCACTTCTATCCCTCTTTGTGACACAATGAAACCTAGGAATTTTCTTGATAAGATGCCAAATACACAATTCTTGGGGTTTAAGCGAACCTTGTAATCCCGAGAGACGCTTAAAAATACGTCTCAACACTTGTGGTGCTCTCCTCTACTTTTAGATTTGGCTAGGATGTCATCAACATAATATTCCATGATGTCATTCATCATATCATGTAAGATGACAATCATTGCACGTTGATAGGTAGCCCTAGAATTCTTGAGTCTGAAAGGCATGACCTTATAACAGAATGTTCCCCAAGGAGTGATGAAGGCCATTTTATGTTGGTCCTCTTTTGCAATCGAATCTGGTTATAACCTAAAATGCCATCCATTAAGGACAACATTTCATAACCAATAGTGGAATCAATAATCATATCAATGTTAGGCAAGGGTAAATCATCCTTAAGACATGATTTATTGATATCATGGAAATTAGTAAAAAATTTATGCCAACACAGTTTCTTCTAAACAAATTATATATCCACTCTAAATAGTCGAGGGCTTAATGAAATCAACACCTTAATAATTTCCCCAATTGTTCTTTGACAAGGAGTGTAATTATAGGGTGCATCTTTCTCAACTTCTACTTGATGGGTTTAGCATCCGGGTACACAACGAGGTGTGCATGACTAAGTTTGGATCTAACCTGCATATTAGCATTGTGCCCCATATTCTCTTAACACCTCTACAAAAATATTATGTTCTTGAGTTGAGAGGGAAGCTCCAAACTTTATCATTCTAGGTTCCCCTTCCGAGCCAATGTTGACATTGATGGTTTCTTCCACAAGCATCTTAGAATTATCCTCCATCTAGGTAGGATCAAGGGGAAGAGTAAGGTCAACCTCCTTAGGTAGCTCATCATCATCCTTGAATGGATAGCTCATTTTTTCCATAGGTTCTTCGTTCTATTTTTCTACAAGTGCTTCAAAAAGTTTGTCTATGAGATGAGGCGGCATTTTTTTCTTCGCACAAGGTTTCTCCGAAGTATTCTTACTCTTGTTTGCGACTTTCTTATTCAAGCATCCACACATCTCTACTTCTTCTCCAAAGTATGCACATGTGTCTAGTTGAATTGTAAAGCCTTTCTTATGATCCCCAACCAAAATAGAATCCCTAAGTCCCATGAATTCTGTAAATGCCTCATCATTCTCAAAGAAATTGATTGGCACGTGAAATTGTTGATCCCAATCTACAAGTTTGGGATATACAAGGGTTACTTGGCAATTGGTTTGAGGCTTGGATCTAGATAAGGTAAGGACAATGAATCAGGGAATAGGTTAGTAGAGGCAAGATCCTCGTAGAGGTTATATTGGGAATCCGCATCGCTATCAGAATGAGATGAATCACTCTCATGTTCGAAGAGGTGGCGGAAATCTCAAAGGGTGGATCGTCATGAGGTCATATTCCAAGACCATGTTTATTTGATTTGAAGTGAGGGATAGGAATGGGTTCCAATCACCCTTACACCTTGATTCCACATCCCAGTCCCTTTGTAACCCATGAAAAACATCATGCAGTGGCCTTTGACATATTGGGGTGACTAATGGAATGAAGTCATGGTTCCTTTGGCACTCTTTTAGTAGGATACCCTAAAATATTTTCCTCAGATAAGAAACCACTAGGAATGAATTTCTCCAATGGTTTAGGGCATTGTTCCCAAGTTCTTTTGAATTGAAAACATGGATTTCCTTGTGTCTGGGTGACACGATAAATATGATATTATTAATAAAGCTTGTTCGGGTGAACGAATTGCCTCGGCCATATTTTGCTGATGTTTCCTCCCATGATGCAAAAGGGTTGAACAAAGAATGAAAATCTTTATTGTAAGGAGTGAGTGAGTCTGGATCCACTTGTCCCTTGATAGCCTTTGTTTGCAAAGGAACAACAATGTCGTAGAAGGGCACTCATAAGCTACATGAGAAAAACATGCAAGGCTCTATAATGTGTAAATGGTTCTGGATCACCTTGAATGGTGATTATCTATCCTTTGTGGCACATTTTGATACATTGATGGAAATTCGAAGGAATGGCCTGCATGGCATGGATCCATGGGCATCCTAAGAGCATGTTGTATGGTAGATCCAAGTCAAGGACATGGAATGTTGTATCGTGACTAGTCATCCCTACTTCCATTGGAATCACAATAGTGCCTGCTAACTCTCGCTCCTCATTATCATAGGTTGTGATCGTAATAGTTTTGGCACCTAGATCCATTTTTGAATGGCCTAACTACTTAACCATCTTCAAAATAAAAATGTTTAGACCGGATCCACCATCCACAAGTACTCTCTTAATTTTTGTGACGAGTAACAACCACTTCTAGGTATAAGGGTAAGTTGTGATCTGGGTCATTACATGGGATTGCAACATGATCAAAAGTGATATGATGGTTAGCGTCAAGGTGTGAAATCATGGCTTGGAGGTGTGCGAGATCTACATCGGTTGAGACTCTCGAACTCTACAGCATCTTATACAATATGTTCTTATGGGTAGAGATTTTAAGGAGATCTAGAATCGATATCCTAGTAGGAGTTTTCTCCAACTAGTCTATCAAATTATACTGAACTTCCTGAGGAATAGGTAAGAAATCTAGTATGATTAAACGAGCACATCTCATCCCTACTACGTAACTCTTTTCTAAGATCTAGATAGTATTGACCTGTTCATTAGATGAACAAATACATCCTATGAGAGAATTGAAGGGTGGCATTAGTGGGATAAATATAAGTGGCGTTTTATAATCATTGGAGCTTTTTCCATGATCTAGCTTCCTTTTCTTCTTATCCACATGGTTAGGAAAGGGCTCTTTAAAGATACCCATTTTCTTGTTTGGACCTTGTCCGAGTCGGGAAAAGAATCTACACTAATATTTCCTTCTTCAATGAGGTCTTGTATGTAATGATGCAATCCCAAATACCTATTTGTTTTGTTCCCTTTAACATGGTGGAAGTCACAATACTCATGTTCCTTGAACCAAATGGGTTTTAGAGCATTTTCTCGGTATGTTACCACCACGGTTGGGTACTCTATTTCAATATGGCATATAGGGACTCTATTAACGGTGTGAAATCATGTTTGGTAGGTGCCTTGGGATGGGGTCCTTGTGAAAGATTTAAAAGTAGGCTAGTCTACATGGCTTGGACTCTTTGGAGTCTATAATGCCATCTCCAACAACATGTTTGTTTTTATTGAAATTTTTAATTTATCTACTGATTTCACTTCATGTTTGTCTTTGATAACTAGTTTAAGCATTCCCTTTACGATGAAGGCCTTCTCAAATTACTTCCCTTTTCTATAACTTCTTCAAAGTTTGAGCACACGGTGCATTTGCAAATGGAAGGCTATCTCTAAGTTCAAGTTAGGCACAAATATGCTTACCAATTGTTTTTCTAGAAAGGCACAAGGGAAGCGATTGCTAACCCTTGCCATTGCCATATAAAGCTCGCAAATGTCTCATTAGGATTTTTTTTTGTATTACATAGATCATTCATTGTGATATCATTTTCCATGTTATAGGAGTAATGCCATATAAATTTTTCTACTAACATGGGCCATGTTGTAATGGAACCCTTGAGTATGCTCTAAAACCATTCCAATCCTCATGCCCATGTGATACGAGGGAAGACTTGTATTAAGAAATTATCGTTGTATGTGACCTCTTGGCAAGCCATATAAAAGTATTTTATGTGATCATGAGGATCACTCTTGCATTTATACTTATCAAATTTAGGAACAATAAAATGTTTTGGGAAGGGTTTTGTAACATGTCCTTGTCGAAGGGGTAAGGGCATATTTCTTTATACAAATATTTCCTATTATGTCCTACATTTCCCTCATGTAGTGTAGTAAGCGTATCTTTCATCGATTGTAATTCTCGTTCAATGATTTTTTCTTTGGTGGGAGACATCGGTCTCTACGCCTTAGACACTTTAAAGGTCGCGTCACTATATGGATGAAAGTGGAATCCATTAGATTTCATCTTTATTTTGTCTTTTTATACACTCCTACTCTTGAAGAGCCTAAGTTTGCTAGTTTTTGGCTCAGTTTTGGGATCTATTTTTGAAGGATCTCTTCTTCGATTAAAGGATCCTCTTCCTCATCAAACTTGGGAGGTGACGAGGCTTTGCGCTCAATCTTCACTTTACGTGAAGCTTTGTAATATGGTCACCACGAATCACCAAGTGGCTTGGATGGGTCTCCTTTAGCGGTGTTATGATGTTGACCAGAAGTAGAAGCATACCCTACATCAAAAGGGTTATCTATGTCCAAGAGGGATCTTCGTTCTTGTTTTATGGTTAATGACCTTAGTTTTAGCTTCACACTCTTACGGAAGCTTAGCCCCTAGTTCTAAGACTCTTACGAGTACTTGATCTCTGTTGTAAAAAGGAGTTCGTCAAAGCAACCTAAGTCTAATTGGTGTTGTTCTTCAGAAGATTCAGAATCCTCTCCGCTATGATCGATCAATGGCTTTGTGTCCTTGAATTGTGAAAATAGAGGCGCTAAGTTATTTCCACTAAATGGGAACAATTCAAAAGGGTTTTCTCCTAATTCACAATCGGTTTGTTTGGACACCATCTTCGTGATTCTAAGCATCACTAGCCAAAGCGATACTAAGTTCTGTCTAAATGTCCTCAAAGTTTACATGAAACCTAGGTGTATGTTTATGTTAGTCATTCACTGTGATGTTGAAATAACCTAGTGCATTCCGAAGTAACATTATGTAGTTTTTTTATGATTCAAAGAACACTCATATGAACACTCAAATGCAATGATCACCCAAATTGTCATTTTGCCAAGTTTATACACTAACTATGATTCTAGTGAAAGGCCCAAAGTGAATAGTGCCAATGTTGTATCAATACATAGGTCGAGTTAGAATTCTAACAAGGCCTAAATATTACAGTGGTACTGATGCAATCTCTGACGAAGTATACTAAAACTAGTTCAAATGTCGATGAAAGCTAAGTTTTTTGAAAATGGAAGTTACGAGTATGTATAGCGTAACAACGATATCCTGATACATTAATCAAGAAAATAAGGTGTTAGTATCAAGATGATGTTATTTTGATATATATAAGGCAATATCGACACCCTCAAAAGGACTTAGATGATGTCGAATCAAACAAAGTAAGAGTATATTAAGAAGTTGGCAATTATGCGAGTAGCGTAACCACGCAATAAAGGGACTTATATCAAGTTTTCAAGAAATTGAAAACCCAATGTAAGTACCAAAATTGTGTGATAAGGATGCGTGCAAAAAACTATCAACCTAAGGAGAGATAAAAAAATATGAACCAAAATCGCAGTAGTGAAGACTATCTTGAAATCAAGATCAAAGGACTTATCAAAGATACGAAAATGTACTGCACACTTTAGATGTTTAACAACCCATCCGTAAACATGGATGGGTGTAACCAACAAAAACTTTGTGAGTAATATATCTAATAAAATGTGAGAGGTATGCTTCTTTCTCACCTCGAAAAATGGGTGGTGAGAACACAAGGGTATATATAAAAAAGGATGAAAATAAAATAAGCGCCACTTGGGAAGAGTTTCGCCTCATCCAAGACGAGAATAAAATTGAGCTAAGTGGGAAGTAGTTTAATTTTGTGATGAAAGGCACTTAGGTAAAACTTACGTGGGTTATTTTCCTTGTTTGAAAAATAAGGTTCATATTATGCAAGTAAGTCATCACTTCATGATGGCTTGACGTGACAACATACTAGTAAAGTGGGCTCCAAGATAGAATGGCCTCCTTAATAGGTTATCTCAACTAGGTGTCAAAAGATTTTCTAATGTGAGTGTGATTTTCCCAAAGAGTCGCAATGACTGATTTGGGAGTATCTCAGATTTAATTTACCCCCTTCCGATACAATGAACAACTAGTGCATTCAATTGCACCGTCACACTGGAACCATGATACGAGACATAATCTTTGACTCTAACTCACAATGCATACTAGTCAAGTGGGTAAGAGGAGCACTTCTTGTTTCATCCATGAGGTTACTCAGTGGTGGATTACTTTAGGGTTCCTAGAACCACACCCATTGTTGTAGCTTAAGGCATTATGCCAAAGGGGTTATGTTCCAATTAAGTGGATAGGGATGTACCCTTTTCGGAAACCTGTAATACATTGTGTAGTGAAATGGTGTGTTTTTTATCTTGCTTAACTTAATGTGGTTTTAAGTAGCACACCGTTTGGAAACATGTATGAAAACACATGTATTAGAAGGTTTTGGTGTTTTGTTTTGACACCTTTTCTTTGATAAGCGTTATGACCTACATGCAAAGAGTTAGTAATTTTCCATGAAAGAAATAAACGTTGTTTCGATTCTCAAAATCGGCCTAAGACGCAAGAGAAGAGCATACGCAACGCAAAATCAAAGAAATCCACAAATGGAAACACTTAATTCAAATGTTAAATATACCTTTTCTCAATTTAGACATTTAACACATTCTTTAAAAGCTATGGGGAGAAAAGTGCAGATCCAAAATCTTTGAGCACAAAGCAAGGCTATAGAAGAACCTTCAATTTTTCTTTCTACTTCATCTCTCTCGAGTTCAAGTGCTGAAGAGGAGTTTGATATTTCAAACTTCACCTTTGAGAATGAAGATAAACATGGTGATCAAGTTACAAATCAAGAGAACACCATGGAGGAGGTTGAGCATTTGCAGTAGGACATCAATGAGGTAGTTTATCTGTCAGATTTGGAGGACTGTTTTGATGGAGAAGAACTGTTGAAATCACACCATTTTCTCCTTCATCATCCACATTCCAAACACAAGAACTTGCTGCCATGGAGGAGAGCATTCATTTGCAGCAACCTGCATTATATAGCAACCTTTTGGAGCCAAGATTGGAAGATTTTAATCTTCCATGTTCTTCACTAGAAGAGGGAGAGAAAGAGCAGGAGAACTTCATCACTTCTTCCACACCATCCATTCAAGAAGGTCTACAAGAGGACTCCATTTTTGGAGTTGAAAATCAGAGAAATGGGCATATCAAATGGATCATACCTTGCCCAATCAGGTATTTGGCTTCATTGGAGCCAAAGGAGAAGTCACAACCAGTCATGCTTGCTTCTAAGCATGAGGATGAGCTACAAAGTACCAAGGATCAGCTACCATACCTCTTCAATCCAAATGCAAAGCAACTAAAAGAGGTATTCAATTTTTTTCAGATGACACCTTGCTAATTTGGGTAGAAGACCAGCTTCTTATTGATTTTCCACTCATTCAAGCAGCCATACTCAGCTCCAAATCATTTGCATGGCCGCCAATTAGAAGAAGGGAAGTTATTTTGCATAACCATTCATAGGTTTGTTTATCCCACCTTGCTTCTAGCTAGAGTAGGTAGGTTTTCTTTTAGCAAAAGAAGTGCTTGTGCACACTTTGCATGTTCCATTTGGAGCATGTATGATTTTTAGTTTTGTACATAGTTGTTTGGTGTTGTTTTGTTGCTCTTGCACAATTATTTTCAAAGTGGCATTTTGGTGAAGATCAATTCAATTTTTAGTGGTTTTCCAAGAGGCTTAAAAGGGAGGTTTTCAAAGTTTAGATCATTTTACTGTGCTACTACTCATGACTCCATGCCCAATGGATGCTTCAAGGCAGCTGGTCTTTTCATCTAAGCAGGCTAGATGACCCCTCTGAGTCACCAAATTGTTATCCAAAATGAGCCCCTACTTATTTTGGCTAACTTGCCTTCATTTTTTCCTTCCTTGTGCTTCAACTTCAATTTTCACACATTTGAAGCACTCAAAGGTTTTTGGAAATGGCTTCATTAGATAGGATTTTTCTTCCCCTTTCCAGAAAGGTAAAATTTTCCTCCTAACTCCTTGTAATTTTCAAGTTATGGCTCGGCAGAGTTTTTTGGGGAAATTTTCCCAGGCGAGCTCTCGCAATGGCCAATGAGATGGTGCCACGTGGTAGGGTGGATCGGCGGATGTTGAGGGGATTTTGGAGTTTTTGGAGCTTTTGGTAAAGGGCGCAAAGGAAAAAATCGGCCCACAGGCCCGCGAAGGAGAAGGAAAAGAAACTATTTAAGACCCGCACTTAGCCATGAGATGCCACACGTGTCCGTCAAGTAGAATTTAGGGCGGTGGGAGAAGTTTTGGTTTTTGCCCAAAAAACCAAAAAAGGCGCAAAGGTAAAAATAGAGGCACACCCCCGCCAAGCGATTAAAAAGTGCCACGTGTCCACATCAACGCAGAGCTCGAGGCGGCGGGGATTGTTGGAAAATTTTCCCTCGGCAGGTGAAGAGAGAAAAATGTGTTTTAAAACCCGTGGTCGAACCGGAAGTTGACACGTAGCAGCGGAGTGACAGAGCGCGGGGAAATTTTGGGAGATTTTCCCAATGAAAAATCAAAAGGAAAAAGGTGAAGTTTGAGCCCGCGATTCCATCAATGAACCAGGAAATGCCATGTGGTAGAGGAGTGGCGGGGCAAGGGGAATTTTGGGAATTTTTCCCAAATTCAAAAAAGAGGAAAATTTTCAAGTTTTGGCCCGCCAACCCGATTTTTGCCCTAAAATTGCCATTTTTGCCCTAAATCTTCAGAGGGCATAACTTTTGATCCCAAGCTCAAATTTTCACATTCTTTATATCATTGGAAAGCTTGTGAAATCCTCTACATGATGGAGGGTTAAATTTTGATTTTTGATGGATATTTGTGGGAGAAAATGGAAAAACGCCTCTAGCATGAAAAAAACACAGAAAACAGCCCCAACCACCAAAATTAATGAAGTATGGGCCTCTTTCTTGCTCTGCAGAGTGATGTACATTGGCGTATGGATTTGTCCATGAAGCCCATCACTTTACATGTGAGATTGAAGGGATTTTTTGGTGGTTGGAGTTTCAAATCAGATTTTTCCCATGTTTTCTCCTTTCTTCTATTCTGTTCGATGGTTAAAAAGCTAGTTTTGGCTCATTTGTAAAAGTTGTTCATCCTTCTTCTCTGCCTCTCCCTTCTTTTCTTCCCCAGGGTTGAAAATGGAGTTTGAACCTCCTCTCCTACTCTATAATGGCATTTTTTTCCTCTTACCCGTGAAATGATGTTTTGTGCAAACTTCTGGAGCAATAAAAATGTGTTTTGTGATGCATTTGTCCATCCTTACTCGTTTTTGCTTGTTTTCTTCTTGCCTCTCTTCATTAAGGTATTTTTGCATGTTTGAATGTTCATTATAGGTTTTGGAGCTATGTTCATGGAGTTTTGGAACATTTTTTGTGTGAAATCCATCCTTGGTTTTGTGATGCACTTGTCCATCCTTTCCATTACTCACCTCTCTTTGTTTCCATGGCAGTTTCAATAGATGTTCAACATTTTCCTTCTCTGGTGTATCACCGTTTTAGTGTAGGCTCTATTTTTCCTCGTTTCTTTCTCTCCTGTCTCCTTGGAAGTTATATTAGGATTAGATTAGCTTTCTTGCACTGGAATAGCTTGTGGTAGGTAGTTTAGGAAGAGGAACCAACCTTCTCTGGAGAGATTTCCCCATTTACAAAGGTCCCACACTTTGGGAAAGCTCAATGTTGTGCATTCACACCAAATGACATTGCCTTAGAAAATTAGATCCATAGGTCATTTTGGGGGTGTTGTGAATTTTCACTAATAGTTTTGGCACACCGATGGGACCTTAGAGGTCTTCCACTTTATCTTTTGTAGGTCGGTGTGTTCCTGTGAAGATTCCAGCCTTTGGAGGAAATTGTAAACACATTTGGTGACTCCATCTAGTAAACAACTCATTCTCTTGAGTTACAGACCTATTTTCCATTCATTTCCATTCATTCTTCTTTCCATCTCTTCCATCTTCTTTCATCCCATGAAGTTGTGCAATCATGACTTCATTCCCATCATGGAATTCACATTTACAACAACAGCAATGTTTCCCACCTCCAACATGTTTTACAAACCCTCCAAATCAGCATTTTGATCAAATTCAAAATCAGTATGCATATCCATATGAGCAAGGCCAAAATTAGTTTGGCTATGAAGCACATCAAGCACAAGGATACACATATGATGAGGGCAGTCAAGGAGAAGATATTGATTTGTTGGAGAAAATCTAAAAAATGGAGGTTGGCATGGTGCAATCAAGGGCTCAAGCACAAATGAAGGCATTTCAAATCAAACTATCCATGGGGAGGCCCTTTTCAAGCCATTTACCCTCGGGAGAGAAGCTTGGACTTCATGATTGAGATGTTGCCCCAACTTGCACAATGGACACTGGAGATAGAGGCCTATAAACTTGGTGTTGAGCAACCTTGTCAATGGGTAAGTTCTACACCATCATCTAGTTTTTCTCTTTCCATTCCTCAAGCAACACCATCTCATTTTGAATGTCAAATTCCAAATCTAGCCCATGTTGCTCCAAGTGTTTATTCCATTTCTCCATCCTCTAGTCTTCCACCCTATCTCAATTCTTTTTTCTTTTTCCCTTCCAAACAACCATTCCCTCCAAAGAAACAAGAGTTTCTACCTCCTCCAACACCAAAAATAATTACAAAATCAATTGAGTTACAGCCCACCCCTCCTCTTGCATTCCCAAATCCATGTTGGGAAGATAAAAATCAGAATGCTAGTCAAGGACAACAAGAAGAAGAGCCAAACAAAGAAGAAAAAATCAGAAGTTTGGTAAGCTTGGCTCTCAAATTTGGGATAACAAAGATCCCCTTGATGGTCAAGCCTACAGAGGAGGTAAAGGTTGAAGAACAAGTGGTGGTTAGGACTAATTTTTTTGCAGCTAGAAGAAGAGCAAAAAGAAGAAGCAAATCAGCAATCAGTTTGCTCAGAATGTAGTGTCCATGTTGGCACTCTGCTGGAAGAAGATGTTGATCCAATAGAAGTTGCACAATCAGCCATGGAAGAAGAAAGATCTAAAAGAGATCTTGCAGCCCCAACTTGTCCTCTAGAGCAGCAGATTGAAGAGTTTGATTTGACAAACTTCATGCTAGAGGAAGAGTTCAATCAAGAGCAAGATTTTCTTCAAGCAGAGAGGAAGGAGAAGCTGCTCCAAATCCAAAAGAAGAGGAGCACATTCCAGCTGTGGGGGAGAAAAGTGCAGATCCAAAAGCTTTGAGCACAAAGCAGGCTATAGAAGAACCTTCAGTTCTTCTTTCTACTTCATCTCTCTCAAGTTCTAGTGTTGAAGAGGAGTTTGATCTTTCAAACTTCACCTTTGAGAATGAAGATAAACATGGTGATCAAGTTGCAAATCAAGAGAACACCATGGAGGAGGTTGAACATTTGCAACAAGACAGCAATGAGGTAGTTTATTTGTCAGATTTGGAGGATTGTTTTGATGGAGAAGAACCGCTTGAAATCACACCATTTTCTCCTTCATCATCCACATTCCAAACACAAGAACCTACTACCATGGAGGAGAGCATTCATTTTAGTAGAGTGCATTATATATCAGCCTTTTGGAGCCAAGTTTAGAAGATTTTAATCTTCCATGTTCTTCATTAGAAGAAGGAGAGAAAGAGCAGGAGAACTTCATCACTTCTTCCACACCATCCATTTAAGAAGGCTACAAGAGGACTCCATTTTTGGAGTTGAAAATCAGAGCAATGGGCATATCAAATGGATTAGACCTTGCCTTATCAAGTATTTGGCTTCATTGGAGCCAAAGGAGAATTCATAACTAGTCATGCTTGATTTTAAGCATGAGGATGAGCTATAAAGTACCAAGTATCAGCTACTATACCTCTTCAATCCAAATGCAGAGCAACTAAAAGAGGTATTCAATTTTCTTTCAGCTGACACCTTGCTAATTTGGGTAGAAGACCAGCTTCTTGTTGATTTTCCACTCATCCAAGCAGCCATACTCAGCTCCAAATCATTTGCATGGCTACCAATTTTGAAGAAAGGAAGCTATTTTGCACAACTAGTTGTAGGGTTTGTTTAGCCCACCTTTGCTTCCAGTTAGAGTAGAGTAGGTAGGTTTGCTTTCAGCAAAAGAAGTGCTTGTGCACACTCTACATGTTCCATTTGGAGCATGTATGATTTTTAGTTTTGTACATAGTTGTTTGGTGTTGTTTTGGTTGCTCTTGCAGTTCATTTCAGTGGCATTTTGGTGAAGATCGTTTCGAGTTTTTAGTGGGTTTCCAAGAGGCTTAAAAGGGAGGTTTTCAAAGTTCAGATCAGTTTACAAGCTACTACTCATGACTCCATGCCCAATGGATGCTTCAAGGTAGCTGGTATTTTCATCTAGTAGGTAGATGACCCCTCTGAGTTGCCAAATTTTATCCAAAATGAGCCCCCTACTTATTTTGGCTAACTTGCCTTTATTCTTTCCTTCCTTGTGCTTCAACTTCAATTTTCACACATTTGAAGCACTCAAATTTTTTTGGAAATGGCTTCATTAGATAGGATTTTTCTTCCCCTTTCTAGAAAGGTAAAATTTTCCTCCTAACTCCTTGTAATTTTCAAGTTATGGCTCGGCGGAGTTTTTTGGGGAATTTTTCCCTGGGTGAGCTCACAGCCAATGAGAAGATGCCACATGGCAGGGCGGAGCGGTGAATGTTGGGAATGTTGGAGTTTTTTGGCACTTTGGTCAAAGGGTGTAAAGGAAAAAATCAGCTCGTGGGCCGTGGAGGAGAAGGAAAAGAAATTGTTTAAGGCCCACGCCTAGCCAGGAGATGCCATGTGTCTTGTCGGCATCGGAAGTCGGGGCGGTGGGAGAAGTTTTGGTTTTTTTCCCAAAAAACCAAAAAAGGCACAAAGGTAAAAATAGAGGCGCACCCCGCCAAGTGATTAAAAAGCACCATGTGTCCACATTAATGCGGAGCTCGAGGTGGTGGGGATTGTTGGAAAATTTTCCCTTAGCGGGTGAAGAGAGAAAAATGTGTTTTAAAACCCACGGTCGAACAAGACGAAGCTAACACATAGAAGCGAGCTAAGCGAAGCAAGGAAATTTTGGGAAATTTTTCCAATGAAAAATCAAAAAGAAAAAGGTGAAGTTTGAGCACTGCGATTCCATCAACAAACCAGGTGATGCCACATGGCAGTGGAGGGGTGAGGGGAATTTTTGGGAATTTTTCCCAAATTCAAAAAAGAGGAAAATTTTCAAGTTTCAGCCCGCCAACCCGATTTTTTCCCTAAAATTGTCATTTTGCCCTAAATCTTCAGAGGGGCATAAATTTTGATCCCAAGCTCATATTTTCACGTTTTTTATATCATTGGAAATCTTGTGAAATCCTCTACATGATGGAGGGTTCAATTTTGATTTTGATGGAGATTTGTGGGAGAAAATGAAAAATGCCTCGCGCATGCAAAAAAAACAGAAAACAGCCCCAACCACCAACATTAATGAAGTATGGGCCTCTTTCTTACTCTACATAGCGATGTACTTTGGCATATGGGTTTGTCCATGAATCCCATCACTTTGTAGGTGAGATTGAAGGGATTTGTCGGTGGTTGGAGTTTCAAATCAGATTTTTCCCACGTTTTCTCCTTTCTTCCATTTGTTCGATGGTTAAAAAGCTAGTTTTGGCTCATTTGTAAAAGTTGTTCATCCTTCTTCTCTGCCTCTCCCTTCTTTTCTTCCCCAGGGTCAAAAATGGAGTTTGAACCTCCTCTCCTACTTTGTAATGGTGTTTTTTGCCTCTTACCCATGAAATGATGTTTTGTGTAAACTTCTGGAGCAATAAAAACGTGTTTTGTGATGCATTTGTCCATCCTTGCTTGTTTTTGCTTGTTTTCTTCTTGCCTCTCTTCATTTCAGGTATTTGTGCATGTTTGGATGTTCATTGTAGGTTTTGGAGCTATGTTCATGGAGTTTTGGAACATTTTTTGTGTGAAATCCATCCTTGGTTTTGTGATGCACTTGTCCATCCTTTCCATTGCTCACCTCTCTTTGTTTCCATGGCAATTTTGATAGATGTTCAACATTTTCCTTCTTTGGTGTATCACTATTTTAGTGTAGGCTCTATTTTTTCTAGTTTTTTTTCTCTCCCTGTCTCCTTGGAAGTTAGATTAGGATTAGATTAGCTTGCTCCTTTGGAATAGCTTGTGGCAGGTAGTTTAGGAAGAGGAACCGACCTTTCTTGGAGAGATTTCCCCATTGCAAAGGTCCCACACTTTGGGAAAGCTCAATGTTGTGCATTCACACCAAATGACATTGCCTTAGAAAAGTAGATCCATAGGTCATTTTGGGGGTGTTGTAAATTTGCACTAACAATGACTAGTAGGGCATCTACGCCACAATTTAGGTATGTGCGCCTAGTTTAAAGAACATGCACATGGTTTTGGGTGCTGTGCACCTTTGTTAAAAATAATAGTTTTGAAGGCGTCTGCACTGGTAGAAAGGTGTGTGTGCCCTTGCTAAAAAAACACAAAAAAACACAAAAATGAAATTTTAAAAGTGTATATAGGTTAGAAATTAGCCATTAATGCGGTTTTTAGCATAAACTTAATAAAGAAGCATGAAAATGAAGATTAAATACTTAAAACCTGGCCAAAAAGCCCAAGGCAAAATATTTAACACTACAAAAACATGTAAAAAGTTAGAAACTGAAATAAAAGCTTTAAAAAGACCCCATTAATGGGGGATGGACTAAGTGTCCCACCGGGCATGCCAAATGTGTTCAAAGAAAGGTTGCAAAAGCTATGGAATGGGGTAAGAACACTCAAGAACCCCAAAGCTTTGTGCAAAACTCGATCAATGGACCATCAGTTAAGAAGTAAACAAGGATTCCTACTTTGCATGCATTATTTTGAAGCAAACAAGCAAACTTAACAAATATAATTACCCTCTATTCTTGAAAGCTTAAATAAGTGAGCCTAATAAGGATCTAAGCAATCATTTTATGCTTAAGAGAATGGGATCTCACCATTAATGGATTCAAGGCCAATGGTTCTTCCCATTTACTCCATGGTGTGTGGTGTGATGCAAAGGATAAAGCAAATAGCTCAATAAGATGAAATAAAACTCCTAATCCTAGCAATAATATTATAGTTTATGTTAGAGGGAAGAAGTGTTCTTTTTTTTTTTGAGAGGGGGTAGTAGGTTATTTATAGTTTTCCATTTGGGAAAGTGGGGAATTTTGGTGCATGTGGGACTAAATGATAACTCAAAAAGTTAATTAGGAGTCAAAGAGAGATTTGACTAGATTTAATCATGGTTAGGACTACTTAAACAAGGTTAGGCTAGTTAATCATGTTTAGAGAGGAATTAGGGTTTTGAGAGAGTTTTGAGAGGTATAATCAATCCAATGAAATGGATTGATAGTCTAGAAAGATAGTAGAAGTAGTCTAGGAGAGGATAAGAAGAGGCGTATATTAGCTGTTGAATTGACTTATAAGAGGAATACAACCAAAAGAGTGTCGTAAGAGGGGAGTTAGATATGTCTAACTAACGGTATGTCATCAATTTGCAAGAAGAAGAATATTTAGTGCAATATTAGGAATAATAGTACTTTGATCAAACTACAGGTGTCTACAAGGCTCATCATAAGGTTCAGTCTCAGCTCCCATGGTGATGTGAAATAACCCTTTACCCCTTAGTTTCATTACCATTTTCGATCTCCATTCGAATAATTTGAACATCGTAAGCAAATGAATTAAAAGTGCATCCATTGAAAGAGAGAGAGAGAGAGATAAGGAATGCAAAAAGAAAAATAAGCAACACAACCACCTAGGACAATATTATAACCCCCTTGATTTTGGCACTTTATAGTTTAGTGCATTGGATACAATTAGGTGTGAATGTGCATCGTGAAATAGTTGGTCACTCACCTTGTAATCAGTGTAATAATGCATAAGAGTGGAGACCTCAATCAAGTTTCATTGAACGCAACAAATCGACATTATAAACAAGCACAATGAGATAAAACCCAAGAGGAGTGAAAACAAGTCTGTTGTGAGAAAAATGTCTCACGTCATCGCAACATAAAGCACCTTATTGCAAGACTATGATGGACACACTCACTATTTCACAAGAAATAAAAAGGGCTATTACAATGCAAAAAACAGGCGCAAAACAAGTCCCGAGGACCTCCAAGATGTCGAAAAATGCTTCCGGAAGGCAAAAATGCTAGAAATGCTACAACACACTCTAACACACAATTAGTATAAAAATGCCCAATAATGCTTAAAATCGCACTTTTAGAAAACACCAATAAGTCTAATTTTAAAGATTTAAGGGCCTAAAAAAGGAAATTTAAAAACGATAATTTAAACGAAAATTTTAATACTACTAATAAAAAATTAATTAAAGAGCTTAAAATTTTAATTAAATGCTTGATTTAAAAAAGCTCTAAGGCTAATTAATTATATTAATCACCTTTTAAGAAATGAATTAGATCCTATGATTAAAGCTTAAGACCTAACAATTTATTATAAAGCCACCTTAAAATAAAACACCACTTTAATTAGACATGCCTTACCTTTAATAAACCGACCACCCTAATAATATTTAAACACCCCACTTTTAATCAATGCAGCGATATTTAAAAAAACTTAAACTAAGTTTAAAAGAAAAGAGCACGGGCATAAAAGAGGAAGATTCGTTTAATGGCTTGGTCAGAGAGAAAAATAGGGTGGGCTCGAGGAGTGAGAACATGGCTCGAGGGAAGATGGGTCTAATATCAAGGAATACTGAGTAGTTTGATATTAGACCGGGTCTACGAGTAGGGACGTTTCAACAGATGCAATGAAGGATGATGGGTTTCTAATGGCATATAAGAGCGAGTAGCTTACATAGAAAGAGTGAACAAGGTCAGGTCTCACCCACGAAAACCCCATGACATAGGCCTAAACGAGCAAGGAAATTAAAGCGTGCAAGGAGGATGAAACATTGTAAGCATGAATCGGTTCTTAAAATAGAGACGAGCTCTCACGAAGCAACCAAGGAAAACAAGAGGTGACACGACTCGCCCAGGGAAATGAATGGAAAAAACACAAGTAGGTAAACCTAAATGCAAAACACAAGGTGAATACACCACATCCAATGCGTAGAGAGCATAATGTAATGCAAAATAGAGCCAATGGTTCGATGCAAACAAAATGAGCAACTCGAGATCAACGATGAAAAAAAAAATGATGCAACTCAATGCAAGAAACCAACATGGTAACTCGATGGGTAATGCAAAAACAAATAACTCTCCAAGAAAGCAACATAGCTCAGCCAAGGGCCAAAACAACACGAGCACAATAATGAAAAAACCAATGCAACAAACCTAATATGCAAAGGAAAAAGCAAACTGAATACACCAAATCACCCACAAAGAAACACGAGACAATGAGAGAAATGTAAACCAAGTAGGGTAGGGATTGAGACAGGGCCAAATATATAAATTTTAAAAAAATCCCTTACAATTAAAAATTTACTGATTAAAACCAGAGATGCAAAAGCTACCTCTAAACTTAGTTGCAAATAGCTAGATATGACTGTGAAACACTTATAACTGGCACATGCACAACCAGAAAACTAGTACAAACTCCAAAAGATGAGATTTTAAACCTATTAACAAGATTCCAAAAGATAATCGAAAACTTGCACGAGAAGCACAAAAACAAAAATGAAGTAATCAATAACCAGATTCAAACTAGTGCAGGTTTAGAAAACAATTACTCTGATACCGTATCAGATTGTTCTTTGAGGATCAATACGGGACATTGTGCACATCGAAGAGGGTTATACTTCCAATGGTGATGAGAACGCTTAATTTAATTAGCAAGAGAACGAATCACAAGGAAAATCAAGTAGAGAAAGAAACAGGTGTCCGACATGCTCATAGATAAAAAATAAGAGGTACATATAGGAGTGTTGTGTAACTCTTGTGCATGACATGTGTACAAAATCCTAACTAACCCTATTGAACTATTCTCATTAAGTGATATGACTAACCACATGAGGTGGACAAGACTCGAGTTTCGATGAGACAAATCATATACACCAACGGGAACCTCCATTTTGAAGTGTATTCATGATGATCTTACTATTGATGATGGACATATTTATCATATGAACTTCAACGACATCAAGTCAAGATTGGTCGAGTGGAAAGTGAATTCCTATCAAAGAAATATTCAACCATAGTCGATTATATCAAGAAGTGATATTATCCATTTCATTACAAAACACCAACTTGGTCATCATGTGTGTTGATAATTTTGGATGTTTCATAATTATGGATGGATATTTAGGAAACACTCTCATCTCGAGGAGAAGAATGTCTTGACTATTTTGGGATTTAGGTTTTGGTGTTCAAGGTGAAATTTATTGAGTGAACCAAGCAAGGGACCTCCATGGACATAACTTGTTATTTTATTCAATTGAGTTACTTTTTATTTCTCCATTGGGAAAAGTGCTTTATGTCACAATGACATTTCTATTTTTGTGTTGGAAAAAGTGATTTTTGTAAAACTTAAGTGACTCAAATATAAAGTCACTTTAAGTTATAACTTAAGTGAAAGTGAAAAAGGTAAAATTTATATTCTTACTAGGAAGGTAGTTACAAGGTGGTTATGGTTTAAAAGAATAAATCGGGGTAACATTTTATTGTAAGGATCCGGCTCTCTCTTTTCTCTCCGAACTCTTAAGAGAGTTTGTTATCACCTTGTGTACAAATTTTCTTTAGTTTCCATGAATATATAATGTAATGTTGATGTTTTCATTTCTCCATCTTGTGTTTATGCTCTTCAATCATGTAATCATGTCTTTTTAGTTATTATTGAATGATGTTATAAACACTTATTTTCTTCTTGTTGTATGCAATGCCATGATACTCAAACTTTGTGAAGAATGTTTAGGTACATGGACTTTATGTCATATCTATATGATTTTGGGGTTATGAATAATTTACGCTTACCATTATTATTCTTTCCATCCACTATTATATTGTAATTATTCATGTGCGAGAGTGTGAGGGTTATAGATTTTTGTTTACCTAAAGTTATATGAGCATATGTTTTTGTCTAGTGTGTCATAAAGGTCCTCCCTTCCTCCTACGTTCTCTCCTTTCCCTTTTCTTTCTCCTTCCCATTTTTGTTATAGTTATGCTTTCTTATTAAATTCATTGAAAATACAAAAAACCCCATCATATGAAGGAAATTCCCCTCTTAAACACAAAGGCATATCACCTGTCAATATGTGATCTTCCCTAACTATTGCAGATTTTATATTGCCTCCATTCTAGGCCATATCTAAAAAATATAAAGTGACATTAAATTTTTCCAACAATTTTTGGTGATTCTACTAGGACCAAACCCCTCATCACATTATTTTCCCACATCAAGGAACATTTCATGGAATGGAGGTGACATTTTTTTCTAAAAATAGTACCCAAAATATGAATATTGCTTAAAGATGAAATCTTCATATTGGGCACCCCGTGTCAATGAGTGACAATGATAGTGATGAAGAAGAGGAAACTAATATTCCCTTTTGAGGTGTTCAAGTTATAGATGATCTTGAAAAATCCATAATTTTTGAAATATTTCTATGGAGGTATGGATTTACAAACATTGAGGATGTCTTCCATTTTGGCTCAAACCCTATGTGGCAAATTGGACAAGTATAAGCAAGGGATATTTTTGAGAGAACTACAACAATTTTAACCAAGTACACAATATAATAATTATGTTGTTTTATAATTCTACATTAAATAATACATATACATAGGACTTCACATATCTTATAAAATAGGAATCCTATTTTCTCTCATACTAATCTAGGTATGTTGTTCAAACCTTTTCTCCTATCTACTTAAGTTTGTTTAAACAACCTATACAAACTTACCTATACATATAATATAATATATCTAATTCACACCAAATGTGAACACTAATTACTATAATTCCTAACATTCCCCCATAGTGTGAACATGGGACTAGGAGCACTGAAAACAGAATCATATGCCACCACCTACTTTTAGGTCTACATATTGTTTCCTGGATCTTTATATCTAGATATTGTTGCACATGATCACCTACAAATGATAACTTATCCCACTTTCACTTCTAGTTGAACGTATTGACTAGCTAACCATCTTCCAATGAAGTATGACAATAGAGGATATCCAAAATTAGAGGATCACTACATTCAGCTCCCCTCCTATATAACTATTTTGACAGATATGCACCTTCCACGCCATATCACAACACATTCAAGAGAAAATACTAGAATTACAAACATCACTGAACTTTTATTCTTATTCACCCATAAAAACTAAAAATAAGAATGTGCCACTACTACAAATGTGTGGCCCCATTATTAGTGGCTGACGAGAGGTTTTTGAATGACCTCCAACTTCTATTTCCTCCTTCCTCCAGTTTTTAGTTGCTTACTCAACATATTGGAACCTGGAGCTCAAATTTGTACCACCTTTTTGACACGTATTCCCCACTAATATTCGATTTGGTTTTAAAATTCCAAAGTGGGGGTTGGGGGCAGCAATACCCCAATGGGGTCAAGGGGTAGTGCCCCTTGCGGTGGTGTGCACCCTATCGTGGTACAAGCGAGGTCATGGGGCGGAGCCCCAAATCCAGCACATTTTCTTTCTTTGTAAAATTCAAAATATTCATCAAAAATGTGATATTTTACATCTTCTCCCCCACAAAATGGATGTTGGGTTATAGCAAAAATACGTTTGTAAGAAATTTTTAAAAAATTTTTTGGACACTTTTACCAACTCATAAGAAACTTTCGATGACTAATGATAAACATGATTATTTGAAATATTGAATCTACACACTTTAATAAATAACCTTCAAAATCACAAAATCTAATAAAAGATTGGATTTGACTAGAAAATAAAAAATGGACTTAAAAACATAACAAGAGATTACTATAAACTATAATGAACAATATGGACCTTAAGGCCCTCTATTATGGTAAACAAAATGAGTCTTAATCATTAAAGTAGAATGAACCTTAGAGGAAGATAGCTTTTGATAAGAGAGTAGAGATAAAATCAAACATAATTCTAGTAATATATTTGGCATAACTGACACTTTCTATTTAAATATATAAAATGCACATGCACCTCCGAGATTTCACAGGTGGAGTGGAGAGTAAAAAAGCTCATGTTGGTAGTCAATTTAATACTCCACAAGCTGACCCAACCAAACACTAACACAAACTTAGGATATTTCAAAGAACACAAAATATTTAATTATACGATTAGGGTTTTGAGGCAAGTTGACTTTTGAATGATGATGGGAGTAGTTCTCTTGTGCCACCGAGAAAATGGACAGCTCAAATCAAGAGGTTCCCTTATAATTTTGTCTTATCGATTTAAGGGTAGCCGAGTATTTGTATGGGTCATGGAGGCGATGAACTCACCACAATTTGAAAATTTGAGTGGAGGATCCAAATGCATAGCATGGCATTTGAGATAGGAGAAAAGAAATATTTCCACCAAATGAGAGAGGAAAAAACACCGAGCTTGTCAGAGATTAATATGCCATTAAACATGGTTGTGTGTGGTACTCACATTAGATTCACACGTGCCTTGAATTTAAAATAAACCATGCACATACATCATTGAATCTTGGTTGATTGTGAAATATAACAGGGAGAGACAACAAGATATTTAATAGTCGACAAACATCTAACCCAAGTTGTGAAACAATGAGTTCAATTCAACGTTTGAAATAATGAAATTTAGATTGAAAAACATGAGAAATGTTCTACCTATAATGACTTTCAAGTAGAATCATGGAATAGAAAGACAACAACATCATATTAAAAACTTACAACTACACTCATTATTAACAAACGTAAGACTACTAAACACTCTAATACTCAATTAGAGCACACCGATATGTTTAACTAAGAATACAATAGAATAATTATGCTATGTTATAATTCCACATCAAAAAATAATATAAAAGACTTCACATATCCTATAAAATAGGAATCCTATTATATCTCTCACTAATCTAGCTAGGTTGTTGATAGCAACAAGATCACACTCACACCCAAAACCAACTAATGTCAAAGAGTTAACAATCAAATTCAACAAAACTCAAGATTTACTCAAGAACTCGACTTTGCTTCAACCATCAAAATGTCTCATATAACTAAATACAAGGCCGAGAATACCTTACACCTACTCAAATGCATCTAATAAACATGATTAGACACATCAAGAAGTTTCAAACCTTCATGTTTTTCTCATTCTCCATTTAGACCCTCAAACTAGCTTCAGTAGCCATGCTAGAAGAAAATTTTTTCTAAATAGAATGTTTCACAAGGACTTATTTCTCACATCACAAATTTTTCAAATACCCTTTATGAGACTTAAAGCTGTTTCCAAAGTTTCAAGACTCAAATATAAGCCAATTCATTTTTATTCTCCTTCTATCGTTCACAATTAGCCCTATTTTCTAGCCCTCAAAGCACACAAAGCTCATATTCTAGAACAAACCATCAAATTTAATGTGTAAGTGTTAATATTTCCTAATACCCTTTATTAAGATCCAACTTCATGGTTAACCTCATCCTCCAACTCACAATACAACTCTCCCAACATCAAATTCTCCTTTTCAACTAGGTATCTCATCAAGTCTTCTTAGGGTTTTAAGTAGTTTCTTTGGCTCTAATACAAAGTGTCTTCCTTCACTACCAACTCTTCTTACTACTCACATCCTCTACAATTTGAATGCTTCAATGCACATAAAGTGAATGGAGGTAGTTAGGGTTCTAACCAACTAACTTTCCTAGGATTAGGCTAAAGTAAGTTAAATCCTTATTAGGGTCAAGTAAGTCATGTATTAGGTGATTAATATGTCTCATGACTCTAACACCTAGATCTATAACACACCCAAAAGATAATTCAAACACTTGAAATGTGCTTTTGGAGGGAAACTTCCAAATACCACTTATTAAATGCTTATAGGAGTCCAAATGGCTAGAAATATGCCAAGAACACTCTAATGGACCCTCAAAACCCTAAGACAACTATTCAAAACCAAAATTTGATTATTTACAAGTGATGTTCCTACATCAGTTGTTTGAACAACCTTTTCTCATATCTACATAAGTTTGTTTAAAGAACCTAAACAAACTTCCGTATACATATAATATGATATATCTAAGTCACACCAAATGTGAACACTAATTAATATAATTAATAATTTTCTCACTATCTCACCATCTTAGTGACCCTTGTTGCATTTTAAAAATGGTTCATCTTTCGAGAGTTTTGATGCTGCGTAGAATAAATAAGGGTCTTTGACACACACCGTAAGTTGTAGAAAAGAAAAGAAAATTGTATGCAAAGACAATGATGGTGAACAAACTTATTGCATTCAATGATCCTACAATCAAATCATTGTGGTTGAAATTTTTAAAAAGAGCATTATTGAAAGAAGGAAGATAAATATTGATCCTATTGATGATCGAAGTCCTAGTTTATGATGAGATAAATAAACAAAAGATATAAAATGTTATAGAAACATGAGATATAAAAACAACTTCAAGGTGAATCCTGATGAGGTAAATAAGGATAAAATGTTTTAAGAGAAAAAATATGTTCAAGGTGGCATTTTGGATGATTCAACGATTGGTGAGAACCTCATAACATTTCCCTTCCTTTGTCTTCCCATTGCTGAATTTCTTGCTTATGAGGATGAGAAGATAATGTTCCTAAAAGGGAATACATACAAAGGATTGTAAGAAAAAAAGGGATGTCAGATCCACAACTCAATCTTGAAGTATTACAATTTGCTAAAGCTATGTAAAGGAAGTTTTAACATCTTGAGACAATTAGGAGTGAGAAAGAGAACAACCATATGTTGGAGTAATTTATGAATATCCTCCGAATTTTGATGTATTGGTTACTAAGTAATACCTTAATATATTTAGTGAATACATTCTTTATGAATTTCTTGGTGTCTTTCAAGTTGACATTGCTGAAAATAATGAGAGAGAATTTCAACTTGATCCACAACTTGATAAATATTTTGAAGGAATGTTTATAAAGAAAAAAAGGACATTTTCTTGAGAGGAGTGATTTGATACTTGTTGAAGTTGTTTCTCATCATGAAGATATGTAAAAATAATTCATGCTCAAAATAAATTCCTCTTGATAAAACTAGTGGCTCTTCAATAAAGTAATGTTAAGGTAATTGTTAATTAATTTCTTGTTGATTTTGATCCTAAATATGATGCATGTGTTCAAATTCAAATTATAGAAAATTGAATATCTTAATGATCCTCCCAAGACATCCATTTATGAGAAAAAGTGCATGCTCATACAAATATTGTGAATGAGTTTTCTTGGAAATTGTTCTTTATGTCTACACCAAGAGAAGATGAAAAGGAATATTTGAAACCTTATGAAAGTATCAAGTATCATTGAATTTTTTTCTTTATCCCATTCTATTGAATATAAAGGATATGATGAGATTATTGCCAAATTTTCTTCCTAGTATCACTACTTCTGATTTCCAATCCATTAGACATGTTCATTATGAAGTCCATAATTTAGTGAAATTCAAGATCAAGGAAGTTGATGAAATGTTTACTACAAAGTTTTTTTAAATGAAAAATAACTAAATATTTGATTGACTCCTCTCAGCTGTGTATTGATGAATTCTCTAATGACTTTGAAATCAATTTAATTTAGCACACCTTGTTTGAAGAGTATGATATAGAATATGTCAAGGCAAAAGGATTGGTTTCACAAAGACACAATAATGGATTCCCATAGCTATTACTAGTGAGATGAAAACCAAGAAAATAGAAGAAGTTGAAGATCATAATGACAAATCATTCAATGGTCAAATAATGTACCCAATGATAAAATATAAGCCTCTCCCAAATTATATTTTGAAATGAACCTCACCTGTTGTTTCAAATCATGAAGAGATGCATGATATTCAAGCTTATCCCAAGTTCCATAAGGATAAAGATGCTCATAAAAAAATCTTTCCAAGAAAACATACACTATGTTATTAGCCAAAGGAGTGGTATTCCATGTCTTTTCCCACTGAAATGGGAGTTGTGAATGTGGATAACAATGATAATGATATTCCTCATGTTGAAGAATGTATTCTCTTAATTTGTAGTAATGATAGGATCAATTTTTGAATGTGTTGATGAATGATCTACTTTCACCTCATTTCTAGAAGAAATAATAAATTTTTGGTTCAACTCTCAAATATGTAAAGAATATGTTGTGGTGGTTGAATATTATCATGAGAAGAGCTTTCAAGAGAAAATAGTTTGCATCCATCAGCTAGATGGTGATAAAATTTCATCGATGTTAGTTCCTAATTTGATATAGAAGGAAAGTAAGAAGTTAATACTAGCACTTCCTCATTACCATAGGAGCAGAATTTTCAAACAAATGACATGTGATCATCATATGATTCAACCAAGTTTTTAGTTCAATATCAGTTTGAGGGTGGATTATTCTTTCTATCGTTCTTCGAAACCATGTGGAGATGTCACAAAGTTTTGGTATGGTAAATTGATCATCTCCAGTCCTCAAAATATTCATTCTTTTATTTGAATGCTCCATAAGGCTACCTAATTCTCTCATCTAGTTGTTGTGTTTATGTAAATTTTGTATTCCCCTCCTTCCTCTTTTACATAGTTTTCTTTTTACCTTTTTGGCTTGTTTCCATTTTTCTTTTCCTTTTGTGTTTTCTTTTACCTTTTTGGCTTGTTTCCATTTTTCTTTTCCTTTTGTGTGTTCATGATGTTTTTGATAAATGCAATGTGATGAGAGAGAGATCCTTGTGAAATTGTGTTGATCCTAAATTTCTATTTGTTTGTTGAGAAAATGTATTTCCGTCACTTAAGTGACATTTCTATTTCTACATTGGGAAAAGTGTTTTTCTTTTTTTTTTTGTAAAACTTAAGTGACTCAAATATATCGTTATTTTCTTTCCAGGAAGGTGGTTACAAGGTGGTTAGGGGTTAAAATAATAATCAAGGACAACATTTCCATTGTAAGGGCTCGGTTCTCTCTTTTCTCCGAAATCTAAAGAGAGTTTGTTGTAGATTTATGTACACAAGTTATTTATTTTCCATGAATATATATAATTCAATGTTAACATTTTGATTTCTCTCTCTAGTGTTTATGCTCTTCAATAATAGAATTGTGCCTTGTTGTTTATTATTGAATGGTGTTATAAACACTACTTTTTTCCCTTGTTGTATGTGATGTCCCGATACTCAAACTTTATGATGAATGTTTAGGTACATGGACTTGTGTAGAATTTGTATGGTTTGGGGGTTTTGAAGAATTTTTGCTTCTCCTTCCTATTCCCTCGCATCCATTGTTTTATTATATTTCCTCATGTGTGAGAATGAGAGGGTTATAAATTTCTATTTACCTAGAGTTATTGAGCATATCTTTATGTATAGTATGATGTAGGTTATCCCTTCCTCCTATGTTATCACCTTTCTTCTTTATTTCTCCTTCCCATTTTTGTTTTCTTTGTGCTTTAATATAATTAAAAGCACCGCAAATACAACAAACCCTATCACATGAGGGAACTAACCCTCTCATTATCAAATGTAGAGCAATATCACTATGTTGATATGTGATCTTCTCTAATTTTTGCATATTTTATGTTGCCTCCATTAGGCCATATGTGAAAATCTAAAGTGACATAAAAGCTTCATAACACTAAGTAATCATAAAAATAAATCAATGAGCACCTTTAGGTAAGAAATTTTGGGTAAGTGGAATCCATGCCATAAAATAACCAAGGCATGATCCTAGCCTTAACCTCTTGACTTTCTCGTGTGGGGTCCCTTGAATTTAACAAGAATTGATCCCTAGTGGGCTTTAAGTGAGCTAAACAACTTCACCAATAGACCAAATGACCTTTACTTATTAAAAATGTTAATTTATCATATAATTACATATCCTTTTTTAGTGTCGTTGAATTTGTAGCCTCGTATATCTCGTGATCAACAATCTTGAAATGGCGACATTTCGAGACGACTTATTATGTTTCACCCGCTTCTAAGGAGACAAGGAGGTAAAATGCTATTTTATTCTATAATAGTTGTAGTCATACTTAGACATTATTTTTATAATTTATTTTATATTTTTAATTTGTTGTATGATCACAAATCTTCAAATTACGTGACATTATCTTTTGTGCCAATGTCTTTGATGTAACCTCGTAAATCTTATGTTCATCAATTTAAACAACATGAGAGCACTCCCACAAGAGTTGAGATTTTTCCTATAATAATGAGTAAGGATACAAATTATCCATGAGGAATGACCATCTCATTTAACATTATACGAGTATCGAGTGTGGGGAGATTACATGTGAAATTGCACGAGAACCATGACATGAAAATATTACAAGATGCTCGAGGCAAGTGAGTATTAGTTTACGTTTTTTAAGTTAAACTTTTTTCATCTTATCCAATTTTTTTATAAAAAAATATTGTAATTTCACTATTTTCTTTTAGGTATTTTAAAAAAGAATTAAGATGTAAGTTTAATGTATTATTTAAAAAAATTCCACTTGGGATACAAATCAACCAGCTAAACATAGAAAATGGTTGGTTTCTTCTACTAATAAAGGTTTTGGTAGTGCTTTATATGATGTGGGTATTTTGAAAAATTTGTGATGGAAGCGCTTAGGAGGATGAGGTGACATATATGGGTATGACAAAAAAATAAATTAAAATGATGTTTTTGGTTTATTTATATGTTTATATTAATTTATGACAAATTTAATGTGTAGGAGAACTACAAGGGTAATATGCATGAAGAGAGACTAGCGCGTTGACTTGTAGGTATGAATGCATCTTCAAAGAAAATACTATGTCATAAGTGGATCAAACTCGACACATAACGGGCTTATGGGAATTTGAAAAACAATGACATAAAATTTAAAAAATTATTTTCATCATATTTATTAATTACAAGGTTTTTATGTATTCATATTAATATAGGGGTCTAAAGTATCTATGAAAAATCCCACCAAGATAGAATGAGTCATGGGAAATTGGTGACTCATTGTTTGAGACAAATGGAAATTAATGCATAATATATTTCAAATAATATATATATATATATATATATATATGTGTGTGTGTGTGTGTGTGTGTGTGTGTGTGTGTGTGTGTGTGTGTGTGTGTGTGTGTGTGTGTGTGTGTGTGTGTGTGTGTGTGTGTGTATAAAAAACAATGACATAAAATTTAAAAATTATTTTCATCATATTTATTAATTTCAATACATTTTATATATGTATTCATATTAATATAGGGTTCAAAAGTATATATATGATAAATCCCACCAAGATATAATGAGTCATGGGAAATTGGTGACTCATATATATATGAGACAAATGAAAATTAATGCATAATATATTTCAAAATTATATTACATTTAGATATATATATATATATTTGATATCTATATAAAATTCATTTAGATTTATGGGAATTTATAAAACAATTACATAAAATTAAAAAAATATTTTCATCATATTTATTAATTACAATATATTTTTATGTATTATATATTATGACAAATCTCACCAAGTTTTTATGTATTCATATTAAGATAGAATGAGTCATGGGAAATTGGTGACTCATTGTTCGAGACAAATGAAATTAATACATAATATATTTCAAATAATTATATTACATTTAGAAAATATATTATATATATAATGTAATAGAATTATCGAAAATGTATATATATATATATATATATATATATATATATATATATATATATATATATATATATATATATATATATAATTTTAAAAATAAATGTAATATATAATTATTTGATATTTCAAAAAATTGTTTAGATTTTTGTAATTTGTTGAATAAATTAGGTGTCGCATTTGTGCAAGTGATATTACTTAAAATGGCACGGTTGGCATCATGTATGAGTGGTGCAAACATGTGGCAAATACGACGAAGGTAGCACAAATGTGGTGTAAATACGATGCTATTAAAAATTCTAGTCACATCAATGTTGTGTCACCTTCAATGACATGATTTATTCAAATAAACACAACAAAAACCTCAAAAATGTTGATTTATGACGCGAAATTGAACAAAAATGAAGTTATTCACACTTTGTGTAGTAGTGTTGTGCGCAAGTGATATGTTTTCATAGTTCTTGTTGTAATTTCTTTATGATAATTTTTTGTTGAACTAATTATACATGGTTATGCTTAATTATTCCTTGGATAGCCTTAATTTCTCTAATTTATCACCGCTAAATTTTGTTGTTGTGACTTCTCTTGTTGTGATTGCATGACTACTTCGCTATCATTTGTTTTACTTGACTCACATACCTCGTAATTTTGTGTAAATTATCTTTTGGAATGGGTTATGATGGAGGTGTAATGTATAGAGCTTGAGATGTTGATTTTTCATCTTTGCAATATTTAAAAGACTTATTATGTATCGTTATGGTGTACTCCTGTCCATCGTGTGTAAAAATTTAACACATTGATGGAGTGTAAATGGTATTGTCTCCATATCATGAATTGAAGGCCGATCTAAAAAAATATTGTAATGTAAGGTGTTATCCACAACATGAAATGTGGTGGGAATCATTTTTATCCCAAATATAACATTTTACATAATTTTTCCCATTGTGGGCCATTCAATATTTTCAAATCCTTTGATAACAAGAGCTTATTTTTCATAAAAATCATATGGATGCCCATTTTTGTAGCAAAGATCTAGGACAAATATTTAGGTCAATCCATTATTGATTAATACCCTCTTGATTAAGAAGCCTTGTGGTAAGTAATGATTGGTATTGGTCTAGACATGCTTAGAGGTAAATTAGTATGGTTCAAGGTGATGACCTTATCAATGATTTTGAATGTATTCATAATATAAGTGAAAGCAACAAGTTGCGTGTTGATAGGAAGATTAGTATGATGTAATACTTCATATAAGATTCCTTTTAAGTGGTTGATCTTTATAATAATTATAAATTATAAATTTTAACAGAGCGTTAAGTGGTTGATCGAATATATCACATCCATTTTGTTGATTGTTTTTTCGAGCAAGAGGAGTAATAAGTGCTTTTGGAAGATTATGTTGATTGCCTCGTTGATTTCCTTCCTTATCTTATGTTAGCAATATGGACCACTAATTCATGTGTAGGTTAAGGGCGAATAATCTAGGCGAGATGCTAGTTAGAGTAATTTTGAGATCGAGAGGGATGCATTGCAGTAAATTAAAACTTACAGAAAATTAAATTGTGTTGATTACCAAAAATACTTGCAAAATGCACCCATAGAGATAAAAATAAGGATCAATCATACAAAATGGAAAAATAATTGTCTTTAAAAAAGGGGTAAACAAATATTTTCAAAAAATGAAGGACAATACTATTCAATGAAACAATTCCTTTCCTATAGAGAAAGGTAAACATCAAAACACAAGCATGAGAAGAAAAGTGACAAGTAGGAATTAATTTCCCCCTCCAATTGTTGAAAATAAAATTATCCCCCAATAAAACTTTGACCACCTGGCACCATTTCACAAGTTACCAAAAAAAGATGTAATTTTTAATAGAAAATTAATTGTTAGGCTAAGAAAATATTTATACCACAACATCAAAGATAAATGGTTATTTAAAATTCTATAAAACATTTATTTTCACATAAGCTATAGGAAGACTTGAAATTCACCACGTAGTAAAAAAGATTTGTGGGAGACTAAAAATAATAATGTAGAGGAAGACTATATACTCACATTCATAAGGGTAAAAATAAATTAAAAATGCAACCCTAAAAACTAAAAAAACTAGAAGAATGTTTCAATTTTTTTGTTGTTGATAAAAGTGCATATATTTTTCCTCAATTACTCATTATAGAAATTCCTTTATATTATGACAAATGGATTCAAATGGATAAAAACCCAATTGATGAGGTTATTGTACCCATGATTTTACAACCCAAAATTATCCATTTAATCATTCCACTAACCTCGTAAAATTTGGGGCAATTTTTTTTGTTATGCTTAAGGTGATGATTTAAAATCCATCTAATCAATATCTTAATATTTAATTATTAATGTTTTCTCACCATGGAAGGTAATATTTAATGTTACAAGGTTTATCCCATGTGTTAAGGATTTTTGAGGCTCAAACACACTTAGTAATCCTTTCATAGGGCTCACCACGACGTCTCGCGATAATAGGGATTGTCATGACAAGTCCAAACAAAGTTTATCTCATCTCAGACCATTACATTATATCAATAGTAATAATTCACCCCAAAGTGTTATCCGTGAATTCACCACTTAGAATTGAGTCACGTTAGATATATTTGCTTCCCCATTATGGGGTTCTTCACATCATGGAAAAACTAATTTATTTCCTACAAGTTTGTTTAGCGAATGTTAGAGTAGGTTGTTTACCTTAGCTCATGTTCACTTAGGTACTTTATTTACATTCTCTTTTATTTATCCTCGCCCACTTATGTGTGGATATTTATTTTATCTTATTTAGATATTAGGAAGATATTATATAGTTGTTAGGTATAGTTCTTTCCTTGATCTATGGTCTTGACTAGTTTTTGATGACTAGTTCTTTCTTAAATCTATGGCCTTGACCACTTCTTTGTTGTCTAGTTATTTTCTTGATTTATGCTTTGATTTATAACCTTAACTAGTTCATAGATTGATCTTGATTTCATATATAAGCAAGACCCCTTCTCATTGTATTATATAGAGTTCTATAATAATATATGTTATGGCTACGCACATTTGTTTCAGAAGGTGTTTATAAAGTTATTCTGGTGAATTACTTTCATCTTATTGAGTGTGGTATTTTATTAGCATTTGAGTTCTTTTTGGCTTGGAATGATAGGTTTATCGTTCCTTTATGGTATCAGAGCGATAAATGTTGTTGACATCCATCTGTAAGTTTTATTTTGACAACGAGTTTTTTTAATATTCATATTTTTCAAAATTTCTTAGTATTGTGGTACAACATGCATTTTGATGCAAAACTAAGGGCTCCATTGGATTCAAAAGGTGGAAAACCCCAAAAATAACTTTTGACGAAAATTTGTTTTTGAGTTTTTTTGGTTTTGTAGAGGTGGATGCACTTACAAAATGCTTGGAAATCCATGGCATGAGACACATAAGGGAAAGAAAAATTATTTATGGGTTTTTATAGGTTTTCCACGTTCGCTTCTAGGTTTTTTCTTCTATTTTACAAAGTTCCTATGTGGCGAGGATCTGAATATTTTAAAAATTCATGTCGATGTCTGCAAATCCACTTCAAGGTAAAAGGGCAAGAAAAACTATTTTTTGCATTTACGCAATCGATTATGAGTTTCTTTATTATGTTTTGCAGAGTTCATATTTGGTGAGGATTTGGGAATCTTGAAAATCTATGCCGAGGTCTAGTGGATCTTAAAAATCATCTTTGGCGAGGCGTAAGGTCCGAGAAAAATAGTTTCTAGGTTTTCACGTTCGGTAATGAATTTTTTCCTTATGTTTTGTAGATACATAATTGGAAATTTTTTCCAAAAAAGTAAATTGAGGAGAAGTGTAGGAAAAAGGCATTTTATCTTGTAACTTTTGATAGGTAACTCGAAATCGAGTGTTGTTTTTTAAAAGTTCTTATTTTTTCATGATTGTTCCATTGGAACTATTTATTTTGAGAAACACACTAAAATTATAAAGTGTCATATTGTAACACACACTCAATATAAAGTGCCAACTCGGGGGTCTTGTTACTTTCCTTGATTCTTGCATTCTTTTTGGTGATTTTGAGAATGACGTCCTTATCTTCTTCTGCATTAGATCAAATTGAGCCATTAACAACACATGAAAACCAAGAATAGAAAAAATCATTGAATGCAAAGGATTATGGGCTTTAGATTCTCGCAGAACAACCAATTTTCACTAGAGAATATGAGAAATTTCAGTACCAATGCAAATTTGATGAGTTTATGGGTTTGATAGGAACTTATGTAAGTGATAGTCTTTTGTTTCATTTGGAAAAATGTGACCCTCCTTTCAAAATATGAGAGAAATTGGAGGCCTTATTTACTAAGGTGGATCACATGAGAGCCATGCAACTTGACATTGAAATCACCTCTCTTAGTCTTGAAGATTTTCCATCAATTATAGACTATCTTATTAAGTTCAAGAATTTGTTGACACAATTGAAGGGGAGTGGAAGAGATAAGAAATATGAAGAGTGTGTTTACCTAATTCTATCCAAGTTGAGAGGTCTATTCCAAATATTTAATTCTACCTTTTTCTCTAGCATGGATGTCTTAAGTGACACATTCCAAATTCCTACCTTAGAAACATTTTGTGAAAGACTTACTAGGGAAGAATCCAAATTGTCTAACCTTGAGTCTTCCACCTCTCAAAAGTCATTAGTAGCATATAATCCTAAGGGAAATGGAAAACCAAAAGGTAAATCCAATTTCACCCCTTCTCCATCTCAAAATGCTCCTAAACCCAAAGAAAACAACTCTAAACCCAAAGTGTCTTTTAAATCCACTAATAAAAATAATCTTTCATGTTGTTTTTGTGAGGGTAGTGGTCATGAAGAACATAGGTGTTACAAGTGATTGTAAGCCTTAGAGGATGTGGTCAAGAAATATAATATACATATATCCACTTCATCTCCTTCTAATTAGCATGACAAAACACTTAATGTTATTGTGAGATACAAGTCACCACTTGCGAGATAGTTGAGTTATAGATTTTGGTGCTTCTCATCACATGAATTCTTCCGAGGAGTCCTTTTTATCTCTAGGTTTTAGTTCTATTTCCAAAATTGAGGTTGGATATTTTTCTTTTCTTTCGTTAAAGGAAAAGGTGACATACACCTTGATGGTGTAGTATCCAAGATGCACTGTATGTTCCTAACATCACTACAAATTTGTTTTATGTATATCAAATTTTTCATTTTGGTCAACGAAAAATAATGAATTTTACACCACATGGGGAAGAAGTACAAACCTTGTTGGATCCTCATTCACTTATTGCTCAATGTATTATTTATCATGGTTCTACACTATATCACTTTCAGAGTTTTAATGACACTTCCTCCATAGGGACAAGCTTGGTTTCTCATATAGATTCAGAGAGTAAGCTTTGGCATGAGAGATTTGGACATCTCAATTAAATATATTTGAAGGATTTGAGCACTCATGGTATGGTTGATGGTTTTCCTAGATTTTCTTTTCTTGATGGATTTTTCCATGGATGTGTATTAGGGAAACAAAACCAAGATCCATTCCCTAATAATTTTTTCACGAGATCTTCTTCACCACTTGAGCTTGTGCATAGTGACTTGATGGTTTTTCTTACCCCCTCTTTCAATGGAGCTAAGTATGTACTTACCTTTATTGATAATGTCTCGAGGCATACTTGCATTTAGTTTCTCAAGAACAAAAGTGATGTTTTTTCACACTTCAAAGTCTTTAGGGATTTGGTCAATAAACAATCTCATAGTTTCATAAAGAATGTTCGCACTAATAACGGGGTGAGTAATTCAACAAAGAGTTTTATACTTTTTGGCATCTCATGACATTATTCACCAACATTTTGTTCATCATACTCCACAATAGAATGGATTAGTAGAATGGAAGAACTGAACTTTGAAGGAAATGGCTAACTGCATAATGCATTTTATAGATTTACCTCTTGTATACTACGTAGAATTAGTTAATTAGAATTGCACACCACACAAAACACTTGAGCATTTGACTCATAGGAACTTTGGTCCAAAACTAATCCTAATGTCTCATTTTTTTTAGTCTTTGGGAGCCATTCTTGGGCCTTTGTGCCAAAAATGAAAAGGAAATCCTTGGATAAGAAGAACAAACTCTTTATCTTTGTATGGTATTGTGAAGACATGAGAGCTTATCAACTTTTAGACAATGATACTCATGGGGTTATTTTTTGAACACATGTTTAGTTTTATGAGAGCTTCTCTCCTCATGATTATTCATCTTCTTCCATTCCTAATTCTTTTTATCTCATCTTGAGGATCCATTTTTTAGGAGGTTTATGAAAAGGTTATGGATGTTGGAGAGGATCTTATTCCCAGTGATGTTATCACTATGCCTAAGTGATCTAGTAGTTTATTTTCTAAGGAAACACCTCTCATACAAGATCTTCCACCCACTAGGAATCATCATGCACATTCTACAGTTCTAGACTTGTATGCCAAGTAGTTTTTGAGGATCCACAGCTTTTTTCCCAAGGCTCATGGGATACAAGAGTGAGATGATGTAATAATAGCTAGGTATTCTTATTTGATGAAGAATAATATTTGGGATTTGGTATCTCTTCCTAAAGGAAGAAATATATTTAGGTGTAAGTGAATATACCAAACCAAATACATAGTATATGGGTCCATTGAAAAATATAAGGCTCACCTTGTTGCAAAGGGGTTTTCACAAGTTGAAGGTATTGATTACTCCGAGACTTTTTGCACCCATTGTTAAGATGGATTCTTTGCACCTTGTACTTTTTTATTGCTACATCACAAGGGTGGCATGTATACCAAATGGATATGAGACAGTGCCTTTTTAAATTGATATTTACAAGAGGAAATATATATGGAACAACCTCGCTAGATTTGTTCACAACTCTTCTCTTATTTGTAGACTCGAAGGTCTATCTACGATCGCAAAACAACCCCTTAGGCATAATATGAGAAGATGGATTATTTTCTTCTCTCTATTGGTTGTGTTCACTACCACTCCAATCCTACAATATATATCCAACATGTTAGTGAGAATATTGTGATACTTTTCTTATACGATGATGATTTTATCTTTACTTGGCAGCTCTTCTTCTCACATTTATACTATTGAGAGGGCTCTTTCCACATAGTTTGACATGAAAAATATTGGGTTATGCATTATTTGCTTGGTTTGCAAATTCAAGGATTCATTTGAGTAAGCAAAAGCATAACCATGATCTTCATCAACGCTTTGATATGGCTAATTTAAAGCCAAGTCCATCTCCTTTTCACCTAGGGGTTATTGCTTACTTCCACATGTACCACTCAAATTTGTGATCCTACATTGTATCAGACAGGTAGTTGGTCGTAAGTCTCATGTACTTGACCCATACTCACCCCGATATTTCATTTCAGTAGTAAGGATTGTATCTCGGTCTACACATTCTCTTCATAGGAGTCATCATCAAGCCGATAAGAGGATTTTGTACTATTTGTAGGGAACTTCCCATTATGGACTACACTACACTAGGGTTCTACTTAGTTGGATGGATATAAGGATTCAGATTGGGAAGGTTCTATTGATGACATGCACTCCACTTCTGGATACCTTTTTGTCTTGGTTCTTCTCCAGTTGCTTGGGCATGCAAAAAGCAACACGCTATTGCACTTTCATCTTAAAAATCATAAGTACAGGAAACAATTACAATGAGTCAGTAGATTCTCTGGCTTCGACAGTTATTGATAGAGTTTGGATTCCCATAGGATTCACCGAATGTACTTTGGTGTGACAACCAAAGTATAATTCACACACCAAAGTACAATTCACATTTCTCACAACCCTATTGAGCAGCAATAGACCAAGCATATTGAGATTCACATACACTTCATTCTTCATCACATTTAGGAAGGATTTCTTTGCTAGGAGTACATTCTAACTCAATAGCAAGTTGTTGACATATTTGTGAAGCATTTTGCATCACCTCACTACTTTGAGTTGCATGACATGTTTGGGGTTTTAGAATTTGTTCTTGGGGGTGTTCGTGAGAACATATTCATTCTTCTTCTTTCTCTTTCCTTTAGCAATATTTTTTACTACTTTTGGTTTGATATTTCTTCATAGATATATTGTTTATGAGTATACGATCAGGCCTAGTTTCCAGGACTCATACTATGGATATGCCACTTTTATTTTGGGCCCCTAGCTTCACTTGAGAGGGGGTGTTAGAGTAGGTTGTTTACCTTAGCTCATGTTCACCTAAGTACTTTATTTACCTTCTCTTTTATTTATCCTCACCCACTTATGTGTGGATATTTATTTTATCTTATTTAGATATTAGGAAGATATTATCTAGTTGTTAGGTATATTTCTTTCCTTGATATATGGTCTTGACTAGTTCTTTGATGACTAGTTCTTTCTTAGATTTATGGTTTTATCTATGGCCTTGACTAGTTCTTAGATTGATCTTCCTTGCCTATATAAGAAAGCCCCCTTCTCATTATATTATATAGAGTTCCATAATAATATATGATATTGTTGTTCATTTGTTTGCAAATGTTTTTGTAAAGTTACTCCGTGAATTACTTTCATCTTATTGAGTGTGATGTTTTATTAGCATCCGAGTTCTTTGTGGCTTGGAACAATCTATTTATCATTCCTTTTAGCAAATATGGTTACAAATTACTTGTATTAATTAAGAGTTTGAATAATTCTACATAGGTATCTTCTTCCCAAATGAAGGTCTAGCCATGTAATTGGTCACTAATTGTTTAGCCAAGTCGTAGTCACAAAATGGGAATATCAATTCATTTTTTATTATTTAAATTTATCCAAATTAAGAGGGAATTTATTTTAATTCTATAAAGGTTTGTTATCTTTCCTAGAAATAAGTTTACTTAATGGGGTCGAACATATAAAAATTGGCCAAGTAAGCGAGTTATAAGGCTCCAATTACTAAAATAAAAGTTTTAATTCCACTTGCAATTTAAAATAGGAAGGTAAACTTGGGGTCCACAAGCAAGTGGAAGAAAATAGGTTAAATCTAGGCCCTAGGATTTGATGTTATCTTCACCTTTGATCTTAGGTAACCATGGTAACCCTAAATATATTTATGATATTCTATTAACTTTTCATTTTCACATTTCTCATTTATTTCTTTACCACTTGTTTTCAAAGGTATTCTAGAGCTCTTATGGAGGAAGGGTGGAGATGCATTTGTGGGTTTTATTCTATTTAATTGTCCATATTTCATATTAGGGATTTAGAGTAGGGATATCTTGTATATCCATTTATATTTGTTATACGTAATGTATATAAGCATACTCTGTGTGTATATCCATGGATCTCGGATGTATATCTACTTATACAAACATTATATATATAAAGTTCTTTTTATCTTCCGAATTTCCAAACTCTTAATAAGGAGGCGGCGGCCATACCTATGGTTTCAAGGTACATATAAATGTATCCATGTTATTTAGAGCAATACCTAGGCTTATACTTAGAGGCCACACCCTTAGTTATAGGTGTGTGTGTGTGTGTGTGTGTGTGTGTGTGTTTATGTCTTATCAGAACATTAGAGCGGGTGGAGTTTAAAAGGTAGGCCACCCGTGGCAAGAATACCAAGGTTTGGGGTAGGGGGGTCAGAGCTGTGATGCGGCCCCAAATACCATTATTATATGATTTCTTTACAAAAACACAATTTTATATACAAATACGTACACACACAATACATTCCAAATTGGTTTCTTATTTGGTTAAAAGAATTCCATTTCTTTATAAATGTCTAATAAACAATGTAATATAATTATGTTCACTTTTATTTTACTTATAAATATTTATATAATTTTCTATAAAACATAACCGAATTCCACATAGGTTTCAGTAGATGTATATGAGATCCTTGTGTCAATGAGATCCTGAATAGGTAATTTTATGATGATGTTGTGTGCTTACACTATTAGACTTTTACAAATTGTAGAGGCATCTAACAAGTCGCATGAACCGGTTTCCATGGTCTCTTTTCACCGCCGAGGGTGGGAAATCAATTTCCAACTCTCCTACCTAGATGTTTTGGGATACAATGATTCAGATATTCAACCATATCTACTCACCTTTACCAACATCCTCCTTTCCAATTCCAAATTTAGAGCTTAGAGAAGCAATTGGACATCCATCAAATCATAGTTTGAAAAGCAATTTTTGGATAGATGTGGTTTTTGCAAGTGCTTTGATATACAAGTATACAATTATGGTAACATTTGGTTGGAATACCCAACACCTGCACCTATAAATTGTTTGACAAATTTCCTTTAAGAAACGTGGGATTTGACAACAATGATCGATGGGTTTTCACAAAACTGATTTTTTTAAAGGTGTGGAAGTTTAAGAGTAAATGGAATTAATAGGTGTGAATGATCCGAAGGACATTTTTGATCTTCCAATCTTCCTAGAATATTTTGTAACCTAGTTAGTATGGAAAAGCCTTTTGATAGCTTTCCAATGCATATTGGAAGACCGTGGGATGGTCATTGGATGTTGAGCTCATGTTGGGTTGTCATTTTGACCACCGATGGAGTGATCGTAAATAAAATTGGCAATGAAATAAATTTAAACTATGGTGATGATAAAATAAACAGGTAACATGAAGTTGTCCTTCGCAGACTAAGTGTATATTTGTGTCTTCGATTCGCGAGTTAATGTCGTTCTCCTTACGATTCATTCAACTCGAGAGCATTTCAAGGTTTGAGTTTGAGTTATGTATGTATATTACGTTACCATTGCCCTAATCAAATTGTTTCACGATATCAATAAAAGGAATCTGCATATTTCTTAATGAACATATTTACATGATAAATAAGGGTGATCAAGAGTCATGGAGCTCTCGCATTAAATAAAATGTTAAAATAATTAAATAAATCATGGAATGAGCACAATAGAAGATTTTTCTTTAAATAAAATAAAATTCATTATTATCCTAAAATCTCTCTAAATTTATTTTGGAGCTTGGGGCCAACCTCTTCTCAAGGAAAGCATTAATAAAATTCTTCTTGGGTATGGTGAGTTGGTTTTCTGTGAGAGTATTTTTGGAAATTCTTCTTGGATGTTGTGAGTCGGTTCAGTGTGAGAGGATTTATATTTTGGGGATTTTAATTTTTATGTAAGGGGATTTTCTGGTTATACAAGTTGTTGTTATTACTCCATCTTTAAGAACAAATAAACCTCTAACTAGACCAATCTAATTTTGTAGCCAACATGTGCCGATTTAGGATCCGGGACAAGGTGTATGCATCAATCTAACATAGTAAAAATAAAAATAAAGGTGAAATTTATTAAATGATTTAATTGCCAATGCTTGGTAAGGATGCATCTCTTGTTGCTAACCGCCATATGTGTCAATGAGATCCTTGGAATAGGCAATTTTATGATGATGTTGTGTGCTTACACTATTAGACTTTTTACAAATTGTAGAGGCATCTAACAAGTCGCACGAACCGGTTTCCATGGTCTCTTTTCACTGCTGAAGGTGGGAAATCAATTTCCAACTCTCCCTACCTAGATGTTTTGGGATACAATGATTCCAGATATTCAACCATATTTACTCACCTTTACCAAAATCCTCCTTTCCAATTCCAAATTTAGAGCTTAGAGAAGCAATTGGACATCCATCAAATCATAGTTTGAAAAGCAATTTTTGGATAGATGTGGTTTTGCAAGTGCTTTGATATACAAGTATACAATTATGGTAACATTTGGTTGGCATACCCAACACAAGACCTATAAATTGTTTGACAAATTTCCTATAAGAAACGAGGATTTAGAGAACAATGGTAGATGGGTTTTCACAAAACTAATTTTTTTAAAGGTGTTGGAAGCTTAAGAGTAAATGGAATTGATAGGTGTGAATGATCCGAAGGACATTTTTGATCTTCCAATCTTCCTAGAATATTTTGAACCTAGTTAGTATGGAAAAGCCTTTTGATAGCTTTCCAATGCATATTGGAATACTTGTGGGATGGTTATTGGATGTTGAGCTCATGTTGGGTTGTCATTTTGACCACCGATGGAGTGATCGTAAATAAAATTGGCAATGAAATAAATTTAAACTATGGTGATGATAAAATAAATAGGGTAACATTGAAGTTGTCCTTCGCAGACTAAGTGTATATTTGTGTCTTCGATTCGTGAGCTAATGTCGTTCTCCTTACGATTCATTCAACTCGAGAGCATTTCGAGGTTTGAGTTTGAGTTATGTATGTAACTTTTATTACATTAACATTGTCCTAATCAAATTGTTTTACGATATCAATAAAAGGATTCTACATATTTCTCAATGAAGATATTTACGTGATAAATAAGGGGTGTATCAAGAGTGGTGGAGCTCTCAGTTAAAGAAAATGTTAAAAAAATTAAATAAATCATGGAATGAGCACAATAGAAGATTTTATTTTATTTTAAAAATAATTCATTATTATCCTAAAATCTCTCAAAATTTATTTTGGAGCTTGGGCCAACATCTTCTTAAGGAAAGCATTAATGAAATTCATCTGGGGCATGGTGAATTGGTTTTATGTGAGAATATTTTTGAGAATTATTTTTGGATGTTGTGAGTCGGTTTGTGTGAGAGGATTTATATTTTGGGGATTTTAATTTTTATGTAAGGGGATTTTCAAGTTATACAAGTTGTTGTTATTACTCCATCTTTAAAGAACAAATAAACCTCTAACTAGACCAATCTAATTTTGCCAACATGTGCCGATTTGGGATCCCCGGGACAAGGTGTATGCATCAATCTAACATAGTAAAAATAAAAATAAAGGTGAAATTTATTAAATGATTTAATTGCACAATGCTTGGTAAGGATGCATCTCTTGTTGCTAACCACCATACCGTGTCAATGAGATCCTGGAATAGGCAATTTTATGATGATGTTGTGTGCTTACACTATTAGACTTTTTACAAATGTAGAGGCATCTAACAAGTCGCACGAACCGGTTTCCATGGTCTCTTTTCACTGCTTTGAAGGTGGGAAATCAATTTCCAACTCTCCCTACCTAGATGTTTTGGGATACAATGATTCCAGATATTCAACCATATTTACTCACCTTTACCAAAATCCTCCTTTCCAATTCCAAATTTAGAGCTTAGAGAAGCAATTGGACATCCATCAAATCATAGTTTGAAAAGAAATTTTTGGATAGATGTGGTTTTTGCAAGTGCTTTGATATACAAGTATACAATTATGGTAACATTTGGTTGGCATACCCAACACAAGACCTATAAATTGTTTGACAAATTTCCTATATAAGAAACGAGGGATTTAGAGAACAATGGTAGATGGGTTTTCACAAAACTAATTTTTTTAAAGGTGTTGGAAGCTTAAGAGTAAATGGAATTGATAGGTGTGAATGATCGAAGGACATTTTTGATCTTCCAATCTTCCTAGAATATTCTCAGAACCTAGTTAGTATGGAAAATCCTTTTGATAGCTTTCCAATGCATATCGAAGACTATGGGATGGTCATGGATGTTGAGCTCATGTTGGGTTGTCATTTTGACCACCGATGGAGTGATCGTAAATAAAATTGGCAATGAAATAAATTTAAACTATGGTGATGATAAAATAAAGAGGGTAATATTGAAGTTGTCCTTCTGGAGACTAAGTGTATATTTGTGTCTTCGATTCGCGAGCTAATGTCGTTCTCCTTACGATTCATTCAACTCGAGAGCATTTCGAGGTTTGAGTTTGAGTTATGTATGTATATTACGTTAACGTTGTCCTAATCAAATTGTTTTACGATATCAATAAAAGGAATCGCATAATTCTTAATGAACATATTTACATGATAAATAAGGGGTGTATCAAGAGTGGAGCTCTCGCTAAAGAAAATGTTAAAACAATTAAATAAATCATGGAATGAGCACAATAAAAGAGTTTTTAAAATAAATAAATAAATAATTCATTATTATCCTAAAATCTCTCCAAATTTATTTTGGAGCTTGGGGCCAACCTCTTCTCAAGGAAAGAATTAATGAAATTCTTCTTGGGCATGGTGAATTGGTTTTATGTGAGAATATTTTGAGAATTATTTTTGGATGTTGTGAGTCGGTTTGTGTGAGAGGATTGATCTTTTGGGGATTTTGATTTTTATGTAAGGGGATTTTTGGTTATCCAAGTTGTTCTTATTACTCCATGTTGTGCATCAAATAAACCTCTAACTAGACAAATCTAATTTTTCCAACATGTGCCAATTTGGGATCCGAGGATAAGGTGTATGCATCAATCTAACATAGTAAAAATGAAAATAAAGATGAAATTTATTAGATGATTTAATTGCCAATGCGTGGTAAGGATGCATCTCGTTGCTAACCGCCATACCGTGTCACCTATGAGATCCTTGGAATAGGTAATTTTATGATGATGTTGTGTGCTTACACTATTAGACTTTTTACATATTGTAGAGGCATCTAACAAGTCGCACAAACCGGTTTCCATGGTCTCTTTTCACTTCGAGGGTGGGAAATCAATTTCCAACTCTCCCTACCTAGATGTTTTGGGATATAATGATTCCAGGATATTCAACCATATCTACTCACCTTTACCAACATCCTCCTTTCCAATTCCAAATTTAGAGCTTAGAGAAGCAATTGGACATCCATCAAATCATAGTTTGAAAAGCAATTTTTGGATAGATGTGGTTTTTGCAAGTGCTTTGATATACAAGTATACAATTATGGTAACATTTGGTTGGCATACCCAACACAAGACCTATAAATTGTTTGACAAATTTCCTATAAGAAACGTGGGATTTAGACAACAATGATCGATGGGTTTTCACAAACTGATTTTTTAAAGGTGTTGGAAGCTTAAAAGTAAATGGAATTGATAGGTGTGAATGATCTCAAGGACATTTTTTTATCTTCCAATCTTCCTAGAATATTTTGTAACCTAGTTAGTATGGAAAAGCCTTTTGATAGCTTTCAATGCATATTGGAAGCGTGGGATGGTCATTGAATGTTGAGCTCATGTTGGGTTGTCATTTTGACCACCGATGGAGTGATCGTAAATAAAATTGGCAATGAAATAAATTTAAACTATGGTGATGATAAAATAAAGAGGGTAACTTGAAGTTGTCCTTCGCAGACTAAGTGTATATTTGTGTCTTCGATTCGCGAGGTGATGTCATTCGCCTTACGATTCATTCAACTCGAGAGCATTTCGAGGTTTGAGTTTGAGTTATTTATGTATATTACGTTAACATTGCCCTAATCAAATTGTTTCACGATATCAATAAAATGAATTTGCATATTTCTTAATGAACATATTTACATGATAAATAAGGGGTGTATCAAGAGCTATGGAGCTCTCAGTTAAAGAAAATGTTAAAACAATTAAATAAATCATGGAATGAGCACAATAGAAGATTTTATTTTATTTTTAAAAAAATCATTATTATCCTAAAATCTCTCCAAATTTATTTTGGAGCTTGTGGGCAACATCTTCTCAAGGAAAGCATTAATGAAATTCATCTTGGGCATGGTGAATTGGTTTTATGTGAGAATATTTTTGAGAATTATTCTTGGATGTTGTGAGTCGGTTTGTGTGAGAGGATTTAACTTTTGGGTATTTTAATTTTTTTGTAAGGGGATTTTTTGGTTATCCAAGTTGTTGTTATTACTCCATCTTGTGCATCAAATAAACCTCTAACTAGACCAGTCTAATTTTGCCAACATGTGCCAATTTGGGATCCCGGGACAAGGTGTATGCATCAATCTAACATAGTAAAAATAAAAATAAAGATGAAATTTATTAGATGATTTAATTTCCAATGCTCGGTAAGGATGCATCTCCTGTTGCTAACCGCCATACTCCGTATCAATGAGATCCTGGAATAGGTAATTTTATGATGATGTTGTGTGCTTACACTATTAGACTTTTTACAAATTGTAGAGGCATCTAACAAGTCGCACGAACCGGTTTTTCCATGGTCTCTTTTCAACTGCTGAGGGTGGGAAATCAATTTCCAACTCTCCCTACCTAGATGTTTTGGGATACAATGATTCCGAGATATTCAACCATATCTACTCACCTTTAACAACATCCTCCTTTCCAATTCCAAATTTAGAGCTTAGAGAAGCAATTGGACATCCATCAAATCATAGTTTGAAAAGCAATTTTTGGATAGATGTGGTTTTGCAAGTGCTTTAATATACAAGTATACAATTATGGTAACATTTGGTTGGCATGCCCAACACTGCACCTATAAATTGTTTGACAAATTTCCTATAAACATGGGATTTGCACAACAATGATCGATGGGTTTTCACAAAACTCGATTTTTTTAAAGGTGTTATAAGCTTAAGAGTAAATGGAATTGATAGGTGTGAATGATCCGAAGGACATTTTTTGATCTTCCAATCTTCCTAATATTTTGTAACCTAGTTAGTATGGAAAAGCCTTTGATAGCTTTCCAATGCATATTGGAGGACTATGGGATGGTTATTGGATGTTGAGCTCATGTTGGGTTGTCATTTCGACCATCGATGAAGTGATCGTAAATAAAATTGGCAATGAAATAAATTTAAACTATGGAGATGATAAAATAAATAGGGTAACACCGAAGTTGACCTTCGCAGACTAAGTGTATATTTGTGTCTTCGATTCACAAGCTAATGTCGTTCTCCTTACGATTCATTCAACTCGAGAGAATTTCGAGGTTTGAGTTTGAGTTATGTATGCATATTACGTTAACATTGCCCTAATCAAATTGTTTCACGATATCAATAAAAGGAATCGCATATTTCTTAATGAACATATTTACATGATAAATAATGTGTATCAAGAGCATGGAGCTCTCGCTAAAGAAAATGTTAAAACAATTAAATAAATCATGGAATGAGCACAATAGAAGAGTTTTTTTAAATAAAAAAATAATTCATTATTATCCTAAAATCTATCCAAATTTATTTTTGAGCTTGCCAACATCTTCTTAAGGAAAGCATTAATGAAATTCATCTTGGGCATGGTGAATTGGTTTTATGAGAATATTTTTGAGAATTATTTTTGGATGTTGTGAGTAGGTTTGTGTGAGAGGATTTATCTTTTGGGGATTTTAATTTTTCTCACGTAAGGGGATTTTTTGGTTATCCAAGTTGTTGTTATTACTCCATCTTGTGCATCAAATAAACCTCTAACTAGACCAATCTAATTTTGCCAACATGTGCCAATTGGGATCCGGGACAAGGTGTATGCATCAATCTAACATAGTAAAAATAAAAATAAAGGTCAAATTTATTAGATGATTTAATTGCCAATGCTCGGTAAGGATGCATCTCCTGTATCTAACCGCCATACCCATATCAATCGATGAGATCCTCGAATAGGTAATTTTATGATGATGTTGTGTGCTTACAATATTAGACTTTTACAAATTGTAGAGGCATCTAACAAGTCGCACGAACCGGTTTCCATGGTCTCTTTTCACTTCGAGGGTGGGAAATCAATTTCCAACTCTCCCTACCTAGATGTTTTGGGATACAATAATTCTAGATATTCAACCATATATACTCACCTTTACCAACATCGTCCTTTCCAATTCCAAATTTAGAGCTTAGAGAAGCAATTGGACATCCATCAATTCATAGTTTGAAAAGTAATTTTTTGATAGATGTGGTTTTGCAAGTGCTTTGATATACAAGTATACAATTATGGTAACATTTGGTTAGATACCCAACACTGCATCTGCCATAAATTGTTTGACAAATTTCCTATAAACGTGGGATTTAGCATAACAATGATCGATGGGTTTTCACAAAATGATTTTTAAAAGGTTTTGGAAGCTTAAGAGTAAATGGAATTGATAGGTGTGAATGATCCGAAGGACATTTTTTGATCTTCCAATCTTCCTAGAATATTTTGTAACCTAGTTAGTATGGAAAAGCCTTTTTGATAGCTTTCCAATGCATATTTGGGATGGTCATGGATGTTGAGCTCATGTTGGGTTGTCATTTTGACCACCGATGGAGTGATCGTAAATAAAATTGGCAATGAAATAAATTTAAACTATGGTGATGATAAAATAAATAGGGTAATATTGAAGTTGTCCTTCACAAACTAAGTGTATATTCGTGTCTTCGATTCGTGAGCTAATTTCGCTTTCTCTTACGATTCATTCAACTCAAGAGCATTTCGAGGTTTGAGTTTGAGTTATGTATGTATATTACGTTAACATTGCCCTAATAAAATTGTTTCACGATATCAATAAAAGGAATCTCGCATATTTCTCAATGAAGATATTTACGTGATAAATAAGGGTGTATCAAGAGTGGAGCTCTCGATTAAAGAAAATGTTAAAACAATTAAATAAATCATGGAATGAGCACAATAGAAGAGTTAAAAAAAAAAACTCATTATTATCCTAAAATCTCTCCAAATTTATTTGAAGCTTGTGGCCAACATCTTCTTAAGGAAAGCATTAATGAAATTCATCTTGGGCATGGTGAATTGGTTTTATGTGAGAATATTTTTGAGAATTATTTTTGGATGTTGTGAGTCGGTTTATGTGAGAGGATTTATCTTTTGGGTATTTTAATTTTTCTGTAAGGGGATTTTTTTGGTTATCCAAGTTTTTGTTATTACTCCATCTTGTGCATCAAATAAACCTCTAACTAGATCAATCTAATTTTGCCAACATGTCCCACCTTGGGATCTGGGACAAGTCAGATGCATCAATCTAACATAGTAAAAATAAAAATAAAGGTGAAATTTATTAAATGATTTAATTGCCAATGCTTGGTAAGGATGCATCTCCTGCTGCTAACCGCCATACCCGTGTCAATGAGATCCTCGAATAGGTAATTTTATGATGATGTTGTGTGCTTACACTATTAGACTTTTTACAAATCAGAGAGGCATCTAACAAGTCGCACGAACCGGTTTCCATGGTCTCTTTTCACTTCGAGGGTGGGAAATCAATTTCCAACTCTCCCTGCCGAGATGTTTTGGGATACAATGATTCCAGATATTCAACCATATCTACTCACCTTTACCAACATCCTCCTTTCCAATTCCAAATTTAGAGCTTAGAGAAGCAATTGGACATCCATCAAATCATAGTTTGAAAAGCAATTTTTGGATAGATGTGGTTTTTGCAAGTGCTTTGATATACAAGTATACAATTATGGTAACATTTGGTTGGCATACCCAACACAAGACCTATAAATTGTTTGACAAATTTCCTATAAGAAACGTGGGATTTAGACAACAATGATCGATGGGTTTTCACAAAACTGATTTTTTTAAAGGTGTTTGGAAGCTTAAGAGTAAATGGAATTGATAGGTGTGAATGATCCGAAGGACATTTTTTGGTCTTCAAATCTTCCTAGAATATTTCTGTAACCTAGTTAGTATGGAAAAGCCTTTTGATAGCTTTCCAATGCATATTAGAACATGTGGATCAGAGAATGTATGCTCCCGGTGCAACTGGTCAAAGTTCAGCCAACCCAATGGTCAACAGGAGTTAACTAGCAATCACGTGGCACTGGGCAAAAAGGGTTGTGTTTTTACCTCGGTCTTCGACGAGTGAGAAGTTGGTCGCGAGAGCAAGAGTCTCAACTTTTGTAATGGAAGGGAGCCTGACTACCGTGAGGACTATTTTACTATCGCCGATGCAAAGTGGGTTCTCGAGCCACCATGTGGCTTGCCACCATGAGTTCATTTTCGCCGATTTTCCTATCGAGGAGCAACAAGTGGAATATGCCTTTCGAGTTTACATCGCACGATTAATGGAGCTCAACGAGCTATATCTCTAGCTCAATGGGGTGGTCAAATCCCCATCAAGCCCTATATTATTCTCAATGACCAAGTTGATTACATTTTATGCCACAATGTTGGGTCGAATTTCTATTACCTTGTCGAACCATTGTTTGGACTATTATATTTGACCATCGAATTCCACACATATCGGTGAGATGACTACCACCATGAGTTCATTTTCGCTCGATTTTCCTATCGAGGAGTGACAAGTGGATTATGCCTTTCAAGTTTGCATTGTAGGGTTAATTGGAGCTCAACGAGCTATATCTCTAGCTCAGTAGAGTGTTCAAATCCCCATCAAGCCCTATATTATTCTCAATGACCAAGTTGATTACATTTTATGCCACAATGTTTGGGTCAATTTCTATTACCTTGGTCTAACCATTGTTTGGACTATTATATTTGACCATCGATTCCACACATATCGGCGAGATGACTCGCCACCATGAGTTCATTTTCACTTGATTTTCCTATCGAGGAGTGACAATGGAATATTCCTTTTGAGTTTACATTGCACGATTAATTGGAGCTCAACGAGCTATATCTCTTTCTCAATGGGGTGGTCAAATCCCCATCGAGCCTATATTATTCTCAATGACCAAGTTGATTACATTTTATGCCACAATGTTTGGGTCGAATTTCTATTACCTTGGTCAAACCATTGTTTGGACTATTATATTTGACCATCGAATTCCACACATATCGTTGAGATGACTACCACAATGAGTCCATTTTCACTCGATTTTCCTATCGAGGAGCGGCACAAGTGGAATATGCCTTTCGAGTTTACATTGCACGATTAATTGGAGCTCAACAAGCTATATCTCTAGCTCAATGGGGTGGTCAAATCCCCATCGAGCCCTATATTATTCTCAATGACCAAGTTGATTACATTTTATGCCACAATGTTTGGGTCGAATTTCTATTACCTCGGTCGAACCATTGTTTGACTATTATATTTGACCATCAAATTCCACACATATCGGCGAGATGATCGCCACCATGAGTTCGGTTTTGCTCAATTTTCCTATCGAGGAGTGACAAGTGGAATACGCCTTTCGAGTTTTATCAGACGATTAATGGAGCTCAACGAAGCTATATCTCTAGCTCAATGGGGTGGTCAAATCCCCATCGAGCCCTATATTATTCTCAATGACCAAGTTGATTACATTTTATGCCATAATGTTTGGGTCTAATTTCTATTACCTTGGTCGAACCATTGTTTGGACTATTATATTTGACCATCGAATTCCACACATATCGGCGAGATGACTGCCACCATGAGTTCATTTTCGCCGATTTTCCTATCGAGGAGCGACAAGTGGAATATGCCTTTCGAGTTTACATTGCATGATTAATTGGAGCTCAATGAGCTATATCTCTAGCTCAATGGGGTGGTCAAATCCCCATCGAGCCCTATATTATTCTCAATGACCAAGTTGATTACATTTTATGCCACAATGTTTGGGTCAAATTTCTATTACCTTGGTCGAACCATTGTTTGGACTATTATATTTGACCATCGAATTCCACACATATCGGTGAGATGACGCCACCATGAGTTCATTTTCGCTTGATTTTCCTATTGAGGAGCGACGTAGTGGAATATGCCTTTCGAGTTTACATTGCATGATTAATGGAGCTCAACGAGCTATATCTCTAGCTCAAACGGGTGGTCAAATGCCCATCGAGCCCTATATTATTCTCAATGACCAAGTTGATTACATTTTATGCCACAATGTTTGGGTCGAATTTCTATTACCTTGGTCGAACCATGGGTTGAATTTCTATTACCTTGGTCGAACCATTATTTGGACTATATTATATTTGACCAAATTGATTACATTTTATGCTACAATGTTTGGGTCAAATTTCTATTACCTTGGTCGAACCATTGTTTGGACTATTATATTTGACCATCGAATTCCACACATATCTGGGCGAGATGATCGCCACCATGAGTTCATTTTCGCTCGATTTTCCTATCGAGGAGCGACAAGTGGAATATGCCTTCGAGTTTACATTCGCACGATTAATTAGAGCTCAACGAGCTATATCTCTAGCTCAATGGGGTGGTCAAATCCCCATCGAGCCCTATATTATTCTCAATGACCAAGTTGATTACATTTTATGTCACAATGTTTCGGGTCGAATTTCTATTACCTCGTCGAACCATTGTTTGGACTATATTATATTTTACCATCGAATTCCACACATATCGGCGAGATGAGATGCCACCATGAGTTCATTTTCACTCGATTTTCCTATTGAGGAGCCGACAAGTGGAATATGCCTTTCGAGTTTACATCGCAGACAATTAATGGAGCTCAACGAGCTATATCTCTACTTCAATGGGGTGGTCAAATTCCCATCGAGCCCTATATTATTCTCAATGACCAAGTTGATTAAAATTTATGCCACAATGTTTGGGTTGAATTTCTATTACCTTGGTCGAACCATTGTTTGGACTATATTATATTTGACCATCGAATTCCACACATATCGGCGAGATGATCGCCACCATGAGTTAATTTTCACTCGATTTTCCTATCGAGGAGCGACAAGTGGAATATGCCTTTCGAGTTTACATTGCACGATTAATTGGAGCTCAACGAGCTATATCTCTAGCTCAATGGGGTGGTCAAATCCCCATCGAGCCCTATATTATTCTCAATGACCAAGTTGATTACATTTTATGCCACAATGTTTGGGTCGAATTTCTATTACCTTCGTCAAACCATTGTTTGGACTATATTATATTTGACCATCGAATTCCACACATATCGGCGAGATGACTCGCCACCATGAGTTCATTTTTGCTCGATTTTCCTATCGAGGAGCCACAAGTGGAATATGCCTTTCAAGTTTACATTGCACAATTAATGGAGCTTAACGAGCTATATCTCTAGCTCGGTGGGGTGGTCAAATCCCCATCGAGCCCTATATTATTCTCAATGACCAAGTTGATTACATTCTATGCCACAATGGTTGGGTTGAATTTATATTACCTTGGTCGAACCATTGTTTCGACTATTATAGTTGAATTCTATATTATTCTCAATGACCAAGTTGATTACATTTTATGCCACAATGTTTGGGTTGAATTTCTATTACCTTGGGTCGAACCATTGTTTGACTATTATAGTTGACCATCGAATTCCACACATATCGACAAGATGATTGCTTGGGATTATTTCCCTATAGTTTTATGAACCAACATTGGCAAATACATCTAACAGCTTGGCGCCCTCATATTACATGGGGTAGTTCAAACCAACACCGCACACCTCGGTGACAAGCTCGATCGGAAGTCAAGAGGCCCAACATGAGGGGCACATATGGACGTAGCCACACATACAATGGACGGGCATCCATTCTTAAACACCGACCACCCTTCTCATCGTGCATGTGGGATATCCCACTTACCTATGAAATGGGCGTCGCGTAAAAGGAGCCCCACAACTCGAATCTGAGATCTCATGTCGCTAAAATGGTCCTGTCAGCCCAACATGTTAGCCTAAGCTAACCACTTAAGGGAATGGAGCGATAAGGGTATTAAGCAAATAATTCAAGCCCTTTTTCATTATTAAAGGTACCCTACCCTTCATTCTACATAAAAGGCTCAAGCTATTCGAGCTTTAGCAGAGGCATTATTGTGTGGTATAAAATAGCTTCTTAGCTATTTTTAGAAACAAAAGTCCTTAATATTGTTAAGGCATTATTTGTAATATTTTGCATTTAGGCCTATTATTTGTTAGGTTATAATTGCGAAGGCCTATTATTATTTGTTAATAGGTGACCAATGTACTGAAAGCGAGCAAGCAGGAGGAGTCTTAGACCATTGGCAAAAGAGCTTATTTTAATCGTCGGTGAATTCGGTAAGGTGGAAGTCGAGCGTTATTATCACTCTTGTCTTTCAAAATTCCGTTTCATTTTAATTGCGGTTATAGTTCCTTTATTTGTAACTAGGAAATATTTCTAGACTTGTAATTATTTCATTGGTTATAAATCGGTTCTGAACGAACCCGGAGACGTAGGCAATTGTCGAACTCCGTAATTAAATTCTTGTCATTTTGGGAGTCTTTTACAATTTTTCATGAAGCTTTTGATCAGATAAAAATTATATTTGATTAAGCATTTTCATTGTTAAATCAGAAGAATGGATTAAATGTAATAAATTTTAGTATCCATAACCCACTTCAGAAAGTGAACCGATATACAGGATTAAGTCAATTTAATTCCACAAAGTTGATTTTTTTAGTCTTGGGTCCTTGTGAATGTTTTGAGTTAGAATTTTCAACTTACGTTTTCGGATCGGTGAAGACAAAATCCATGACCTCCGCCATCATTCTCCTTGCCTTGGTAAAATTTGGAGCCTATAACAACACATGGACAACCCTCAACACTTCATGGAAAGTTGTTCTTTTTTAATATAAAAAATCAAAAATGTGTTGTGAGGTGCACTGCATACAACCGTGTATGTAAAAATTCAAGGAATACACAAAGGAATCTGAACGGTTTGATAAAATTACAGAAAGTGTATGTGGTTTCATGGACAACATTAAGTGTTGATGCACACAAAATGGAATTATTGGGAAAACTATGGAAATAGAGCCTCGTGCATGTAGTTTCATTGCATGTATGCTGGCATATATGGTCTCAAAATATGGAGGCATGCTCAATGCATGAGAACTATTTGATGAAATGCCTCATTGGATCGTAATGTCATGGGATTTCATGATTGTGGAATTGGCTAGTTTTACTTCAAGCAGCATAACTTTATTGTTTCCCTTAATCATTGTTGGGATGAATGCTCTTGGCATGGTTATGGAATTTTCTTGTTGTTTGGTATGGAAGGAGAATGTTTTGTTATTGAGTTTTCTTGGTGTTTTTAACTCACTATTTAAAAGGAACCAGATTAGACTTGTGGTGGTATTTTGGAATGGTTTGAAGGAACAATATTTACTTGACAAAATGCCTTAATAAATCATGGCATCTAAAATCGTGAATTTGGAGCGCTTATAGCCCAAAGTGTACCATGGTTTGAGTTCTATAAGGCATGGTCATCTCACTTTACCCTTGCATAATTTAAACATTCTAGTTTTCTTAATTTGAATGGATTTGTAAATCAAGATAAAGTAGAGTAAATTCGGGTGAATTAAAAAACGTGTTTCCTATAGAAAATTGTACCTCTTGTTTGGTATGCACTTGATGAGTACCCATGAATGTAAACACTACTCTCTCCTTTACCTCGTAAGATGGATGGATAAACTACAATACTAGTTTTGGTTTTGGAAACCATGCGGTTGGCGGGATAAATGGGAAACTTAGTAAAACTACTTCTTGACGACTTTGTGTAATGTTAATAAAACTTGTTTTCATGGAGGCACAAAACATCCTTACAGACCCCAAAATGGAGAAGAAAACTTTATTTGTGTACCTTGTCATGTGGAGTGTCCAACCGAACCCTGGGTTGTTCCTGGATGTCCATTTGACCTTGTTTTGTAATGTGTTTAGGATCCCAATGGGCTAGTTTGTAGCTTTAAACAACTACTGAAAGTTTAAAATGTAGTTTGGTTTTGACCCATTATTTTGCCCCTAGGTGTAGAAACGGATTTTGGCTTCCGCATACCTCTAATATTTCTATGAGACAATTACTACAAACCATCAATTTGGAGAAAAACATCCCACAAGCTAGTTGGCCTCTAAGTGTTAAGTGAAAATTCAGCTTGGGTGCATTTACAATCGGTAGCTCTGAAAAGATGAGCACCATTTTAATCTTGTTTTCCAGTTTAGGGTTTCGTCACTCTTAGTGTTTCCTTGTATATAGGGAATATGTAGGAATTTCATCTCTTGTGTGTTTGATTCTCGAAGATGGTTTTCAAACATTGGTTTGTAAGAAACTTGTCTAAATTTGAAGTTTTTGGAAACTTGTGACTAATTGGTGAAAATCGTATAATGAACATATCCAAGCAAAATAACGATAGAGAAACCTTTTAAACAAAAATACATGACTATATGAAACTTTTTGTTGACACTTTCTTGAAAAAAAATTGAATGTGGAAAATGGTTTTTCTCTCTCCCTCTTTCTATCTCTTTCCTTGGCTCTGGAAACCAAATGAAATGGCATTACAATTATTACTCTTCTTGGAAGTATTTTAAATATAGTTTCATTATTGTTAGAGAACTGTGAAATTATATATCGTGTTTGGTTGTAGTTTGATGCCATGTCAACATTTGTGTTGACCATGTAGTGGTTGCAAGTACGTGGGAAAGAAGGAAATGATAGTGTTGTTGGTGTTTTTGTAATATGAAATAATGAAATATACATGTAAATCAACAAGACTTTTTTTTCTTCCGCTTTAGCAACTTTTTTGAATTTATATTGTGTTTGGTGTTCCCTATGGTGATGTCGTATCCATGAGGACCAACCCTTGACTTACCTCATGATGCCTCAGAATTTCTCTTCTATGTGCCCGCTGGGTCTTGGAGATATTTGACTATTGGGTATCCAAATATTTCAGCCTGTGAAGTCAGCAACCAAAGATTCTTGATGGGACTCTTTCTTCGCAGATTCTGCACATATTACCAATACATCCTTGGCTTTAAAGGAATGTTCTCTCGATAGGAAAAGTAATAGGCCTCTACCCCCTTCGAGGAGATAAGAAAATGGGTACGTATTAAATGGGCCCCTTGTGGTCCATTGGATATTGTTGCGTTGCCTAATGGTTTCATTCTATTCACCTTAAGCCATAAGGAAGATTTCACGTGGGTGCTTCTGGGAGGTCCATGGTTTTTTGGAAGAAGAGGCTTCTACCTCAAAAAGTGGTCTTTGGGTTTCAATACACACCGAAACAATGACCCAAGCCCATATTTGGGTTCACCTTCTTGGCCTCCCTCTAGAGTTTTGGCACGCTACGCCATCAAGCTATTATTTCATCTTTGGGTACTCTTATTGTTATCAATTAAGTCACTAGAGCTGGTTCTAGATTCATCCATGCAAGATTTTGTGTTAATGTTGATGTTAGCATCCCTTTACCCAACTCCATTGATCTTCACTCAGACTTGGGTACATGGGTGCAACCGATTGAGTATGAATACATACCTTAGGCTTGCTCAATTTGCAAGAGTATAGGTCACAAGGCCCCAACATGCCCATCAAATCCAGCCCTAAAACCCAAGGAACAAACGCGTACACCCAAGCTCAAAGGTAAATTCATTCCCAAGATATCTAGGGAGGTTAGCACCTCCAACCCCTTTGATGCTCTCACAGAGGACAAAGAAATCCCTTTAGAGATTCCCGATTCTCAACCACCTCCTTCCTTTAAGATCCATTTAGAACAACATGTAGTGTAGTTGGTTGTAGCATCACCACCTCCTTTTGTTGCACTACCTAAATCTCTTCCTCCTTTGGAAAAACATTATGTTTTTATATCACCTCCCTCTTCATAGATCATGTTTATTTACCATTAGTTGATCAACCATATATATTCACTACTCCCCCAACCTTCCCTCTTGCTTCAGTTCTTCCAAAGCCATATTTTAATATCAAAACCCTAATGCCTTCTTTAGAGGAATTTATCCCTTCAATCACTATCCTCTCTTCTGGTGCTCCTATTTTTGAAAAGAAATCTCCTTTCCCTCTCCTTATTCTTCCAAGTTTGAAGATCCAAGCTCAGCTAGGAAAACTAGAAGCAGCTGTAAAAATCCCTTGGATATGGGTAGCAAAAAAGGTTCGGGAAGACTTACCACTCAAGCCAAGATTCAAAAAGAATATTCTCTAAATATTGCACAAGGAACTCAAGGCACTCTCACCATGTAGGGTGGGGAAATCCAAATCCAGAAAATGAAGATTTTCTCATGGAATATTAGGGGAATTAATGCTCCCCAAAAAAATAATACTCAAATATTTTAGATTAAAACACTCTTCAGACATCATGATGTTACAGGAAACTAAGCTGAAAGAAGATGATATTATGCCTAATATATGGCCTTTTGCCTCCTTTGCTTCTCAGGTTTCTACTAGTAACTTAGGAAGCATATGCACATTTTGGAATCCCAAAGTTCTTTTCAGAGAATGCATCATCAAAACTCCCACTTTTTGGGAATGTTCTTTCAAGAAATTAGATCTAGTCTTGGTTGTATTGTGGTGAATCTCTATGCTCCTAACTTGGAAATGCAAAGGGAGAATATTTGGAAAGAGTTACTAGAATTTTGGGATAATTGCAGACATTTACCTTGGATCATATCTAGAGACTTCAATACTCCTCTTTTTGCTTCGGAAAAACAAGGTGGTGCTAATGCCAATGTCACTAACATGGATTCTTTGGCTGATTTTATTAGACAAGGTGAGTTCTTTGAATTTGATCTTCATGGAGCTTCCTTTACTTGGTAAAATAGAAGGCTTGGGGGCAATCATATACAAATAAGACTGGATAGGATGCTTAGCTCTATGGATTGGATTTCTCATTTCAATGATTTTTACCTGATGGCCCTTCCTAAGGTTGCATCTTGATCATTTCCATTACTTCTAAATGCAACTCAATTTCAAAAATCTAAACCCCTTTTATATTTGAGTTGGCTTGGCTTCAAAACCACAATTTAGACAAACATATTGAGGAATGGTGGAAGGCTAGCATTGTGGCTCGCCATGTATAGACTTACTAAAAATTCACTTATGTTAAAAACAACTCAAAGCATGGAAAGTTAAAATCTTTGGTGACAATAGGAAAAGAAAGGAACTGCTATCTAAAAAGATTGTTGAAAACTCTGCTAACATTGAAACAATGGTATAACTCCCTCTCTGCACCAACAAGAGTTATCACTACTTAGTGATTTTCACAACACCCTTGTTGAGGAGGAGATTTACTGGAGGCAAATATCAAGAATAATCTAGTTACAACATAGGAAGACCGTAATACTAAATTCTTTCATGTTACTACCACTAAGCATAAAAGTAGAGACAAGATTAAGGAGCTCCTAGTGATGGATGACAGATATTTGAATATTGAGGATACTATTGCAGTGGAATTGGTCAATTTATATTCTAGTTTGCTTCAAGAAGAGGGTCCTCCTTGTGAGGAAGATAGCCTTGAAATGTTGCAACATGTTCCTAATTTGATTTCTGATGACATTAATACTAAGCTCACACAACCTTTTTATATGGAAGAGGTTTGTAGAGTTGTATTTGACATGATGTGAAACAAGTCTCCTGGACCGAAGACTTTCGTAACTTTTTTCAATCTTATTGGCATATTATTAAGTCGATATGCTTGATGTTGTCTCTGAGTTCCAAAAGAATGATTTCCTCCTGAAGGAATGGAACAATACTTTTCTGGCTTTAGCTCCTAAGGCTTTGGGATCTAAATTGGTCTTAAATTTCCAACCATTAGTCTTTACAATACTTCCTACAAGATCATCACTAAATTGTTGGCCATAAGACTAAAACCTTTAATGGATAGATTAATCTCATAACAACATAATGGATTCATTAGAGGACAACTAATTCAAGGTGGGGTGATCGTGGTACATGAATCCATTCACACAAATTTTCATACTAAAATGGCAGGAATGATCATTAAACTTGACATGCAGAATGCCTTTGATCGGGTGAATTGGAATTTTCTTCTAAAAGTTCTTAGAAAGTTTGGCTTCTGTGATAAGTGGTGCTCTTGGATCCATAGTTACATCTCTTCTCCTCGGTTCTCTATTTTAATGAATGGTATTCCCATTGGTTACTTCACCAATAGCAGGGGAATTAGACAAGGTGATCCTTTATCACCTTTCTTATTTATCCTCATGGCTGACACTCTTAGTAGAGCATTGGTTTTGCAGCTAAAAACTCTGATTTTATATCGGGTATTACCATCACCTCTAAGGTACCTGTAACTACTCACAGTCAATTCGTAGATGATACTCTTATGTTGGGTGCAACTTCGGTGGTGGAGGCTAGAATTTTTAAAAGGATCTTGGATTGTTATCAATCTGCCTCCAAACAACTTATTAATTTCACCAAGAGCAACATTGCTTTTATAAATACTCCTCCTAGTAGAAAAAGAAATATTGCAACCATCTTTGGATGCAACATTATGGATCTTCCATCTTCTTACTTGGGGCTCCCTCTCTTTAAAGGAAGACAACTTAAAACTCTATGGAATCCAGTTATTGAAAGATTTCAGAAGAAGCTTGTTGGTTGGAAAGGTGCTCTTCTCAGTCAAGCAGGTAAGCTTCAACTGGTTAAAACAACTCTACAAAGCCTTCCTATTTATTTTATGTCACTGCTCAAAATGCCTTCCTCGGTTGCTTCTCGCATTGAACAAATCCAAAAATAGTTCCTATGGTCTGGATCTGAAGAGTGTAAAAGGATTCATTTGGTTTCTTGGAATGTGGTTTGCAAGCCTACTGCTCTAGGGGGTCTTGGGCTTCAAAGAGTATCAAAAATGAATACAACTATGTTAGCTAAGCTTGGATGGGCTATTGCTTCCAAAGGTAAATCCCCATGGACACAACTGTTGATTTCTAAATACCTTTCTTCTCAAGAAGACTTCCTCTCTTATGATATTTTGAGTGGCTCAGCTATTTGGAATTCCATAGTCAACACTCAACCCCTTGTAGTCATGCACTAAATGGCGGTGGGTAATGGTAGACACATTGATTTCTTGAAATATTGGTGGATAGGAGATAAACCCTTAGTTTATGATTCTTTTTAGAATCTTATCAGAATCACCTCACTAGGTTATGTGGCATAACTGTTAATGGTTACATTGAAAAGTCTAAACTTCTGCCTTGTTGGCTCTTACCATCCTGGGAAGGTTACAACTCAATCTAAATGCATCGTCTTGATAGTCTATAGACCCCGCTTTATTCACAATACATCCAATTCACCCAGACGGAAGATTCTCTCATTTGGCCACTCTCCCCCTCGAGAGTCTTTTCGGTTAAAGTTTCCTTTCTTTCTATCCAACGTCCCTCTTGTGGCCCTCCTCTGAAGTAATTTTGGATCCCACAGGTTATTCCCAAAATTGGTTTTTTTTCTTGGCTTGCCTCTCGTGACTCATTCCTCTCAGGATAAAATATTAAACGTAGAGTCTTCTCTCTCCCAAGTCAATATGCACTTTACCTTAACACTTTAGAAACTCTACCCACCTCTTTTGCATTTTCCTTTCTCTCACTCCCTTCGGAGTCTCCTTTTGGATAGATTTGGGATTTCTTGGGTGCTCCCCTCCTCTCTTACGGATGTTGTTCTTCAACGGATATCCCCATTTAGGCATCCAATGTCCTCTCTAGCTTGGAAACTCCTCCTATTACACATGATGTGGAATATCTGGAAAGAGAGGAATAGAAGAATCTTTAAGGATCAAACTCAAGATCTAAAATAGGTTTTCTCGGGAGTGGTTTCTGGTTTTCAAGAGAATTTAAACTGCTTCATCTAGAAGCAACATAAGGAAAAAATCTCCCTTAATCTAATTGATCCTGGTATAATCATTTTCAAATTTCCGTAGACCCACATTCCTCTTTTACAGCTAGATCAAACACCATTTGGTTACCCCCGATTGATCCTTTCCTACACCCAAACAATTAGCAAAACTCACAATTTAGTCATTCACCCTTAACTAGCAATATATCCACTATCCTCAACTCATGGCACCATGCAAATTATCCTTTTTTATCTTCCAAATGAGTAATGGATCAATTTAAACCTTTTCCACACTTCCAATAGCCTCTTATTGTGCAAGAAAACTATTAAATAGGCTCAATTAGTTCAACCTTCTTAATTCAATCTCAGTGCACTAGTAGTGTTTGCTCATGTCAACTCAAAATGCCTCAAAACTTGAATTTTTTTAGCTTCAATGACCTAATGGGATATTGAAACTTTATATACAGGTTCAAGAGGCTCTATTCATGCTAACATATCCTTTTTAATGGTGTAAATATATTTAAATTGTCCACTTTGCCACTTTTGTGCAAAACTACCCCTTCGTGCTCTTGAGAACATGGCTATTTGCTATACTAGTGCATTTAGAGTTCCAAGGATTTCTATAATGTTTCATAATATTCAATAGTTCATTATTTCCAATTCAAGTATGTTCACAAAGTTTAGAGAAACAATTTCTTGTTCAACTCCTTCAACCTTACCTTTTCATCTTGGCCTATTCTTGCTCTCAAAACCATATTCCTTGCTTCCACCTGGGTTATGCTACTTATAGTTAGCTTAAAGAAACAAACACCACCAATGGTTTCATTTAGATACTCTTGATATGCATGTAAATTATTAGGTCTCAATTCCTCACACAACTCTTTCCTTCTCCCTTTTTGCAATTTTGCTCTAGAAGGCTCAACTAGCCCAGGACATTTTTCTATCAGCTATAACTCCAATTCTAGAAGACACCCAACCTCAAAATCTACATTTTATGACACCCATTAAGGGGTTCTTAAAGTGTGGAAAATTACAAGTCTGAATTCAAAAGATAACATGTACTTCCTTTGAAAATTAGCTCTCACCTTTAGGTCTTTGAGTTGTGCACTAACATACCTCAAAGACTGTCATAAAAATATGAAATTCTAACAATTGAAAAGAAAAATTAATTTTACAGTCTCTTAGTACACTTCCTAAGGATTAATAGTACCAAATTTCAGTCAAAAATCCCTTCATTTAAGACCTCAAATTTTAAACCCTAGCTCAATTTGTTAAAGAATTCTTTGTGAAGTCGAGGAACATAAATATTTGCATTTTTTGTTATTGATCTTAAAGACTTCAAATTTTCTAGGTAGGAATGTATACTATATCCACTTATTTTTTTTTTAACAATACTTCATGAAAGTATAGAAAACATTTGTTATCAGTGAAAGAAGGATTACTCGGACGTGAGGAAATAAGGTGTAAAACCCTCTTGTCGATTAGAAGGGTTATTTCATCACTTTCCAAGAACAATGATTCAAGAACCAAGAAATACATTTTCCCACTTCCAAATGCAGGTGATTACCTTATGCATCCTTCCATTTTTATAGAAAACCAAACTACCAAGAGTAATACTTCATACCCTACTTCACGGTTTGTATGTATTCCTTCACAATATGTATTTATTCATGCCAATGCACCGGTCCCATTACCGACTCTAACTAGGATAATAAATTAGGGTTAAAAACCACAATGAGGAGAATCTTGATCATTCCTTGATCCTATAACCACCTTTTCTCTTGCATATCATTGGAAAGAATTCATGATACACAACCTAGATCATATACTATTTTCACACTTATAGTTTACTTTTGATATCTAACTCAAGAATAGACCAAGTACTCTTCATATTCATTTATTAAAAATCATTCTACTTGATTGAAACTCATTTACCATTGTTCTCGGAGGAGAAACATTAGAAAAATATCAAAATCACAAAGTTCCTTACAATAATGTCAAGACTTGTACTATACCAAACTATTACTTCTCTGTGGAGATTATTTCCTCTATATTGGACCTCACACACACACATGTATGGTTGCAAAGAAACATTGAAAAACCTATGAGTTCAATGAAGGGGTGATTTTTTCAATCAATGGAATGTATTATCATATACAAACCCCTTTTTCCTACAAAAACAGGGTTTATCCATAAAAACATATATTTTCCTTACAAAATCCCAAATTCTTCTTATATTTTCACTCCTTTCCCGAGGAATGAATGCTCCATAACTAATTTTCTTGAGCTTATATATTTTCTCTCTTTAATCTTTTCATCCCTAACCAACTTTCACTCTACCCTCAAGTTCATACTTGGAAAAATGTATCACATTACACTAGTTTAGACCTTTTAATGGCTTATTTCCCTCTAAGACTCACATTTCTCCTAGACACATAATATGCCACTCTTAACATATTTTTAAGCCCATTTTACTTTTTACACATTTTTGAATTTTCAAATATCCCTTTTAGGAGGGAAAATATAAGGAGAACAATTTGAATTTTTCAACTCTTCCAATGACTTGAAAGGACTTATATGTATTATCTTGAACCTATGAAGCTCTTTTTGTACTCACTTTGAGATCAAGGACTTGAATTCTTGTAGTTGAATGTTTCTTCATGGATGCTCTTGCATCGACCCCTATTAGTTGGCTTAAAGTTAATGTTGATGGTGTTGCAAAAGGCAACCCAAGAGCCTTAGGTGGTGGGGATATTCTCAGAGATGAGTTGGGTCAACCCTTGATTGTTGTTGTAGTTAATTTTAGCACAGGACTAATCAAAGAGTAGAAAACATTGGCTATTCTCAAAAGGATGGAATTGGCACTTAGAATTGGATCCAGATAACTTATAGTGGAAAATGACTCTCTCAACATGGTCTGCATCCTCAATTCAAATGAGCCTACAAGTTGGACTATAAGCAACATAATTGATGACAATACAGCATGTAATCTCACTTCCAAAATATCATCTATAAACATATTTATAGGGAAGGAAACAAAGTTTCTAATTTTTGGCTAACTTGGGGGTGTTATCTGACGATCAACAGATATGGATTGGAAATTTTCCTGGGAACCTACTGTGTGTCAAAAATTATTCTCACAAAAAGATCAATCCTCTTAAGGAGATGTTGTTTATTCCATTCATCATTGCATTTGCTTTATCTTGTGTTAGCAAAGAAAAAAACTTATCCTTTCCCCCAAGTCGGTGGAAGCAATTATTTCACAATAATTACCATTTATTGTTATGAATATATTTGTGTGTGTGAGATGGATTTATTAATTATATCTCATTCGAGGGAATTTTTTAATTATGACAACCCCTTGTTAGATCACCCTATGACACATGTGAGCATCGGGTATGCAGAGATTATGATCCTTTTAAAATAGCCTTAGGATATTTTTGAATCGTCGGTCACTTTCATTCTTATCGAAATGGGGGGCTCTCTTTGTAGAGTTGAGCCTATTAATTGTGATGAAGTTCAAAAGGACTCGGATGTTTGGAATTTACAAGAGAAGGGGGTTACTCCTTTCATGGAGTAGTTTTCTTGTCATTTTTCATAGTTTCTAGGAGTACCCTCACCTCATAGAAGAAGGGGAAAGTCAAGGTGGGTCAGGACTAAGTTTGAGATTTAGACATACTTCATTACCGCCGCCACTGGCCTTCCTGCCATTGGAGATATTTACTTCAAGTGATCACTTAAAGCTAAGTTGGGAGACTTTTTACACCATGGAGAATGACTAAGTAAATACCAATTTGGTTAAAAACATGCCTCCGCATCCCCCGGGATAGAGTAGAGGAGTAGATTATGAGGTATTTCACGTTAGAAGTGAGGTAAAAATTGATCTATATCTCCCAACTCTTCCTTGGCTGCCCATTTTGCCATGGAAAAAGGTAAATTTGGTAAAATTTCTATTTCAGCCTTTGGATGTATCAATTAAGAAAATCGTGAAGATGAAGGTTCCTCTCCTTCATCAGGGTCTCCTCTTTCAATTATTTAAAGTCACTACCTCCCATGGAGACTTGACTTGTTTTCCACCTAAGTCTATAAATCCTTGTCGTGGCCTCTTTCCCCTCCTTCTATCCCCCGCCCCCCCGTCACCTCCATTTTCGGCTCAAGTTCTCATTTGACTTAGATTCCAATGTATTAATTACGGGCCACCAAGGTGTTGTTTCCCCTCTTTCCACTTCTTCACTTCTACTTCCATCCTCTTCTCCCCACCCTAACAATTTTTCTTTCCCTGTCTAATGCTCTTCTCAGATCCTCTTCGATTATTTCGGTCATGCCTCCTCTCCTCCGGTGGCTCTCGCATGTGTGTTGTCTTCTCCTAACCTTTCTCACTTTGCCACAAGTGTTGGTGCGATGTCTCATGGTCCCCTAGATGATCGGGACATTCCAGAGGTTTCGTTAGGTCTCTCCACTATGTATTTGAATTCTCCTCCTCCTTTGAGTTCACCTATCATCCTAGGTATGGATACTAATATGACTGAAGCTTTGGATGTTCATCTTGATGTTGCTCCTTTAGCTACTCGAATGTTGACATTGTTGATATTGTTCTCAATGTTTTGGAGAAGCTCAACAAAGCCTTTAATGTTATTAAGGAATGGAAGGAACATACTGATAAAACATGGGAATACCTTAAGGCTGACTATATGGAGCTCATCAAACTAGTTGACACTATGGCTGACAAGAATCCCAATGCTGCAACCAAAGATGCAGCTACTACTGAAGAATATGCTTAATATGTACCCTTTTTGGGCTTCTTTCTTTTTGTATTTTTTCTTGTCTCGAGGACATGTTCCTTGTATGCTTTACTATTATATCTAGCCTAATGGGCCTTTTGTAAAAGGATGTGGGTCCTTTCAAAACCCTCACATTTACCCTTTTCCAAAAACCTATACATGTAATATTAAGAAGATTTATCAAATTATTTTTATGAACGTGAGTATTATTTAATAACTATTTTGTGATGAGTAAGAAATTGGGTTATATTGGTGTATTGGGAATAACATACATTCTATTTGGGTATGAACTTGATTATGAGTTTGTATGTTGTTCTATGGTTTAGATGTTTTGATACAAGCTTCTTTAATGTCAATTATTGTTTTCTCCCTTAATACTTGTGTTGATGGTAGAAACTTCCTATTCCTAAACTATCAAAAGGACCCATGCTCTTAACCTTTGTTGTGTATCTCTCTCTTAACGAGTCTTGTATAGCTTTACAATACCCCTACCCTCTTTAGAAAATACTCAAACCCATAACTTTTTGTATCTTGTCTTACACATTGAACGATCTCATTAAGATATCTAAGAGACGTAAGTGGAATTTTTTATCACTTTTCCTATGCATTAAACCTCATGTTTGACACCATTAACCTCCTCTTGTATCTAATTGACCTATGAGAGGATGATTTTCTCTAATGTAAACTTGTATCGAGTTGTATATCCCTTGAGTTCTAAAGGGAAAGAAGTAATCCTAGTACCCCTTTTAGAGATTCTTGGCAAATGAAACCTATGTTGTTTTTTGTCTATAACATTTATTTTCCTATAATGTTGAGCTTAGAAACAAAGTGAACCATGGAAACCACCCCCTTTCAAATCATTGGCAATCCCTTTCTTGTTCCAAATTATAGGTTGAGTTGTCCCTTATGGGAACACGTAATTTGATAATGAGACCTTCTTTCTCAAACATGGGATTCATATGACCCATGTGTACCTCAAAATGCATCCTATCATTTTGGACTATAGTAGTTTAACTTCACAAAAGGAGATATGATCTCAAATCCTTATTACCAGTAGGAATATGTTTGCTTACATCTAGATATGTGAAACCACCTATGGGAATTGTAATGGACCAACTTTGCTAGGACATTTTCTATAAGCGATAGGAGGGTCCTTTTTAGTAAGCCTTGAGTTATGTTTAGATTTAAAGTTTCTTTCGTAGTCCTAAAGTCTTAGGGAAATGTAAGAGTTTGTGTGTTTCTTCCCTAGGAACCTAGTAGGGAGTTTTCATGTGGGTATGTTGTGTATAGGACGCTTGATGCAAGGCATAATGTCACTTGGTGACATTTAGGATGATATTTCTAGTATGTAATTAGTATGGTTTTTTCTAGAACTAAACAATTTTAGAAGGGAAGATATTGTAAGTTCTTGGGATTGTAAGGATGATTAGGTTATGCATGGATACCCCACTAAGACTCTATTTGTACATGAAGTTTGTAACTTGCTCTTTGTTATTGTGAATATACCCTTGTGATGTCGACTATAAATTATAAGTTCCATGGAGCTTATTTGCAACTTAATAGATCTTTCTTGTGATGTGAAATTAGTTGTGTTTTGATTTTCATGAAAGCAAACAATTGGAAAAGAAGACATAGTTTCTATTTTGGAAATATAATCCTATGATGTGTAAATGTTGAGATTCCTATAATGGTCAATCGAGTTTTATAATTTATTTACAATAAGCTAAACGAACTAATTTTGGACGTAGCCATTACAAGTTAAGTGTTAAATGAACTTAAAGAAATGTGGTCTAGAAAAGAAAGGAAAACATATGTGTTCATGTTAAGCACTCTTCAAACCCTTGAGGTTGAATAATGAAACATGATTATAAATAAGTAATAACCATGAAAATGTGGTATTGTGGAAGGGTACATTCATGATGTTCATACTATGTTGGGTCTTGGTTTTGTACTTGTTTGTCCATAATAGTGTGGCTTGATGTGCATCTGGTGTCATCATATTGTTTGCATGTTCTTCATGTTGGTGTAAATGTTGCATGTGGTGTTGAGAAATCTCTTGTGACCATATATGGTGTCGCATAGTTGTATTAATTAAATGAAAGTAAAAATAATTATCCACGGTATTTAGTCATGTGTTTAGGTCCCACATGGGTGGTCACTACACCAACTAACTCTATGTACATATATAAATAATAATTAACACATATAACCATATATAAGTTATGTAAGGATTAATTTATATCTATACTTGTGTATAAATTTGTAGGACGAATAAAGTTCCTTCATTTACAAGTTCTTGTAAATAACCATTGAGATTTAGAAACATCCAACAATATAGATAAATACTTTCATTATAAGGGTTAAATAAGTTTTTCTCCATTGAATTCAAACACCGAAATGAGGAGACACCTATTCAATTTTTAACCATTACAAACAAGGACAATAAGAACACAAACATTCAATACGAAATTTCTTTATTTTTAAAAAATTAAGATTCAACCATCAAGGTAAGACTAAGGTTTATAAGTTTATTCAAGATTTTTTCAAAATGAATGCAAGTTTTATATTATGCATCACTTATTACAAAAGAGTTACAAATTCGATAAGAAACATTCAAGCTTGTGATTTAATTAAATTTAAATCAGTTTCATTGAAACCCAAAATAAGAGAAGAGTTTCTTTTACAAAATCCTACATATTAAATCCTTTATAATAAACAACAATATTCCTTTTTTATAAACAAGATGAAATATGACCTTTATTCCCACACCATTATACAAATATTTTTTTATCACAAGCTTACAAGAGAAAATATAAATAAGATTACCATTCTTATTCAACATTAAGATTCCATGGAAAAGTAAGAGCTCCTCTTTACACATACAACTTCTTTTTCTCAAAACAAGTTTGTACAAGAATGAAAATGGAAGTTTAAAATCTAATACAACCTGTCTCACAATTCTTATTATCTTACAACTTACAAGAAAAATTAACTTTCTATAATACAAGTGGAAAATCCTCCTTATAAATGGGATTAACACATCAAAATTTTGATTGAGAACACCATGTAGTCTTCAACGAGGAAAAAAACTCCAACTCCATCTTCAAGTGGTAAGTTTCCAAAATATAAGAGAAGTGGCTTGGTTATCCACCCAACCAACTAAAATCATCACATTCCATATATAAATAAGGAGGACATGTTACCCTCCCTCCAAGGCCATGGGAAAGAGAGGATGCATGCCTTGATACACACAAGGGGGTTAGAGGATAGAGAACACATAACGCCCTTGATATAACACACAAAATTAAATAATAATCAACATAGAAGAAGTTTAATGCTTATCAAGAGGGAGAGAGAGGTAAAAATACCCATTTTAATCACATTTTTCATATAACCAAATGAATTTTCAATTTTTCCAAGTAATCACAAGCCTCCCAAGCTCCTTATTTCTCCCATAGACCTTATCACTCCTTTCCTCCTCCTTTTAAAGGTTTTCAAACCTTAGAGGTTTCCTTGGAAAGGAAGGGATATGGGTTCCAAACCATATGGAAAACCATCTCCCACTTCAACCAAATGAAGGGAGGATAATAGGAATCCCAACAAGGCTTGCCCATCAAGCCATATGGGATAAAGAGGGATTCTTCCTCTTCCCCTAAGCACTCAAAATCCACTTCCTAAAGGGGTGGGTAGAGAAAACAAAAAGGATGCAAAACTACAACATAATGTTCCCATCACCCAAACACAAGCAATAAGACATCAAAAGTTTCATTGTAACAATAAGAAAAGCTAAGAGGTGTGAGGCCTACCTCACAAGAAAGTGATGACCAACACCCAAATTCAATCCAATCCTCCAAAATCTCCTTCCTCCTCTAAGCTCCCCAAAATCTCCAAGTAAAAATGAATCAAGAAGTTCCAACACTCTCCAAAATGGAGGTTTAAGTAAAAAAGGGCTTAAAACATCAACCAATGGGATGGTCACATTTTCCCCATCCCTCCTCAATTCCAACTCCTCCAAAGGTAACTTTCAAGAATAAGACAAGAATCATAATGGAGGAGAATTTTCAAAAAAAAACAAAACAAAAATAAAAATGCATTCTCAAATCCCAAGTGGCACCCAAAATAAAAATCATAAATAAAGATGGGGATAAGAGAGGGTCAAAAGGGAGGGAAAATCCATTTGATTCTTGGAATATCCCCTACCCATAGGTAGGGTCTATGGGGTTCATTTTGATGTAAGAGTGACCCCAACTTTCAAAACACCCTTCCAAATTTCCACTTTTAGCCCAAATTTGAGATTTGGGAAAAGTGGATCATTAAGAGAGGTGGTGGGGCCCACCTAGTCCATGATTAGTGGCCCAAACCCTCTTAATCAAATATAAACTTAATTAACCCATTCTTAATCAAGTATAAACATTTCAACCCATAAAAGTGGCTTAAACAAGTGATTAGGATAAATAACACTAAATTAATTCAAATGAAGACAAACAAGCCAAGGTGATCAATCAAATGACTAATGCTTATGCAAATATGATGGATTTCATATTTCCATCATAGTCAATGACATACAAGGAAAGTTTGAATAAAAAACAAAAGGATTTGTCCCAAATGACCTATTGTGCAATCTTGAGTGCGCAACTCTTGATCCCACGGTCTCATGTGGTGAACTCAGTAACCTACACACATCATGCTTGCTCGATGCTAAAACCAAATGAAATGATACTACATATGTCAAAATCATAAAATCAAGTATATGTTAAACCATCTAAGATAATTAAGAAACATCTATCTATAAATGAGATAAATGATCATGCGATAATCATCCATAATATTCTAAAATACAATCCATCCGAATCTCAAATCAACCAAATCCATAACATCATAACTAAACCGAGAAATAATGATAAAAGTAGAAATTTGACATCATATTCTCATACAAAATCATTTCAAAACAAGTCAACATCAAAATGCTAATATACGAAAACATCATAGTAATGCCCAAAATAGTATTGTATCCAATGTCTCCATACAAATGATATAATAAGGCGTCATAAATATAAAGAAGTAAATTGAGGGGCACTACAAAGATGAAATGTTATAAGGAATTATGATGAATCAATGTATAATTTATAACACATTAAAGGAGGATAGGAGATTTTGGGTTTATTAAAAGTATATATGTAAATTAGTTTTACATTAAAAATACCCTTAAACTAACCACATACAATGTAATTTAGATCTAAATAGACATAATAATTAAATTCATATTGGATTACATATTTAAATTCCATAGCAATCAATGAAAAATGGGATTAGACTATTATCTTTTTCTAGTTTTATGTCTTTTGTAATCTTTCATTTCTATCCTTAGTGTGAAAATCCACTCTACTAGTGACACCTTGCAAAGTAATAAAAAACAAGGTGTGAATTGATGGATTTTCTTAATCCTACCCCTTTGAAAAATAAGTATAAAAACAACATACATTGTAGTTCAAGAGGAAATCCAATGTAATGCAAGTGTCCCAACCCTTAATCTTCAATGGATGCAACCAAAAATAAATTCATATAAATAATGAATGAGTGCTCTTTGGATATAGTCATATATAAATGAACAAGTAAGCCTCTTTACTTATAGGTGATACTAAAATTTAAATTAAACTATATTTTAGACACCTAAATTTGGTAGTTAGGTTCATGATAAAATTGATTTGGCATAGGAAAAGTGCATGGAGATGGGGGTCCAAAAAGATGCTAAAAAGTGTTTGAGAGGACTATAAAAAGCATGCTCATGTAATGGCTCGGTCACGTTATAACATGAGCACTTTATGGTTTGGTAGTTCTAATCCATAACACACATGCATTATAATGTAAGTACATTATGGCTTTGTAATTCCAAGCCATAATGTAATCACACTATAACATGAACACATTTTTATTGTGTAAAAATAAATAAAAATCAACCAAACATTCACAAATTATGCTTTTTCATAAATAATATAATGTGAGTGCATTATGTTTACTTTGACTTGGAAATTACCCAACCTTAGGATTGGATTGGGCATGTATATCTAATCCTAAAGATTGTACATTCTATTCCCTGCGTGAATATGTGTTTTCCTAAAAAAATAAAATAACATACAAATATTGAGTGTGCTCTCCATTTTTAAGATAATATTATGAAAAAACACCATTACATCTTCAAGATCTGTCTTAGCTTTGTGACCATGTATTTTTGTCTAAAATCTAAGCAGTTTAAGGTTTTGATCCTTAATTACTCTTAGTAATGTCTTTTTTTTCAAAAAGATATGTGTTGTTTTTTCTACATAGATTTTGATCTACTCTTCCAAATTTGAAAAACAACGCATTGTCAAATTATAAGCTTCATTCTACACACATTAAAACATAATTGATGTTTAATTATTTTCTCAAAATAAGGGAGAGTACACACAATGTTTTTATTGTTCAAGATGTGTTCACTTTGAAAATTAGTAAAAGATAATATATTCATTAAAAATAGGAAAAAAAATCAAGGCATAATACATGATCTTAGCTATTTTTTTACTAAAGGGATTTACAAAATAATTAATGGAACTCAAAAATGGGTGGTCACATAGGCGACACTATGCTATATTTTTAAGAAAAAAATAAGACCAAGTTATGTGCACACCACATTTAACCCTCTTAATCTTCACCATTAAAAAGAACTTAGCAATTTAGAAACTAGATTCCAAACAATACAATCGCGTTCTTATCAAATTGTCAAATTTTGAGCATAAGCATGACATATTACTCATTAAAGTTCAAATTTTCCTAATTTCAAGAAAAAGTGGCCTCATTTAACCCCATTTTGGTTTCCCATTTTCATGCACTTACCCATTATATCTTGTAATTACGACTTGCACACACAAACAAAGCTTAAACACATTATCTTACTTTATCCCTAAACTTGTAAATACTTCATATTATCTCACTCAATTGTTCATTCATCTACGAGGACTAAATTTATCATTTATACAAATCCTTTATCTCGTGTTAAAATTCTCCGATATTCACTTTCACCATTTTTCCTTCTAGACACTACCATCCATTATGGATAGAAGTGTCTAACATTTCGCTTACCTAATGGTTTTGTCCGTAACAATCCAACAATCAAATTTACGTATGTTTATATTATTTCCACTTCTTATTCAACCTCACCGATAAATTATATCTCATGAAGTTATATAAAAAAATTGCAATCATTTACTCACCGGTACATACTTTGCATTCTCATGAGTTCCTCTATAAAATATCTATAAGTCTTGTGCAAAGTTTCCTAAACCTTCCTAAATCAAGATAAAACATTAGGAAAAACCTATATTTAAGTTTAAATAACTCCAAAATAGGTTAGGAGTAGAAAAATACAAGTCAAGAGGATATCAAAATCAAATCAAGCATGTTCAAGTATCTACTTATCAAAAGGGCACTTCAAGGCATTTCAATTCTAACAATATCTACAATAATTCTAATTTGTAACTTTATTCAACACTCAAAAATGGTACATTCTATCTAAATTTTCACCCACCATTAGTGTTGAGGAACAAGGAAAACATAGGGGAGTACTCTATATTTGCTTTCACTTTTCCACAAACACCTGGAAGAAGTATATAGATTTGAGCCCCTCATTTGGGTAGATTATTGCGGTGTTTGGTTATAATAATAAAATGTTTATCCAACAAGGGTATTCCACCTTCACCACATATAAAAACATTTTTTTGTGTAATCTACTTTAAGTTCTAATGCATGATATTAGTGATTTAACCATTAAAGGTTCATGGCCTAGGTTTTAGGAGAAGTGGAAGTGTAATAAGGAATTAAGATGAAGAGGAATTAACCTAAAAATAAAAAAATTTCATAACAATTCCAAGCAAGAAATAAGTTCCACATACTAGTGTCTCAGGTCCAACACTAGTATCTAGTGAGTTTCAGGGCTCTATTTAAAAAATGAAGCACATTTTGCCTTAGTCACAACCTATTTTCCTTGATTCTAGATCTAGAACACTTTGTGTATCATCAAAAATAAAATTCAACTCATCCTCTTGTGTTTTACTATATTTTATAATGTGCCCTAATGTAATATCTTTTATTTATAGCATTTTCATGCACTATGAGATCTAAATGTGGGAGCATTTATATACAAATTTTGATTTGCATTAGTTTCAAGTTTTAATCCAAATTGAGTGGATAAACAGATCTTATTTAATTTTGGGTGTAAACATTTGGTGAACATGTTTATTGATCTTTCACACCTTCTACGCTTAGGGTTTGGCCTTACATATGTGACATCCTTAGTTTTATTTTAGTTATTACATTTTTGCAATTAATGGGGTTAGTATGAATCTAGATCTCTAAGGAACTAGTACTATGGTTTCCATAAATACTTCTACTATGAACATCCAATTGAATTTCTTCGTATGCCCACTTGTGTGGTTCCATCTTCCACATAACCCTTTTCAACTCATGTAATGTGTTTCTCCTATAGAAAAATAAATGAAAAAAAAAGTGGATAATGACAATACTATCTATATGTATGAGGAATAATATGATGTAAATGACTATAACTATGATTATTATGATGGAATACATAGTGAGCAAGAGTTAGTCAAACCTATACCTATTAGTGCCACACCTTTTAGCTATGGTTACCAAGTGATTAAATACTGAAAATTCTACCTAATGGTGACACGTACTCAACCCATGGGGTTCCCTTTAGCTATGGTTATCGTGCATGCGTACTCTAGTGATGATGACAATGATGATAGTGCCTTTGAAATTGATAATCATAGTGAGAAATGAGAAAACTTTAACTCTAATTATTACCTCTTTCAGTTCTAGGATTACTTTAAATGATACCAAGGAGACATTGCATCACAATGATGATTACTTCTCTCACTCTTCTCTTGAAACATAACATGAAACCATTGCTTGTGATATCTTTCACTTTTCTATTGAAATGAAAATGCGAAAAAAATTGTGGTGGTTCTTCTTATTTTATGTAATAGCACATGATACCAATGATTGTGATGTTCCTCTATCTCCTCTTAAAGTAAAAATAATGACAATAATTTTGATACTTATTTTGATTATATGGAAATGGAAAATAACATAATTTTTTATTGATGTAGTTATAATCGTAAGTGATATGTATTATACTTGTGATGATTTCTCCTTAGATTCTACATGTGAAGTTAAAGCCTTTATGTAATGCCTCTAGTGTTATTCCTATTATAATTATGACACCTCCTAGTGATAGTAGTGATGATATCCTATACATTCTTCCCATGTACGGGATAATGCTCTAATCACAAGAATCAATGATCAAGATCATCCCTCTCACTTAGCACATGTTATCACTCAAACAAAATGAATTATCCCCTTGATGACCCATTCTAGCATACTCAATATTAAAACTATATAGGAAATGAAATTCCTTATACGACTATCCTATAATCTATTCAAGTATTGAAAAATGATTTTCAAAAGAAAATTCAAGATTTGAGTCTAGATATCAAATAATTCAAGGACGCAGAGTATGCATCTAAAGAATCTAGAACATGCTTATGTCCACCATGTCTCTACACCAATTTTAAGACCTTAAAAATTCCATCTCCCATAGGGGTTACTAAACGAGATAAATCCATGCTCGATGATAAAGGAAAACAAGGTGATAAATTTTGTACATGATAATATTTGACATCTCAAATCAAGTAAAAGTCCTACATTGAGGAAACAAACTTCATTATACAAGAAATAAGTCTCAAGTATTCACATAACCACCTACGAAGGAACTACCTTGATTTGATAAGTTTAAAGACCGTCCACATAACACCTTCCAGACATTACTAAATATGTACTTAATCAACTTACTAACTAATTACTATCCTCCACCCGATAGGCTCAAGAAGGTCAAAGGAAATTCTTTTTGCAATTATCATGAAAGGAATGGACATTGCAATATTGATTATTAAACCTTGCACCAAAATATAAAATAACTTGAGCGTAAAGGAGTTATTTCATTTGATCTAGTCACCATTAAATCCTCTTGATCCCATTCCCTTTCTCTCGAGGATCCACTTTACGAAGGTTGAGACATCCCACGACATCCCATCATGGGAACCTCTGCTCTGTCAAACTTACATGAGTGACACATCTCTAAGAGTATCTTACTTGATGTACACCCCATGAGGCCTAATCTATCTAAAAATAAGAGTGATGAATCTACAACGTGTATATATCAAATTCAAAAGGCTAAACAAAAAAATGTGAAGCATATATGAAAGAAGTGAATCATAAAAAAATTTACATCTTCATAAATACGACATGACATATTATTTTTCAAGACAAAGATTTACAAATATGCAATCTAGAGTAAGAGTAGATGCATACACAAGCACTCGACAAGAAATGAATAGTATCAAACAATTACATTAATTTTTTATTTTCTAATGGGACCCTCTATGAGTTATCATTATAGTACAACTCATTATATGAATATCATGATATAAATGCGACTATAGAATCCATTTCAAGAAGATAAAAATCACTCTAATCTATGTATATCATCTTTATCTCAAGTACATAAGACATTATACCATAAAGTCCACTCTAATATATGCATATCATCTTTGTCTCAAGTACACAAGACATTATACCCAATTTAAAGTTTTTAGCATACAATCCAAATAATCACTACACCATATACAAAGTCAATCAAATTTGCAAGAAGTGACATATTACACCTTTCATATCTACACATTCCAAGTGGGAGAAATTAAAATATATTAAAATTTCATGGATCTTTGTATCAATGGGACATATGACATATTGCTTTCATAAGATCCATGTTATCACTTATATTTTGCATAATTGTGTTATATATATATATATATATATATATAGTAATGAAATCATCAAAATTTAGGGATCCATTATGAGTCTTCTTTTCCACTTCTAGTTGTTATTCCTAATTCTATTCTGGTGTGTAAAAAGTCACATGACCTATTCTTGCCCCATGTATTCAAACAATTCTTATCAAGTGGTAAACATGCCTAGACTATCACCAATTCAACATAAGTCGTGATTGAAATCATGTAATCTAAGTCGACGACATATCCTAGAGCATTACAATCGAATAAAAAGTACCATAACATAAGATTAAAGTGACACAATCTCCTATGTTGTGCAGCATCATCAAGGCACTCACATCCTCTAGTGGTCCATCTTTCCCATTCTCTTACATCAAAACATAATATTATGACACATAATTCCATTATGGACCATCTCTTAGGAACAATCCATGATCCTTTCCATCGTATGACTTGGTCATACGGTAGTACATTTTCAAACACCTTGACAAATACAAGTAGTACACAAAAATATAAATATTTTTAAAATTTAACAACATTCAAATATTCTACAAAATTAGGGCATGGACATAGTTAAGTTACTAGTTTATCCTTTACATATGTTGTTTGTCACATGTATCGATAGATAACCTATTATATTGTTTATACACACATGTGTTTCACAAGGTATATGAGCATGATGTAGGATGCACAAGGTTTTACATGATTATTTATGTTAGAGTTACCCTTAACTTCAGTGACTTTGCTCATTCGGGAGCATCTTCTATACTATCAAGTTTTTTTGTTCTATTTATCTTGGTTACGTTCATAATATACATTGTGATATATGTTATTATCAATATGTTTTGTGACTAACACATATGGATGATATAAGACTAGTATATCTTGTTATATGTGCCTATTTAGTAATATATTTGCAATTGGATTGTTTATTGTTTGTCTTGTGTGTGCAAGTCCTTGGCCTTTTTTTTTTGTGTGCAAAAATTTGGTGTACACTTGTATATGGCCATCTGGCCTTTTATGTGACATTGTGCATCAATTTTTATGTGATCTTGCATGTTTGTTATGCATACTATCGTATATGTTCCATGATATATATCATGCATTCTCCATTCAAGACAATTCTACATTGTGTCTATATGTAACCACCTTTTATATGTTTCAACAATGATTATCTATTATATATAACATGGAAAAAAATTTAGTTCTTTTGATCCATGTGATGTATAGGCCATCTCACTTGCCTCAAAAGGGGGAATTCAATGGTCTTATCACAAAAATATCAATGCAAAACATGCATATAAATAGAATTACAGAATATGCAAATAGGTTACTAGAATAATTTAATGGGTTCTGAAAACATTAATAGGTACTTATTTTCTATATAAGGACAATACCATGCACTTGGATCGAACTCCAGCCAGCAGCATAAGATCGTTATAAAATTCACGGATTACGCCCAACTAAATTTTATAGTGGTTTAGATAGAAAATCACTTACAAGAACATAAATTACATTATAGCTTCATGTGTTTCTATGCTAAATTAAGGGGGCATGGTTACTTCTATTACATGTTTTTATATTTCGTGGTAAATGTAGGGGGCATGATCACTATATGAAACTTACATGTTAAAAAATATCAAGTTACATATTTTTTTTTGTTTCAAGGATTTCGATTTCAAAAAGTTCAAGACATTCAAAAATTACAACCTAGATCCATCTTCTTGAGTGTTTTAAAGGAGAGACACATCAAGGTTTCTGACAACACTCAATGTCGTATGGTATTTCAATCATGGGACCTATGTAGTTCATTATTTCTTCAATTTTGGATATATTATGCCCCAATAATCTCAATTTATTTTACTATAGCTCTTCTAGCTATGTCTTGGGGCCTTTATGTCCCCTAACCTCCTTCAAATTTGGTATTTGATCACCACATTGATTCTTTTTGGCCGTTATTACAAGTTTCCAATCTCTACATGCCTTAACAAAAGGCTGGTCTTCTACATTTGCATAGCAGTTGAGAATTGGTTCTACACACACAAGTGCAATTTTTCCTTTCTCCTCTCTATCTTTACACATTTCAGATTCAATTTCAATAATATTCAGAGTTAATGTTCCTATTTTCATAGATATGGACATTGACTACACTCGTGTGTGACAGGTTGTGATATTGAGAGTATTTAGCATCCATTCAATCACTCAAACAATCTAGAAATCAAGTGGAGACAAGTATGTTTACACAATTAGGTACATTTTCCCTTTAAGCTAGTGAATTAATTCATTTATTATCTCAAATCTAAAGGAGTGTATATACCTAAATTTTGTAATTAGGTGGTTGAAAATATTGATTTGGCTAATATCCCTTAATTACAACTTGTCGTCAAACAAAACTTAAAATCCTTATATTACTTATCCTTAAGGCTTGCAAATACTTCATATTCTCTCACTTAGCTACTAAAACACCTACTTATTATTTATTCACATACTTTATCTACTATCAAATTTCTCTAGATATTCACTTTCGACATTCGTCCTCCTAGAAACTATCATGCAATATGTATAAAAATTTCTAGTGGTTTTATCCTACATGTTGGTTTTGTTTAAAACACTCCAACAATAATATTTTCTAATTTTTTATCTTATTTCCACTTTTAGTCAGGTCGTAATTCGAAATTATATCATGTGAAGTCGCGTGAAAGTAAATAAATCATAATCATTTACTCGGCTCACACCTACTTGGAATTCTCAAGAGCTCCTTTAGCAAATATTTATCAAGTCTTGGGTAAAGTTTCCCAAATCTTCTTTAATCAAGATTAGACATTAGGAACAACATCTATTGAAGTCTAGAGCACTCTAAAATACATTAGAAATAGGAAAAACCAAGTCAAGAGCATCTCAAATTCAAAGAAAGTATTTTAAAGTATAAACTTGTTGAAAGGACACTTCAAAGGGTTCTAATAATATATATCTACAATTATTATACTTTGGAACTCTAATTTAGCACTCTATTCAACACTCACAAAGAGTAAATTCTAACTATAGATGCATTGTTTGCTATTAGTGTTGAGGCAAAAGGAAAAATAGGGGGAGACTAATAAGATCTTTTCCTATAATAATTCATAAATATGAAGAATATAATCAATATCAACATAATGTAAGAGATATTTGTGGGCCAAGATGCCCAAATATTCAATATATTCAGAAATATAAGAATGCCCTTAAGGTAGGGCAACACCATACAATGTTCCTTAAGGAAGGAGTAATGCAACAATCTCCAAAGATGGGAATCCACTTTGAGGGGGACACTATCTGGATGAAAATGAACACGTGACCTTCAACCGCACTCGACCCCGAGGTCATGCCAGAGTAGCTGATGTTTGAATGTGTGTGGCTAACTATAGGAGGATCAGTGACTAAGATTTGGTAGTGTGATCTCTTGGTAGCCGAGTTGACAAAGGGCGATTTAGAGGCTATGAGCGGGTAGCGTAAATTACCTACACGGTTTGTTTGCCTAACATGGATCTAAGTATTGATCTAGTTTGAAGTGTAAAAGTGTAAATTGAATGAAATTAATAATCTATGTTCTTGCTGAAAGGAAACTAATCTAAACAAATCACAAAACTAAAATATTACAATCACAAACAACAATTCACTTCTATTCTAAATAATCAAATCTACTTCTACACTAAAACTAAACAAGTGAGATAACCCGGTGTGGTTATTCACTGTGCTGAGTGTATTGAATCTAAACTAACTTAAAACAAGATATTTTCCAAATGATCTATGATATGTAGACAACCACCTACAGAGGTTCTCTCCTTATATCAAAAGGGATGGGTAGAAGAGGATCCATCACAGGGATTGCTTATGAAAGATTCAAACCCTCTTGGAAATTAACTAATTACTTAAATGAAAAGAAATTGATTTCTACTCTATTTGATATGCAATTGAAATTAACAATTCGTAATTGACAATTTGATAAACAAAGCAAACAAATACACAACTCTAACCTGGAAGAGCAAGAACCTTGGAAAATCCAGTAGTATCAGTATCTGTCCCCTCAATTCTTTCCTTTCTTTCTCTGAGTGTTCATGTGAGTCCAAGGATTGGGAATGCAAAGAACAAAAACAAGAGGATGGCACTTGAGTGATGGCATCTTGGAAGCAATCTAGATGTAATGCAGGTAGAAGAAAGATAGCACAAGAAATCTGAACTTGGCTATGCAATTCCTAGCAAGATTATGGTAGCATAACAATGCAAGATACACAAAATTCTCGGGCCTTTGCTTGAATACAAGCATGGAATATATAGGAATGAAGGATAGAAGGTTACTTCATGCATAAGGAAATGAAGAGGTAGTTCCACTCATTAAATCTATTTAAAAATAGAAGGAACAAGGAGAGATAAACAAATGAAGCTATTTTTAGCAAATTCGGCTCACGAATGCACCCAAAAAGTAAACTTAAGTGAATCATCGCATGTAATTTCACGCATGAAGATTCTGGAAAAATCGATCAGGACCACCGCTCTGCTAAGGAGTTGCGATTCGGGACCGCCGCCCCAAGCAAGGTGGCGGTTTAACCGTCATCCAGGTAGGCGCAACCCTAGCACCTTTGAAGGCCAAAACAAGCACATCGAGCAATGGGGAGATGGAAAACGCAAGGAAAAGTTAAGTAAGGCTATCTAGGCTATAAATATATATTTCTAAGTGGGTTTTGGAACTTGAACACCTTCTTAAAAGGATTTTGAATCATCATTGGGGACTTTTGTAATTGTTTTCCGACAATGTAGCACATGTAATTTTGGATGCGTACTGAGACACCTCCAATATACCTCTACCAAGTAGAAGACTCAACTCATACATCACACAACATGTCTCATAATGATACTCATGTCCTTTATATAGGCATACATTACTCTTAATGAATGGGTAACACCTAATCAAATGTAGGCCAACTCATTACCTATTACATCCTTAATCATATATCTTATATTAGATGTGTATGGTTGACTTGTGCATATCATGACTTCTTATCATGTTGTATCTCTTTTATATCTGTTATAATATCATTAGTGGGTTGGGGTTGGTGATGGTCATAACATAGGAGTAGTATATATATATGAGTTATCATGTAGTAGTTGATAATCATATTGAGTACTTGAGTCTTATTGTATGGTTTTGAGATTACCCCCTCGGGCTGGCTAAGTTATTATACTTGCATCTTATGATCATTTATCTACATTTTGGTGTTATTTTATGTTATATTGATGTTGATATTCAGATCTATCTAATTACTTTCCTTACAAGTGATATTAGAGCTACGATCTTGGCCAAAATTAGGTTAAAACCCTAATTGTGAAGATTCAGATATATCTTCAAAATGGTAGTGATTTTTTCTTATATTGTTTTACCACATGTGTGACATAAATTGTAAGTAAGGTCCTATAAAAATTTAGAATATTTTTCTCTATTTTGTAAAAGTTATAGTTGTTTTAGGGTTTTCATAAATTTACTCGTAGGCTACAAATTATAAAATTTTCCTTAAGTTATTTACATTTTGAAAAGAGGATAAATAATTAGTTTGAGTCTATTCTTTGAGTTTTTTCATATTTATCCAAATTTCTCTCAAAACCCCAAACCTAAATTTTGACCTTAAGTCCTACTATTTTTGGCCATCATGGTAGTGCCTTCCACAAGAAGTAAAAAGAATCCTGTCACTCTGGGTAAAACCCCAGACAAGGATGAGGTAATAGTTGAGGAGTTGGAGTCAGAAGGGGTAACTATGGTATCCTCAGTGTAAGGGTTTACCTTGGTGGATCATAAGGTAAGCCAACTTGAGTATGATTTGTGAATCCTACAATCTGAAATGGCTAGTAAAAGAGATGTAGAGAAGATCAATCGGTGATTGGATGATATCATGTAGAAACTCGTAGTACAAATTTAAAGGTTCATCATCATCTTCCAAATCATCCTCAACTCAATCATACTCAGATCAACCAAGGCAGATCTTTAGGTCAAAGTAGTGGACAACCTAGCCAAGGGTGGATCTTATAGCCAACCCAATCCAAATCCAAATACTCTACAGGCCTAAAACATGATGTTGAAAGTGGAAATGTGTAAGTTTGATGGAAAGGATCCACTCAACTAGATTAACCAAATGGATAATTTATTTGATTTATATTAGATCCCATCGGGACAAAAGGTGACCATGGTATCATTGTATCTCAAACTACATTTGGTATCAATGGTTATATTCTCAAAGGCATAAGAATGGTCTCGGTGCAACCTAGATAGTTTTTACTAATTATTTACAAATGCACTATAGTTCTAGTGTGTCAAAGAATTACTTCATCTAATTAGAAAAGTTCACGAAAAATATTATTAGTAAGGATAATTTTCATCATTTCTAAAACCTATCCTTTCATTTGGAGAATATTACGGAAGGGAATCGAATGACCTATTTCTTAGGGGTATTAAGGACCACACCCAAGAGCATGAGGTACATATGTTTAATCCACTTAAGGTTTATGAATCTATTATCATGGAACACAAGGCGGAGGAAAAAAATCCAATAAAACTCATACTTTCACTAACATCGAGACCGTAGCACAACGATACCATCATTTCCTTATCCAATTCGACTAACACCTCAAAATATTGAAGAAAAGAGAGACAAAGAGTTATGTTTTAATTGTGATAAAAATATGGACCATGACATAAGTGTGTTGAAAATAAGTTGTTCTACATTGAGGGCCTAATGAAGAAGAAGAGAAGGAAGAATATGAAGAGGTAGAGGTCATTGCCGAGCCAGAGGAGGATTTAGGAGATCCCCATCCAACGATCTCATGTCAAGAAATTTCATGTATTAACACCCCTAAACCCTCAAAGTGGTTGGATTCTTAAAAAAACATAGGGTAATAGTGTTAATTGACTCGATAAGTACTCACAACTTAATCAATCATAAGTTGGTGGTGTATTTGTTTTGTTTATCCAGCTCATTGATCCAAGTAATGATCATTGGTGGGGCGATGTTAGTTTTTTAGTAAAATTCCATAATATTAAACTCACCATGGAATATTACTTCATAAATATCCCTATGTATGCCATTGCCATGGGAGGTGTAGACATTGTGTTAGGATTTCAATGGATTATCACCTTGGGAACCATTGAGATGAACTTTCATTGAGGGAACCATCTATAATTTCCATTGGTAAGCTCTCACTAGATGCAAAAAATTCTTCAAAATGTGAAGAGGGTTTGTGGCACAAGCTGTTTTCATTGGAAGCACATTTTTCAAATGCATTATACCATCGAGATACCTGCGATTATAGATGAGGAATCAGTTTATATTTGGAGATATGCAAAAGGGTTTCCCTAAAAAAATACCATGCCCATGTTATCCAACTACTACTGAGGAGCCAACTTTCCAACATCAAACCTTATTGGTACCCTATATACGTGTAAAAGAGTTTAATTGAAAAGATAGTACAAGATATGTTATAAGCATGAATTATTCATCATAGTCGAGTGCTCATTCCTCTCCACTAGTGCTTTGGTGTGTAAAAAGATGAAAATTGGCACATGTGTCCCGATTATAGGGAACTCAATAAGTACATGAAGCAAAGATGAGTTTCTTATTTCTGTAATTGATGTTTTGTTATATGAGTTGCACGGTGTTGTTTACTTTACAAAACTTTATCTTTGTTCGTATATCATTAGATAAGATTCGGTGATGAGGATGTTCATAAAACAACCTTGAGACACATGAAGGCCATTATGAATTCTTAGTAATTCATTTTGGACTCACAAATGTACCCTCTAATTTTCAAAGTTTGATGAATTCTATATTTAATCCATTCTTGCGGAATTTTGATATAGTGTTCTTTGATGATATACTAATATACAATAAACCATGGAGGAACACTTGCATCATGTAAATAAGGTCTTGGAAACTCTTAAACAACATCAACTTTATGCAAAGCCCTCTATATGTTCTTTTGGAGTCAAGGAGGTTGAATATTTAGGTCACATCATCTCTTATGAAGGTGTTAAAGTGGATCCTAATAAGATAAATTCCATACTTGAGTGGGAGGTTCCAAAAACCCTAAAGCATCTTCGAGGGATTTTGGGGATTACATGTTATTATCATATATTTGTAATGAATTATGGTAGCATAACAACACCATTGATAAATTTATTGAAGAAGGACTCTTTCCATTGAAATGAGGAAGCTACCAAATGATGGGAAGCGAGAGGGCAAAAATCCCACTTTTGAGATTAAATCATTTGAGAATTTGAAAGGAGGCCATGTGCACTACTCGAGACCATATCTAATGGAAAAACTTAAAATTTCTAGTAAAACTCCATATTTTTCCAAAACATTCATTATTAAATGATGATGCTCTATCTCGAAGGATGATGTCATAGTATTATGGAAGATTGGGTAGGAAGGAGGAAAATTTTTGAATGGTGATGACCCAAGAGGGTCATCCCATTTCCTTTGAGATTTCGTATGATTGCATAACATGGAGCTTTTCCCAATTCAAAGGTAAGAATATGTTAAAACCAATTTATGAGAAGGAGATGTTAAAACAATGGAGACCATATCTAATGGGAAAAAACTTAAAATTAAAGACAAATAATGATAGTTTAAAATGCTTCTTAGAGAAATGTTTATCATCGCAAAGAAGAACAAAAATGGTTCTAAAAATGTGGAATGTCGATTTTGAGATAATATATAGGAAGAAAAGGAAGGAGAATGTAATTGATGATGCTCATCTCATTAAAAGGATGAGTCAATTAGAAGAATGGATTTTTGTGTGCCATATCTATATTATAGGAAGATTGGGTAAAGGAGGAAAAGTTTGAATGGTAAGATGACCCAAGTACACAAAATATCATTTAGGGTCTCTAACACGATCCAAGCATGTCAGAAAATTTTATATAAAAAAGAAATGCTTTATGGTACAAGGATAGATTATACCTATGTAAGAACTCAACCCTAAAAATAGGGTTATATCTAAGCTCCATGCTTCTCCAGTAGGGGGCATTCTGGTTTCTTGAAGACTTATCATCAAATCAAGAAAGATTTATTATGGGAAGGTCTAAAAGGGGATGTCCATATGGGCCAATACTTGAAAAATTTTTGGTTGAATGTTTGGTTTTTAGTAAAATAAGGGTGAAAGAATTAAGTCCTGGTATTTTACAACCTCTATTTATTCCTATCCAAAGTTGAGAAGAGGTTTCCGTGGAATTCATCGCAAGATTTTCTAAATCATAAGGGAAAAATGTAATCATGGTTGTGGTGGATAGATTCACCAAATATGCCCATTTATTTGCCTTGTCACATCCATTTGTTGCAAGTACAATAGCATCAGTCTTCACATATACAGTTCAGAAGCTACATAGAACACCAAATATTATAGTAAGTGATCGAGACCCTATATTTACTAGTAATTTGTAGACTGATTTATTTTCATGTTTAGGTACTCAGCTAGCTCATAGCTCTTCTTATCATCCCTAGTATGATGGTAAAACTAAGGTGGTAAACAATTGCTTAGAAATATATATTTGTTACTTTACCTCATATAAGATTTAAGCGAGATGGTTCGAATGGCCGCCACTTACATGAATGGTGGTATAACACTTCCTTCCATTCTTCTTCTAAAATGTCTCTTTTTTGGCATTATATGGGTACCATCCACCATCCATCACCTCATCCTTGAGAGGATATCCAAGGGTTAGAGCAATTGAAAAGCACATTCACCACCAATAAGAAATAATTTCTAGTCTCAAGGAGAACTTGGTCATGGAAAAAAAACTACATAAAGCAACAAGTTGAAAAATATTGCAGTGAAAGGCATTTTGAAGTCGGTGATTGGGTTTTTGGCATTTTGAAGTCGGTGATTGGGTTTTTTTGCATTTACAACCATATAATAAAATGTCTTTAAAACAACAAAATAAGGATAACAAGATTTCACCTAAGTATTATGGCCCTTATCAAGTGTTGCAGAAGATTGGTACTATAACATACAAATTAGAACTCCCTTAGGCAATCAAAATACATCAAGTCTTCTGCATTTCTTACTTGAAGAAGGAAATTAGAAAAAAGGTATTATCCCAAATAGTTTTACTTAAGCTTGATGAGGAGGGAAGAATAATTTTGGAAGCAGAATGCATCCTTTAGACACACACTAAATGATTGAGGATAAGGGTCATTACTAAGTATCTAATCAAGTGGAATAATATAGACAGTGAAGATGCCACATGGGAGGATGCAACATTCCTACAACAACATCTAGAGCTTCTCAACATTGGGGACAATGTTGCTCTGAAGGGGAAGGGCATACTACGCCCTTAATCTTGTATCTTATATTAGATGTGTATGGATGACTTGTGGCTATCATAACTTCTTATCATGTTGTATCTCTTTTATATATGTTATAATATCATTAGTGGGTTGGCCTTGGTGATGGCCATAACATAGGAATAATATATATAGGAGTTAGTATGTAGTATTTGATCATCATATTGAGTACTTGAGTCTTATTGTATGGTTTGGAGGTTTCCCCCTTGAAGTGGATAAGTTCTTCTACTTGTGTATTATGATCATTTTATGGTGTAGTGCTATTTGGTGTTAAATTGTTGTTGATATTCAGATCTATATAAGTAATTTCCTTGTATTACCTAATATAACTAATTCCTATGTGACCCCATATATTATAAACATATAACTAACTAAGGGGGTGTGTGCCACATGTCGACATCTCCATCAACCCATATACATTATAATATCATATCCCAAGGTACATAACATGCCCTCCCTCCTTGACATGTTTTGTCCCCAAAACATGAGAAGAAGCCATGTAATGAGTGTGCTTCAAATCATTGCACACTTGTCGCCATGATCTATCATTCAACCACATATACAAGATCTTAGTGGGTGATACATCTCTAAACCTAGTTCCATAATTTGTTGCTCTACTATGATTCCATCCATATCCATATTTGTTCCTCCTCGACATCCATGCATATCCATAGTAATTATTCATGTGATTCCATGTCATATAGTTGTTACTCTATTGATTCCATGTATATCCATAGTGATTGTTTATTGAATTACTTGTATATCCATATAGGTTGATGTCCTCAAATTTCCTAACATGAATACATGATTGTTTCCTCTCATGATGATGTGGGTGTCTGTATGTTGTAACCATAGTATCCTCAACCTTATCAACCTTTTCCTAAAATTTCTTTTCCTTTTCCACCTTATTGTTTTCTATTTCTTCTTTCTCTTGAGTAGATGAATAATTATTTTCTTATTTTTCATCATGTTCTTCATGTTATCCTTTTGAATCATCCTTATTCCCTTCTTCACCATCTTAAAATTCATCCTCATGCTTCATCTTGACATTTATTTGTTCATTTCTAAGTGTGATATCCTACAAGGTAACCTTATTTCTCTTGTACCATATCTTCATGAATTTATTTTGTATATAAATATTATTTTTTCCCAAGGTATCTAAGTAAGGATATACAAGAATAATATCCATACCATACATATTTAAATCATAAAATCTGAATACAAAACATATTTATCCATAGAGAGCTTTAAATCTTGAAAAAATTGAATCTTCTTACCATCCACATGAGCTTCCTTGATATTATTTTCCTGAACATGTAGATGTTGAGCTACATCTATATTGATGAATTTATATTTGATGCAAGGGTTTATGGAAGAAATTTCCTTTTCCCTTTGAATTCACCCTTCAAACTGAAATATTGAAGCTTCCTCTGTTAGAGATGCATTATCTGAACTCTTATCATGATCTAATGTCTCTCTTTCTAAATCATGCACGCATAGCTTCTTCATTATCAACTTTGTATTCTTCATTTTTCATCTTCTTCATCATTATCTTATTTTTCATCCTTATCTACAACATCCTCTTCTTATTCATCTTTTTGGCCATCAATCTAAGAAAACATATTCCATTTCTTCCCAAGCCCAATATCGCATCTCTCACTTCTCCATCAACCCATATACACGATAACTAATTCCTATGTGGCCCATTTATTATACACATATAGCTAACTAAGGAAGATGTGTGTCACATGTTGACATCTCTATCAACCCATATAAATTATAATATCATATCCCAAGGTACATAACATGTCCTCCCTCCTTGACATGTTTGTCCCCAAAACATGAGAAGAAGTCGGTGAGTGTGCTTCAAATCATTACACACTCATCACCTTTCTCGATCATCCAACCACCCATATGAGATCTTAGTGGGTGATACATCTCTAAACCCAGTTCCATAATTTGCTACTCTACTCAAATTCCATCCATGTCTATATTTTTTCTTCCTTGGCATCCATGCATGCCATAGCCATAACAATTTTTTTGTGATTCCATGTCATATAATTATTCTCCATTGATTCCATGTATAGCCATAGTGATTGTTCCTCTAATTCCATGTATATCCATATAGGTTGTTGCCCTCATGTTCCCTAACATGCCTCCATGATTGTTTCCTCTCATGATGATGTGGGTTTCTATATGTTGTAACCTTAGTATCCTCAACCTTATCAACCTTTTCCTCAACTTTCTTTTCCTCTTCCACCTTGTTGTTTTCTATTTCTTTTTTCTCTTGAGTAGATGAATAATTATTTTCTTCTTTTTCATCATGTTCTTCATGTTCTCCTTTTGAATCATCCTTATTCCCTTCTTCACCATCTTCAAATTCATCCTCATGCTCCATCTTGACATTTCTTTGTTCCTTACTAAGTGTGATATCCTGTAAGGTAACCTTATTTCTCTTGTACCATATCTTCATGATTTTTTTTTGTAAATTAATAGTAATTTTCCCAAGGTATATAAGAAAGGATATCCAAGAATAATATCCATACCATACATATCTAAAGCATAAAAATATGAATGTAAAACATATTTATCCATAAAGAGCTTTAAATCTTCAAAAAATTGAATCTTCTTATCATCCACTTGAGCTTCCTTGATATTATTTTCTTGAACATGTAGATGTTGAGCTACATCCATATTGATGAAGTTATATTTGTTGCTAGGGTTTATGGAAACAATTACCTTTTCCTTTGAATGCACCCTTTAAACTGAAATATTGAAGCTTCCTTTGTTGGAGATGCATTATCTAAACTCTTATCTTGATCTAATGTCTCTCCTTCTAAATCATGCATAACTTCTTCATCATCAACTTTGTCTTCTTCATATTTTTCATCTTCTTCATCATAATATTCTTTTCCATCCTTATCTACAACATCCTCTTCTTCTTCATCTTTTTGGCCCATCGATCTAAGAAAACATATTCCATTTCCTCCCAAGACCAATCTAGAATCTCTCGTCTCACTTGATACCACCAAGGTCGTGTTAGACCACCAAACCAAATTTGAAAAGAAAAACATGGAAATATATCTAAAAATATTTCTCTTTAATTTTATTCACCATTCCTTAGCATCAACGACACCATCTCCACAAAAAGTTTTCATTTCCATGATCGACAAACAACTAAGGTTTCAAGAGTCGGGACCTTTTGACCAATATTAGTTTTTCCCTTTTCGGATAGATTTCATCCTCAAAATAGAAAATATAGGAACAAACCCTAATTATATTTTCTGGGCTTTCAAAAATGTAAAAAAATGAGAAAATTTTCCAATATTTTTGTTTATGGAACAAATTTGTGAAAAATCATAAAACTACAATAGCTCTCACAAAAAAAAATCCAAAATTTCTGAAAATTTGAGGGTTTTTCCCTAATATTATTCACCACTCCAAAAAAATTCACTAAAAAGTCATCACCATTTGGAAGATATAGGCGAAGCATTAAAATTAGGGTTTCAACCCTAAAACTGAAATATCTTTCTCAAAACAACTCCAAAAATCTTAAAATTTTAGGGTAAATTCCTTTAATGATATCTCCACTTCACATAAATATTTTTGAAAAAATCAGAGTCTATCTCAAGATATAGGTGAATCACTAAAATTATTGTATCATCCCACTAATTACCCAAATCGATGCTTTGATACCACTTGATAAGATCTTTGCATATAATAATTTGAAATATGAAGCATATAATCAATATAACCACCATGCAAGAGGATATTGGTGGGCCAAGATGCCCAAATATTCAATATGTGTAGAATAATATCCTTAAGGTAGGGAAACACCATACAATGCTCCTTAAGGAAGGAGTAACTCCACAATATCCCAAGATAGGAATTCACTTTGGGGGATGCCTCGATACGCCTCTACCAAGTAGAAGACTCCACTCATACATGCCCAGGACATAATGATGCTCATATCCTTTATATAGGAAGACATTACTCTTAATAGATGGGTAACACCTAATACCATTGTAGGCCGACTCATTACCTAATGTAATTAATTCTATGTGACCCCATATATTATAACCATATAGCTAACTAAGGGGATGTGTGCCACATGTTGACATCTCTATCAATCCATATACATTATAATATCATATCCCAACATACATAACATGCCCTACCTCGGTATTTTAATAAAATTATATTTGTTGTTAGGGTTTATTGAAGCTTCCTTTGTTGGAGATGCATTGTTTGAAATCTTATCTTGATCATTATCATTCCTTCTAAATCCCGCATAGCTTCTTCATCATCGACTTTGTATTCTTCATCATAATCTTTTTTTCCTCCTTATCTACAACATCCTCTCTTATTTATCTTTTGGTCCATCAATTTAAGCTAACACGTTCCATTTCCTCGCAAGACCAATCGACATCTCTCGTCTCACTTGATAAACATATACACATCGAACAAGGTCGTGCTTTAGGCGACCAAGCCAAATTTGAAACTAATCTCTGGAAAACTATTTGAAAAATATTTCTCTTTAAATTGTATCCACCATTCTCTAGCATCAACAACACCATCTCCACAAAAAAATTTCATCGTCTTGATCTACAAAAACTAGGGTTTCAAGAATCATAACCTTTTGACCAAAACAAGTTTTGCCCTTTTTCGCTAGATATCGACCTTAAATCAAAAACTAGAAAAACAAACTAATCATATTTTTAGGATTTCTAAAAATGTAAAAAAAATAAGAAAAATTCCAAATATTTTGGCCTATGGAGAAAATTTGTGAAACTCCATAAAATCGCAATAACTCTCTTAGAAAAGAGATTCAAATTTGTTGAAAATTTGAGGGAATTTTTCCTAAAAATTATTCACCACTCCACAAAAAATTCACTAAAAATTCATCACCATTTAGAAGATATATGTGAAGCATTAAAATTAGGGTTTTAACCCTAAAACTAAAATATCTTTCTAAAAACAACTCCAAAAAGTGAAATTTTTAGGGTAGATTCCTTGAATTATTTCTTCACTTCACACAAAACATTTATGCAAAAATCACATTTGATCTCAAGATATAGGAGAATCACTACAACTAGGGTATCGTCCCACAAATTTCCCATATCGACGTTCTGATACCACATGATAAGATATTTGGATATAATAACTTAGAAATATGAAGCATATAATCAATATCAACACAATGCAAGAGATATTTGTGGGCCAAGATTCCCGAATAATCGATATATACATAAATATAAGAATACCCATAAGGTAGGAAACACCATGCAGGTGCTCGTAAGGAAGGAGTGACTCCACAACCTCCCAAGATGGGAATCCACTTCGAGGGGACACCTCCAATAAACCTCTACCAAGTATAAGACTCAACTCATACATCACATGACATATCTCATAATGATACTCATATCCTTTATATAGGCATACATTACTCTTAATGGATGGGTAACACCTAATACCAATGTAGGCCGACTCATTACCCAATATAAATAATTCCTATGTGACCCCATATATTATAAATATATAACTAACTAAGGGGATATGTGCCACATGTCGATATCTCCATCAACCCATACACATTATAATATCATATCCCAAGGTACATAACAAAGGCACTCTAGATTTGCATTCACTCTTGCAAACACTAGGAGAACTACATGGAGTTTGAGCATCACATTTAGGAAATGTAATGCAACACTTGGTCAAAATCAATAAGGGGTTTGATCACCGAGGACAATCCAACTCCACCACACACAAAACCCTTTTTTATCTAGTCTTGTAATTGTAGTGCTAGTGCATAAGATTAAGGTTTTGACCATTACGTGTGCAAGCATGAAGGGTTGATAGAAGTGAAAGTGTAGGAAGTAATTAAATAAGATGAAAAAGTTACCCAAAATGAAACAAAATTGTAGAACAAAGGAAAACACTAGAGTCAAGTAGGACATAAGTGTTACATACTAGTATTTAGATCCAACACTAGTATCCAACGAGTTTCCAAGGCTTCGTTTCATAGACGAATCACATTCTCCCCTGTCACAACTTGTTTTCCCTAATTCAAGATCCAAAACACTTTTGGAAACATCAAAATATCGAAGTCAACTTATTCTCTTTTGTTTTATCGTATTTTAACATGTAGCCTGATTGAATATCGTTTCTTTATAACTTTTACATGTATTGTCAAATCTAAATGTTGGAGCATTTATATACAAAATTTGATTGTGCATTATTTTCAAGTCTCAATCTAAATTAAGTAGGTGAACACATCTTATTTAATTTTGTGTGAAAACATATATGGATAGTTGTGCCAACCTCTAATGGTTAGGACCCAAAATGAGGGGAAAGGGTGAAGCAAGCACACTTTACTTTAAAGGGGGTCACACAAAGGTTCTAAAGCATAAAGTGAGACAAAGATAAGAGGGTGAATTTGAAATAAGATGGGAGCAAGCTACATGGTGCATAAGATAAACACTGAGAGATACACACTGAGGAAGGGGAGTGGATACATTAGAAGTTAAAAAGAGGGCCCTCGCTAGTTTAATCCCTAACTTAACCCAAACATCCTAAATTTAACACTAACTAATGTAATTAAACCCTTTTCAAGTGTTTAAAAAAGTAAAAAGGAAGAAAAAAATCCTAATTACAAAGGAGCCCTCTATGATGTAGGTGATTCTCTACTTTGAATGTATATTATTTGTATTCGTATAAAGAATTACATTTATCCTAGAAGGGTTCAAAAGAGAAGTATGGAGATTAACACTACTACTAAGTATCTCGTTGCCACTCTCCCCTAGTTATTTATAGTCAAGGGGCCACTTGAGGCTTGTGGTAAACTAGAGAATAATATAACCATCTTGATATTTGTTAAATTCGTAGATAATAATATTAAAATTTCAAACCTTAATAATTGTAGAAGCTCTAAAGCACATAAACTAGTATTGTGGTGTGTGTAAACATAAATTTGTATCCTTTAATGAATTTTAGATTTCCTCTAGAATTCCTGAAAGTGATCATGAAACGAACCTTTACACCAAAACCTTGAGGTGCATTAGTGAAATCCACACATGAGGATCATAATATCGACCACCATGCTTTCATACAACCAGACCCCGAGGGTAGATTTTGCGCCGTATAGTGGGACCACTTCCTACACTAAATGAGCCCGGGTGAACACTGCAATGCTTGCGTAGCCACCGTCTTAGGGACTCAAACCTGGGTGGTTGCTGCGATACCACTTGTAATGAACCACTATACCAAAACCTCAAGGCATTAGTGAAAACTACACATGAGGATCATAACAACTCAATATTTTCTTTAGAGAATACCAATGTTTTATGATTTCTCTTGGTAAATGACTTACAATCTATGTGTATTTATAGAAAAATGAATTCAAATAAGGACCTTGTTGTATAAACTAACCAAGTAAAAAAATAGGATAACACAAAAGAGAGAATATAAGGTAGTTAGAAGGAACTAAGAGAAGGGTTGGGGACTATTATTGACAAAACTCGCCAATAATATATAATTTGCACCAATGATTGTCAAGGATAAAAACAATGTTAGTGTAGGTTATTATTTATCCTTTTATTTATTTATTAGGATAATTTTTACACTTGTGTTAGCCCTACACTTGTTGGGTTAGCTTGCTCAAGTGTACTAGTAATTGTGTGGAGTTAGCTTACTTAGTTAGTTGTGTTGAGTTAGCTTCTCAGTTATCTGGAGTTAGCTTACTAGTCTTATGGAGTTAACTTAACTACTAGTATCAATTAGTGGGAGTTCTTCACCATTGATTTAGGTAGTAGTTGCACTTCCCTCCTCCTATATGTATATCTTTTTTATTGAGTAATTCAAGTCATTGTATTGTAATGTATTGAACATTATGGATTATGATGGATTTCCATATATGGTATTTTAGGTCTTCTTTCACAAATCTAATGTGGTGTGCTATTATCATCTAAGATCGCGGCTTACTTGGAACAATCTTCTTCTTATCATTTTTCATGGTATCAGAAATGATGATGTAGACATCCATCTGTAAGTTTTTCTTTACAAAGAGGGTTTATTATTTTCATGTATTAAGAATTTTTATCACTTTTTGTAGCATGCACTTTTATGCAAAACAGAGTGTGCCATTGGATTTGGAACGTGATAAAACCCTAGAATCGATTGTAAACTCGACCATGTTTTGAGATATTCAAAATGGGCATTTTAAGGGTTTTTGGCACATTTCTCAAAAAACCGCACAATTATGTAAGGAGACATATTTTTGACTCAAAAATTATATCATCTTTTTGGGTTTTTCGAGAAACTTTCTAGGTTTCTCTCTGTTTTTATACAGTGCAGAAAAAGATATATTTGCATAGATTAAAGTTTGTATTCACAATTGTACTTTTTGGTGTATTCTTGTATCCACTTTGGATATAAGCGTGTACCTTCCGGATGCATTATTTTACCCTATGGATATTTATGTTTTGGATGCAGTCTTTTATCCATTGGACGTAGATTTATACCCTCTGGGTGCATTATTTTATCCATTGGATATAAGTGTGTACCTTTCGGATGCATTCTTTTACCCTCTAGATATTTTTGTTTTGGATGTAGTCTTTTATCCACTGGACGTAGAGATTGTACCCTCTTGGTGCATTCTTTTATCCATTGGATATAAGCATGTACCTTCTGGATGCATTCTTTTACCCTCTAGATATTTCTGTTTTGGATGCAGTCTTTTATCCATTGGACGCAAATTTGTACCCTCTAGGTGCATTCTTTTATCCATTGGATATAATCATGTACCTTCCAGATGCATTCTTTTACCCTCTGGATATTTTTATTTTGGATGTAGTCTTTTATCTACTGGACGTAGATTTGTACCCTCTGGGTGCATTCTTTTATCCATTGGATATTGACATGTACCCTCTGAATGCAATGATTTACCCTCTAGAAATTCAAGTTTTGGGCACAGGATTTTATCCTTTGGCCGCAAGCCTGTATCGTGTGAATGCACTCTTTTATCCTTTGGACATTTGGGTGTCACCTTTACCTTTAAAATAACATCACTATTAAAATATTATTTTAATAGCAAAACCTTCTAGAGCTCATAACTTTTGATTTATAGCTCGGATTAAGGTGATTGTTTTTTTGAAATTGTGTATTTTTTGAGATCTACACATTGGTGAAATTTTTATACACATATTTCAAATGTAAAAGGTACTTTTACTCATTGTAATATTTACATGCACTCAATTATAAAGTGTCAAATTTGGGAGGGTGTTGTAATCACTTGTGGATGCAATTTAATTTGAACAGACGTCCTAAACTTTTGGGTATTGCATTCTTGTATCTATGGGTGTATAAATTTATATCTCTTGTTTGTTGAGATATTTTGGATCTGTATTTTCGACACTTTTTTTGGCATGTTGACAGTCTCTCTTGTGGGGAGCTATTTCAGTGAAGCTCGATGTTAGTTTGTCAGTGTTCGAGTAGTTGATTTTGGCAACTCATACAAATCTATGGTGTCACTCTACCCATTCAGCAGTATGGGAGGGTGTGGTATTGATACTAATTCTTTGGGTTTCGTGTTCTTGCCTTGTTACATGTTGATACTACTTATTTGGGTTTCGTGTCCTTGCCTTGTTACCTTGGATTTTCTTGGATGTGGCACTCCTATTTATTTGGATCTTGTGTCCTTACCTTGTTGCCTTGGTTGTTCTTGGATCGTGGCACACCTATTTGTAGTAGTTGATCGAATTATGTTTGGTGTTTTTTTACACTTTCGACATCACTCCATTGACACTCTCCTTGCATGGAGCTATTCTGGTGAAGCCGAGTGTCAATTGTTTTTGAGTTATATGATCGAGCAGTGGATTCATACCACAGTGCGCACCACACTTCTTCAACATTGTACGAGTTTTGGAGCCGAGATTCTTAGGATATCTTGCAACGGTATTTTGCTCTCTCTACTTTGTTATTATTGGTTTTGGGTACCTTGCGGTGTCAATTTTTCCAATTATTGTATGTGGGTACCTCATCAGGCCTTGTTTTCAGGACCCACCTTCTTTTTCTCCCACCTAAGCTATGGTTACGGGAGGGTGTTAGTGTAGGTTATTATTTATTTATTAAGATAATTCTTACACTTGTGTTAGCCCTACACTTGTTGGGTTAGCTTGCTTAGGTGTACTAGTTGTGTGGAGTTATTTTACAAGTTGTTAAGTTAGCTTATTAGTTATGTGAAGTTAGCTTACTAGTCTTTTGAAGTTAACTTAATTACAAGTATCGGTTAGTGGGAGTTCTTCACCACTTTGATTTAGGTAAGTAGTTGCACTTCCCTCCTCCTATATGTACATTTTTCTCATTGAGTAATTTAAGTCATTTTATTGTAATGTATTGAGCATTATGGATTACGATGGTATTTCCATATATGATATTTTAGCTCTTTTGTTTTGCAAATCTAATGTGGTGTGCTATTATCATCGAGATCGAGGCTTGGAACAATCTTTTATCATTCATTTCAAACAATCTAAAATCTTTCAATTTTATTAATGAATAGGTTCATTTTTAGGGACTAACCCAATTACAACACAATCATGTCTTCGTTTAAAATAATGAAAGTATGTAAGAGTAATTAGATTAAAATTATTGTCGATAGGGTGAGAGTGGTGCGATCAAGTCACATGGTTGTGTGCTTACCCACTCGTGTTCAAATCCCCAAAGGCACGATCCTCCTCGGAGGTGGTTCGCGCTATTCAGCTACGACATCTCTACTCGTGTTGACGTTGGTGGTTGTCGTTGGTCGCTGCATCTTCATTATGGCTTCATGGTTACTTCAATTTGGTTCCTAATGGTGGTTCCCTTCATTGTAACCTAGGTTGTGGATCCTCTAAAAAAATCCTCAATTGTACAAAGATGTGGGTCCTTTCAACACCCTCGTTTACCCTAATTAAAAAAATTAAATTAAATTATTAATTTTATAGAATTAATAATAATCACAAATAAAAGGCAATAATTGTTTATTAATTGTGAAGAGGATTGGTAAATTTTATTCACCTCTTCCTACTCCTTTGTTTATAACTCTTCCTCCATTAAGAAATGCAAAGGTTGGGTGATTACTAAGAGGAGGTCTAAGGCTCAAACCTCATTGAGAAGCCCGAGCATGAAGAGTAATCTAATCAAAGTCCCTACGTCTTTGTGGTGAAGTAGTCCGACTAACGTCCTTGAGTGTGTGCTAGTTGTACAAAGGCAATATGAAACCTAGGCTCCAGCGAGCGTATGAAACCTAGTGCACATGATGTTCCCTTCCGTATGAAACACACCAAGGGTAAAGCTTACCAAGGCTGGAAGACTGAACATAAAAATGTAAAATGAATAATTCCTCATAATCAAAGATAAAAATAAAAAAATAAAAAAACAAAAACATATATATATATATTCCGCAAGGCTTTTCTAGTTGGCCGGCAAGAGTGGATAAAACTTGACGAGGTCTCCTCAAAGCGATACAGAGGTGGAATTTTTCACCCAAATATGCAAACTATATTCTCGGTGAGTTGGCCCCATAATACGCTGTCATTCTTAACACGAGCCGTTACGAACTCTACCGTTGCCAAACAAAAACACAAACCGAAAAATGGGCAATTATATTATTATTATTATTATTACATCTATTATCGCGTAAGCGTATAAACTATCAACACACAGTGCCATACAGAAGAATTGATGGCCCATTATCCTTTACCACTACTACGGATTGTTCCTCCTAAATATCATCGCTGTCGCCATTGCAACTTCTTATATTACGCTCTGTTGTATACTCAACTTCTGTCAAGAGACGCGACAAGCCATTAAATGTCTGGTTGTTCCTCGGACCAAGAAGCTGTCAACTGACCGCTAGAGATTCTGTCGAATGCTCTGCTGATCTTCGAACATTCTTGAATTGATTTGTCCGTCGCTACAGATCTTCAGTTCTTGTTCTCCGTCAATTGACAGAAATTATCTTTATTGAACGGAAGCAGATGGGTAATGTGACGAAGATCGGAACTTGCAGGATTCGATGATTTGGTCATTTGGGTCTGTACATGTGTCCATTAAATGAATTGGGTGTGTTGGTTTTCTTAGGCAGTGGATCTGTCAGTTCGCTTCAAATTTGGTGTTTTTGTTAGCTGCCGTTTAACTGAAATTTATGAATCACGGATTTCTGATTTTACAGTTAGAGATAATATTTTGACTAATGGAGAACAATCCGTCTATTTCAACGGATCGGGACTTCTTCAGAGAAAGCTTATGGAATGATGTCAAAGGATATGGCAGTGTGCAGGATTTTGGCAATTATCCTGCTTCTGCTTCTGGATGGGGTTCTGGACATTCTTCACCCTCTGCAGCATCACAGGTCGATGGGCATGTAGATAAAGTTCTGTACAGGAACTTGCTTGAGATGATACCTATAGTCGAATCTTTTATGGTTTGTAATCCATACATTCCTATATATCATGTAGTGCTAAAATTGTAGGTTCTTATATGGGTTTCAAACCTTGTTTATTTTACTTATAGAGTGAAATGTGGGTACTTGAAAAAATTATGTCCTCCGGAATCCTATAGTGGTGATTTTTATTTTACTCATACAGAAGTGTGGCCCTATGTAGTTGGCATTGATAATCCCTCTTGGTTTTGAATTGTATAGGAGAGCAGGGTAAACAAGTCTTTTGCTCACCAAGGAACTTTGGTATTTACACCTAAACCCTCCAGGGACTTGTCTTCTAAAAAGGTAGAACTCTATTCTGGTCATGTATGATGGAGGGAATTACAATTAGAATTGTATTTTCCTTGTGCTACTATCTTTTTGATATTATCTGTAAATTACAATATAGTTTTGTTTTGGATGATCTACTGTGATACTCTTTGATTTTTTCCAAGTAAAAATTAATGTTGGAGGCATGGAGTTTTAGATAGTATATCCTAATTTGTTATCCTCTGTGCTTAGAGAACAGTTAAAATACTAGAATACATGAGGATGCTTTGTCTGGGAATTTTTCTGCTCATGTTGTACTATGAGAATCTTAAGATGAAACAAGGTTGCTAGCATTTTCCTGTTTTAGTCTACTTTTAGATGCTGTCAATATGAACCATGAACCAAAGTGAGACATGACACGGACTTTGGCATGACCTGGTAAGCCAAAGAAAGAGAATTAACTTGACACTTAGGCAAAAACTTAGAAACAAAAGCTAGGTAATCAAATATTCTGGAAAAAATGCTAGGAATGGGAAAGTTTTTTCAAAACTTTTGAGTTTGACTCAGTTAGAGCTAAGAGTTTTCTTCGAGCAGATGCCCAATCAGGTAGGGCAAATCCCTGTGCTAGGTCTATGGAGATATAATCCCAGCTCATCAAGATTGTTTGGCACTTGGTGATCAGGGCTTATCCCCAGCTGGAGAATTTATGTACAGCTGAGCTTTGAAATTAGGTATCTTAATAAGCGTGGATTAGAATTTGAGATCCAAGTCTCATCAGCTCATTAAAAAATCCCAGAAACGAAATCATTCTTGCAACTATTTGTCCACTTCAGTCTTACTTCGATTAGTTTTTGTTGTCACAGTCTCTGTTTGCACTAGAGTACAACAACTTCACATTCTAGTGTGAAAACTAGAAGTAGCAATTAAAGTTGACTGTTTAAGCATGACAGTGGGGAGCATTTTCATAGAAAAGTTTATTTTTCAGATCAAAGAAGGTCATTGAAGTTAGTGATAAGATTGAGCTGTCAATAGTCTTTGAAAATATCAACTATGCATGCAGATGCCAGAGAGGAAAGTTGGGAAGACTCCATCAACAAGATGCACAAAAAAGCAAAGAACACCAATGGTGGGGGAAGATAACAATTTCAAAAATAACTGTATGGATGGTGAAGATTATTTCCTCAATGAACTGCTTCCTAGCTCATTAAAATCATCTGCCCCAGATATTGAAAATATAAGTAATGGAAACAAGGTTGAAACATTCAATATTGAGAAGAGCATGGAGCTACTTCGATTGGAAAGCCAGATTGAAGAGTTACAGAAGAAATTGGCAGAGAAAGAGGAGCTTCTGAAGTCTACAGAAAGTTCTGCCAATCAAATAGAGATGATGCAAGTCAAGTTGGAAGAACTACAACAGCATATTCAGGAGAAAGACAGCTTGATTAAATCTTCCCATCTTCAATTCTGTCATAAGAAGGTAACATGATTCTTCTTTCATAAGGTTCGGTTTGTTTCAAGAGAGTTGCTCTTTTATCAATATCTAGTTATTTCAGGACCTCAACTGCCGTGCATTTATCGTTTTCAAATATATCATGTATATTTCTTTTGCAATGTGATCAAATCCACCTCTCTAAATACATTTATGTTCTACATGAACCATGTTTTGCTAGGAGAAGCCCCTTATTGATACTAAGAGCAGTTTTCAAGATTCCAAAGTCCTTTGAAAACAATTTCTTATAAATAACCATATATCTTTCTGTCAATTTACTAATGCCTAACCCTCAACCTTTGTTGAGAGACTGTTGCTATCAATTTCCACCCATTAATCAAGCTCTGTGCAACACTGCAATTAAACTGTTTGTATGAGTTACAAAAACTCTGCTCTGATATTATTTCTGTTTAACAATGGTCAAACTGCAGAATGAGCTTGCAGATGTTAAGTTGCTTTTGAAGAAGGCTGAAGAGGATTTGAAGGCATCCAATCAGAAAGCACAGAAGCTTGAGGATGATCTAAATGGACTGCAATGCCAGATTGCAGCTTTCGTTTCATTCTTTGAAACTCTTCAAGAGAAGTCCACAATCAATATAACAGAAGGGGTTCAATCATCTGAAGATCCAGATATTGATCCTAATGTCTTAATGCATGATTCAAGAGTAAATGGTCACTGTAAGGTAAAATTAAAAATTTTAGTACCGCCATTCATCTTCCATTATTATTTTCTGGGTAAAAGCGGTTATTCCAAGTTGGATCTTTGTAAAATATCATTGTTTGCCCCCATTTTTATTTTGAGTTTACTGCTAATTAGAAATGTCTATGATCAGCGGGCTTAAATTTTAATCACAGGAACAAATAGAAGATGAAGAGTATATGGCTTCCTCTGAGGCAGACAAAACAGAGGTGGAAGGCATGGAGCTGGCAAGGAGGAGGTACTTAGAAGCTGTAATTGCTGCAAAAAGCGATCCATGTGAAGAGACTCTATCTGTGGCAGCAGATCTCAGATTACAGTTGCAGCAATTATTGGTGCAACCAACTTTGGAGAATATACTGAATGATCATCTGTCAGAGAAAGTACTAGAATTACCGGCTGGCTAAGTTGTGGGCATAGTTTCCTGTGTGTTGGCTTCAATATGAGTCGAGAATCTTCTGTGAAAATAGCATAAATCCCCTCCAGATTAGATGGCATTGGCCATTGTAGAGGGTATATCAGCGAAGTATGGTAGTATTTTTCAGGATGTGATTAAAAATTGTCTGCTATATTTTCTAGAAAATGGTCACCTGAGCAAGGGCTGGTGTTATGATGCTAATTGATGTTCTGGGGGAAGAGCTCACTTATTTCATTGAAGGTGAGCATTTAATTTGTTATTTGTATGATGTATCTGATGCAGGTTAAAAGTAAATAAATTTGTTTTTTTGTATCCGATGCAGGTCAAAAGTAAATATATAGTTTTTGATTAAAAAAATTCCATTTACTATTAGATAATTTAGATTCAACTTGAGGAATGCTTACTAGAAGTACTGTTGAAATAACAGTTTCAAATATTTATTATTCTAGAGGAATTGGATTACTAGTTGAATTATGTACTACTGAACAATGTCTAAGTGCATGCTTGAGATCTATCAGTTTGGTGTGTGCATTTTCAATATTTTATGTAAGTGTTCATGTTTGGAAATGTTTGTTTTAAATTGCACCTGCATGCCAAACAAAACGTGGGACGTCTACTGAGTGGGGGCTGCGCCTTGTAGACAATCTCTAGAGACAGCTGGTTCTGATCTATTCTAATGCATAAAACAACCTAATCCAACCTTGTCTGGGGAGATAAGGGAGAGAAAAGGGTTACAGAAACAAAATGAAACAGGTGATGCACCGGAATAGAAATGGTTGAAGTACTGCAAATGCCCATCTTATAAATAAAAAACTAATCAGTAAACATGCAAATCTTGAGTAAGCACAATCAACTTAATGAACACTCAAAAATGAGATCTATTCTGAATATGGGAATGGGAATAGATTAGCAAGACAGAAACAAAAGGTTGAAGTCCTCAGCAATTTTTGTCAGTTGCATTGTAGACATTCACAAACCAAATGCTAGATAATAAGCATAAAGTTTCAGACACCGCTGGAGAGCCGTAAGCTTTAAGCAAAAAGCTATGGCTTGAAGAATATATAACAACAACATAGTACTCAAACTCAAAAAGTTGAGAATATAGAGAGCCGATCCTTCTTACAATAGAGCTTCAACTTTTTATAGAATGAGGAGAGGGAAGACAAGGGGTTCTATCTCTCTCTCTCTCTCTCTCTCTCTCTCTATTTTGCACTGAATGACTGCCATATATTATCTATATAGGGATGACCCAACTTAACCCTTTATCTATATAATATGGGGGCCCCTATCTATATTCTACATGGTACAACAATCTTCAAACTGGAATCAGGTGGCCATATCCATATAGAGGGGTTGAGCCCTGGGCCCTCTATTATATACGTGATATGACTGCATTCTGCCATTCACCCATAGAAAGAATATATATATGCTCTGCCGACTACCGACTATAGCAGTTAGCGGAGTGAGCCAAGACACTTGAAGAATTCAGCCACCAAAGCACAAAAGTTGATGAAAGCTTGGCATGTACACGTCCTCTATAGCTATGACAGTCCTGTTCCTTCTCCATGTGGCTGTTTCAATTAATGAGCATCGATTCACCGAAATGCCAATTGTAATTGATAGAATGACTTAGTACTAGCAATCCTGCAGGAGATTTGAACTATGAACACTTCCCGCATCTTGAGCCACTCAAAGCATTTAAGAACATGTAATTGGCATTGGGCGCTGACCGGAAGGCTTTGTCCTCGATCAATCAAATGTTGAATCGTCCCGACCATTTGTTTTTTCCATATGAATAGAAAGCTCTCTTTAAGAGCTTTCAAATGATGTGTAGGGTTTGATGATTGGAGCTCAACGAACTATGAGCAATTGATTGAGCTCTGAACTCTCTATGAGCAATTGATGATTGCTTTCTATCATTTTTGCACTTGAAAGCACAACTCATGATCAAATGGTATGTGAGGAGATAGCTCTTTGACTTTATTGCTGACTAAGCTCTAGTTTAATCATGGCACCCAACTGATTGATCCTCATGCTCCTTGCCTTTTCCCGTGCCTTCGTGCCATCTGCCTAGCTAACATGCCTTTACGCTCTAGTGGGGTCCACCTTCCTTCACTTTCAGTTTTAGCAATTTTGGATAGCGTCTTGCCATAGAGCTCAAGATAATCTGATGGTGGGGCACGACTTTTAGAGATTATGTCACTTTAACTTTTGAGAACAGTGCCTTACTGTCCGATCTAGGATAGATCAACAGTAGGGCATGGCCCTTAGCTTCCTTTTTGTTGGACGCCACTTGAACTTTACTGAGACTTGAATGAAGTAGTTGGACATTCTTTAAAATACTCTGAGATGTTGGAGCCACCATAATAGTCTATAAGAGCTCAGAAAAGCCATAGAATAAATCTTTGAAGCGCTTTAAAAACATTAGCATTTCTAGTGACTTGCAAGCGCACTTAGCTTGCTGAGTGTAGAATCTAGGTGCATTTGTATCTATTGGGCAAGGACTCATAAAAATATTCTACAAGCTTCTCTTCAACTTCATTCCTTTCCATCTTCATGTATTTTTCCATGGTCGCAATCCTTTTTTATTATAGCTCCTGTCCGTTCCCGTATCCCATGAAAAACTTGTCCATGTAGGTAGGAAATACTTTACCAAGCGGGTGAAATATATTTATAAGAGACAAGTTCATTGAAGAATTTTTGATGAGACCATACTTAATGAACATACTTCTCCCTTTGCAGCCATGCTCACATATTTGAGTTGCCATTATTTATACAAGCTCAAATAGAAAGTTTGCAATGTTCAAAAGTTATTTACATCAGAGAAAACATGTGCATATTTTAAGTGAAATATGTAGGGTGATGCAAGCATCTTATGCTAAAAAAATGAAAATCCTATGCTTAAAACATGGAGTATGCCAACGAAACAAAACCATTTACCGGTATTGAGAAGTAGTTGCCTTTTCTGATCATGTCTGGCCATGATATTATTTTTGAGGCCACAACAACAACCATCTACAAGAAAAATAAATTTTAATCCATTTGGCTCCATCTTCTATCAAGCCAGCCTTTGAACTTCTTTCTCACTTTTCATGCTCTCTTGTATTCTCCTCTGGCTCTAGCAGGTGCTTGGGCTGATTTTCAAGTTTTATTTTCTTCTCATGCTCGATCACGAGCATGACTGGCAGCAACTCAGTACTAGACCCCAAGAAAATTTGGAATCTGGTAAGGCATCCTTGTTTCAAGAAAAAGTTCTCACAAGACTTGGGCTCTTCAAATATTTGTTGCCATTTGATCTCTTCTAGAGGAGACAAGGTTTCCTTTCCACAACTATTTCCTATTGCAGATAAAAGACAATCAAGGTCCTCTTCCTCGATTTCAATCTCAGCTAAGAATCATGTATGATTTCTTCTTCTTCAATAGAAAGCAAGTCCAGCTCACATTGAAATGCAAACAATGAAAGTGGAGAATGTTTTCTTAAACAGAGAATGGGTAATTTGACCAGTGGAGTTGCCAGGTAATCAGAAATGCTTCCAAAGGCAATGAATAAGACCCTCCACTAAGATCATAGCTGAGAAAATTGAATAAGGAGGATTGCATGATAATGATACATAAAAATACATCATGTCCCATTGGGCGTGCCCCAAACTGTTGATGTTTGGAAATGCCTAATTAAGATTGCAGCCACATACTAAACATAACATGGTATGTCCACTCAGTGTGGGGCTGCGCCTTGTAAACAACCCCCTGATAAAACCTTTTCTAATCTACTCTAATGCATAAAAAAACCTAAGTTAACCTTGTTTGGAAGAATAAAAGAGGCGATGCACTAGAATAGAAATCGTTGAAGTCCTACAAATGCCCATCGTATAAACACAAAACTAATCAACAAGCATGCAAATCGTAAATACGCACAATCAACTTAATGAACACTCATAAGGTGAGCTCTATTCAGAATTCGGGAATAAAATTGTTGGAGCTCAAATGTGCACCCACACTGAATCATAGACAACTCGGAATTTGAGACAACATGGGACTGTCTCTTAGTTGTGGGACCTGCAAACCGAGACAGACCTTCGGAGAAGGCCGGTTCCTCTACCTATCCTAATGCTAACACTACTCCTAAAACAAAAAGAAAATCCTAACCTAAAAGTGCCAAGGGACCAGGGATAGAAGGAGATGCAAAAAGGGAAAACCTAAGCTAAGGGCGGTGATAGCACCAGAAAAGGGGGTGGTTGAGCTCTCTCCACGAGGGGAAGGAAAGAGAAGGAAACCAGGGAGAGAGGGCAGACAGAACATGCCACATGTCAAGAACCCAGCGTCCTCCACTCACCCATGCATTGACAACACTGCAAAATCTGGAACCTACAAGTAGGAAAGCACAACATGCCAAAAATGAATGGAAAAGCAAGGCTGCAAAATAAAATTAGCAAGGGCAGACAAAAGTGCCACAAAACACACTTTAAATTGCTTTAAATATGCATAATCACATTACATTCATGGCAGAAGGCCGAAATTACATTGCAGAGGCCAGATTTGAGGTTTGGAACTCGTGGGAAATCGGTCACCATTTGGGCATGGTGCCGCTACAAAGAAAACTCGACCCTTCAAATGAGAGGGTTTTACATATATATAGGAATTTGTCTCACCTACCCTCATTAAATCCCTGACGGTGGTTGAACAACCCCAACTACCACCATCAATGTGGTAGTTGAGCTGTCTTTTCTCACCTACTTTCACTTGATCTAGGACTCGTGCTGTCCAACCAGTTGACCGTCGAACCTCATCGTACCACTACCACCCGACCATCTTGGTGGCCATCTAATTCTTTGTGTTACGACCTCGACCATGTCAACATGGGGGGTTGGGCGTTGTCTATCTTGTAGGTTGTACATTTTGTGGCGGATGCCCAACACTGTTGGTCGCCATTTTTTTATCGTGGGCCGTCGACACGGGAGGTTGGATGACTATATATCTCGCCCGCCCGTACAACGTGCTACCGACCAACCCAGCGCCTAACCTTGTGCCGTCAACCCGTCCATACGCCACCGCGACCCATCAATTATGAGCCGACCAACCCGACCGACCAACCCAACCGACCAACCTGGCGTCCAACCCATCGCCCAACCTAGTGTGTCACTTGACTAGCCGTCTCACCGCCATCAACTGTCCCGACCAACTAGGGCGTTCAACCTATTGAACTTTTTCAATTTCACAATGAGCTCGACCACCAACTCGAACATTCGCGCGCTGCAACCAAGTCGGTCGAGTCAAAGCACAAGCTATCTTTTTCTTTTGGTGGGGCTGAATTTTTGACGACGTCCCGTCGAATGGTACGTCCCAAACTTGAATGGTAGTTGGGGTTGTTCAACCACTTCGAATGGGGGGGTGAATTTGGGATAACAAGAACAAAGTAGCAAGACGGAAATAAAAGTGCCCAACTTCTCAAAAATATCTATCAATCACACTATGGGAACTCAAATTGCATTCACAAGCCAAAGGCTAGATGTAGATGTTGCTTGGGAGAAGTAAGCTTTTAGAAAAAAACTATGGCTAGAAGCAAATACAACAGCAACAACCTAGCACTCGAACTCAATAAGTTGAGAAAATTGAGAGTTGATTCCTTTTACAATAGAGCCTCAACTTTTTATAAATCAACCGTAGGGCAGGGCCCTTATCCTTCTTTGTTGTTGGACGCCATTTGAACTTTGTTGAGGCTTGAATGAAGTAGTTGGACATTCTTTAAAGTATTTTGAGCTGCTGGAGTCATCATAATACTATGTAAGAGCTCGGAAGAGTTGTAGAATAAAGCTTTGAAGCTTTGACCAAGCTGAGAAACCTGAAGCTCGAACTAATGCTTTGAGAACATCAGCAGTAAGCATCCCTACTTTGTTCCCAAGACTAAATGCACACTTAATATAGAAAAACATTCTAAATGTTGAAGCATTACTCCACTTTAAGTTGGCAAAGTCTCCCTTTCTTCTTGGAAGTTTGGATTGAGATGTTGTTATTGTATATATTTTTAAATGTTTTTTAAGTGCTTCAGGTGGTTGTACTTCTAAATTATTTTGATAGATCTTCAAATTTCTCTTATTGCTTCAGGGTGTTGTACTTAAATTATTTGATTTCTATAGAACTTTAAATTTATTTTCGATTTAGGGATGACATACCTATAGGATATGAATTTATTTGGCTCTACTTTCAGAGTGTTGGCTCTATTTTCAGAGCGAGTTGAAGAACTATGTTCATATTTTGTCATTCATGTGCAGACTTTAACCCATAATTTATATAGCTCTTTATTTTTGCAAGGCCCAAAGTCTTGTATGGATGTTGGTTAAATTTGTGTTTATGAACTTATTGTTTTACATGGCAATTCAGCTATCTGCAGTAGAGTATGTGATTATCCTACAATGGCAGCCCAGAAGGGTGGAAGAAGTGTGTGTAATAGTGTGAGATGTCAATAAAATGGATGACCTTGAATTTGACATCCATTTGACTGCCATAAGGCAGCAGTTCTTTTTCTTGGAGAAGCAATTGAAAAATCTTGATATTTTTTACGTAGCCGATTTTTTTCCCTAATACAGTGTTGCAGCTACATTGATGCTATTCATCACCACTAAACGGAACATTTTTGCATAAAATATTAAGTGTTGTTAATCAATGTAGAACCTTTCAATAAACAAAACTATATGACAAATATAAGATAAATTGATATATATTGTCTTTTTGAAATAGATTTTTTTAAACTACATACTAGTTCGATACAACATGTAAAACCTTACCAGCTGTTGACATATAAACATGTGTGCTGTCTTTGGTGATGAAAAACCATACGGATGCTACTTAGCTGTTGTCAGCAAGTGTTGGTTAATAAGAAAAAGGCTTATCAGCATATATATATACCACTACCTAAAGGCAGTACTTCATAACTGGGAAGCTCAAGTTAAGTAACTGATTTAAACACAAATATGTTTAGTTGTGAATAAATAATCTCATCTTTGATGATCCTCTCAACCAATTTTTTCAAGGGTCCCAAACTCCCAACCGTACCAAATCTGCGAGTGACAGGCTATTCAACCAGTTAAGTTAGCCGTTTGAGTTGGTGAACGTGAAAGTGAAATGATGCCTTGCAGCACTGAGTCAGTCATAGACTGCAATAAAAGGAATTGGTGGTTTGAATTGATAATGACAAGGCTCCTTTATGAGAAATTATTGGTCACCCAACCTGCCTAATGGGTTCTAATTACGTGGGGTAGATTATTATAGGGGCACTGGCAAGGTATGTGACAGCAATTGGGCATCGTCTGTTGCTGACGTGGCATGTGAGTTCATGGGTAAGGGCCTATCATTCGAATTTGGGATCATTAACTTTATGAGTGGCAAAGTTAAGTAAGTACCCACTTGAGGAAATTAAATTTCATCCCGATAATCATATAAATAACAATAAAAGTTGGCGAAACTTACAAGTTTGCAACTGATGGAAGTTAGGGGAACTCGCAAGTTACAACTATTAGTATTTCAATTTTGTATTGTTTATATTACAATTTTTTAGAATGATTAATTTATGTTTATTTGTAACTAGCAATTATATGTAGGTAGAGTGATGGGAGACGTCAATATGGATAATAACGAGTGCAATAAAGCCAAGTACATATTGTGTACAATGTGAGTTGATTTAAAAGGGATACCACTAACAAAGGTAAGAGAAATGGTCAGTGTAATTGAAAGTCCCCAACAACTCAAATCCCTCTTTTGTCATCTTTGATCATATTCTTTCTTCGGTAAGTCACATACGAGTAATTGCCATTTGTGCAAACGACTTAATGGAGAAAGGGGATGCAAACTACGTAAAGGACACATGGTAAAAGTTGTTGACATTTTGAGCAATTGTTCATATCCTATATAGAGAACATAAAAGACTATGGGAACATTTTATTATATTTCCTACAAAGCCTCTCACACATGGCACAAGGCGAGCATAACATGAGTGGATTCGAAGGGGTTCCAATAGGGGAAGCCAAGGGAAATGGTCAACCCGATTGAAAGTGCCCAACAATACAAATATTTCCTCCATCTCTTTAACCCCGTGTTTGTTGTGAGGTTGTCTAGGCATATGCACCCCTAACAATTAAAATACAATTTATGAAATTTGGATGCAAAACAAATTTGATTTTATTTTATTTAAAATCTTTATTTCCCTTTTAACATTTCCATTTCGGTTGATTTTTGTTACGGATTATAATAGACCATAAAAACCTCATGTCCATATTTTGTTGTTAACATTACCATAATTGATTTCCATTTCAGTTAGCCATACTTGGCCTCATGAGTAAACTAATATTTAGATTAAAATTAATTTGTAAGTGTGTCATTACAAACTTAAATATGAATAATTAATACAAATGACCATCCTAGTTAATGCAATGTTTATCGAGTATTATATGTCTTAATTGTTATTGACCTAAAAACTTGTCTTTTTAGTGGCTCGTAATTTGGGATTCATGCAATTTATAGTTTTTTGGGATTACTGCAATTGCATTATTATGTGTTTTACTAAATAGGCATTGAAGTAATACATCCAAAAAAATCTGCAAACCTAATAAAAATATAAAACACTTCAAAACAAAAAAAACATGGTATGTTAAGAATAAATTTTGACACATATTATAAGCGTAAGAGCAAATTTGATAACTATAACAATGATTAATGAAATATATATCGGTTACATTGGAGCATAGGGGACATAACTCCCAACACACAACTAATATATCAACATTGATTTAATGCAAAAAAATTGCAAACATAATGAAAATAAAAATTACTTCAAAATAGAAACATCTATAAATTAAGAATAAAATTTGACACATATTTTAAGGCTCACAACACATTTGAGAACTTTAAACATCATTAATAGAATATATGTCAATTACATAGGAACATATGGGACATTAACTCTCGACACACAACCAAGCAAAAAAATTGCTCAAACCAAGATGTTAGAGCAATAGTTACAAAATTGAATCTTGATGTTATTCACGAATTCGGAAGACAACATGTGTACACGTATTCACTACCCTAATGACTTACATAAATATTGTCCTAAACAAAATATGTGTGTGTGTGTGTGTATTCTTCTGAAACTTACAAAACCTCAAAACAAAAGACAAGTTTAAACATGCATCGTGGGTGTAGAGACGGGCCATAAATGTGGATGCATTTGCAACATCTTTTTCACCACCACTTGTAGATAGGGAAGTTTGTGTATGATCAAATCCTTCACCCTTTTGTCATTGCCCACCATGCCCTTCATCACCATCCATAGGTTGACCATGCAATGGTGCCGACATTACTCGTCAAAACACAAAACATATCATTTCCACGCTGATGTCCTACATGCAGAGGTGTTTCTGAGGGAAAAAGCATGAAGTGAAGATGCCACCTCGTGAGATAGTTTGAGGGCCTCGAGATAGATCCACAAGATGCTATGCATGAGGGAACGCAACTCTATACTAGAAATTATTTATGTGTTTCCCGAATCTATGTGTCGTGCATAATCACCCACCTTTCACCACACAACTGTGACCCATAATTCAAACTTTAGGGACAAAGCGCCGAGTCTAAAATGTCATTATTAATGATAGGCGTCTGCAACACCCACAAAAAATTGCTATCGATTGTATTCCAACCCAGTCAAGCAAGCTTGTTGATTTGCACGGTGACATGGACGAACGACTATTGAAACTCACATATACGACCAAATTGGCAAGCTAAGCTTCTAACCACGTCAAACAACGCCTTTGGGTCTTATCAACCATGAATGTGAATTATAAAGGCAAAATTAGGGGTGAATGATGAAGATCACACTATGCATCAACGACACTTCACAACCTATCTTCATCATTCGTTGTCTACCACATATCACACGTAGTTGGAGTACATCTACTTTGAAAATGCCTATCAACATAATTAATAATATAAAAATAAGAAAACCGTTCCAATTTTGTTTTTGTACATGGTTATGGAACTCTATGAAAGCAAATGAAAAACTCACACTTTGGGTTCTTCCAAAAATATGTTGCCCCAAGAAAATTAATATAATATTGAATGCATTTTAGTGCTTGGATGCGTGGACGGAAAGAGTTGGGGGAGAAAGAGGTATTTTCCCGATGGTCGGTAAGGATGTTATCATTTGACGTGAATTCCTTACGTTTGTTTGAATCTAAGCAAGAATTGTGCAAAAATCATATTTACGTATACTTTTGCCAGCTTTTAAAATGTTTCATTAATAGAGATCTATTCGCTAAGCTAAATTCCTTATTTATGAAAAAAATAAAAAAATTGATTGCTTATGTGACTAATTTCAGTTTTCAGGTTTCCTCCAATTAGGATTTTCTCTGCAGATAATTTTGATGATGGGAGAGGAGGAGACAATAATTAAAGAGGAGCCTTGGGATGAATACGTTCCTATGCACAACAAGTCACCCAAAAAAAAAAGATTTTAATCAAAATGTGAACTTGCTTCCAAGCGGTTGGGTGACTGGGATGCGAACTAGAAAATGTGGTTTGTTTGCATGGAAGACATACAAGGTATTAAGTATTATTTTTTTGTTTCTAACTTTGTTCATTTAATGTGGTTTAATGCTCTTTTAATTAATAAATAAAATGAAATTGTTTCTTGGTAACTTTGTAGCATTATTATGAGGTTTTGATTCAAGATAGAAGTACATACGTACTTACAAAGTGGATCTAAAGAGAAGTCAAAGAGTAAGATAAGTTGTTTCAAGTCATTGTCTTTGATGTCCACATTCTTCGGGCTTTCGATAGTTGTGTGTAATGTTGCATTGAGGATGACCAATGTAGTAGGAAATATTAGCATAATATTCATGTCCTTGGTAGTTGTATTGGCATCTTAAATCCAAGTTATCATTAAGAGTGATCAATGTGTGGAATAGCAGAGGCTTTGTGGCTTATAACTTGCCGGAAACTTTAAATCGAGCGCTGTATAAAACTGCAACAGGCTTGGAATACCTAGCACCAAGTGGAACACCTTCTTAAATTAAAAATTAAAACAACCATGAACATGATGATGTGGACGACCGACCATTTGCAATTTAGATGGTTTTATAAGGTCATACATCACCGACCTCTCTAAAGAAATCATTTTCGTTAACATCTCTAATGCCTTTCGATGGGAAGTGTTGCACTTCTAATTAGGAAACACTTATCGACATAAATACATTTTATCTTATATGTGATTGATTTTTTACTTTTTGTCCCTTATTCAAACCTTCAACAATTTTAAGAAATTGATGATCCGCCATATTAGTTGTTGTTGATGATTCATTTCCAAATATTACTTTTAACTTATCATGTATGTCATGTTATGTTATAGGTATTAGTATTATTTTTTCCTTGTTTCCATTATCTTTGGTCATCGATATCCTGTAAAATTTAATGAGGATTATATATAATAAAAAATGATTCTTTTATCTTTGAATAAAACCCACCTCAAATATTCTAGTAAAAAAATCACCAAAAACTATCAAATCATTATTATTTGCAAATTACCATAGCAAATTTACTAACTCGATTACTTATAATATAATCGAAACATTTGTTAAGTCAAATCTCAAAAAGACATTAACATAGTTAATCTACCTTATTTAGGAATATACAATCAATTATAGTATAACAAACTACAATCCTATGGCATGAACTACTTGCGTCACGACCTTAAATTGTTTTATATGAAAGTGGTTTACATCGAAAAAACTGCATCCTCCCATAAATATTGCAATCAAGTCTAAAAAGATGTAATATATATCTACCCATAAATATTGTATTCAAGGATAAATATAAAATAAAATACACCTACACAAAAACATTACAACCAAGGCTAAATAGAAAATGCAATACATTTACCCATAAATATTGCAATCAAATCTAAATAGAAAATGTAATAGTAAAATCACATCTAATTTTGTAAACTAGTTGCCCAAGGCGCGACGATGCTCACGAAGTTGAGCGAGTTCTAAGTATGTAGTTTGTTGTTATTTTAATACATGAAACAAATACAATGAGACATGTAAGTAGTTAAAAAATTAAAAAAATAAAATTGAGAGCTAAAATGTGAAACCCAAAAATTGAATATCAAAATCTAATACTTGAATTCCCTAAAACCCAAAACTCAAAAACCCCATATGGAAACATGAACATTACATTGATATATAATGTGCCTATCTTATTGGAAGCCTAAAGACATACACTTGAGAATCGTGAAACCCCCAAAAGATAAACACCCTGAATTAAAAAAAAAACCTAGAGAACATGGAAATTGGTTTAATATAAAATGTCTTTATCATTTTCAAAACCTAAATACTGAAAACCTCTATTAGAGCCATAGAGAGAAAAGAGAAATACACGTTGTCGGTTCTAATTGTATAATGGGTAAAAGAGAGGTTCCCAACTAGATTATAAAATGTGGGGATCCTAGCTAAGACCGACCACATTGTGTAGGTACAAAAGTGCTAAAGGAGCACAAATGTCCTAAATCTAGAGGATATTAGTCCTAACCCTAGGTCAACTATACGTTTCCAAGGCCTACAACCAAGATAAAAAGATATATCCTACTAGGATTATGAAATAGAGAGGGAAACAACCAAGAGGTAGATAAAACCAAAGGGTGTAATAACAATAAGACAATGTGCTAAGCCAAAGCAAATATATAGATACTCTAGCCTATAACAATGAATGACTAGTAATCACAAGTACATACATACAAAACAAGAGACTAAAAAGGGTTAAAAGTACTTACTTGCACCATGTGTGTGATCGTTGATGCATAATCCTCCCAAAAATAACATTGAGAGAGAATCGATATGGATGGAGAAGGGGAAAGCTCAATAAGAAAGTCTATCGTCCTAACTCACTATTTGTGACCCTAATGCAAAACAGGTAAGCTCCAAGACTCCAAAGTCAAATAATAAGTATGAAATAGTGCGAGCAAGGGCATATCATGCACAATTTGTATGCAAGTGTTTGCAAAGTGGTGGGTTTCCTAAGAGAAAGGTCAGGCATATATACTTGATTCCATTGCCCACATACTGATGGTATCGGCCATGAGAAATCCAAAGCAGATTGCCCATGGGAGATGGCGTCGACCTTGGGGAAAACTGTAAGGTCAAGAGCTAAAATCATGAGGAGCAGAGGTCAAAAAATAGATGGTGACGAACAACGGAGGTCCAAGATGACCAAAAGCAAGGATAACAATGTGTAATAAGAAGAAGTAAGTTGATGTAGACACAAAATTATGCACTTTAGATACTATTTAATCTCGGTATCATCTGCTTTATTTAGAAGGTTTTTGAGTGAAGAAAGTACTAATTAACCCTTGTCTTTTGGCCATCTTATTTTATTTTATTTTGTCATTCCCAACCTCTTGCACCCACATGCCCAATCAACTTTTGTCATTTTGCGTCATTTTAGCCCCGACTAGGCGCCTGGCTAGTACTTAGAACACTCGTGGGTGCCTTGGTCCCACCAAGGGCGTCCCCAATCCTTTTCCCATTTTCCTGCCACCTTTTAGGCACTTTATCCGTTTTAGCTTCTTATCTTTTTGGTAGTTGACCATTTTGGGGTTAATTACGAAATTAGATCAAGAGAACCCTATAAATATAAAGTTATGAGACCATAATGAGGGACCAAGCACTAGTCACTATTATCATCCACTTGAGTTGCATCCATTTGGAGATCATTTGCATCCATTATCTCCATCACAAGGCACAAGGATATGTCATCTGCATCACCCTTCATGGGGGGAGTCTATTGTTTCCATGCACACCTTCTATTACATTTTCTACATCTAGTTATTGCTTGTTACTTCACAAAGTGGGACTGGCACAAGAGCACCTAGGGCACATAATGCACACACACACAAAACTCCATTTGGAGTGCAGGAAATGTGATGCGACGTTTAGTTAGTAAGCCCATTGTTGTGGTAGTTGAGGTTAGTCCCGATCGATTCATTTCAAACAATGGAACTAAGATGTAGTCATTTTTACTCCTATCACAAAAGGAAGAACCCCATGCGCGCCGACCTATCACCCAACAAAAGTGAGCGCTCACCGAGAGGCACGGGTGCGGGTACCGAGTCTCTCTTTTATTTAATTTTAGTGGGAAGCATTATCTATGATTAGTGTAAGAGTATTTAGGAAAGAAGTTGAGATATACAAGAACCATAGGGCTCATAACGACCTCTAGATCCTTGCAGTCACTTGGACCAAGTGTTTTAATGATTCGAGAACATATACTATAATGAGAAAGAAAGATACTGACCATTCATTTGTAGCATGAAAGGAAAGAGAACTCATATGAGCGAAATATACATTAAACCCATTGATATTCATATCTATTTATAATATGTAACTTCAATATATTCATTGGTTCATTACAGAGTGTCATAGAGAGAAGACCGTAGTCATGCGCATCATTGGACGTATGTAGCTAAGCTAACAGAAAAGAAAAATAACAACTCCATGCTTAGTACATCCTTTCCTAAACCAGAATATCCACTCATGACAATTCTGCAGAGCTTCGCTTACTCTCTAACCTATTATTCCCTATGTATATCCAGATGATATATCTCTCTCTCTCTCTGTGTGTATATATCTTTTCCGTGGCAGACACTTGTATTTATCACTTTCCCGGGCTGCTAACTCACCTTATCGTGCCCTCAGATCCGTCACCAAGTGTCAAATATGGTCCTCCATGCGAGCATGTTCCTTCAGGCCTGAGCTCTCCACTCCATCTCATGATGATCTTCTAGAAGATTCCATCCGGGGCATGCTCTTTCCTGGGCCAACCTATTGCCAGGCTGGCATCTTATCCATGCACAACCGATCACGCTTTTCACGTGTTCTGCCTTGGGCACTCAAATTGGCTAAGTCCCGAACCTCCTTTCGCGCATCGCGCGCTATTTGCTTCCTTAAGCCTTTCTCTTGCGCACTTTTGCCTTGCGCGCCATTCTATAACTAGGATCCCGTGCGCCTAAGTGCCTTCATACTTGGTCAATATTCCAGGGGCCCAACATCACCCCACACTATGCCTGTTCTCTGTCCTCATAAACATTTTACTTGACCAAGATGCAAGTTGTTTTATGGAACCAAGATGTAGACTTTAACTTTACAAAATGAATAAGGAATGAAAGAATAGGGGAAAGAATGAAGAATGGGGGGACATCAATTCAATAGGCTGGGAAAGTCCTTTCATAGATTTGCCTCCAGCTTGTTCCACACTTCGACCTCGCCCTTCGCCTTCTAGCATAGGTCGCCCACCAGGGTGCTCACTTCATCAAAGCTTAGGCCAATTCCCGAGTGCCCAAAGTGTCCACAATCTACTCCATTTCCTTACCCAAGTCTACGAGTTTATCCATTCTTCTGGTAATTTGGGGGTATAGTTCCTTGACCAGAGCCTTAATTGACCTCCTTAAAGCCTCAATTGCCTCGATTTATTTTCTACCTTGGCGAACCTTGTCCCTCTCCCGCCTGTTCCCTTTGTTCTTTTCTTGGAACTCTTTTAGATTTGCTTCAAGCGTGGCGGCCAAGGAGCTCGCCACCTTATCTCTATCCGCGCATGTGTCATATGCGGCACGTAGGCCCAGGCGGCGACCTTAATCTCCATGAGTACTTGGTTGTTCTTGGAAACAAGTGCTACTACCTTCAATTTGGTCTTCCTCTTTCAAGCATGCAAATACTTCTTTTGTAGATTCCAATGCCAAGGGTCACCTCTCCATAGTGAGGATGCGCGTTATGTCTTCTAAGCATTCCAAATTTGATGCACACCTCTGAGGGATTGGCGTTAGGTCTGGGTGCTTTAATATGATGGTGCTCTTGAATGACTCCACCTTCTTGTAGACCTCTTGCACCTTTACTTTTTCTTCCTTTAACTCGCACCTTAACTACTACGCTGATTAATTCCTCCTATTTTAAACTCTTGGCCTTCTCTGCCAGTTCTTCCTCCTTCTTCCCCAACTTCACGTCCAATGCTCGGATTTCTGTCATTTGGCGTGAACAGACCTAGCCTCGGTCTCGACCACAAATTTTTTAGAGCATTGCATACTTGCTCGTCTGAAAGTTCTGAGCATTTACTAAGGGGTTGTCTCCCTTAGACTCTGGCAACGTGATGAGCAATTTTTGGTAGACTTCAAAGTATGGCTCATCAATGTGTGACTCAACACGCCCAAGAGAGCATCTTCTTGGTCTGGGGTACGCACCATCCTTTTCAAAAGACCCCATGGATAGAATCCTTTCCATGGGTAAGGTGCTTTGGAACCGTGCGTGTAACACCTTCTTCGTGTCATCCACATAGCCCATTAACTGTCTATGTTCTATATCCGAGTTCTTCTACGAGCACGTGCCTTTGGGGAAGCTAACTATCAAAGCGGGGCCTCCTAGGCTGTCATGTTCCTTTTCAACGCTCTCCTCCTTACCTTCCTTAAGCACTATGTCCGCGTTGCCCTCTAACTCTTGGTCTACAAGGGCTTCAAACATATTTTTTGCTTCTCCCTCTACTACCTCAGTAATATGCTCTTTTGTAAAACTTATGGCTCCTGCTTCTCCTTGGCATCCTTCTCATCTACCTTTGTGTCTTCAGTGCCTTCCTCATCTTGTGCGTCGTTCTTGCCGTGCAAATACAAACTCTTGCTTCTCCTCTTCACTCTCTTCCTCGAGTCATAGACACTAAACACATGTGGTTCCTTGTCTTTCTCAAGCTCTTCTTTCTCGTCGTCGTCTCCTTCATTCTCATCTTATCCTTCTCCCAAGTATTTCTCCAAGTTTTCGGTCACCTCGAGTTAGCTTCTTCATCCACCCTCTGCTTCTTCCTGAGAGGTGGCTTCTGATCAGGAGATTTGGCCTTCTCTTCTTCCTTTAGCGATTCTTCCATGGTGGTGGGTTGCTTGGGCACCTCTACTTCTAGCGTCTTCTCCTTCACTAGAGACTTCTTTCTCCGTATGTAGGTGCTTGGCTTGGCGCTTGTAGATGGCATGCTCACTATCTGAGTAGTCGACACACTTGGTGCTCCTTCCTCTCCTCTGCCTCTCTTCTTAGACGTTGGCTTCTTCTTCCCCAAGGGGTCTTTAGGTATGGAGATTTCATCCTCCAAATACGTGCCCTTTTCGAACTTGGCCTTATGCGCATGTATACACATGCCGTGGATCCTCTAGTGATGGGAAGCGTCATCGGCCTAGTCATTTAGATCTCGTGCGACACGTACTTCTCCACATATGCGTGCTTACCGTCGGGGTAGTTCAACATCTTCCTCATCTCCTGTGTTCTCGGCCTAACCTTCCTTGTTCCGTGCCTTAGCTTCTTTGATTCTTTAAATCTATTTACTCCCGCTTGGAAGTATTGGGAAGTGAACGCGAAAGGAAGCTTTCACCAAGGGCTCCATGATTCGTCAATAACCTTGAATCTGCCCAAGCAATAGTGTTGGTAGACCGTGAACTCACCTTCTCCCTCGGTGGCTGCTTTGGAGTTGTTGGGATCCTCACTCTGCCCCGAATGCATTCCTCAAGCGCGTATACCACTTTTTCAGCCGTGCTTTGTGGGAGCCGTCATTGTATCACAAAATATTTCTCGAACCTCTTTGCGGGTGAAGGGTCTTGGTGGGTACTCCCACACGAACTGTCTGATGCATCCGGCACTCCAATTTTTTCAAACACTATGGTGAGAAAGACATTTCCAAAGAGGATCTTGTCCCCTTCCTTTGTGCACTTAACAATCTCCTCTGTAATGTACGCGGATAAGTTGTATATCCTCCCCTCTGTAATCTTCCTATAGACATGTAGCCAAGGTTTGTTGACCTGCGTCCATCTTTCTTGGCCATTCAGCTTAGTCACCAGATGCACGACCATCTTCATAACGGGGTCCTTGATGTCTGAAATATCATAGTACCGTGACCCTTTCTTGCAGGCATACTCAGTGACGGTCTCTTGAATAGCCTCCTTATCACCAAGGTCGTCTTCTAGGCTATCTCCGTTAAATATGAGGCCTATAAATTGTGAAATCAACTGGGGAGTCACGCGCATCTTACGCCCAACAAAGTGGAAATAGTCTTTGTGCACCCGAGATATCAACCACCGGTACAAGCGATCTCGCTTCCCAAAATAATTTAACTCATAGAGTCACTGACAGCCCACTTGCCTTCATGAATTTAACCTTAACGCCATCATCATATATGGGCAAACCTTCGGTGTTCACTTGTTGGTGGGGCGTACCAATTCCAATGCCATTTCTTTCTCTATGGTGTTTTTGCGGTGATTATAGTCACTAACTAGGTATGCTTCTCAAGTGGGATTCCCATTCCTTTCCCATCATCACCCCATCTGGGTATTACATCTCTGCATACCATTCTTCATTTGTGTCTACTTTGGGTTCTGGTTGTTTAGCCTTGGCTTTTCCCTTTCCTTTCTTGGGTGCCATGGTCGAGGTATTTTTATCACTCCTACCCTCTCTTTGTTACTCTGTCTTTCTTCTCCCAACCTTCGATCTCAGATCCGTGATATAAATCTTCTAAACCCGTGCCCTAGTTTGTCGAACCCTAACTTGGATAAACTCTTCACAAGACAATGCCTTTTCAACTCCTTCCATGCCGTGTAATTCCTTCTGGTCCATAATCTCAAATTGGCTCTTCACGTTTTAATCACATAGATCTTCCACTCGATCGAATCTGAAAACCCTAGTTTATAACACTCGCTTATATCTCCAACTCTTCGTTTTGCAAAGTAAAAATGAAAGTGCCCCGACCCTTTATTTATAGTTTTTCCTTTTTCTAATCATTAAATGCTACTTTACCTACCCCTACTTTGTTCATTTAATGCATATTTTTCAAACAAAGTTTATCTTTAGCGAAAACCTTCTCACGCACCCTTCTTGCACGAATAACTCCTCCAACCTTACGGCGCGTAACCAACCAACTGACGGGAGACTCTTGCGCGCTTAACTGCGAAGGCACTTCTTCCATCCGATTCTTTCTTTCGCCTACCTTGTGTTTTTAAGCTGCGCTTCCTTTTCCTTTATACGTGGGATCTACCAGTAGCTTTATCCCGACATCAACCATTCTATCTTTTCTCTTCATCTACCTCTTTCAACCGGGCTACACAACAAGGCTCTTCAACACAACTTCCTTGGTACTTTTAATCACACGCTTCTTCACTTTTCTCCACCACACATTTAAACGATGTGCGGTCCTTTGCACACTCACAAATTCTCTAAAAATAGAAATAAGGTTACCAGCACCCAAGGCACAAAACCAAAACAACAACTTGAAGGGGAAACACAAGAAAGGGAAAATGCATAAAGGAAACTTCTAACTAAGCTGGCAAAACTACCTTATTTACAAACACCAAGAAGACTTATTTATAGTAGGACTTCACCTCTACCGCCATTGAAGTGTCCAGGAAACTTTTTCCCATCCACCACTTGTAACTGGCACACACTCGAATCAAGGATGTACGAAATTGTGTAGGCACCCAACCAAGGGACTTTCAAGTTTCCGGGATGGCGCGAGAAACTTGGAATCATATAGTAACACCATCGCCCAACCTCAAACTTCTTGTTTCTAATGTGGCAATCATGTCAAGTCATTTTTACTCCTATCACAAAAGGAAGAACCCCATGTGCGTCGGCCTATCACCCAACAAAAGCTAAGCACTCACCCGAGGCACACGGGTACCGAGTCTCTCTTATATGTGAGTTTAGTGGGAAGCATTATCTATGATTAGTGTAAGAGTATTTAGGAAAGAAGTTGAGACATACAAGAACCATAGGGCTCATAACGGCCTCTAGATCCTTGCAGTCACTTCAGACCGAGTGCTTTAACAGATTCAAGAACATATACTATAATAGAAAGAAATATACAACCATTCATTCATAGCATGAAAGGAAAGAGAACTCATATGAACGAAATATACATTAAACCCATTGATATTCATATCTATTTATAATAGGTAACCTCAATATATTCATTAGTTCATTACAAAGTGTCACAGAGAAGCAGACCCTAGTCATGCACATCCTTTGGACGTATGTAGCTAAGCTAACGGAAAAAAAAATAACAACTCCATGCTTAGTACATCCTTTCCTGAACTAGAATATCCACTCGCAGCAATTCTACAGAGCTTCGTTTACTCTCTAACCCGCTATTCCCTATGTATATCCAAATGATATATCTCTGTGTGTGTGTGTATATCTTTTTTGTGAGGCACTTGTATTTATCACTTTCCCGGGCTGCCAACTCGCCTTGACGCACCCTCAGATCCGTCACCAAGTGTCGAATGTGGTCCTCTATGCGAGCATGTTCCTTCAGGCCTGAGCTCTCCACTCCATCTCATGATGATCTTCTAGAAGATTCCATCAGGGCATGCTCTTTCCTAGGCCAACCTGTTTCAGGTTGACATCTTATCCGTGTGCAACCGATCACGCTTTTCACGTGTTCTACCTTGGGCGCTCAAATTGGCTAAGTCCCAAACCTCCTTTCACGTCGTCGTGCGTGCTATTTGTTTCCTTAAGCCTTTCTCTTTGCGCTTTTGCCTTGTGCGCCATTCTATAACTAGGATCCGTGCACCTAAGTGCCTTCATACTTGGTCAATATTCAGGGGCCCAACATCACCACACACTTTGCTTCTGCATTCTCTGTCCTCATAAACATTTTACTTGACCAAGATGCAAGTTGTTTTATGGAACCAAGATGTAGAATTTAACTTTACAAAATGAATAAGGAATGAAGAAGAATAGGGAAAGAATGAAGAATGGGGGGGACATCAATTCAATAAGTGGGAAAGTCCTTTCATAGATTTGCCTCACTTGTTCCACACTTCGACCTCACCCTTCGCCTTCGGCAAGGTCGCCCCCGGGTGCTCACTTCATCAAAGCTTAGGCCAATTCCCTGGGTGCCCAAAGTGTCCACAATCTACTCCATTTCCTTACCCAAGTCTATGAGTTTATCCATTCTTCTGGTAATTTGGGGGTATAGTTCCTTTAATCGGGCCTTAATTGAGCTCCTTAAAGCCTCAATTGCCTCTGATTTCTTTTCTACCTCGGCAGAACCTTGTCCCTCTTTGCCTTGTTCCCTTTGTTCTTTTCTTGGAACTCTTTCAGCTCTGCTTCAAGCATGGTGACCAAGGAGCTTGCCACCTTATCTCTATCCGTGCATGTGTCATATGCGGCTTCTGCAAACTAGGCAGTGACCTTAATCTCTGTGAGTACTTGGTTGTACTCGACAACAATTGCTACTACCTTCAACCGGTCTTCCTCTTTCAAGCGCGCGGCCACTTCTTCTAGATTCAGTGCCAAGGGTCGCCTCTCCATAGTGAGGATGCGCGTTAGGTCTTCTAAGCATTCCAAATTTGATGTGTACCTCTGAGGGATTGGCGTTAGGTCTGGGTGCTTTAATATGATGGCACTCTTGAATGACTCCACCTTCTTATAGACCTCCTGCACCTTTACTTTTTCTTCCTTTAACTCACACCTTAACTGCACGCTGATTAATTCCTCCTATTTTAAACTCTTGGCCTTCTCCACCAGTTCTTCCTCCTTCCCCAACTTCACCTCCAATGCTTTGATTCTGTCATTTCGCGCGAACAACCTAGCCTCGGTCTCGACCATGACTTTGTTTAGAGCATTGCATACTTGCTCGTCTGAAAGTTCCTGAGCATTTACTAAGGGGTTGTCTCCCTTAGACTCTGGCAACGTGATGACCACTTTCTGGCAGACTTCAAAGTCTGGCTCGTCAATGTGTGACTCGAACGCCCAAGAGAGCATCTTCTTGGTCCTGTGATGCGCGCCATCCTTTTCAAAATACCCCATGGCTAGGAGCCTTTCCGTGGGTACGGTGCTTTGGAACCATGCGCGTAACACCTTCTTCGTGTCATCCACATAGCCCATTACCTATCTCTGTTTTGTATCCAGAGTTCTTCTACTTGAGCGCATGCCTTTGGGGAAGCTAATTGTCAGAGCGGGGCCTCCTAGGCTATCATGTTCCTTTTCAACGCTCTCCTCCTTCCCTTCCTTAAGCACTATGTCCGCGTTACGCTCTAACTCTTGGTCTACAAGGGCTTCGAGCATCTTTTTCACTTCTTGCTCTGCTACCTCAATAATCTACTCTTTTGTAAAACTTATGGCTCCCTGCTTCTCCTTGGCATCCTTCTCATCTGCCTTCGTGTCTTCGATGCCTTCCTCATCTTGTGCGCCGTTGCGCGCGCAAATACAAACTCTTGCTTCTCCTCTCCACTCTCTTCCTCGAGTCATAGACACTAAACACATGTGGTTCCTTGTCTTTCTCAGGCTCTTCTTCCTCATCGTCATCTCCTTCACTCTCATCTTCTCCTTCTCCCAAGTATTTCTCCAAGCTATCGGTCACCTCCGAGTTAGCTTCTTCATCCACCCTCTGCTTCTTCCTGAGAGGTGGCTTCTGATCAAGAGATTTGGCCTTCTCTTCTTCCTTTGGTGATTCTTCCATGGTGGTGGGCTGCTCGGGCACCTCTACTTCTAGCATCTTCTCCTTCACTAGAGACTTCTTTCTCCGTATGTAGGTGCTTGGCTTGGCACTTGTAGATGGCATGCTCACTGTTTGAGCAGTTGGCACACTTGGTGCTCCTTCCTCTCCTCTACCTCTCTTCTTAGACGTTGGCTTCTTCTTCCCCAAGGGGTCTTCAGGTATGGAGATTTCGTCCTCCAAATACGCACCCTTTTTGAACTTTGGCCTTATGCGCATGTACACATGCACCGCGGATCCTCAGCGATGGGAAGTGTCATCGGCCTAGTCATTTGGATCTCGTGCGACACGTACTTCTCCACGTACGTGCACTTACCCCAGGGTAGTTCAGCTTCTTCCTCATTTCCTGTGTTCCCGGTCCCTTCCAACCTTCCTAGTTCCATTTATTCTTTAAATCTATTTACTCCTGCTTGGAAGTATTGGGCAGTGAACGTGAAAGGAAGCTTGCACTAAGGGCTCCATGATTCGTCAATAAGCTTGAATCTGCCCAAGTAGTAGTGTTGGTACACCGTGAACTCAACTTCTCCCTCAGTGGCTATTGGGAGTTGTTTAGGGATCCTCCACTCTACCCCGAATGCATTCCTCAAGCACGTATACCACTTTTCCAGCCGTGCTTTGTGGGAGAGCCGTCATTGTATCACTAAAGCATACTTCTCGAACCTCTTTGCGGGTGAAGGGTCTTGCTGGGTACTCCCACACGAACTTGTCTGATGCATCCGACACTCCAATTTTTGCAAACACTATGGTGAGCAAGACATTTCCAAAGAGGATCTTGTCCCCTTCCTTTGCGCACTTAACAATCTCCTCTACAATGTATGTGGATAAGTTGTATATAGTCCCCCTCTGTAATCTTCCTACAGACATGTAGCCAAGGTTTGTTGACTGCGTCCATCTTTCTTGGCCATTAGCTTAGTCACTAGATGCGCGGCCATCTTCATAATGGGGTCCTTGATGTCTGAAATATCATAGTACCATGACCCTTTCTTGTAGGCATACTCAGTGACGGTCTCTTGAATAGCCTCCTTGTCGCCAAGGTCATCTTCTAGGCTATCTCCCTCACATATGAGGCCTGTAAATTGTGAAATCAACTAGGGAGTCACACACATCTTACACCCAGCAAAGTGGAAATAGTCTTCATGCACCTGAGACATCAACCACTAGTACAAGCGATCTAGCTTCCCAAAATAAGGCAACTCATAGAGTTGCAACAGCCTTGCCTTCACCAATTTAACCTTAACGTCATCGTCATATATGGGCAAACCTTCAGGTGTTCGCTTGTTGGTGGGGCATACCAATTCCAACACCATTTCTTTCTCTATGGTGTTTGTGTGGTGATTATAGTCACAGGTATGCTTCTCAAGTGGGATTCCCATTCCTTTCCCATCATCACCCCATCTGGGTATTGCATCTCTACATACCATTCTTCATTTGTGTCTACTTCGGGTTCTAGTTGTTTAGCCTTGGCTTTGCCCTTTCCTTTCTTGGGTGCCATGGTCGAGGTATTTTTATCACTCCTACCCTCTCTTTGTTACTCTATCTTTCTTCTCCCAACCTTTGATCTCAGATCCGTGATATAACTCTTCTAAACTCGTGCCCTAGTTTGTCGAACCCTAACTTGGATAAACTCTTCACAAGACAACGCCTTTTCAACTCCTTCCATGCCCAGTGTAATTCCTTGGTCCATAATCTCAAACTGGCTCTTCACGTTTTAATCACACAGATCTTCCACTCGATCGAATTTGAAAACCCTAGTTTATAACACTTGCTTATATCTCCAACTCTTCATTTTCGCAAAGTAAAAATGAGAGTGCCTTCACCCTTTATTTATAGAGTTTTCTTTTATGATCATTAAATGCTACTTTACCTACCCCATACTTTGTTCATTTAATGCAAATTTTTCAAACAAAGTCCGTCTTCAGTGCCTTCACTCACGTGCCCTTCCTGCGTGAAAACTCCTCCAACCTTCTCGTGTGCACAACCCAACCAACCTGACAGGAGACTCTTACACGCGCTTAACCTGTGCCAAAGGCACTTCTTCTATCTAGATTCTTGCTTTCGCCTACCTCATGTTGCTTTAACTACGCTTCCTTTTCCTTTGTACGTGGGATCTACCAAGTAGCTTTATCCTAGCACCAACCATTCTATATTTTCTCTTCATCTACCTCTTTCAACCAGGCTACACAACAAGGCTCTTCAACACAACTTCCTTGGTAATTTTAATCACGTGCTTCTTCACTTTTCTCCACCCCACACTTAAATGATGTGCGGTCCTCTGTGCACTCACAAATTCTCCAAAAATAGCAATAAGGTTACCGGCGCCCAAGGCACAAAACCAAAACAACAACGTGAAAGGGAAACATAAGAAAGGGAAAATGCATAAAGGAAACTTCTAAACTAACTGGCAAAACTACCTTATTTACAAACACCAAGAAGACTTATTTATAGTAGGGCTTCAGCCTACTACCATTGAAGTGTCAGGAAACTTCGTCCCATCAGCGCTTATAACTGGCACACACCTGAATCAAGGATGTACGAAATTGTGTAGGGACCCAACCAATGGACTTTCAACTTTCCAGGATGGCGCAGAAACTTGGAATCATATAGTAACACCATCTACCCAACCTCAAACTTCTTGTTTCTAATGTGGTGATCATGCCAAGCCTTTTGCTTTGCCTTTTCTATTGTTTGGCTCCATCGGGCAAGTGATCGTCTCTCATCCAATTTCATTAGCTCATCAATCCTTTCTTCCAGTGCTTGTTCATTGGCTAATCCTCCTGTACGCGCTATTCGCAGAGAAGGTAACATAAATTCAACCAGAAAAACGGCTTCCACACCAAACACCAATTGAAAAGGTGTGGCTTTATTTAGTCTTTTATACGTTGTCTGTAAGCCCATAACACTGCCGATACTTTTTCATCCCAATATTTTCTTCCAACATCACAGATTTTGGTCAAGGTATGACTCAGTATTTTGTTGAATGCTTTCGTGGTTCCATTTGCTTTTGGGTGATAGGGCGTAGTCTTGTGATGAGCCACCATGAACTCTAATAACAGGATCCTCACGATCTCATTCAGAAAATGTGTACCCCTATCACTGGTCAAACTCAACGGACATCCATACCTCGTGATAATGTTCTCCCATAAGAACCTTGTCGTTGTTGTTGCTGTGTAATCTTTAGTTGGGGCTGCCTCTGCCCACCTTGTGAGATAATCCATGCAAGTGATGACATAACGTGACCTAGTCCTACACGTTGCTGGTGCAATAGGTCCTACAAAATCTATCGCCCATTTTTCAAAAGGCTCCGCTAGGGATAGGGCGCAAAGGCATTTCATCTCTCCTTCCTGGTTTGCCAATGCGTTGACAGTGGTCACACGCTTTACAATAATCTCTACAATCCTGTACAAGGTTTCCCACCATAATCCTACCATTAATATCTTGCGTGCGGTGGCATCACCTGTAATGCCCACCCGCACTTCCTCTCTGTGTGCTTCCTCCATGATGGCCAGGCACTCATGCTCTATACACACCTGCGTAAAACTTCATCTCGTCCCAACTTGTATAAGTCTCCACTAATCAACATGTAGGGTGCGTGCGCGTATGGCCAACTGCTTCTTCTCCAATGCCTTCATTCCATTCGGTGCCACACCTTCTTTTAAGAATACTGCAATCTCCTCCAAATCCAAGGGCGCGCGCCACAATCTAAATAGTTGGGCATCTGGCATTGCTTCCTCAATACTTTGCGTCCTCTCCTAAATCAATCCTTGACAGATGATCAGGCCCATAGTTACTTTTTTTAGGCTTCACTACAATGGTGAATTCAAACTCTTGAAACAACAACACCCATCGACATATGTGCCCTTGAAGAATGGGCTTGTTTACTAAATACTTTAATGCCATGTGGTCGGTGTAGAATACAAAGGGTGTTGCCAGAAGATACTGTCTAAACTTGAAGAGTGCGTAGATCATCGACAATGCCTCGCGCTCGAATGTGGTATAATTTACTCTCTGCTGGTGTCGACTTCCTACTTGCAAAAGCGAGAGGATGATCAACAACCCCTTCACTGGTTGTGCAAATCTTGCTCCAATGGCGGTCCCTGAGGCATCTACATGGACATGGAATGGCTTGTCCAAGAGGGAAAATGTAAAATAGGCACGGTAATAAGCCTATATTTTAATGTATCAAACGCCCTCTGTTGCGCCTCTCCCCAATGGAAGGCACTTTTGTGTCTAAGTAGCTCCTCTAAAGGCACAGCGATCTTGGCATATCCTTTAATGAATTTTCTGTAATATCTCGTATACCCAAGGAATCCGCGCACTACGCTCTGGCTAGTAGGCTCCCTTAACCCCACAATAACTGTGACCTTGGGGATCTACCAACAAGCCCTCCTTACATATGATATGCCCCAATAAGGTCCCAAAGGGTGTAGCAAACACACACTTCTTAATGTTGAGGGATATCCTCAACTACCTACACCTCTCAAACATTAATCTCAAGTTGTCACAATGGTCCTTTACCATACCATATATTGTCCAATCATCCAAATAGACCTGAAGAAATTTATGGATGAAGTCCTGGAATGCTTGCACCACTATGCGTGAAAAAATAGCAGGCACATTCTTCAACCCAAAGGGCATGACCATATATGCAAAACTTCCCCACTCGGTGGTGAAAGTTGTCTTCTTAGTCTTCCTTTGCAATCGGACTTGGTGGTACCATGAAAATCCATCCGTAAAGGAGTAGATTTCGCACCCAACAACTCCTTCCAAAATTTCTTCAGTGAAGGGGGTTGGAAATGGATCAATGACACAAACTGCATTCAATTCCCTATAGTCCACACAAATCCTAATCGCCCATCCTTCTTGATGTTGATTACCATCAGACTTATCCACTCCGATTCTTCCACTGCCTCAATGATCCTAGAAGCTATCATTTTTTCTATCTCCTCCTTAACTTTCACGCACAAATTGGGATTCATCCGGTAGGGCCTTTTTCTAACCGAGCGCACGCACCGTCCTTTAGTTTTATCTTCATCTCCCCAAGGAATGGTGAACGCCTTTGAGCTCATAGTACCCACGCGGAATAAATCCTCAAATTCATGTAGTAGATCAATGATCTTTGATACTTCCTTCTCTGTCCAATAATCCCCAATAATAGCTTCCTTAGGTTCTTCTTTTGAACCGATGTTAACTTTCTTCATCTTTAAAGGCTCATGGTAAGCACGCACGTAAGCATCTACATTGTCTACTACCACACGCATCCCTATAGAATGGCTAACATCTAAGCTTTCTGATTCCTCTCCATTAATCACATATACCAACTTTCCCTTCTCCTTTGCCAAACATGCGCTCAAGCTGTAACTCTTCTGTTTCTTCAACTTCTCAAAAAGTGCGCCCCTATACCTGGTTCACCTAATAATTCTAACATCCTATCTTCCATTCTAGCACTATCCCCCATGGTAAGGTGCTTCATACATTATAAGGCCTTATCAATCGATGGTTTGGTACTCCGATACTCAAAGGTTTGAATAAGGTCACCGTGAGCTTACTGCCGATTCCTCGTCGGCGGCGTGTCTCTGAATGAATGTACCATATGCGCAAACAACCCTGTAGTGTAGAATACAACTTGTGCACCCAGAGGGATGGTGGCAAAGCTTCTACGCCTTCTCTCCAGACCCGTTCACACTCCTGGACATGGAAAGAGGCGGGCTCCTTCCCATGGTAGTCCTTGATGATGGTGGGTACATTACTCTAGAAAATCTGACAGAGAGAGCAATTCTTACCTCGCGCCACTCTAAAAGGCTCTCTGATGTGTGGCCCACCAACAAGTTGTTGTGCCAAGAAAGACATAACTTAACATCTCCCTCCATTCCTTCTCATTCTTCCACTAAGCTTCTACCTCCTGTAGAAAGATCTCAGGGAAGGCTCCTCCTGAATACTTGGGTAGTTCTTTTCCTCCAAGGCACCTAACAGTGCGTGCCTTTGTTACCTTGGTCACCAACCCTCTCAACTGTTGTCCCATTAATTCGTAAGTTCCATGCACCCAATTGTCAAGCCAAGCGATTTGGTGGTATCACTTCTTGGTGAGCATCTTCAAACTAGATAACTCCGTTAGTAGGGTGTACCATCTCAGGGTCTCTGATTGAGCACACATAAATCTTGTCAGAACTTCTTCTCCCAACGGTTCAATATAGGGCATCAAATTCCCATCAACCAGGGGTATAATGACCCATTCCTCTTTGTTCTCGAAGATGATGTACCCTTTGTTGAACCGAAGGTTCGCATTATTTTGTAACACCAAGGGCGCCCAAGTAGTGCTAGGAAATTGTCTACCTCGGCGAGCGCCAAGACTTCGAAGTCCCCAGTAAACTTGGCTCCCTGGATAGTAATAATTGCATCCTTCAAGACACTGATGGGCATTGCCTTAGTTTTGTTTGCCATATACAACACATTCGAAGATGGTTGTAATGCAAGTCTCCCCATTTGATGCCATGCATCCAAAGTCAGAACATTAACCTCCGTGCAGTGTCAATGAGTATATTGTTGAGGAGCCATCCATCTACAACTGCATTCAATGTAATCTCCTTGTCATAGTCGAGGCTGTGAGGGGGAAGGTTCACGTGCAAGACCTATCTCTCGCACTCTTCTCTGGCGCATGGTACCTTCTCTCTCAACCAGGATCCTAGCAAAGGAATGATGTTCTCTGTCTTAGCATTTTACACACCTCCTTGACCTCATCCAGGTCATCCTTTTGCGCCTCGACTCTCCTTCCTTGTTCCTCCTTTCTGGATTGCTCCTTTAGATATTGGATCTCCCCTTGTAAGCTTTGAATAACATCCATGGTGTCCTGATATATCTCCTTCTGATGTGTGGGGTCTGGATATTTTCCATGAATGACCTCCTCCCTCGTAACTAGGGTCTTTTGTCTTGGTACCTCTCTTGTGCGCACGGCTTCTGCCCTTGTTGTTACTAAGACAAGCTCCAAACCTTCATCCCTGTTACCCGAGGCATCCACTATATGTATGCCTTCTTGATGTTGACCATTGCATTGCCCTTATCCTTCCCTTGCTGCTGATTCATATGCTCAAATAATTTCGGGAACTCCTCATACTTATGCTTCTTTCTGCACCACGAGCACTGCAACAAGTCCGGGCACTCACACTTGTAATGTTTTGTAGATCCACAGTTGAAACATGTTCCACGTGGGAACTCACTCCTTCCTTCTTGGTTACCCCGACCATGGAATCCTCTTTGAAATCCTCTTCTGCGCATGCCTCCATCTGCGCTCTCCTCGTAACAGCAATCATCATTTTTAGAACCACTTAGCAATGTTGGTTTGGCATACCCCATGATCAATGGCCTCATGGATCTAGTCAATGAGCCCACATTCTTTAGTATCATGGGTTGTGGAGGTGTAAATATTGTAATAAAAAGATACATTCTTCCTGATCGCGTGTTGCAGCAAGGGACATCTACTTACATCATGGTCCCCATGACAAATCTCACAATCTACTATCACAGTGCGTACCATCCTCTGGGGAAATTATCCTTAACGTGCCCCTCTATTTCATAATCGTGCACCACAAACCACTGCGAGTCTCATAGGCTGAGTTCATAGATAATTTTTCCAACTATTTGGCCATATCATCAATCTGAGCCTCCAAGAACGGGCTAATGCCAGTATTAATACTACCAACAGCTGACCTCGCACGCAAGACAACTTCCAATGCTTCGCGCGGATCTGTAAAAGTTTTATGAGACAAGGCCCTTCTAAAAGGGGTGATCAATCCTCCAACAAACCATTGTGCATGCTGTGAAGGGTGAATATCATATGATAATTTAGACAAGAGAGTTTTAAAACGCGCATCATACTCCCACACACTCTCTGCCATTCCTTGTTGAATCTCCTTCAAAGCGCTGATGCTTTTCTACTCAAACTCAGGAATGTGGAACTCTACCAGGAATGCATTCTTTAAATTAGTGTAGTCCAACACCGTTTGATGAGGGTCATACTTTCTATACCAGCTATACACGCACCCTTGCAGTGTGGTCACAAATTGACTAGCCTTTCGTTTTGGTGTTGTGATACCCTTCGCACGCCATAGCAGTTCACACTTGTGAACATGTTCCACAACATCTTCAATGCCCCTGTAATCTAGCAAATGTAGAGACATTTCAAAGAATACTTGAGGTGGTGGTTGGGGTCCTTGTCTTAAACCAGAGCCTTGGTTCCCTCTGGTGTTTCCTCCACCGCCTGATCCACTAGGTCTAAGGGTCTTATAGTTCTAGAGCCACCAAAATCCACGAGAACCACTTTGGGTCTAATAAGGCCTATAGGAGATGTGTTGAGCGCCCCCATGGTCCCACTGAACTGTGCACCGATGGTCTGTGATAGTGCCCCACTACCACTACTTTGTCCCACGCCACTCCTTGATGTGAGCCCGAAAGCTTGTACACTTGCCCCTTGTCCAAAAACTCCTCCGAATACTAGAATATGTGCAGCCATAGAAGAAGGAACTAAAAAATTATACCTCCTAGGCGCGGATCTGTCTCTTCCACTTATATCAACTGGGTCAATAACACTTCTTCCTGGATCGGGAAAACCAAGCACCAAGGCTCGGTCATTGGGTGGGTTTAGATATGCGCCAACAACTCTCCTCTCTCCATGTGACGAACTCTCACCAGAAGCCGAAGGGGTCTCCCTCACATGCTTGCCAAGATGGGGTAGCACAGACTTCTCAGGTTCCACATCCTCCGCATGAACCTCAACTCCTTCCCACAATTCTGTCTCCATAGATCCATCACACTAGCAACCTCGCATCGTCTAGCAATCTCTCTTTCTTGCGCTTCGCTATACCAGCCCCTAGAATATTGACCAATTATGAAGGCGCTTAGGCATGTACGATCCTAGTCATAGAATGACACGCAAGGCAAAAGCACTCAAGAGAAAGGATTAAGGAAGTAAATTGTGCGCGAGACGCGCAAAAAGAGATTCGGGACTTAGGCTATTTGAGCGCCCAATGAAGAACATGTGAAAAGCATGATCGGTTACGTGAGATAAAATGTCGGCCTTGCAATAGATTGGCCCAGAAAGAGCATGCCCGGATGCATGATCTTCTAGAAGATCATCATGAGATGGAGTGGAGAGCTCGGGCCTAAAGGAACATGCTCGCATGGGGACCAAATTCGACACTTGCTAACGGATATGAGGGGCGGAAAGGCGAGTTGGCAGCCGGGAAAGTGATAAATACAAGGTGCCTCGCCATAGAAAGATATACACACACACACACGAGAGAGATATATCATCTTGATATACATAGGGAATAGTGGGTTAGAGAGTAAGCGAAGCTCTGTAGAATTGCTGTGAGTGGATATTCTGGTTCAGGAAAGGATGTACTAAGCATGGAGTTATTTTTTTCTTTTCTATTAGCTTAGCTACATACGTCCAGTGATGTGCATGATTGTGGTCTGCTCTCTATGACACTCTGTAATGAACCAATGAATATATTGAGGTTACCTGTTATAAATAGATATGAATATTAATGGGTTTAATGTATATTTCGTTCATATGAGTTCTCTTTCCTTTCATGCTACGAATGAATGGTTGTATGTTTCTTTGTTTTATAGTATATGTTCTTGAATCATTAAAGGACTCGATTCAAGTGACTGCATGAGGATCTGGAGGTTGTTCTAAGCCCTATGGTTCTTGTATGTCTCAACTTATTTCCTAAATAATTTTACACTAATCATAGATAATGCTTCCCACTAAACTCACATAAAAGAGAGACTTGGTACCCCGCGTGCCTCGAGTGAGTGCTCAACTTCTTCTGGGTGATAGGTCGGTGCACATGGGGTTCTTCCTTTTGTGATAGGAGTAAAAATTACTACATCTTAGTTTCGTTTTCGGGGACATCTTTTCAAATTTGTATTGGGATATAACATGCATCATGATCACGTGTAAAGAGTAATGACGAATCGGTTAACATTGGAAAATGTTAAATCGTGGTTCAAGAGCATGGAGGATGAATTTGCTCAGAGATTCAGCACTAGACCTGAGTTTAATACATGTAGATGGGTAGAAGAGAACCTCTACCATGAGCTGTACGAGACTTCTTCTGCTACTTCCCAATAGAGTTATATGAATGGCTTTCAGCCTATACGTCTAGATCAAGTTAGCGGTATAGATCACATGTATGGGCTGAAGAAGACTACCAAAGGTTGTAGGATGCAGATCTGACGTGGACCCGTGCTGTGGATCATTGGTGGAGAGGAGTACTAACTAGCTACACTCTAGAATATGCCATCTCTACGTATTCTTGTCCAGAGGTTGCTGAGTTTGAATTTTTGCGCGAACCTAGAGGAACGTTTCTACGTGTTATTCCTCTAGCTATGAAGATATTGATGGTTACCATGAGTTTAGAGGCACTCCCAATGGCCTGCTAAACCGTTCTGAGCACCGGGTAAGGGAACTTGGGTGGAGGAAGATGGCAGATATCATGACAAAGAAGGAGAGGGAAGAAAGATGGCTCAAGTATAGCGAAGCGCGAGAAAGGGAGATTGTTAGACGACATGAGGCTGCTAGTGTGATGGATCTATGGAGATAGACGTTATGGGAAGGAGTTGAGGTTCACGTGGAGGATGTGGAACCTGAGCAGTCTGTGCTACCCCATCTTGGCAAGTGCATGAGGGAGACCCCTTCGACTTCTGGTGAGAGTTCGTCACACGGAGAGAGGAGAGTCATTGGTGCATATTTAAACCCACCCAGTGACCGAGCCCTGGCGCTTGGTTTTCCCGATCCAGGAAGAAGTGTTATTGACCCAGTTGATATAAGTGGAAGAGACAGATCCGCGCCTAGGAGGTATAATTTTTCAGTTCCTTCTTCTATGGCTACACATATTCCAAAGTATTCGAGAGGATTTTTTTGGACAAGGGCAAGTGTACAAGCTTTTGGGCTCGCATCGAGGAGTGGCGATGGGACAAAGTAGTGGTAGTGGGGTGCTATCACGAGACCATCGGCGCACGATTCGAGTGGGACCGTGGGGGAACTCGGCACAACTCCTACATGCCCTATTAAACCAAAGTGGTTCTAGTGGATCTGGCTGCTCTTGAGGTACGGGACCGTGAGTGGTGGACCTAGTGGATCGGGCGGTGGAGGAAACACCGAGAGGTAACCAAGGCTCGGTTCAGACAAGGACCCTAGCCACCACATCAAGTATTCTTTGAAATGTCTCTGCATTTTCCATACTACATGGGCATTGAAGATGCTACGGAACATGTTCACAAGTGTGATCTGCTATGGCGCGCAAAGGGTATCACAACACCAGAACGAAAGGCTAGTTAATTTGGACCACACCTGCAAGGGCGCGTGCAAACTGGTATAGAAAGTATGACCATCATCAAACGGTGGTGGACTACACCGCTTTAAAAAAAGGCATTCCTGGCAGAGTTCCACATTCCTGAGTTTGAGCAAAAGAGCATCAACGCTTTGAAGGAAATTCAACAAGGAATGGCAAAGAGTGTGCGGGAGTATGATGTGTGTTTTAAAACTCTCTTGTCTAAATTATCATATGATATTCACCCTTCACTGCATACACAATGGTTTGTTGGAGGATTGATCACCCCTTTTAGAAGGGCCTTGTCTCATAAAACTTTTACAGATCCACGCGAAGCATTGGAAGTTGCCTTGCGTGCCGAGGCTGTTAGTAGTATTGATATTGGCATTAGCCCGTTCTTGGAGGCTCAGATTGATGCTATGGCCAAACAGTTGGAAAAATTGTCTACGAACTCAGTCCATGAGACTCGTAGTGGTTTGTGGTGCATGTATTGTGAAATAGAGGGGCACGTTAAGGATAATTGCCCCTGGAGGATGGTACGACATTGTGATAGTAGATTATGAGATTTGTCATGGGGACCATGATGCAAGTAGATGTCCCTTGCTTTACACAAAGACGCGATCGGGAAGAATGTATCTTTTATTGCAATATTTACACCTCCACAACCCATGATACTAAAGAATGTAGGCTCATTGACCAGATCCATGAGGCCATTGATCATGTGGTACGCCAAACCAACACCGCAAAGTGGTTCTAAAAATGATGATCGTTGTTATGATGAGCGTGCAGATGGAGCGTGCGCGAGAAGAGGATTTCGAAGAGGATTCCGTGGTCGGGTTATCCAAGAAGGAAGGAGTGAGTTCCCATGCAGAACATGTTTCAACTGTGGATCTACAAAAAATTACAAGTGTGAGTGCCTAGACTTGTTCCAGTGCTCGTGGTGCAGAAAGAAGCATAAGTATGAGGAGTGCAGAAATTATTTCAGGATATGAATCAACAGCAAGGGAAGGATAAGGGCGCGTCACTGCAATGGTCGGCATCAAGAAGGTAGACATATAGTGGATGCCTCGGGTAACATGGGATGAAGGTTTGGAGCCTGTCTTGGTAATAACAAGGGTAAAAGATGTGCGCGCAAGAGAGGTACCAAGACAGAAGACCCTGGTTACGAGGGAGGAGGTTGTTCATGGAAAATATCTAGACCCCGTGCATCAGAAGGAGATATATCAGGACACCATGGATGTTATTCAAATCTTACAAGGGGAGATCCAATATCTAAAAGAGCAATCCATAAAGGAGGCCTGAGGAGGGAGAGTCGAGGCGAAAAGGATGACCTCGATGAGGTCAAGGAGGTGTGTAAAATGCTAAGACATGAGAACATCATTCCTTTGCTAGGATCCTGGTTGAGAGAGAAGGTACCAGCGCGGAGAAGAGCGCGAGAGATAGGTCTTACACGTGAACCTTCCCGTCACAAATTTCGACTATGACAAGGAGATTACATTGGATGCGATTATAGATGGATGGCTCCTCAACAATATACTCGTTGACACCTGGTGCGGAGGTTAATGTTCTAACTTTGGATGGATGGCATCGAGATGGGGAGACATGCATTATAACCATCTTCTAATGTGTTGTATATGCCAAACAAAATTAAGGCGATTCCCATCGGTGTCTTGAAGGATGCAGCTATTACTATCCAGGGAGCCAAGTTTACTGGGGACTTTGAAGTCTTGGCACTTCTTTGAAAGTGAGACAATTTCCTAGCACTACTTGGGCACTTCAGCTTTGAGAACAAAGAGGAATGGGTCATTATACCCCTGGTTGATGGGAAGTCAACACCCTATATTGAAATGTTGGGAGAAGAAGTTCTGGACAAGATTTATGTGTGCTCAATTAGAGACCCTGAGATGGTACACCCTACTAATGGAGTTATCTAGTTTAAAGATGCTCATTCAGTAAGTGATACCACCAGTCTGGCTTGTGACAATTGGGTGCATGGAACTTACGAATTAATGGGATGGTAGTTAAGAGGGTCGGTGACAAAGGTAACAAAGGCGCACACTATTAGGTGCCTTGGAGGAAAAGAACTACCCAAGTATTTAGGAGGAGCCTTCCCTGAGATCTTTCTACAGGAGGTAGAAGCTCAGTGGAAGAATGAGAAGGAATGGAGGGAGATGTTAAGTTATGTCTTGCTTGGCACAACAACTTGTTGGTGGGCCACACATCAGGAGAGCCTTTTAGAGTGGCGTGAGGTAAGAATTGCTCTCTGTCAAATTTTCTAGGAGTAATGTACCCACCATCATCAAGGACTACCATGGGAAGGAGCCCACCTCTTTCCATGTCCAGGAGTGTGAACGGGTCTGGAGAGAAGGCGCAGAAGCTTTGCCACCATCCCTCTGGGTGCACAAGTTGTATTCTACACTACAGGGTTGTGCGTGCATATGGTACATTCATTCGGAGACATGCTGCCAGATGAGGAATTGGCAGGAGCTCGCGGCTAACCTTATTCAAACCTTTGAGTATTGGAGTACCAAGCCATCGATTGATAAGGCCTTGCAGGGTATCAAGCGCCTTACCATGGGGGATAGTGCCAGAACGGAAGATAGGCTATTAGAATTATTAGGTGAACCAGGTATAGGGGCGTGCTTTGAAGAAGTTGAGGAAATAGAAGAGTTATAGCTTGAGTGCACGTGTTTGGAAAAGGAGAAGGGAAAATTGGTATATGTGATTGATGGAGAGGAATGGAAAGCTTAGATGTTAGCCATTATTGCAGCAGGGACATGCGAGGTAGTAGGCATGCGGATGCTCGCATGCATGCCTACCATGAGCCTTTAAAGACGAAGAAAGTTAACATCAGTTCGGAAGAAGAACCTAAGGAAGCTATTATTGGGGATTACTGGACATAGAAGGAAGTATCAAAGATCATTGATCTGTTGCATGAATTTGAGGATTTATTCCCGCGCAGGTACCATGAGCTCAAAGGTGTTCACCATTCTTTGGGGAGATGAAGATAAAACTAAAGGATGGTGTGTGCCCGGTTAGAAAAAGGCCCTACCGGATGAATCCCAATTTACGCGTGAAAGTTAAGGAGGAGATAGAAAAAATGATAGCTTATGGGATCATTGAGGCAGTGGAAGAATCGGAGTGGATAAGTCCGATGGTAATCAACATCAAGAAGGATGGGTAGATTAGGATTTGTGTGGACTATAGGGAATTGAATGTATTTTGTGTCATTGATCCATTTCCAACCCCCTTCACTGAAGAAATTTTGAAAGGAGTCAGCTTGAGTGCGAAATATACTCCCTTCTGAGATGGATTTTGAGGTACCACCAAGTCCGGATTGCAAAGGAAGACTAGAAGAAGACAACTTTCGCCCTTTGAATGGGAATTTTTCATATACGGTCATGCCCTTTGGGTTGAAGAATGCACCTGCTATTTATTTTTCGCGCATAGTGGTGCAAGAATTTCAGGACTTCATCCATAAATTTCTTCAGGTTTATTTGGATGATTGGAAAGTATATGGTCCGGTTAAAGACCACTTTGTGACAACTTGAGATTAATGTTTGAGAGGTGTAGGCGGTTGAGGATATCCCTCAACATTAAGAAGTGTGTGTTTGCTACACCCTTTGGGAACTTATTGCGGCATATCATATGGAAGGAGGGCTTCTTGGTAGATCCTACCAAGGTTACAATTATTGTGGGGTTAAGGAGCCTACCAGCCCAGAGCACGATCTTGCAGATTCCTTGGGCATATGGGGTATTATATAAAATTCATTAAGGGATATGCCAAGATCACCGTGCCTTTAGAGGAGCTGCTTAGACACAAAAGTGCCTTCCATTGGGGAGAGGCGCAGCAGAGGGCGTTTGATACATTAAAAGATAGGCTTATTACCGCACCTATTTTACATTTTCCCTCTTGGGACAAGCCCTTCCATGTCCATGTAGATGCCTCAGGGACCGCCATTGGAGTAGTACTTGCACAACTAGGTGAAGGGTTGTTGATCATCCTCTCAGTTTTGCAAGTAGGAAGTTGACACCACCAGAGAGTAGAATTATACCACAACCGAGCACGAGGCATTGTCGATGATCTACGCGCTCTTCAAGTTTAGACAGTATCTGCTAGCAACACCCTTTGTATTCTACACCGACCACATGGCATTAAAGTATTTAGTAAACAAGCCTGTTCTTCAAGGGCGCATATGTCGATGGGTGTTGTTGTTTCAAGAGTTTGAATTCACCGTTGTAGTGAAGCCTAGAAAAAGCAACTATGGGCATGATCATCTATCAAGGATTGATTCAGGAGAGGATGTGCAAAGTATTGAGGAAGCAATGCCAGATGCCCAACTGTTTAGATTGCGGCACGCACCCTCATATTTGGAGGATATTATAGTATTCTTAAAAGAAGGTGTGGCACCGGATGGAATGAAGGCATTGGAGAAGAAGCAGTTGGCCATACGCGTCACGCCCTACATGTTTATTAGTGGAGACTTATACAAGTTGAGACGAGTTGAAGTATTGCGCAGGTGTGTAGTAGAGCATGAGAGCCTGGCCATGATGGAGGAAGCACATGGAGGAAGTGCGGGTGGGCATTATGCAGGTGATGCCACCACGCGCAAGATATTAATGGCAGGATTATGGTGGGAAACCTTGTATAGGGATTGTAGAGATTATTGTAAAGTGTGTGACCACTGTCAGTGCATTGGAAAACCAGGAAGGAGAGATGAAATGCCTTTGCACCCTATCCCTAACTCGGAGCCTTTGTAAAAATGGGAGATAGATTTTGTAGGACCTATTGCACTAACAACGCGTAGGATTGGGTCACGTTATGTCATCACTTACACAGATTATCTCACAAGGTGGGTAGAGGCAGCCCCAACTAAAGATTACACGACAAACAAAGTGGCAAGGTTCTTATGGGAGAACATTATCACGAGGTATGGATGTCCATTGAGTTTGACCAGTGATAGGGGTACACATTTTCTAAATGATACCGTGAGGATCTGTTATCAGAGTTCATGGTGGCTCATCACAAGACTACGCCCTATCACCCACAAGCAAATGGAACCGCGGAAGCATTCAACAAAATATTGAGTCATACCTTGACCAAAATCTATGATGTTGGAAGACAAGATTGGGATGACAAAGTATCGGCAGTATTATGGGCTTACAGAACAACGTATAAAAGACTAAATAAAGACACACCTTTTTAATTGGTGTTTGGTGTGGAAGCCGTTTTTACTAGTTGAATTTATGTTACCTTCTCTACGAATAACGTGCGTAGGAGGATTAGCCGATGAACAAGCGCTGGAAGAAAGGATTGATGAGCTAATGAAACTAGATGAGAGACGATCACTTGCCCAATGGAGCCAAACAATGGAAAAGGCAAAGCAAAAGGCTTGGCATGATCGCCACATTAGAAACAAGAAGTTTGAGGTTGGGCAGATGGTGTTACTATATGATTCCAAGTTTCTGCGCCATCCTGGAAAGTTGAAAGTCCATTGGTTGGGTCCCTACACAATTTTGTACATCCTTGATTTGGGCGCATGCCAGTTACAAGCGCTGGATGGGACAAAGTTGCTTGGACACTTCAATGGCGATGGTGAAGCCCTACTATAAATAATTCTTCTTGGTGTTTGTAAATAAGGCAATTTTGCTAGTTAGTTTAGAAGTTTCCTTTATGCATTTTCCCTTTCTTGTGTTTCCCTTTCGCGTTGTTGTTTTGGTTTTACACCTTGGGCACCAGTAACCTTATTGCTATTTTTGGAGAATTTGTGAGTGCGCAGAGGACCGCACATCGTTTAAGTGTGGGGTGGAGAAAAGTGAAGAAGCACATGATTAAAAGTACCAAGGAAGTTGTGTTGAAGAGCCTTGTTGTGTAGCCCGGTTGAAAGAGGTAGATGAAGAGAAAAGATAGAATGGTTGGTGCTAGGATAAAGCTACTGGTAGATCCCACGTACAAAGGAAAAGGAAGCACAGTTAAAGCAACACAAGGTAGGTGAAAGTAATAATTTGGACAGAAAAAGTTCCTTCGGCGCAGGTTAAGCATGCAAGAGTCTCCTGTCAGGTTGGTTGGGTTACGCGCTAAAAGGTTGGAGGAGTTTTCGCAGAAGGGCACATGAGTGAAGGCACTAAAGATGGACTTTGTTTGAAAAAGCTGCATTAAATGAACAAAGTATGGGGGTAGGTAAAGTAGCATTTAATGATCAGAAAAAGGAAAAACTATAAATAAAGGGTCGAGGCACTCTCATTTTTACTTTGCAAAAATGAAGAGTTGGAGATATAAGCGAGTGTTATAAACTAGGGTTTTCATATTCGATCGAGTGGAAGATCTGTGTGATTAAAATGTGAAGAGCCAGTTTAAGATTGTGGTCAGAAGGAATTACATGGGCGTGGAAGGAATTACACGGCCCCGGATGGAATCTTCTAGAAGATCATCATGAGATGGAGTGGAGAGCTCAGGCCTGAAGGAACATGCTCGCATGGAGGACCACATTCGACACTTGGTGACGGATCTGAGGGCATGACAAGGTGAGTTAGCAACCCGGGAAAGTGATAAATATAAGTGCCTTCCACGAAAAAGATATATATACACACAGAGAGAGATATATCATCTAGATATACATAGGGAATAACGGGTGTAAGCTAGGAAAAATACACTACTAATAAGGAAGTAAAATACCAATAATCGTACCTCCTCCTTCGCGTTCCGTAGCAAACCTCAGAATGGGCTAGGAAACTTGGATTGAGCCCTGATTTTGTGATATGTAGGTGCTTTTCTTCAAGATGGAGCAAGACCTTCCTGCAACAATGATCCTCTTACTTTGCACTAGATGGGAAAAAAGATTATGAGGCTATTTGGGCATTAGGACGAGGCAGAAGGATGTTCTTTGCTCAAAGGATGCAAAAACTTAGATATGGCATTCAAGCTTATATCCGTGTGTTTAGAGGGGGTAAGGTTGTATTTATAGCTTGGGGAGTGATTAACTTAGATTAATTTAAGTAATCATGGTTTGAAAATATGGGCAAGATTAAGTGGGTGGTTTGAAAATGTGGGCAAGATTAGGTGAGTGGTTTGAAAATGTGGGCAAGATTAGGTAAGTGGGGGCCACGAAGAATGGGTGAGGATTTGAATTATATTTTTAATTCATAAGTGGAGGATTTTAGGTGAGTGGGGACCACAAAGGGTGGGTGAGGATTTGAATTTAAATTTTTAATTCAATAGTAGAAAAACATGGAGAATAATGACATGTGGTGATAATTGAGTTATTTTTGGATTTTAAAATGGATAATTAATCAAATTATATTTGATTAATTCAAAGTGTATTTTTGTGGGAAATGAGGAAGGGGAATTAATTGATTTAGGATAGATGTGAAATTGGGGTGTCTACATTTGCCCCTCTTTGGAAGGGTACTATGAAAGTAGTGTCCTTTCAAAGAAAGTAGACGGTATGGGGGAAGAATTCAATCTACTTTTTAAAAGGTAGAGTGAATGTTTGTTGGGGAGAATAGAAAGTGGTGAGTGACGGATGTTATAGTATCCTCCAAGACAAAAATGTCATGAGAAGATGTGATTATGGATAGATGTGGTGATGCCCCCTCGAGAGAGGACCCAGCGAGAATGGAATATACTGACGAGAACTCTCGAAAAGAAGGGAAATGGATTCTACGGAGAAGAGGACGATAATGGAGTGGAAGAGACTAGAATGACCACACGACGTAAATGGAGAAAGGATTCAATCGACCTTGAATGCTAGGTGTGAGGGTGTGTGGGAAAGAGAAAAGGGAATGGATAGGATTTGGGGTTGATTACGAGAAGAGTAAGCGAGATAGGGGAGGGGAAAAAAAGGAATGAAAGAGGTAGAAATAAGAGAGAGGGATGATAGGGGAAGAAGGGAATGATGAAGGACAAACAAGGAAAAAATAGGAAAATGACAGAGTAGAGGGTGAAGGGATGAAATAGAGAGATGTGCAAAATGAAGGAATCAACGAGAGATAGTAAAGAGGAATGCGTGGAAGTGAAATAAATGATAGAGTGAGAAAAGAAGGATACATGAAAGGATAAATAAGAAGGAGAAAACGAGGTGGGAGTAGGGGGTGAAATGGAGGAAAATGGAAAGAGGAAAAAAAAGAAGAAGTAGAACGGAGAAAAAAAAGAAACTATGAGGGGCGAGGAAAGTGTGAAAAAGAGGAGAGAAAGGAAGAGAAACAGATACAGAATGAACGAAAAGGTAGGGGTGGTAGAGAAAAGGAGAAGTGGTCAGAAGAAACGTGAAAATTAGGGGAGAGGAAAGGAAGATAGAATGAATACAAGGAGAAGATTGAAGGAATCGTGTCATTGCGAGGAAGACCAAGGCAAAGAATATGGAACAGACCGTATGGAGATGCATGTGGAGGGTGGTATGATAAAAAAGACAGGACAACGCTGAACAACTAGGTTATCGATGGGGAAGTAAGGAGGAAATGTGATGGAAAAAGGGGAAGAAGACGATATAGGGGAAGGGAAATAAGACGAGGGGTGGGAGAGAGAAGAGGATAACAAAGAAAATGATGTAGAAGGAAGGGAATACAGAAAGGGGGTAATAAGTGGAAAGGGAACGGTATAAGGAATGTTCAAAGAAGAAAGAGGGGAGGAATGACATCGATTGGAAAAGATGTGGAGATGCATGAAATGAGGATACTAGGATGACGAGAAAATAGGAAAAGGATGTATGATGAAGACATTAAAAATATTGAAGAGGGCAAAGAGGAGATGGAGAGATGGGTAAGAAGCGACAAGAAAGGGTGGGAGTGAGGGAAAAGAGTGGAGAGAAAAGAGAATGGGGGATAGAAGAGGCAATGCCAATGAAAGGATGTTAGGGAAATCCCTTTTACAATGAGTGGTGGGGAAGGGTGAGAAAAAAATGAAGAAAAGGAGAAAGCTAATGAGGATTGGAAAGGGTAATGCCAACAAAGGGACGTTAGGGAAAACCCTTTGACAATGAGTGGTGGGATTAGAGGAGGGAAGGAATGAAGGGAAACTCTAGAAGGTCCAAGGGAGTGAATGAGGTCGTGTGGAATGAGGATTGATGATTTTTAGGGAAAACCCGTTGACAATTATTAGCTGGGAAGAGAAGATGATGATGAAAGAATGATATAGGAGTGTTAACAATAATGGTGAATGTGTGTGTGGGTAGAAATGTGGGGGGAATTTGAGAAGATGAAGTGGAAAGAGTGAAGAAGATGAGAGGGATGAGTTGGGACTAAGTGAAAGCGAGGAGAGGATGCGGGTGATGAGGATGAACGAGGTGAGGATGAAGAACCAAGACATGAAAATAATGGGAAGAAACAGTATGAAGGATGATGGATCAAGAAGGGGAAAATGGGGGAAAAGAATGTGATTGTAGGCGGAAGAGATTAGATGTATGGTGTAAGAGGATATGTGGAGAAAGGATAATAGTAGGAGGAAAAAGTGGGTAGTAGGAGATACCAGGTGGAAGAAGCGATCAACAAAGTGAATGAAGAATGAGGCGGGGAGAAGTTCACGATGACAAGTTAAGTGTAGGGAGGACCCTGACATAAGATTGTCATGTGACGGAAGTGGTTAAGTAAGATTTCCATGTGAGAAAAACTAGAGATGACAAATGGTCAAGCGAGAAGTGGTGTTTGCGAGAATCGAAAAGGAGGTGAAAGGATGTGATAATGGGGAATGCTGAGAAAAAATGAAGGGTGAAGGGTGTGTAGTGATGGGGAAAGGCAAGGAGACAGATCATCCTTAAGAGGGACTCTTAAGTGAGATCGCCATGCCGGGTGAGTGGTTAAGTAAGATTGCCAAGCAGAGGAGGGTGATAGTGGTGGTAAAAAGGTGTGATGATGGGGAATGAAGAGGAAAGATGGATGGTGAGATTGTAGAGTGATGGGCGAGTGTAAGATGACATGTCATGCTTAAGAGAATCTCTTAAGTAAGATCGTTGTGTTCTTGGAGAGGTTTCGTAGGATCACCCAACCGACAGGGATGATATGCAAAGAGAAAGACAAGATGATATTGGGGATAGGGGTGGAATGGTAGGGTGAAGAAGATGATCGTGATGAGAGGTGGGAGAAATAAGATGGGGGAAATATGATGGGATGGGGGAAGGCCATAGGGCAGATCAACCTTAAGTGGAAGTCTTAAGTAAGATTTCCATGCGGCTGGAATGGTTAAGTAAGATCGCCAAGCTGAGGAAGAAGAAGGATGATGTTAGAGTTGGTGGGAATAGGGTATGACAAAATGGACTGAAGGGGAACCCTCAAGTGAATTTTCCATACTACGAGAGCGTGTAAGTAGGATGACTAGGCATAAGGCAAATTTGGGGAAGGATGAGAAAAGAGTGAGTGAGGTATGCCTGAGTGGTATATGATATGAGATGAGGTGATAATAAGAAAGAAAGGAAACAAAGGAGTGTAACATGAATGGATGAAGGAATATATGCAGTGGAGGGCGGAGAGTGTGAGGGGAATCCTTAATTGGGATGCCCGCGTGGTGAGAGTAATGATGCGAGAATGAGAAGTAAAAGAGGTGGAGTGGAAAGATGTGTTTGGTGGTGATTTTATTTGATGAGAGGGCGGTGGTGAAGAAGCTTCTACAGCGGGAAGATCTTAGGGAGAGGGTAAACCTCCACTGAGGATTCCATATAGAAGGGTTATTAAATAAGATTGTCAAGCGGGAAGTAAAAGGGTGAAAGGAAAGAATACCAATGGGTGAGAGGAGACAGGAATGGTGAGAAGAGTAATATGGGTATAAGCGGCGGAGGAGTAAAAATGAGGAGTGAGGATGAATGGATCAAATACATGGTGATCATGGTGGGGGAGGAGGCTTTGGATAGTGAATGCTACTTGAGAGAGATCGTCAAGTAGGATTCACATAAGCTATAAAGGTGATCAAGTAGGATTCTAAAGCTGGAGAATGCATTAGTATGGGTGAATGGATGGGGGCAAAGTGCAAAGTAAGATGTTGATCATGGGAAGATACTCACGTGACGAAAAGCATCTTAATTTTAATATAGCACATAACAGGATGCATCGTGATATAAAAGATTAGGATGAATAGCGTAATATGTATGATAGCATAGGACAGGGGGCCATCAAAAAGGTTTGATGCCCGATGCACATATATGCAAATGGAAGAGAGCATAGACAAAGGCCATCAAGAAAGTATGATGCCCGAAGACGACATGCAATCAAATAACATAAGAATATTACAAAGAATACCGGGATACATAAAATTAAGATGCCCCTGTAATATAAGAAAGTAATTAATAATGCAACACAAGAATCAATAAACATATCCCTAACGTGTTCCACAGTGAGGATTGATCGGATGTGCCCCCAAGCAGGGGCACGAGGACATAGTAAAATATTGGGTCATTGTCCTTAAACAAGGAAGCAATGAGAGCCGGATTTGTCCCAAGCGAGGATTCATGCAAGAAGAAGTGGTTTGAATTTGGTAGTCATAAGGTGAATGGATCATTCGTTGGGGATAATAGTTCAAAGGTTGAATTATGTTGGTTATTTTAGAGTTTTTACGATTTTTTGGAGTTTACAATATTTTTATTTTTGTTTATTATATATATATATATTTTTATTTTTTTTCTAATGTTTTTTGGATTTTTGACGATTTTTTAAATGTTTTTGACTTTTTGACAATTTTCAAATGTTTTTAGATTTTTGACGATTCTTGTTAATGGTTTTGGATTTTTGACAATTATGTGTAATGTTTTTGGATTTTTGACGAGTATTTCTAATGTGTTTGTTGGTATTTTGGATGATTGTTTTTACTTTTACAACTGTTTTTAGATTTTTGACGATTTTCAAATGTTTTAAGATTTTTGGGAATCAAGAGGAGGACACAAGAGGTAGATAATGAATATAGAGACAAATGCTAACAACAATCCCTTTGGGAAATTGTGACTCCATTCTTCATAACGGTATTGAACCAGTTTTAAAAATGGCTTTCACTTTATGAGTCACGTGCTAGACTTAGACAGTTATGTGGCCTGCTAGTTGGTAAGATATGAGGTTAAGGGATAGTTCTCTCTTCACTTAGGCATCTAAGTTACGTGTTTGGGGATTCTATAATTTGTAAGCACTATAAGATTTTATATTTTGAAATGACCGCCTATGCCTTGCCCCATGCTACTAGTAAGAAGCAAGGGCTTATCACCGAAAAGGCAAAATATGGCGAGTGAATTCCCTTTTTGTTTTTTTTTGTTTTGTTTTTTATGTTTGTTTGAATATTTTGCAATGTTTTTATCTTGTTATGAGAATGACCCTCTATGCTTTTCCCCATGCCACTTGTAAGAGGCAAGGGTTTATCACCAAAGACAAGACGTAGACGAGTAAGGGCACCTTCCTCCATTCCCAGTCTCACACTACTAGTAAGAAGTGTGGGCTCAACACCAAAGACTATGAAGGATGAAAGATGTGACAATGAATTATTCATAAGTTATTGAATTGATGGATTTTTTTACAATAGTGCTTTGTATTTGGGAAGAAACGTCTGCCCCCAATCTCAACCCCACACGACTAGTAGGACGCGAGGGTTCAACACCGAAGACTGAGATGGACGACCAAACAAACTGGGTAACGAAGTTTAGAGCTTTGTTATGAAAGAGAGAATGTATTTGAAGGGAATATATTACCATCAGTAAGCTTCTAGGTATGACCATAGAGGAAAGTGACTGAAAATGGAAGAAGTATGACGCTCACAAACTTAATAGGATTTATACTAGCACTTGTCTCATAATAATAAATACGAAGATGTGATTTTGATAATGAAAATGTCTGTCAATGGAAATGAATAAATTTATTCGGAGATAAGCAAGACAGAAAGAACAATGTACATGTTGTTGTTTCCCGGAATAGAGAGTGCTTTCAATAATAGAATTTCTTTGAATGGAATGCATTCATGGGTTTTTAAGGACTTGGCACCGTGTCAATGCCCAATTTATAAGCTCCAAACCTAAAAGTATCTATGATTTCGTTGGGCTTAAATTCAAATTCTAGGTTTGAATTTTTATGGTAGCTATGCCGTAGCCGATTTTGATATACTTGAAGATGATCTAGGGCATTAAGTTGTTTTTCATCAAGAAGCTCGAGTTCATTAAGGCATGATTGTTGATAATAATCTTTATTGATTACATCTTTGAAGGATATTATGAAGGATGAAAATTCAACCTTGACATGTAAAATAGCTTCCCAACCATAAATAAAGTAGAAGGGAGTGGCTCCAATAGGTGTGTGATAAGATGTGCGGTAAGCCCAAAGAGTGGGATAGATTTGGTTAAGCCAATAGCTTCCATGTGTGTTAACAATGATGGTTTGTGTTATTTGGTTTTTGCTTCTATTTGTCCATTAATTGATTGTTTTGAGGATAGATTCACAATTAAAGATGGAAAAGGTTGTGTAAAGATATTCCTAGGTATAAGTACCTCGTAGAATGGATGCACGTAGAAGTCTTGACAGGTGAGACTAATTAGTGATGAGATGCCTGCAAGATCGATAGTTGAAAGCATGATGGACATGACGGGTTGCATTGTCGCAAGTGTCCAAACTCGATGTGGTTGTGTTTCGACAAAAAGGCTAGAGATGTTAGGCATAAGAGCCAATATTGGAAGAATAGAATCAAACTTAATGGTACCTGTTGATGGAACCTCATCTGTAGTGTCTATAGTAATATCAAGGTTTGAAAGGGAGTCTTGAAACGAGATCAAGGTCTCGTTAGATGTTGGAAGAATGTTGTTGCCCAAAACAGGTTCAATATATGTTTGGGTTAAAAGAGAGTCTTGAAATAAGTTCAAGTGCTCAGTAGATGTGAGAAGAATGTTGTTGTCCAAAATAGGTTCAATGTATGTTTGAACTAATGGAAGGAAATTTGAAGAAGATATGGATTGGTTTGGAATTAGAGAGTCTTGACTGTTGTCATCATGATCTCGTGGAATTTCAGTATATATAGGAGTTTCGACAATAGTCAGCTCTTCATGGAAAGTTGTGGTATTAGATGTGTTGTTGGTTGCAAGAGCATTGTCATCAAGTTCTACAGAGATGATGTCATCGTCAATTAAGTCTTGAACGTAATTCTTAAATCACACACATTTATCTGTGTGATGACCATCAATGCGATGAAAGTCATAGTATGTGTTAGGTTTGTACCAACATGGCTTAGGTTCCCCTTTGACAAAGGGTTTTGTAATTGGATATCTTATCATTTTAGCCTCTTTTAGTTGATGAAAAACACTAGAGATACTTTCTCCAAGGGGGTAAACTGACGTTGGACTTTACGTGAACTGATTTCTTTGTGAGGTTGTATGATCAACTTTTTGGGTGATCGCTCACTGATTTGGGTAGCCATATGAGAGAGTTGTGTTGTCATCTTATTAATTTGTTCTAATAGCTCATTGTGTGATGTTTTTCGTGAATTCATCATGTTTGAAAGAGAGGGAGAACGAAGAAAGGTGCGATGAAGAAATCAACCTATTGATTGTGATCTTTGTTTTGGCTCAATCAAGTTTTAACAAGTAAGGCTATAAGGAGAAAGCTTAAAAAAACTACTCGGGAGAAATATGTGATAGCTTAAATAAGCTATAATGAAAATGGTTTAGATTTGGCTTAAACAAGCTCTGAATTGTTGACATGGAGAGTAACCCAAACAGGTTAATCGTGATATGGTTGTGATATAACTCAAAATGAGTTATGAAAGGATTTGTGTTGGCTGTGATTTGGATAAACACGATGGTGGATAGAATAATGAGTGAACTCAAACAAGTCACCCAATATTAGTTTGATATAGCTGGAAACAAGCTATGAAAGATGTTTTGATGATTGACGATTGACGATATGGGGAGTGAATGCTAGTCACTCAATATCAGTTGGATATAGCTAAAGATAAGTTATGGCAGATGTATTGTTAGCTGAAGCAAGCTAATGAAATTGGTGTGATATTTTGGTCTGTGTGGTTGGATTATTTAGATGTTTTCGCTTGGTATTGAATTGGTCGAGAACTGAATTTTTTTGTGGAACACAACTAGGGTCTAAACTTTTACGATGAACACATTAATATCAGCCAAGTTTTATGATAAAACAATGCTAAACTATTTTGTTTTCAAATAGTAAGTAATCATGTGGATTCAATTATTTTGGATTATGAGGTAAGTTCTTCAGAATGATCATTGTTTCATGCAATCATACAAGTATCTTTGTGAAATGGTGGATGCAAGCTCTTATTACTCCAAGAAGATCGTCCTCCGATATACCCTAGTCCCGATATACCTAATTATGTACGGGACGGAGGTGGTATGGGGAACCCTTAGAGCACCTTGGAGGATACTCACCAATTCTTACTTGCCTGTTTGGAGTGAATCACACATCCGAGAACAGGTTTTGTGAAAAGGTGGAAGGTGATGGAGGGATGAATGTGTATGGTGTCCTTATAACTCCTCGAAGATTTATAGGGACGATGCCCATGCTTTGTTGTTATAGCTATTTAGGCATGACTTGCATGCGCTGCATGACACATTACCTGTAAGTGAAGAGCAAGGGCGAGGTAAATACCGAACACTGTGATGAGACTAGGTCTCAAAGTGCAATGCAGATGTAAATGTTGTTGGTGCGTGGTAGTCAAGTCCACGTCACCGGTGTAGCTTTGGTGGTGATGAAATCCACCTCGTCTACGTGCAAAAATAATATGATAAAGTGATTAAACGCAGGGTTCTTTCCAACTTGAAATAAATCACTAGCAGAAAATAATTACGTACCTGAGCGTACTTTTTTTTTGTTTCAGCAATTGTCTTTGAATGGTGGTATTTTTGCGGGATTTTTGTTTTTGTTTTTTGACAATATTCCAGCAACACGGTTCTACAGAAAACAAATTAGTAGTTATCCTGTAAATGAAATGTTAGAAAAGTGATCGTGGCTATTTTGATTTTCCAGATCGCTCGAAGGCGTAGGAAAAGAGCATACACAACCAACAACCAAATAACTATTAATAATATGAAAAGGAAAATAATGATTGAAATGACAGTTGGAAAACAAAGCTAGAGGATCCTGCAATGTTAGAACAAGAAGCTAAAAAAATTGTGACCGTTTCTGATTTTCCAGATCGCTCAAAGGCGCAAGAAAAGAGCATACGCGGATACAATTGGAATATTTTATTTATTTTTTTAAATGTTAATAATTATTGCAATTAATCATGATTGCAAAATAGCGATAATGATTATCTTCACAAAAATAAAAACGACGAAAGAAAAGTGTGAAAATGTTACCTAGAAGTGTTGTCGTGGAAAATTGAAATGTAAGGCCAAAAAAAAATTTAAAAAAATGATTTACAGAGCTCGAGTGGCCTCACGTTTCTGATTTCCAAGATCACTTTTGAAGTGCGAGGAAAGAGCATACGTGTGAGGTTGTTACGTGAAATAAAATAAAAATAATAATTTAAAAAAAAAAACTATAATTTTGTTGTTTTTTGTTAAAAAGATAGGTGTTAGAAGAAATGAAACCAAATTTTTTCGTAAGTCTAAATCTAAAAATTATTTTTTCATTGCATATATCTTTTCAATACCTTTCCATTAAAAAAATGAAGTTATTCCGAGAGTTGGGATCAAAAGTTATGGCTTAGGAAGATGGGCTACGGTAGCACTCTGAATGAAAATTTTGAACGTGAGAAAAACGTCCAGGAGCTTTTTTTATTTTCTGACTTTTGTACTTCACCTGAGAAGCTAAAATTTTGACAACAAGGTTAAAAAAGAACAATAAATAGAAAGAAAGAGTTAGATCACAAAATGATTGACTAAAATAAAATAAAAAAATGATTGACTTCTACAAAGCAGTTATTTTAGCAAAAGTAAATAAATAAATGTATTTTCCGGATTGGTTGTCCCATGATAGTAAGATGATAAACTAATGATTAGTTCATGTGTTTCTATATATTACGAGTGAATAGCAAAATCAGAACTAGGAACTAAACACCAAGCACCGAGGAGATCAAAGACAAGATGAGCTTCATAGTTTCATTGTTGTTATAACCTGCAGATACACCACAAGACACCACACAACAAAAACACTACCCAAAGCGTGAAGGTTAACCAAAGAAGGCCATAAGGAATAGAAAAGGAAATAATAACAAACAATAATAAACAAAGAACAGATAAAACCACTAATTGGGAAATTAATGGTAACAGATTGAAACTAATCGGGCGTGCCAAAATGTAAGCTAGGAAAAATACACTACTAATAATGAAGTAAAATACCAATAATCGTACCTCCTCCTTCGCGTTCCATAAAAACCTCAGAATGGGCTAGGAAACTTAGATTGAGCCCTGATTTTGTGATATGTAGGTGCTTTTCTTCAAGACGGAGCAAGACCTTCCTGCAACAACAATCCTCTTACTTTGCACTAGATGGGAAAAAGGATTATGAGGCTATTTGGGCATTAGGACGAGGCGAAGGATGTTCTTTGCTCAAAGGATGCAAGAACTTAGATATGGCATTCAAGTTTATTCTCTCGTGTGTTTAGAGGGGGAGGAAAGGTTGTATTTATAGCACTGGGGAGTGATTAACTTAGATTAATTTAAGTAATCATGGTTTGAAAATATGGGCAAGATTAAGTGGGTGGTTTGAAAATGTGGGCAAGATTAGGTGAGTGGTTTGAAAATGTGGGCAAGATTAGGTAAGTGGGGGCCCAAAGAATGGGTGAGGATTTGAATTATATTTTTAATTCATAAGTGGAGGATTTTAAGTGAGTGGGGACCACGAAGGGTGGGTGAGGATTTGAATTTGAATTTTTAATTCAATAGTAGAAAAACATGGAGAATAATGACATGTGGTGAGGATTGAGTTATTTTTTTAGATTTTAAAATGGATAATTAATCAAATTATATTTGATTAATTCAAGTGTATTTTGTGGGAAATGAGGAAGGGAATTAATTAATTTAGGATAGATGTGAAATTGGGGTGTCTACAATGGGTAGAGAGTAAGCGAAGCTCTGAGTAATTGTTGTAAGTGGATATTTTGGTTTAGGAAAGGATGTACTAAGCATGGAGTTGTTATTTTTCTTTTCTATTAGCTTAGCTACATACATCCAATGATGCGCATGACTGCGGTCTACTCTTTGTGACACTGTAATGAACCAATGAATATATTGAGGTTACCTATTATAAATAGATATGAATATCAATGGGTTTAATGTATATTTCATTCATATGAGTTCTCTTTCCTTTCATGATACAAATGAATGGTTGTATCTTTCTTTCTGTTATAGTATATGTTCTGGAATCTGTTAAAGCACTTGGTCTGAAGTGACTGCAAGGATCTGGAGGCCGTTTTGAGCCCTATGGTTCTTGTATGTCTCAACTTCTTTCCTACATAATCTTACACTAATCATAGATAATGCTTCCCACTAAACTCACATAAAAGAGAGACTCGATACCCGCGCGTGCCTCGGGTGAGTGCTTAGCTTTTGTTGGGTGATAGGTCGTCGCATGGGGTTCTTCCTTTTGTGATAGGAGTAAAAATGACTACATCTACATCTAGTTATTGCTCGCTACTTCGCAAAGTGGGAATGGCACAAGAGCACCTAGGGCACATAATGCACTTACACACACAAAACTACATTTAGGTCTAAAATGTAATGCAACACTTAGTTAGTAAGCCCACTATTGTGGTAGCTAAGGTTAGTTTGATTGATTCATTTGTATTCTTTTTGTAAGATTTTGATATTTTTTGCGGGTCTTTTCTATCATCTTAGATTATCAGCGACACTTGGAACAATGCAGTGAATCTAATGTGACACACAACAAGGGTTTTGGGCCTCTGTCGGACTGTGAAACTCGGCCAGATCTTTCACATGCACGGGGCACCCATTTTTAGACTAGCACACGCGTAGGTGCCCCAGTCCCTCTCCAGGTGCTCCAGTCCAACTAGATAGCTCAGATCCTTCCTTTTCAAGACCTTTGCATAGTAATTCATCGCTTCATGTCCCTCCAGTCATTTCTCGCAACACAGTCTAGATCTACCTCTGAATCAGCTAAGTCTTTTCCTTGTTCTTCTTGTGGATTAGGTTCTCTACTTTCATTATATTAGTTGTTTGGGTCATTTTCCATAGTCTTTTACTGCATTTATTTACTGCTTTTACATCTCATTCACACTTCTAGGTTCTTCATTCATACCTTATCACTCTAGAGTTTATTCTCCTTTCGACATGGCTCATTCTCATACTAATTTCTTGAAGAACATCTTAAGGCCATTAATGATCATATTGTTGAAACCCCAAGATCTAGACTTACTTTTACATGTGGCTCGTGAGGAAGCTACTAATTTGGTGGAACTCAACACTTCCACGGCTATACCAACCTTTGTTGCGCTCAACCGCTCGCTTCTACTCTTCCACCTATTTCTATTATTCTCGTTTTTGTTACTACTCCTACCAATCATTTTACACCGCCCTTAGTTTCTCATATACAACAGGTTTCATCCATTGGCAATCAAGATTTAAATTCTCTTTATCATGACCTTCAAGCTCAAATTCATAAGTTGCAACATGCCACTTGAATACATCATCATCTTTAGATTCTACCTTGTTATTACATACTCCATTCACACCTACCATCTCTACTTATCCACTTCCTCCTAGCTTTGTCACCCCTAAGCTTCCCATTTTTAATGGGCATGGTGACCCATAGGAACATCTTAGAGCATTTCATGTTGTTTGTCTTGATTTCACTGGCTCAACGAGCACAACTGAAATAAGGATCCAATGAACACCTTGCTAACTATGTTTTGAGGTATAAGAACAATCTAGCTAAGATGAAAAATGTGCTTGCAGACTCTGACCTTCAGGACTTGTTCATTTAGAGTCTTTTACCACCTCTCCAAGAGAGTGTTCTCTTTTAAACCTCTACTTCATTTGATCAACTTTTTCATACTCTTAAGCTTTATGAGACCAAACTCCTATCCATAGACAAGCTTAAATATCAAGAACATGCTTCATCCTCCACTCATTTTCCAAACAAGACACCATTTAAACCCTCTACAACTAAACTAACCGACAATAAAATCATTTTCAACATTGTCACTCTTATTAAGGAGGTTCAGTCATAGCCACCTCGACACACGTTTAACAACTTTCCAATGGCTCCACATCTTTTATTGAAACAACTCCTCAAGAGAAATCTTATTACCCTTCCTCCACCAATTGAGCTAGACCCATCACGACCAAAAGGTAGGAACTACAACGAAAAATTTCATTGTGATTATCATCGATGTGTGGGAAATTCTACAAATAGATGTTTAAAACTACGCACAATCATTCAGGACCTAATTGATGACATTAAACTAGAGTTTTTAGAATCTAGTAACTCTACACCAAACAATGATAAGTGTAAACTCAAAATTTTTAGCAACAACTCTAAACAATGTGACAAGAAAGCATCCAATTCTTCCGCCAATCATATGTATCACGTAGTGCCTCCTCCTGCATCAAGAGATATTGACTTCTTAGTGGCCAACACTGACGCTTCACCACCAAATAATTTCTTTTTCCACCCACGTTTATTATGCAACTTTTTCATCTAATCATTTGCATATCACTGCATTTATTGGCTCAGCCTCTATTAACAACACTAAGGTTGACCCATCATAACACGTTAGTGCATGCTCTATTTCACTTCTCAAAGCTATCGGCTATCCTCAATCGTAAATAGAGTATCCTTTCAAAAACCCTTTGGTGTTGTTAAGCTACAGTTACGGTTGGCCCTCTTACTCTGCTTGTCCCTTTCCTCATTAGAAACACGGTTGATGGTTGCGACATGCTTCTTGGTCTCAATTGGATTTTCGCTCTCAATCTATCATTTCTATGAATCATTTGCGACTCAAATTTATTCACAACAATCAGGTCATTTCTATTGACAGTGTCCCTCCATCTACTCCATGCTCTTTGTCTCCTCACACAATAATTAGCACATCATCTACTTCTTCTAGCACATCACATTCTATGTTTCTCAAAGCACAATCCACTCCTAGCTCACCTACTCGAGCATCATCTACATGACCGCATCATTCGACTAGTCCTACACATAGGTATAGGCCCATTCCTAGGACAGTTACTGCATCTCGACGACGATCACCACCTTGGTTTATTCCATGAGGATGTTCATCACCTTCACACTCTACATCATGCAGATATCCATCACTGACACATTTTGTTACACCACGACCTTCATCATACATTCATCCATTGCATGCACATAAACTTCATTCACCAACACAACGTTTATCTGATATACCACCACTATTAGTGCAGGGTCATACACTTTTGGCACCACATGCATCGATGGAGGACCTTCGTCCTTCACTGTCATTGGTTAATTCAGTCATTCATGCACATTTGGGGGGCATCGCATCCAACACAACCCCCCCATTCTAACATCCTTACATAATACTACATCACACTCTTAGCATTTACGCATACATCATCGTAACTTCTACTCATATCTCATCTTTGAATTCTCATACATTAATTTCCCAACATACACATACTCATTCGTACTTTAACATTGTCATTACCCAATGACACACTATTGTGCTTTGGTTCACACTTGATTGTCAAGGGATTACTACACATGAACCCCACACACTACACTATAGACACTACACATCATGTTTCATGTCTTGTGTCATACATTCTACATTTAGTCCATATCATTTCCATCTTTGCATATTTATACATCATATATCATACTAGTCTTCATCATACTCATCTAGCATTACATCCTACATATTATACGCTCTTAGGCACACTACACATATTACATTCAATACTATACACTACATACACATCACATGGGTTTTATCATCTTCATTACATATACTACATCATCTTCTACATGTTGCACTCACTACCATATGACGCACTTTAGTTCCTCGGTCCATACTGATTTCGTCAAGGGTTTACAAATCAAATGGACCTTACATTCATCACACGTTTATCATTCGACCTTTCATCATGCAAAATTTCTAGGATAGTGACACACGCTATAGGCTAAATCGTCACTTACTCTATCATCTTGTAGTGGTATACACTTTAGGCTACATCACCACTCCCTACTATTCATCTTATAGTGGTATACGCTTTAGGCTACATCACCACTCCTTACTATTCATCTTGTAGTGATATACGCTTTAGGGATAAATCATCACTCATACATCCATTTTTTTAGTGATATACGCTTCGACTATAAGGTTCACGCACATCTCTTCTATATGTCACATATCATCATCACTACGCATACATACTCATCACAAAGTGTGCTAGACACAACACACACTTTGACCATTTCCCAATGACACACTCTCATTTATGGTTCATTCTTGACTTCTGAGGGGAAAACCAAATGAACCTCATTGCATACATTTCCATTCACTTGGGGGCATGTGGCTCCTACCATCCATCTTGCATTCCATTCCATCCATCCACAACATACTGCATATTATGGTTGCTTTTACTCTTGCTTACTTTTGTTTGTTCATGGTCACTTTATTACACATGCTAGTTTGATTACTTGTATGTCATTTATCTATACCATCCACACATGTGCATTCACATCTTTTTCTAGTTATGATCGTAGATACATGTCTCTTACATGCAACACAGATGCTCACCTTCTACCCTTCCTACATTGGTCGTTGGGGGCATCCACATTCGTCTCTCACAAGTGTTATTATTTCATTTTGTACTTAGCACTTTATATTCCTTGGTTATACACACTTTTGACATATTAGTTATCTTTCTAACATGCTAACAGTGCTTCATGTGCAACATTTGTTATGCAGGGATATTTGCTTCCATACTTGTTTGTTACATTGTTTGTTATTGTTTGTTCTTGTATACAGGCCTTGCCCTATGTTTGGTATGCACACTTGTTTGTTTATATGCGGTTATGATGGCCTTGCATGTCTTGCAACATCGTGAGTGATGTCCCATGTTTGCAACCCAATTTTTGTGGCTTACTTGTTTTCTTACGTGTTTACATTACTATTTTGCATCATAGATTTTACATTGTTTATATTGTCTTATACATGCATGCTTGTTTGTACTAATACTTGTCTTTGGCTAGCCTTCTTGTTTGTGCGCCTTGGTTTATACCAAGTGTATTCCCTTCCCCTATAGGGAAGAGTTACAAAGGACATATGGCTGGTCATCTTTAGGGCCGCATTCTCCTATCAGTGACGTCACATGCGCCCCCAAAGAGGGGGCATCATTTGGGGTTTTTACATTCTACACAATACTTCTACACCGGTTCAATTCAATGCACTTTCCACCCTTGGCATTGTGGGTTATATACATGAGTGGGTTTAGACCAGTCTACGAACCCCGTACACAACGAATTTTACAAGACATGGTGTCCTTAGTATTCTAGGAAGCAGTTACAAGCTTGAAGGTTATAGTGGGTGTGCCTCCCTACACTACTTCAGCCAATGGTGTCGGATCACCCAAAAACTAGGACGTACAGAGATCTCTTCACACACATTTAGGGAAGCAAAGTTACAAGAAGGAGAATAATGCAACTTTCTCCCTACACTTCTTCAGCTAAGGTGGCATGAGATCACCCAAAAAACACACAGTACAAAATATCCTTCTACACCCTCTTTCTTTACATGGATCAGGTGCACATGTTCCATTTACACTTATCCATTTACATTTTTCATTTGTGTCATTTACATTTACATACTTTTACATGTGTCTTTTACATTACATTTTTACACATACATACATATTTGACTACTTGATTGTTTTCTCCTTGTAGGTCCAGTTGTATGAGAAAAAACTAGTCAAATGGAGGCAACACAACAACAACAACGTCAACAACAACACTGTGTGGCATCTCACTATAACGCACACATCACATTTTCATGCAGGTACATCATACTATGTGGCAGCTACACACACGTGTTTTCCACCTTAGGTTCACTCTCATCACTCTTTTGCACTTTTTTATCTTTAGTTTCCATGTTCGATCATCTTTTTTCATTCCACGGTTTGTCTAGTCCTTCAGTGTGTTTTATACTACAATCTTCATGGACATCAAGTACGCATCTCTATCTACTCTATGTTACCAAGCTTTCCGCTCACCAACATAAAGTGGGGCAAATGTAGACACAAAAGTATGCACTTTAGACATTATTTAATCTTGGTCTCATATTGATCCATAGGGATCCAGAAAAACACACCACTTCATCAGTTCCATCAACACCAAGAAGGAAAAGTGAAGAAAAATGAGGAAAAGGAGGTTCTGTCAACATTTTAACAAAATCACCGCTCTACGCAAGGTGGCGGTTACAAACCACTACCCAACACGGGTGGTGGTCTGTAACCTCCACCCACCCAAGATGGTAGTCTCTGGCTGCGCCGGCTCTACACAGGGTGGCGGTCCTGACACTTCTGAATAGAAAAAAGAAATGAAGCATGAATGGATGCGAATTTGAATCATTTGACCTTGTCTCTTCCCTGCCTCGACCTTTCCCATTCTCCAGTGCATGGGAGCACTTGGGAGAGGCTATAAATTCATGGTAGGAGCAAGAGAATGGGCATTCAGAGATCCAAAGAGATCAAAAGAGAAAAGGTTTAAGTTTAATGAGAGCAAGTGAGCAAGATCTTTAGTGTTGGAGTGGAATTGTAGGAGCAAGGTGTAGAAACAAAACAAGCAAGCATATGAAGGGAGAGGTTTACATTGTTGTCTCCATTTTCTACTTCTTGTAATCTGTAATTGTCTATAATTGACCAATAAAAGTGGGAAGAAAGAGTGTTTTCCCTTCCCGACTGGTTTTCCTCCATTGGAGGTTTCCAGGATAAAATTGTTGGTGTTTGGAGTTGAATTTGTTTCTCTTCTCTGCAATTTCCTTTCTATAGCACTAGATAATCAGTCACTAAAGCTCTAATCTTCAAGAAAATTTGTCATTTTCCAAAGTTGAAAGTAGAACAACATAATTGTGTGATTCGTAGAATTCCAAAGTAGAAGTTTATGGATCACATACTACTATATAGAATGTTTTTAGTGAAGAAAATAATAATTAACCCCCATTTTTTACCATCTTATTTTATTTTCTTTCGTCATTCCCGACCTCTTACACTGCATGCCCAATCAACTTTCATTGTTTTGCATCATTTTAGCCTCGATCGGGGTGCCGAGGCTAGTATCTTGGATCGCTTTGTGGGCACTATGGTCCCACCAGGCACCCATATCCTTTTCCCACTTTCCGCCACCTTTTGGGCACTTTCTAGCCATTTTAACTTCTTATATTTTTGGTGGTCATCCATTTCGGGGTTAATTACGAAATTAGATCAAGAGAACTCTATAAATATAAAGTTATGAGACCATACTGAGGGACCAAGCACTAGTCACTACTATCATCCACCTAGAGTTACATCCATTTGGAGATCATTTGCATCCATTAGCTCCATCACAAGGCACAATTCTAGGTCATTTACATCACACTTCATAGGAGGGGAGTCTATTGTTTCCATGCACATATTCTATTACATTTTCTACATCTAGTTATTGCTCGCTACTTCGCAAAGTGTAACTAGCACAAGATCACCTATGGCACATAATGCACACACACTAGAACTACATTTGGGTCCAAAATGTAGTGTACCGCTCAGTTAGTAAGCCCACTTTTGTGGCAGATGAGTTCAATCCGACTCATTCATTTGCATTATTTTTTTAGGGTTTTGATACTTCTTGTGGTTTCTTGCAAGTCTTTTCTATCATCTTGGATTATCAATGACACGAAGCAAGGCAACAAATCTGATGCGACACACAATGAGGGTTTTAGGCCACCTACCATACTTGTGAAACTTGGTTCTAGATCATTTGCATAAATGAGGGTGTCCATTCTCAGAGACCAAAGCACCTTTAGGCGCCACAGTCCCTCTCCAGGCTCAATATTCTAACTAGATAGCTCAGATCCTTCATTTTGGGACCTCTGCATAGTCATTCCTTCTTCATGTTCCTCTAGTCATTTTGTGACACAGTCCAGATCTACCTCTAAATCGTTAAGTCTTTTCCTTCTTCTTCTTGCGTATTAGGTTCTCTACTCTCATTATATTTGGATGTTTTTCTATTTGGATGTTTCTCTACACTTTCAAGTGATTTTGAGAATTAGAAACAACAACAATTTTGGATGTTTTTCTAATATTTTGATTGTCATTTAGAAATATTGCTAACACTTGATATTTTGATAGTTTGCATGGAAAAACTAATCATTTGAGTTGTTATTTAAAAATAAGTTTTTTTAACACACTTAAATGATTTGATTACGTTTATTTTTCTATTTACTTAAGTTGGATCAAACGTCATGTATGCCCTTCTCTTGCGCTTTCGAGCGATATTGAGAATAAAAACAACTTGGATCTTCATTCTAACATTTTGGTTTACTCAAAAACATTCATCATTTTAAGTTGTGTTAAAAATCAACTTTTCTAAGTACTTAATGGTCATTGATTAAAGTTTTCTCATTTGTATTGAGTAACTGGTGTAAAACACACAACACACATATATATATACACACACACATGTTAAGATACACACACACACACACACACAAATAAATATGTTAAGTACGATAAACCCATGTAAAGTAGAAAGTAAAGAGGATGAGATGAAGAGACTTAGTTGATTTACACTCAATCTAGAACTGATCTAGAAAGAGAGAAGTGATGAATAAACTCGCGAATGTCATTACATCACACCGTAAATTATGACAAGTATAAATGAGACGAGCACACGGGTGCTCGGGCACCGGAGACTACTTTTAGGCATCGATGGCTATACAGGCTCAAGATCTAATCTCTCTGGTGTGTCACAAGGGTGTCACAATTACTTCATGTTGATTTTTTGATATTTGTTTCTTGATCTTCAATGATACCTATAACCTACAAAATAGAATTTCACCTGCATAAGCCCAAAAACCACATCAAATCTAAAAAAATAAATATGTAATATGGGGAGTCAGACTGACCTCGACGGTCACCTCACGAGTGAACTTACAACTGAGCACTGCATTATATCTCATACTCCATGTAGTTCTTGTGAGTTTGTGTGGAAATTGTGCCCTAGGATGCCCCAGTGCAAGTTACACTCGATAGCGGGCTAGATCTAGAATATAGAAATATATAGCATGTGTGTATGGAATAGAATGAACTTCCCCTTACTATATAGTGTATGCAGAATAAGTAGCCCTTGTCCCTTGAATGGATTCTATATGAATGCTTTTAGTGCTCTTTAGTGCCTTTAGATGTAAGCTTAGGTGATGATAGTATATGCTTAGTGTTTGGTCCTTCATTTTGAAAACATAACTATGTATTTATATGATTCCCTTGTTTGAATTTCATAATTGACAACTAGAAGGCCGATCCATAAGTGAAAAAGATGCCCAAAAGATAAAAGAGACCCAAAAGGAGTGAGTACGATAGAAAAGGGTCAGGGGCATTGAAAGGGACAGGGGTGTCCGGGCATTTTGTCTTGGTCAAGTGCTTTAGTGTCTAAATTCATAAAAGATAAACACTTGTAAAATATTGAATGGGATGTAGGGTGTGTAAGATCAAAAATAAAGAAAGAAACATAGAGAAATATGTCAAAGATAGTTTTCAACCATTAGTTTTGTTGCTTAGGAATCATGTAAATGCTAGTATGATTTTAAGATGTGGAAATGTACCCAAGTGCATGATTTTGTGTCAAAATTCGCCACCACTTTATGTTGTTGAGTGAATACTCAATAACATAAAGTAGATAAGAGATGCATACCTTATGATCTTGTAGAACGTGCAATGAATAGTGTGTTGAGTGGACAAGTGAAGTGTGGAATGATTGTAAAATGAAGCGTGGAAACTAGGAAAGGAAAGTAACCCTAGGGGTGAAGCGTATACGTTACTTTGTACTGTTGTTGTGCTTGTATTTGTTGTTGTAGGTTGCTTTTTGTTGTGTATTAAGGATGGACCTGCAAAAGAAAAGTGAAAGAGTAGTCAAAGTATTGTATGAAAAATCTATGTAAAGTATGTAAAAGTGTGTAAAAAGGAAAGTGTGCACCTAATATATAAGAGTGTAGAAGGATAGAAAATTGTCTTGCAACTATTGTGAAGAGCGATTTTTTTTTTATCTCATTTTGGTCGATCTCATGCCAAGTGCAAATTTTTCGGGTGATCTCACTCCAAAAAAACCCAAAAGAGAGGACCTAATATTGGGGTGCATGCGATGACTAAAGGGTTTGCGGCCCAAAAGAGAGGACCTAATATTGTGTTATATTGTATCTTTACAGGGGGAGGGGGTGTGCATGGTAGAAACCAAGGCACATGTAAACAACGTGGCTAGAAATATGTGTTAGTAGAAAAAGTAGAAAGCATACAATAGAATACAATGTAATCAAGCAAGTGTGCAAGAAAAGTAGACTATGAAAGTTGAATTTCAAATGTGGGACATTGATCATAATGTCATAAGACAATTAGGGCCGAAGAGGACAATAACATACAATGGACAATCAAGACATAGGGCATAGCCCGCAAACAATAACAAACAATGTCAAGCAAAGTGTGGAAGATAACCATGGTGGCAAATAGTCCTGCAATGCAAATGCTACACATGAAGCACCCGTTAGCATGTTAAAAAGATAAAAAGTATGTCAAAACATGTATGTATCAATGGAAAGTAATGTGCTAGAAAGTAGAAGTAGTAAATGATGAAACAATAACACCTATAATGTGTGAGAGTAGGAAATGTAGATGCCCCAGGAGCCTCGGTGGGACTAGTAAAAGGTATAATGTCAAACATCATTACATCATGTGAATTTTGGTAAGATCTACATTCACAACTAGAGACCAAGTGAACACACATGTGTATATGATAAAGATAATGACATAGTGAGTATCCGAATAACATAGTAAGTAAAGTGTGATCATGTAAGTAGTATAAGCAAGCAAGAGTAAGTGATACCAATATATGAAAATGCAATGAATGAGTGTGATGGAGTGGAATATATTGTGTGAATGTGGTAGGACTAGCGTGCCCCTCAATGGATGTGTATAAGATGAGGTTCATTTATAAAAGACCCCTCAACAATGAAGAATGAACCATAAAACAAGAGTGTGTCATCGGAAATAGTTTGAAAATGTGTGCTAGAAAGATAGATCATGAGGCATAGAGCATGAAATGTGAATGTGGTGAGGTTCATTTTAGATTTAGACCAAAGGAGACCCCATTGGTTGTCTAAGATGGGGTATATGCAATCTACTTGTTGTAACTTTTCTATCTCAGTTTTGACAATATCTCTAAGTGTTGGATTTAATCTTGTTAGGGCTTTAATACAAGTTTCACATTCTCTATATAGATATGGTGGTGCATACATGAGGATGAATACCCCTCATATCATGATATTCCCAAGAAGAAATTTTAAGTGGGAGCTCAAAACTATAAATATCTTGGACTCTTCTTCATTTGTCACCTAGTTGTTAATATTTAATGGTTTCTCTAGTTGCACTTCAATTTGTTTGGTTCATAGATGAATTGAGGTTAACAAGGGAAAGTTAATAATTAATTAAGTGCACATATGTGAGGTTGTAATTTGTGTAATTTTTCATATCCTCACTAAAAATTTCTTATTCAAAAGAATGACAGGGTAGAGAAAATATGTTACGGTCTGGAGCTTTATGCCATCTACTTCTTCATGGAATTTACTTGACTCATTTACATGCCCGCAAACTATGAGGATTATAAAGGAAGAAATACTTCCCCAACATAAATTTCATCATAATAATATACCCATATGGATTTATATGGAATAAAAGATTTGGCATGTGGGTATAAATAAATCTTCTTTGCATTCAATCCATTTGAAATGGTCATATCTCCATATTTGCAATCTATAAAGGCAACAACCAAGGTTTTCTGAAATTAAGATTTGGCCTTTTTAGTCCAACATTTCAATATCATGAAATCTATGGGGTATTCCCAAGATTCTATGGTGAATGAAATGTCTTTAATGATCCCTTTGGGTTTTACAAGTGATATATAGGAGCATATGAAATAAAAATTGTCAAGACCGCATAAGAGACATGTTAGTCTTGTTAGCTCAAAAGAGAGCAAATAAACTAGATGTAAGTAATCAAGTGTAATGAGGAAGTGAAAAAGGAACTATAATGAAATAAGAGTACCTAGATTGTGTGGAGGGATGCCCATAGAAAATGTATTTACGGAACCATGATAGCTCCCATAATCATGTATCGATCTATATGTCCTACATCATGCTCAATATACCCCATGAACACATGTGTGTAAAGAAGAAAAATGTTATCTATCAAACCAAAAGGATAAACAACATGTATAATGTAAAGTAATAACAACATACACTAGAGAAAGAGGTTCGATATTTGCATTTTTAAAAATATGTGACTTTTTGCTTTGTGTACAATGTTTTTGTATTTTCTAATGCATAACGATGTAGAAGAAAGGGGATATCATAAAATTTATCCAATGATAACCTCCTAAAAGTGTGAATCAATTGTTGAAAATGATGCAGGGCTAGGCCTCGGATGGGAAACAAAAGTGACTCAAGTGCCAATGGAATTGTGGTAGTAATATGTACCAAAGAGGTCTTATGAAAAGAGCAATGTATAACAAAGGTGCAACGACCAATATGTGATGCATGAGATCTCGTATGTTGGACAAGAAGAATGAGTAATCCTAGAGTTATGATGAGGATATGTAGAGTGACATTGTGCACTAAAGGATCAATGGGGCATCCTATGAGAATGTAAGCCACTAGAGACAATATGTGTGGATGGCGAGCTAGCTAGAGATTGAGAAAGAATAGAGCTAGGAGAATCAACTTGTGCACTCAAAGGTCTATAAGAAGGAATGGATCTATGTGAATCAATATGTGGAACCACAAGCCTAACAAAAGGACTAGAGCTATGTGAATCATTGTGTAAATCCAAGGACCTATCAGAAGACCTAGGAGGATTAGAGCTATGTGAATCAATGTGTGAATCGAGGACCTATCCATAGGTATACCGGGAGTAGGGATAGAGGCTAGGGAGAATGACTACGTATGTTATGGGAAGGAACCTCAAAAGGGATACCTCAAATAGTAACAACCTATTGATTATGAATGAAATTGATACATTGGTGAATAAATGACAGGATAGCTTTAAGAGCATGTAACCAAGGGAGACCAAGATGTAAGGTACTAGAGCTAAGAGAATTAACAACCAAGAATGAAACCGATGTGGTAATAGAACCAATAGTGATGGGTAGTGTGATGCAATGATAACCATGATTAGAATCACATGTAAACTTCTCGAGCATAGATATTGAGAGATTGATGTAATGACCAAGAACATACATTATCTTTGTTGTGCGGATCATCCAATAAACCATATATAGGTACTTGATGAATAGAGAGAGAAATGAACAATGTATCATAAATAAATGTGTCATTTATATCAAAGTCATCAAAATTAGTGCATGGTGTAGATGACGACATATGAGTAATAGTTTTGATCATAGCATCTAAGGGATTATCATAAGAGGGCATAGATGGTGTTGCATAGTGAAAATTATGCACTTCAAAAGTAAATGTATCACTTGTATGCTTAGGAGTGGATCATTGAATATTTTCAATTTAAAATTATTGTTTTTGGCTTAGAATATTCAGTGAGCTCATCTCATTCAATGACATTAGAGTCAATAAGATCCTAAATAATATGACAAAGCTTTATGCATTTTCGTAGAATGGCCAATACATCAGTGATAATCATAATGGGATTTGACATCAAAACTCTTACTTTGAGGCTTGCTCGCATCAACCTCAAATGGTGGAGGGAGAGACACAAGATTGCACTCAAGTAATTGTTTTAAGAAAATATGAGGAACACATGGTAAACATGTAAATTATCATCATGCAGTTATAACTACTAGTTTAGTAGGTTGATTAATAACATGCAAGTGTCTTTAGAAGAAGCCTTAGCATCATTAGTATTGCCCTTAAATGTAGATTTGCTTTTAAATTTGGCATTAGATGTATTAGAGTGCTAGTAACATACTTGAGCTTATTCATATGTAATAACTTAGCTTCATGCTCTTTTAGTGTATGACATAGATGGTAAAATGATATGAATTTGTCAAACATGATCGATTCTTGCAAAGGAGGAAGCAATCTTTGTGTAAAAGGTCTTGTAATTCACTATCATCCAGGATATTATTCATTTTGGTAAGCATGGTTTGATAATGCAAGACATAATCATTGATATGTTCATCAGATCCTTGGCGTAGCTTGGACATTTGTGCATAAGAAACCTTATCCCCAATGTTGATAGAAAAGTGTGCTAGAAATTGATTTGTTAATGTAGTGAAAGAACACACATAATGTGTGGGCAGATTATAAAACCATTACAAAGTGTGAGGTCTTGAAGACTTATAAGAAATAACTTGGTAAGCAAAATTTCATAAGATGCATAATCGATGCAAGCCACATGAAATGATCTAAGATGTTTTGTAGGATCACCTTTGCCATCATAGATAGGAATTTTAGGTGCAACAAAACCAAGAGGAAAAGGATAAGAGGCCACCTCAGGAGCTAGTGGATTATGTAATAATTGAGCAGATTCCATGGTATGAGGAGAATTGGACACACCTTGTTGCAATTGTAAGATTTGAGCTTGTAACATGTGAACAAGGGTTTCAAGATCTTGTATACTAGATGAAGAAGCATGAAAACCATTAGATATGGGAGATTCGGTAGTGGTAGTGGTTGCATGAATAGGCATAGAAACATTGTGCATTGTAATATTAGGTGCCCTAGAGAATGTGAACACTATAGATGCAAGAATAGTAGAATTCTCTAAGCTAGACGATGAAGCATGTTTAAGTTGATCTCATGTAGCGTATAATAGGATATCAATGTTTGAGACATGTATGAACTTTTACAATAAATTAAACACCCACAAATAATATGTGTTGCTTAGTATTCATCCAAGTCTCATACATTATAATATGTAGGATTCATATCTCCTATAACAACTCATCCCAAATATACAAACTTATTTAGGTGGGTTGTTGCTGACTCACAACAACTCACTCACTAATATCAATCTAAGTTGTTTATTAAACAACTTAGTTACATGACTAATTACTAATAATTTATAACATTGTAAATTATTATCAACCCATGCAAATAATATATGCTCATTAAGGTGAGCACTAATCATTATTGTCCTAACATTCCCCTAGTATGAACATGGAAGAAAAACAATTCCACTTCCATCTACGGTGTTTGCCTCTGCTTGCTCTGGTCTAGATGGTTTTGTTTTCAGGATAGCCAACAACCTCCGGGGTGGTTTTATAAATGGTTTTCCAACAAACAAACCAAAGGATAATTTTTCGGTGGATTACTAATAACTATAACAAAGGATGGTTTTCTAGTGGCTTACCAACAACCACAACAAGGATGGTTTTACATGAAAACCAACAACCTACAATGATGGTTTTATAGGACAACCAACAACCTAAATATCATGATGTTGTTTCCTCCTTCAATTTTTATCCTCCACCATATTTATACATCAAGGGATTACATTTGGAAACATGCTCACTCATTGCAAATCTAAACACGTAAACACACCGCAAATTGAACACGAACAAATACATGTCCTTTGAAAATGTCACACACCATAACATAGTGGAAAATAAACACACAATGAAAAATACCACCAATGTTGTTATGTGGCCCCATCGTTGGTGAATGATGAGAGGTCATTAATCGACATCTTTCCGCCATTGTCTCTATCCTCCAATATCATGTTGCCCACTCAAAGAAATTGGACATTGAAACTCATCGGTTTCTACATTGTATTTTATTTTTATCCCCCCTCCCCGTAATGTGAAACACATATTTTATTCACGACATCGATTACACCGAAAATACGTCAGTAAGGAAGATTTTATTTATTTGTTAATATTTAATACTTTGAAAACTTGACTATTTTGACAATGAAACTCTTTATTTGGACTAATAAAATACTAACAACAATTCTAGACCAAATGACAATTATTAACTAGAGATGCGCAATTACATTTATATGAAAGACTCTCAACTACAAACATGAAAAATAACTTATTGATTGATAGTAAACACCTATAGACTCACTAATGCATTGACATCATACTAGTTTTATGGATTTATAATCACTAGTTACAAATAACATTGGCCCAAATAGAAAAGTATATACTACAATTGAATGGACAATTTAAATATTACTCTCCGTGAACACATATATATCTAAAACAATATACTATATTTGTATCCTAGATAAATTACAAATATATGACACAGCCTATATCAAAATTGAGCTTTTGAGAAAACAAAACAAAATTAACTAACTGGCATAAACATAAACTCGTGGATTGTTGTAAAACTGCTTGTTTTTCTTGATCTGCGTCATCTCTTGTTTGACGGAAGACATTTGTTCAACCTTTGATATAAGGTGGGAATAGATCTAATCGCCACAGTACATCCAAACAGTAACTTCAAGATTTGTGAGACAAGATGGTTTTGCGTGGAGTAGATCTTGTGCTAAGTATGACGAAGTTGTTGAAAAGCGTGATAGTATGATCAGCTATATGGCAATAGAACAACAATACAAGGATCTAAGCAATGAAAATTATGGACGATGAATCTATAAGCATGGATCTAACTGCTCGGTCTCTATGAACTAAGAATTTTCACATGTACAAATGCACTAGAACAAATCCTAGGAATGGAAAATATTCTAAAAACTTCTGCATATTTATGCTCTCATGAAAGGGGCGAACACAAAAACCATGAAGTCTCCCCTTTGACTATTCTCACAAGCACATTAGAGCCTAAGGAATAATCATGCCCTATACCAAATGAGACGGGTATGGGATTTTACATTAAATTAAACACCCCATAATAATATTTGTTGTTTAGCATTCATCCAAGTCTCATACATTACAATATATTATATAGGATTTACATATGTTAAATTGTAGGAAGCTATAACTCCTTTTATAACAGCTCATCTTAAATATACAAAACTATTTACGTGGGTTGTTGTAACTCACAACAACTCGCTCACTAATATTAATCTAAGTTTTTTATTGAACAATTTAGTTATATGATTAATTACTAATAATTTACAACACCGTAAAATATTATCAACTCATACAAATATTATATACTTATTAACGTGAGCACTAATAATTATTTTCCTAACAATGTTAGCGGAATTCTCTTGTAAAAAATGTGTGAATTGTTGGGGATCATCATCACCAAGGTCTCGGTTATGATTTTAAGAGTGAGTGTTGGAACCATCACCTTCTCTCTTATCAACATTTATATTCAAAATAATATTAGCAAATGTATTATCATGGACTTGGGCACAAGAGCGGACGTGGGTGGCATGGGAATGAGAAGATGCGGTCAAGCTACATAGATACTAATAATGATCCTAGAGAGTCAGCATGATAAAATACAATATCCAAACACAAATAAACAACATAGAAACCCTAAGATCACTAGGGGTTTGCAACACAATGTTCAATTTAAGAGTCGGGTTCACCAAATTTTTTCTCCCTTTTTAATTTTGATTTTAGATTTACACATAACGAAAAGGAATAAAATACAAGCTACATGGGGTTATTATGATTAATCGGCTTCCAACATTAACCATTCAATATTAGAATAATGTATTAATACTTACAACAATTATACACGATATAATACAAGTTCACAAACACAAGGGATTGAGTGCACTTAGCTAATTACATATGATTATGGACTAATCTAGGTGATTTGAATGATGGAACAAAGAGATCTCGACTTGAGAGTGCTTCAATATTAGAACTATGACATAAAGGTGCTCCTGTGCATGACCATATAGTAGTAGGGTGGGAATGTATGTATGGTGTTCACCTATTTATACATCTTGACCCTATTCGAACTATGATATGCAACTTTTTGGGTTTTTCACTTATCTGGATATCTTTGTCACTCTCTATTGATAATTTTCGGTCGCACTACGGGGATCCGATTTCTCTGTTCAACTTTTCAAACCTTTACCATAGATAGATATTCATGCAAAATAAATATTAGTTGGGTTGTGGGAATCCCATGCATCGTCGACATTGGTATTACTCCAAAGAGGCCTCAAACCACACGTCATTCTCTACCTAACATATGATATATAGTAGTATCCAGCCATCAAATTTTACATCCTTCCTTTGCAAAGATTGATTTGAGTTTCTCTCTTACAAATCTACTTGAGTGAGTGACTTTGAGTGCTTACAATGTGAGAAGTAGTCCCTAGACCTAGTGGGAAGCTTCAAAATTGTAGATGGTGTTGCCCTAATAAATGTGCAGAGGTATTTATAGAGTGTAGGGAGCTTTGGGTGTCTTTTGTGCTAGCTTTTGCAATAGGAGTTCATAAGAGTGTTAGGTTCTAAATGAAGTGAGTTTCACTTGCTTATATATGCTTCCGAAGGTGATTTAAGTTACAAAGGTCGACTAAGGAGTAAATAACCCAAATAATAATATGCAACTAAAAGTTTGGGATCAAAATGAGCAAGGAAAAACCGTACACAGGTCGGGAATGTATGGATGACCATGCCCATATTGTACCTTTTTTACCCTAGAGAGGTAATATGAAGTGTGAAGTTTGGAATCCAACCAACAAAGTTTCTTAATGGATTACATGCGTTCAATTCTCATAACTTGTCGACAGATGAGTGTGTATGGCCAATAAATATAGATAAGATATCTCGATAACTATTGGATGAGAATGAGTAAAGTGCACTTGTTTCAGCAAGAGATCAATGTCAAGATTAGTGGTGTCAAAGAGTAGAATTAACAAATTTGAGTGTCTATAATTCCCAAATCCATCATGGTTTCATCTCTTATTGTTGCATTTACTATTTCACATCTATTTTGCCTACCTTTATGTGGGAATTTACTACCCCCTCAAAATGTTAGAATGTTTATTCCAATGTTTACTATTATTCCCACATCATTTTTGAATTATCATGGGGCTTCACACTCTTCTTCTACTACACATGCCCTTGAGCATCTTATACATGATTTCGCAAGCTAAGGCTTTATAATTAGAGAAAGGTTGATCTAGACCATCCAATTTTTGCAATATAATCAATTGCTCCATAATCCAATTGTACTTGAGGTGGCCTCTTATCATTTAGCCCTAGTTTTTGTGTCTCATAAGATTTGTATCTATGAGAGTAAAGGGGATCCTAATAAACACATCACTTTTAATGTTGTTTTCTTACATTATGCTTACAATGAATAGTTTTTCGCTAAAATTATTACTTATTATGATTCTTGATGGTTCTATGATCTACCTATTCAATCTATAAGGGATTTCAATCCATTGGCCAATCCATTTCTTTCGTTTCTCTATTAATATTGGTGATAAGGCCTCATATACTCATATGGATAAAATACAAAAAGACTCCAATGAAACCATCGATGATTATACCTTGCACTATAAATAAGTGATTACTAAAATGAATAACATACTTGCAAAAATAATATTTAAGATTTATCTACTCATAGTCTCATATCCTTTGGAAGAATCTATTAAGTTTGAAAATATTTGTTCCTTTGATGGGATATGTCATACTTTGAAAGAAAGAGAGGTCAAACTCCTAACATTGAACAAGCTTAAATATGTGTTTACCCAACCTAATGCATCTACATCTAAATTCCAAGGAAAATCTAATGACAAAATCAAAACCAATGGAAATAAATTTGAAGCTAAAGCAACTATTAATGTCATATCTCAACCTACAAACATTCAACTACAAATGGCTCCTAAAAGGAAATTCACATGGTTCTCTCTCCTCCATACATAATCTTACAAAAGTTACTTGAGAGTAAACTTGTATCTCCCTCCTCAAGCCTTGAGAAGTGAGGTTGATATGATCAAGCCTAAAAGAAAATATTAGATTCTAATGTTGATTATGGCTATCATAGATGTATTGGGCACTCTACTAACGAATGCTTCAAGATTCGACACATTATACAAGATATAATTGATAATAATGATATTGATTTTAATTCTTCTCCTAAGCAATCTAAACCACAAGTTAATAAAAATACTAAGTTTAAGATCTTTAATGACTAGCTTTCTAATCATCACAATTCAGAATCTAAGAGCAAATCAAAGGTGCATCATTCATATAAGGCACAACTCCCTCATAATGCATATGATCATCCACTCAATTCTCTTATTGGTATAATTACTTCTTCACCTCCTAATTTTAGTATTACATTTAATGATAATGACATAGTTGATGATGATACTATCATTAATGTTTTTTATATTCACCCCTTATCAATAAGAAACATATACATAGTGTCTTGGTTGATAGTGGTGTTAGGAACAACATGTACACTCTTACATTACTTACTTATTTTGGCTATACTAAGGAACATACCCAATTTAATGCATAATCTCCTAATCAATCTATTAAAGACAATTTTCTTCCCTTTCAAATGAGGGAAACAATCCTTCCTACACCTTTATCGGTACATGTGGTATTAAATGGGGTTATCACATGATAATCAATGTCATTTAGGAACATAGACATATTAATAAATACAAAATATAGAATATCATAAGACAAGAACATACAAATTATTCAGAACTTCAACAGGACAAATTCATTTAATAGGGATAGAACCGATAGACATTACTACCCAAAAATTGACAAACACAAAATTCACAAAATTTCATCAAAAATGACTAATATCATCACATTTTTCAAAAAATCACTCTTACCACCTTTGTCGTCGTACACGATGACATAGCCATCGCCACCATCTTGAATCGACTCGGGCATGCTTTGCTCTAATTTTGGCATCCTTACACACTCAAAGATCACTATCACACTCGTGGAAAACACAAATGAATGGCCTATTCACTTTTTCATCTTTTTAATTATAGTAAATTTTCATTACTTACTACATTACAAGTCATCGCTTACGCTTATTTTTCCAATTAATACACATCGTACGCTTTCAATCATATCTTGCGCATACCTACTCGATTTTTATCTCATTTGTGGAATTCTCTCCAGCGTTCCTCCCACTACCATGCCATACACATTTCACACACACTTTATTCCTCTTCATCATCATTTACATTCATTATACATGACCTTTTCAATAGCGATCATATACTTATCATTACATCATTATGCGAGTACTTTCGGCTCAACGCTCATTCTCGTCATCACTCTCCCTTTCACCGAAAGGGGGGCATATAATTAGGGGTCATCCTATAATTCCCCTTACACCACTACGCTATCGATCTAAAATTTTCATTATCGAATAACTTTCTCATACACTACACGACATTTCACATCACCTTCTAACGATTCCCTAAATGATCTAACACGGGGCAAATAATCATAAAATATCTCTATGAATAACCAATAAAAGTAATCATATCAATCAATCAACATAATACAACACATTTTTCCTCCCAGATGACCTAACTTGGGAGTTACATCGCCACTTTCCCAGATGACCTAACATGGGAAGTTATTCTACACTTCGTGAGTGCTTCCAGATAACCTAACATGGAAATACATTCACATTTCAGCGACACCCTTGGAGTGGGGGAAATGAGAATTCATTTCCTTTCCTATCTTGCTCCTATACAAAGTTATCACGTTTGATCAAAAATTGGATCCAAACTCAACAAAATTTGATTTGTGTCTATCTACAGTGGCTAGATATTTTGAGGATGTAGTTAAAGATTGGAGAATAACACACCTTTCTCCCTACACTCTTCCTCTGACGGCACGACGCCCAAATCCTTAGTTTCTCACATGCACACAAAAATCAGGTTTGGTATTGATCACTCCCTGACCCAACACATCTCCACCACTGAAAATCTCAAAATTTCCACTCGCTCGCTATTGACATCGCCAATTTCACTTAACATTGTTCTCATTACACCACATGGATCGACACACTGATCCATGATTCATCGCGCTATGTGTTCTCATTTGAAACGCACTTCTACTACACTCTTCGCATACTCCAATGACATGGGCTTCTCCAAACTTCTAAGGTATACATCTCTATCTACTTTATGTTACCAATATTTTGTTCACCAACATAATTTGGGGGCAAATGTAGACACAAAAGCACACACTTACTACTATTATTATATTGTCAAGTATGTTTCTTTTTATATGGATTTTGCGTAATAAAATTATTCACAAATGACCCATTCCATAGTCCATCTGTTTGTCTTATTGGTCTTTATTGTTGTTTGTCATACACATGTTTTGTTGATACACACAATTCTAGTCAGAGTCTTAGGGATCCTTGTCTCTCATTTATCGCTTGTTTGTCGTCACTTGTCTCTGGACACAAGTGCAGGACTAGACATGAGTGCTCGAGCATTCTTGTCCATCCTGGGCACCCCTTTCCTCCCGATTTTTGATCTAATTTTTGACATTTGAGGTCGGTCTTTTGGTTTTTTCCACTCATCCCTCGAGGCACTCATCGGCATGTCAGGTCATTAGTGTTGAAATTCAAACAAGATATCCCTATATAAACACAACATACATACCATTATATGGAAAAATTTTCTTATCAAGGGCTAGCTATCTACATAGAGAAAGGGACTACATTTGGGCCATTATTCTACATACACACTACATAGGAAGGGGATTCTATTCTATTCCATCCACACATTTGCATTTTTATCTAGCTATTGCTCGTTATCTTGGTGTCATTGACGCAAGGGAAACCTAGGCACAATTCCAGACACACACACCTAGAACTACATTGGGTATGAGATATAGTGCCTTTCGCTCGGTCATAATTCCATCCATTTGGCGTTAAGGACCTTTCGACCCCTTCATTTATATCTTTATTTTTTATGGTTTTGATGCTTTGTTTGGGGTTTTACAAGTGATTCCTTCATTGTGGGTTTATAGACACATCAACGATGCAAGTGCGATAAAAGGCGAACAAGTGTGAATCCCTAACAACCATATCGAACCAAGTCTTGAAATTTTCTGCAAACAAAAGTGCTTGGAATCGCATCGGGGCACCCTAAGTGCCCCTATCCCTCTCTGGCGCCCCCGATCGACTAGATCCACCTCTCGTTGCATTTTTTTATGATTCATTGTGGCGGTTAGTTATTCTATTTCATCACGTTACTCAATCCCAAGTCACTATGAGGTAAGGAAACTTAAGGTAAGTATTTTATCCCTCTTATTTCCTTTCATTATTAAGCTTAAATAAATTGTTTGATATTCATATTTAGATTTATATATCATAGTTGTGCATTTATATTCATAATAAAATCCAAATTTTATGAATCGCTAGATAAGATCATACTTTATGAATGATTTGCACCAATGTCACTTTTGGTTCCTAGAGTGAACTGCTCACACCTAGACACACCTGATTTCTCCATCATAATGTATTACTTACCCATATGTTACACTCGTTATCTAACTTCTACCCTTTTTTACTAAGCACGTTAGGCATATATGAGGATCTCCCTTCCTTATTTTTCAATAATATATTTCCTCTCCCTATATACTCATGAGATATTATGTAGAGGTTATGAATATATCACCCTTCATGCTTTCTCATCGCCACGAGAATCTTGATCAACTCAAAATGTTCTAATCAAGCCTACTTTAGCCTTCATACACATCACACATATTATTTATCAATAGACATACATCATACAATGAGCACATCACGCTAATGAATAATATACACACACACAAAACTAAATCAAATGCATCTAAGAAATCATCACACATATTTATTCATCTCATCGATTATATATATATATTCCTCTCATATTATATATAAATATAAATATATATATATATATATATATATATATATATCCACCAAAAAATCTATACAATATGTCAAGGGAAATTCCCTTTATGCATTCGATCATCATCTTCACTACTCTCAATAGGAATCGGGGCTTGAGAAATCAAATCCCCCAATATCACCACAACCTCCCGATCATGACCTCTCTCAATAGTGATCCAGTCACTCATGTGATGTGGAAATATCTACCAACACATGGGCATAATAAGATTTGGACTCCACTAGTCTCCCCAACAAATCCTACACCAAGTCCCAGGATGGGCATCTAAATGTTTTTCTCACTCTAATCGACTCTCATCCCGCTAACTCGTAACACTACACATGTCATTGTTGCTACCACAACTAGATTAAACAAATATGCATCCTCACCTTCCATATCATCTACTCACTCTAACATACCTCCGGTCACCAGATGGCATGCAATGTTCGGAGAAATATCTACACATACACATCCACAATGGTGGTCCAATAGACACCACCTACAATCACCAACACAACTATATTAACATTAAACCAAGAAACAAACATTTATATATCACGTAATCAAGGTCTAAACATCACATAATACACATGTTACACTAATGTTGTAACAACCGTATCTCCACTAGGGATGTCTCGCCTCCATTAGCTCCTCTTCCCATGGGTGGAGGAATCTTTACACTACCTCCTCCTTCAAGTACCGTATCACTCCTAGATCACCTACTATAAAAGAAACAATAACACCTATCTAGTCTCTACAAACCACTATACATATAATGTAGTGAAACATGCACCATCCCAATCACTCAATATCATTATTAGATTTATCTCATCTACTTGGTGGGGAAACAGATCAGCTAGTCGGCCCTAGCCACACCCCTCTCTATAGGCTACACGCATAGACCTCCTCCATAGATATAGTGTTGGAGGAACCTTCTACATAATACCAAACTTTTGGGTCACGTGTTTATACTAAAATAGTCCCCCTCTTGAGAAAATTAGTCCTCTACCTACATTGTGTGTTTAATCTACCTCATCTCTATAGTATCCTTCGACCACCCTTTGAAATCCATGTAGGACCTCTAAACAATGTCTTGCGGTGTCAACCTATCCATCATGGGCCTATAGGTCATCTTATCAAATCCTCGTTACCCTAGCATTACCCACCTCACCTCTATAATCTATGAATGCTTCTAGTCAACAAAATCACAAAAATTTAAAAAATAACAAAAAATTATACAATTTCATACCAAAACACCAACATTAATTACACTTACCAATCATTGGTTTATGCGGCTTGAATAACATCTCGTACTCTCTCTAATCATGAACACATGGGATCTCTAACTTGTGGCATTTCATAGTCTCAAAGCTCCCATCACACTCAATCATAATCACATAATGAGAAGTTTTTTTAATTTTTCACTTTCCTATTTAAAACAACAAAATTACCTAGGGCATAGAGTACCACAATCAACTACCATTTCTAACACCCCATTTACAAATTCATAATTGTGGGGTCCATATTTAGAGCCCTATTCATCAGACTTACATGTCATGACATCAATATCATGTCTTTGACACCTTGTGTGTCCATACATCATTGAATGATGTGTCTCATATTTTATAAGTATGCATTTGTTTCATTACCAACTATGCATTGCCTCACATACCATTTCATTATCTCTTTTTGATCACTCTATCCAACATTTCTAGTTTCATGACCTAAGTCTCTCTCCTCTAAATAACATAGTATCTTCCATGATTTTATCTATTCACGTCCACCTCAAGCGATAATGTTTCACATCCACCCTTTTGTCAAATGGGGGCAAATTTATAGGTTGACCATACATGGTTGTCTCCTTCTTATCTTCTAAAGTAACAATCAACATCTAATGGATTGGTCATACAAGGTCATCCTTCTTCACACACATTACACATAAATCAAGAAAGGTTGGCTAGTGTTACACAACTCAATCCAATTCTAATCACCCAAGAACCACTCCTGAACACAAAAAGTGTACTAGGTGTTGAACACGCATAGTCACAAATGCAAGATGTTATCGTATTTGGTACAAATGCAAGGGAAAATCAATTGAGTATTCAAACTTGCTAAAGCACCAAAAATTACAATAGTACACATGTATAAACACAAGTGGGGGTAACAAGATGTTATTTCCCTTTTTAGACACAAAATCGCACACTTGGGTACATTTATAGGTCATAAAAGCATGCTAGCATTTACATGATTCCTAAGCAAGAAAATTGTTGTTGACAACTATCTTTGGCCTCCTTTCTTTGTCGCTTTCTTTCTATTTGGTCTTGCACACCCTACAGCCAAGTCAGAACTTTACTTGTTTGTCTTTCATGGCTTCAGACACCAATGTTTAGCTAGGATAGTAGCGCCTAGGTGCTCATGTCCCCTCTAGGTGCCTCTGACCCTTTCTTACCTTACTCACTCTTTTTGGGTCTCTTTTATCTTTTGGGCATCTTTTTCACTTATGGGTTGGTCTTCCAGTTGTCAATTACAAAATTCAAACAAGGGAATCATATAAATACATAGTTATGTTTTCAAAATGAAGGACCAAGCTCTAAGCATTACTATTACCACCTAAGCTTGCATTCAAAAGGCACCTAAAGCACTCCAAGGCATTCATCTAGCATCCATTTAAGGGACAAGGGATTGCATACACAACATAGGAAGGGAAGTTCATTTTATTCCATCCACACATTCTACTACATTGCTATATTCTAGCTACTGACCACCTATTAAGTGTAACTTGCACAAGGGTGTCCTACGGTATAATTTATACACACACTCACAAGAACTACATGGAGTCTGATATGTAGTACAACACTTGGTTGTAAGTTCACTATATCGGTGATTTCTTAGGGTCGATCGACTCCCCATTCTACATTTTTTCCTTTTTGGATTTAATGTGGATTGTGGGATTGTCTTTGGTGAATTTTTGTTTTTAGGTTACTGTGTACCTTCGGTAATCATAGTGTGAATATCAGGTGATCAACAAGGAACAAATGCGACACCTTCGTGACATATCAAAAATTATATCCTCAGCTTTTGCGTAATCATGGGCGACCAAATCCAGTTATCAGCACCTAGGTGCCCCTGTCCAGCTTGTTCGTGAGCTCCAGAATTTATAGAGATCAAATACAACACTACTTACATCTTGTTCAACACTTCTCCCTGCTCAAATCACTTCCAGGTTGCACATAAATCAGCTAAGTCCTCTTATCTCATCTTCTTGCTTAGGGTTTCATATTTTAAATCTTAGTTTGCTTGTGTCATTTCTATACTTTATCATTTATACATTAGTTACTCTGCAATACTTAGATTTAATTAATTCAAATTAAATTAAATCACCTTTCACCTTCTAGACCTAGATCCGTCTCAGTAATGGTGTGATCCCATTATTGGGAAGAATTGTAGTGGATAACTAAACGGCCATGTGACACTCTTTCGTTGGTGTCAAGACACCTAATTCCCACATAGTTAAAAATAAATCACCTTGTTAGGGAATTGATCACCCCAAACTCCACAAATATGCCAAGTACAAATCTCTATATCTCCAAGTATTTCTTTCCGTAACTACGATAGCCCCTTTTAGCGCGTACAACATGTTTCTCCCTTATCTCTGTGTGGATTAGCCGACGACTTATGTTGTTCACCACACACAATTAATTTATATCAACACACTCATGATTTTCTTTATTTAACATACTCTCATGTATGACTTTCTTCTCCTTTACACTAGTAAATTTCTTATAGACACCAAAATATGCACAAAATCATTATTACATCATGATTTTATTACACTTACATATACATGAGTTATAAACCTTGAATCTAGATCTTAGTGTCGAATCATTTATTATTCCATCCTCTGTCACTTGGTTTGGTTGATCTTGTATCAATATTCCACTCTTCTATCATGATTTTGTGTCAAGTTTCATGGATCCCTAGTCGGGTAATTTTTAGTTTTGTCCCATCTTATGTTGGTCCAAGACCGTATAGATGGTTCAGAACATACATGTGGTCGTGACCTTATTATACGATCTTGGACCTTTTTTCTTTTATCTATTTTTTATCTTTTGAGTCCACTTATTACTCTTTTATGGTACCTTTCTTTCATTATGGGATAACCTTTCCCGCCACTAAGGTTCGAAATTCAAGTTAACAACTCCTATATATGCAATATTAATGTAAACATTTATTATCAAGCAAACACCTACATATCTACCATCTAATGATATAAGGAATCAAGGAATATATCTGCATACCGCATATATAGCATAAGAGGACATGAATATGAATTTTCATCTACACACAAGGGTTTCTATTGGGATGAAGTAGCATAGCCCACTATCGGTGTTGAGGCACAAGGGAATAACTAGGTTAGGGGATAGTTACATGCACATCAACACAAAGAATTGGCGAGAACTATATTGATCCTAAAATTTAGTGCAACACTCGATGAATCACAAACTAGTGACCATTGAGGTCAGTCCAGGACTCAAGATTTACATCTTTATTTTAAGAGATAATGTTTTCTTGAGTGTGTTGTATGATATTTAGGATTCGTTTTGAAAGTTCAAGTGCTATAGTTAGGGTTTTGTACAAATTTGAAGATACCAAAGAGAAATAAACAACAACACAATAAATAATGCCGATTCATAAATATTTGTTTCTTGTAGGATCAAAATCATGTAGTTTGGTTTAGGTCATATTACGGTCCTACCCTTATTGTATGGCCCTAAACATAGAGTTATAAATCCACAATAGTTGATTTGATCACTCACCAAACTTTGTTCCTTCCCGAGATCACCCATTGGCATACCCATAAAACTTCTTAAATCAGCTAAGTGCCTCTTTTCATCACATTTGCATTCTAAGTCATGTGTATTGGTTAGCTAATGTAACCTTCATGTTGTATGTTTCCTCTATAGATTTGTAGTGTAAATATAAGTGTGTTTAATATGCTTAGTTATTGTAGTATCATATTGTTATCCATTTTTACCCTTTGAAAAAATGGACAACTTGAAAAATTGGACTTGGTAAACTTCATGGAGTTTCAATGATGAATATGGAGAAAATGGGTAATTTTCATGATTTTGGGCACTTAGAAGTATTCCAGTTTTTAAGTTACTTTCTTGCTCAAAATAACCAAGCAAAGTCACTCCAAAAGTTTGGTTTATACTAATTCCTTCTTTGTGTTAAACCGATGACCATCTTCTTAAAAGGAAATCAAGTAAAGTTAGTTCAAAAGGATGAGTAAAGCACCTCCAAAATTCCACAAAGAAAAAGAAGGTAAAAGCGAGAGTATTGCAAGTTTGTGATGTTACTTTCTTTGCCATGTAAATAAGCAAAGCTTACTCACAAACCTAATTTGAGTAACTCCAAAACGCGCTAAGAAGGAAGGAAAATAGTGATGCATGGATATGATGGACCATTATTGGAAGTAATGGAGCCTTGAAAGTTTGAGCTAAGCGAGTTCCAAAACCGTGCAAAGCAAGGGAAAAGTTGAGTAGTTTTGTGCTAAACCAAGGGGCCACTACTTCAAAGTAGGGACACCCAAAAAACCCGCAAGCAGAGCGAGTTGTGAAAACCCTCGAGAGAAGAGTCAAGAGGCAATAATGGCACCTCAGATTCCCTTAGAATTGGAGAGGAGTAAATGGCCATAACTTTTGACTGGGAGCTCTATTTTTTACAAAATTGGACTTTCTCAAAATATCTCAATCTCCTCTTCATGAAAATCATTATTGGATAGGGGTAAGTTGCTAAAAATGGAAAAAACATCTCCAACATTCAATGAATAGTGCCAGAATCCAACTACAACATTTAATGAAGTATGGACCTCTTTTCTTCTTCCACAAGATAAAGTACATGAAAGGATGGGCTTTAAGAGGTTCTCCATGATGTTTTATAGCCATTAATGACTTTTGTTAGTGGGTGAAGGGGGAAATTTGTGATTCTATCTTTTCTCTCTCTTCTCCATCTTCTTCTATATAATGTGAACTTCTCATTTTTGAGAAGTAATGGGATATTATGGGATGTGGGGAAACTCTGTCTAATTTTTTTCTCAACACCAATGAGTTGAAAGCCTTCTCATGGGCCTGGAAAGTGTTCCAATGCCTCTATTCTCGCACATGTAATGCACCATGCAAAATTTGAAGCAATAAAAATTTGTTTGTGGTGTTTCTTCAACCCTTGCTCATGTTTTATTGTATTTCCCTTGCCTCTCCATTTTTGTTGCATTTTGTGCATGTTTTGTTCATTTGTAGGTCTATTTGTTTGTGTTTCATGGAGATTAGATGAAAAATTCTGCCTTGGGTCTATGTCATATTTGTTTGGCCTCTCCCTACTTGCATTTTCCTTTTCCTTCTCCCTCAAGCAGGATATTTCCACCCCCTTTTCGGTGCTATCACTACATTTTAGCTTAGGATTTTCCTTTATGCATATCTATAACCCTCTCTCTCTCTCCATGGTCCCTTGGAAGTTTATATTAGGATTAGTTAGCTACATTTTCCCTTCTAAGAGTAGTTGTAGCATTAGATTAGGTAGAGGAATCGGCCTTCTCTGGAGGTCCATCTTAAGCAAAGCAAGTCACACAACTTGAAATATGGTCCCATGTTAGCAAAAAGTAGAGATCTACATAGCCAAATCTCAGGGTGCTACTTTTTTGTCATAACATTTTTGGCATGCCCAGTGGGACAAGTTTGAAGAGCTTTACATCTTCATTTCATCAACTTTGATAAGCTCTTGGTGAGATCTCACCCTTTTGAGGCATTTTTAAGCATATTTGGTGACTCCATTGATTCAAGTAATTCATTATCTTAGTTTGCAAACCTTTCCTCTTATTCTTCCATTTATTTTAATGTTTCCATTTCATTCATGGCTCTCCAAGGAGATTTTCCATTCCCTCATTTTAATTCCAGTCCACTCCATTTGTAGCAGTGGAATGTTATCCCCAAAATAGCCTTTAAAATTTTACCCCTCTTCTATGGAAATGGGTATCAATCCCTTATTGATCACATTCAAGATATTGTAAACCATTTTGTCATTCATGATGTCACATAAGAGAATATTTTCCTCAGACTTTTGGTTTCATCTTTAAAAGTCAAAGCAAGAGATTGGTGCAATAGTTTGGTTCCACAATCCATTTCCACATGGAATCAGTTGGGAGAAAAACTACATAATTGGTTCAAGGAGGATGCATATGGAATTTTCCTCATGGAACGTCTCAGAAAAATACAGTAGGCTATAGTAGAATTCATTCATGATTTCAACATTAGATTTACAAGGACATGACACATTGAATTCCTCAAGAATTCAGACCCTCACAAGGTATGACATTCTTGTATTATTTGAGATCCTTTGATGTTGATTTATCTGTGTTGATCCAATCCTTAGGGGCAGTAGTCTCCATCAATATTTTTCCATTGCATCCCAAGCTGAGAAGATTCTCAGGCTAGAAAAAGAAAACCCATCCTCGTTTCTACAATTATTCCCTCACCACCTCAAATTCTTCCTCCCCTTGTGTAAATAAATAAAAATCCATCATTCCTTGCCAAAATCAGGAAGCTCCTTTGCTTCCTTATCCTTCATTTTATGTTTCACAAGTTTTTCATGCCCAAAGCATTCCCCAAACTTTGCAAAAATCCCTCCCATCTCCACCGGAGCACTACCCAACTTCACCAAACCTTGCACTAATGTTTCCGAAGTTGTGGTATCTCAAATGTTGTCCCTAGTTTCTACCCAACCCTTACTAGATAGATTTATCCTATGAGGTTGGTGGAAAGGTATTTTTTATGCTTTTGGAGAGAAGGATCAACCCATGTAACACTCAAAAAACAAGACTTCGGGAAAAACTATGCAGTTGTTTTGGAGGCAGCAAATCAATAGGGTAGGGAGTATGTTTTGGAGGATCATTTGGCTTCTCTAATGATCAAATCAGGTCTTTTGAGCATCAAACATCTCTTCCCAAGCATGAAACAAGTCAACAACCCCTTATTTATGCCTCTTCTCCAACCAATCCCACCAAAGAAGATAATTCCATATCTATTGACGATTGGTATGATTCGGATTGGGAGGATGAGAATGTGAAAACTATGCAAAAAGAGGAGTTGAGTATTAAAACAGAGCGAGGTAGATGTCACGGAAAATTAGATTGGAATTAGGGAAGAGGAGAAAGTATTTTTGAACACTATTGGTACCCAAGGCCTTGAGGAAGAAAGTATTGAGAGTGAGCAAGGTGCTTTGATGGAATACAATGATCTTCATTGCTTTACATGTCTAGACCTTGTTGTACTTTTGATGGAGGATCAGAATGGAACAGAGAATGAGGAAAGCCAAGGTGAACAAAATGTAAAATCAGCAGCCATCAAGGTGGAAGCAAATTTGTTTGTAGAAGAGACAGTATCAATTCCAAATCAGCATACAAATAGCCACCTTCGGGAAGAAAATCTACATAAGGATCCCATTCATGGGGAGGAGCTTCAAAGCAATGGGAAAACTTCAAGGATCAGACCATGCCCAATCAAATATCTAGCTTCTTTAGAGCCAAAGAAGGAGTAAGTGCATTCATCAAATCAACATGTGTTCTAGAGCTCTGCAATACTTCATAGAAGTCAAGAAATCGATTGTTCGAGTTCTTCATACTTAGCAAAAATCAGATTGTGGGACAACTTTAGAGCTTTACTTTCAATCTCATCAAATCATTTGCAAAGGAAAGAGATAAAAATTCAAATTCAAAGCAATTTTCTACTCGGATAAAATCTTAATTCAAAGAGTTTTATAATATGATTGATCAATTTAAGCAAGCTTCATATCGGTTTCAAGTCCAGCAGTGCTTCATGCAGTCTCATGGGAATAGTTTCAAATTTCATATCGATTTCATGATTACCAAGCTAAATCCATGCCCAATGGATACTTCAAGGCCACTGATCAACTCATCTAGTAGGCAAGATGTCCCCATGAGTCACCAAATTGTTATCCATTTTTACCCCCGGCAAAAATGGACAACTTGGAAAATTGGACTTGAGAAACTTCATGGAATTTCGAGATGACTCGGAGAAAACATGTAATTTTCATTATTTTTGGGCACTTGGAAGCATTCAAGTTTTTTAAGTTTCTTGACTACTCAAAATAACTAAGAAAAGTCACTCCAAAAGTTTGGTTTATACTACTTCCTTCTTTGCGTTAAACCGATGACCCTCTAGTTAAAAGGTAATCAAGTGAAGCTAGTTTGAAAGGCCGAATAAAGCACCTCTAAAATCTGTAAAGAAAAAGAAGGAAAAAGTGGGAGTATTATGGGTTTGTGATGTTGTTTTACTGCCATGTAAATAAGCAAAGCTTACTCACAAACCTAATTTGAGTAACTTCAAAACCGTGCAAAGAAGGAAGGAAAATAGTGATGTGTGGATACGATGGACCATTATTGAAAGTGTGAGCTAAGTTAGTTCCAAAGCTGTGCAAAGCAAGGTGAAGTTGAGTAGCTTTGCGCTAACCGAGGTGCCACTACTTTGAAGTAGTGACACCTTGAAAACCCGCCAAGGCAGAGCGATTGTGAAAACCTGCAGAGAAGGGTAAAGAGGCGTAATGGCACCTCGGATTCCCACAGAAGTATGGAGAGGATTAAGCGGCCATAACTTTTGGTCGGGATTTTTATTTTTACAAAATTGGACTTTCTTGAAATCTCTCGACCTCCTCTTCACCGTGGAATCATGAAAATTGGATTTGGATGGGATAAGTTGGTGAAAAAAGAAAAAAAAACATCTCCAACATTCAATGAACAGTTTTAGGCAACCAACTACCGCATTTAATGAAGTATGGCCTCTTTTCTTCTTCCACAAGGTAAAGTACATGAAGGGATGGGCTTTGGTAGGTTCTCCATGATTTTTTATAGACAATAATGAATTTTTTTGGTGGATGAAGGGAGAAATTTTGGATTCTATATATCCCTCTCTCTTCTCTATCTTCTTCGTTGAGAAGATAAAAGATAGCTCAAGTATGAAAGTGCATAAGGATTTGGCACGTGAACAAATAGCGCATAGAAGGATGTGGAAATATAGTAAAAAAACTTGCACCTAGGACAAGTGTACACAGGACTTAGCCACTTTTGCAAATCTGGGCTATTTTTGGAGATAGAGTGTTGAGCACGTGATGACATGGAGACTTGCAATTCACGCAAGGCTATTTTGGGATGTGTAGTAGTTTGAGCACCATGCAGAGTTTTGGTTTAATAATAGGATTTCTACTTAGAGTTAACTATAGGAAATCTATTATTAGAGCACTTGCATGCTTTTGTATTCTCTTGTAAAGGCGCATGGCTATTATTAGCATGTAGCCTATTTTTGGAAGGTGCATGGGTGGTGAAGGGCAAGTCCCCACCCCTATATGTGTGTGTGTGTGTGTGTGTGTGTGTGTGTGTGTGTGTGTGTGTGTGTGTGTGTGTGTGTGTGTGTGTGTGTGTGTGTGTGTGTGTGTGTGTGTGTGTGTGTTATTGCACGGTTTGAAGAAACGCTAATTGTAGAACGTTATGTTACGGATTTGTTAGCGTGCATGACTATGGAGACTGAATCTTGATGTATGAAGCTTATGTGTTTTGCAATATTTAATATAATGGATCATATTGGCTAGATAATGGTGTTAGATGTGATTGAATATGGTTCTTGCATGGTAAATCTCATTATAATCATTGTTTAGTCAATCTTTCATATACTTTAGATCTAGATCCGGTTTATGCATTGTGGATTATTTACTATATGTTATAAATCTCGACATATGCATATGCAATCATGCTAACATTCTAGACAAGCAACTCTAAAGAGGAACCTGGTACCCTTGCATGCTTTGGGTGAGAGCTTGGTTCAGGCTGAGTGATGTGCCAGTGTGCCTTGGGTTATTTACAGTGAATTATAGGCTACATCATTGGTTCTATTGTCTGGAGCTCTTTCTTAGTTGTTTCTCAAGATGTTGCATGATGAAAACGTATCAGTTGACATTGGCCACTATTGAGGAGTTTTTATTAGATCTGGAAGAAGAGTACGCTCACCGATTAAGCCTTTGGACCTGATTTTAATGCACGTGCTTGGGTTGAGAAGAATCTGTATGACGCATTATATGAGACGTTCTTTGTTATCTTTCCTATAGAGTTATACGAGTGGTTGGTTACTTATGCGTCTAAGAGAAATTGGAGGTTTTACACACTTGTTTGGATACAGGAAGAATTCTAGGCCTTGTATGATGCAAATCTAATTTGGACACACTCTGTGGATGTTTAGTTCCATGGTGTTTTGAATAGCTATATTCTTGAGTATTCAATTTCGACTTACTCTTTCCGGAGGTTGCTGAGTTTCAATTTTTGTGCGAACCCAGAGGATCATATTTTCGCGGTATTCCACTAATGATCAAGATCCTGATTGTAACCTTAGATTTGGAAGAGAAGTCGATGGATAACTAAACCCCACCACATGCGGGGAAGGAGTAGGTTTGGTGAGGATAGTGGACCTAGCGGAAGAAAGGCAAAGGGAAGAAAGGTGGCTTAAGTTCAATGAGGTGCGTGAGAGGGATTTAGAGAAGCAGTGTGAAGTTGCAAAATGGATGGTGTTGTGGAGAGAGATGGCTCGTGAAGGATTCAGAGCTCACGTAGAAGACATGGAGCGAGCATCTGGATCTCCCCCATTTGGGAAAGCATGGTAGGGAACCCTCTTCAGCCTCAAATTAGATTGCACTAGTAGAGACGACATGGGTCGCAGCGCGCATCTGAATCTACCTGATGACCTAGCCCTTGTGCTTGGTTTTCTAGTTTCTACGACAATCAATAATCAGTAAGCTAGTGTGAGCAGTAGAGTTATAGTAGATAGAGTTAATTTGTAGTCAAGTTCAGGAGTTAATCAGGGAGTTTATTCATCTATGGTGCAATCGTCATCTACTTTATTAGGACCTATTGGAGGTATCTTTTCGACCCATCGTTGGCACAAACATATGCGCATAGAACCTTAGCATCACATCTAGAAGTAGTACAACTTTGCAGACTGTGGGCATTCAATTTAGCAAAACCATCAAAACACAAGGTAGTGCATCTTCCAGTCCATTACCTACTGGAGGGGGTGGATCAGGTGGCTCGGGTCTTGATGTAGATCTAGTGGATCTAGAGGCGGTAAAAATACAGGAGGAAACATAGGAGGTTTTGGATCTGGTGGGCAAGGGTTGTACCAACCTCAACAAATTTATATGGAGATGTCTCTCTATCTTCCAAAGTATAGAGGTATTGAAGATGCAGCTGAGCACATGCATATGTGTGAGACATTATGGCGCGAGAAGGGATTATAGCTCTAAAGTGCAAGATAAGTGATTTTACAACTACATTACAGGGGTACGTGCACAACTGGTATTGGAAGTTTGATCCTGATCAGACTTGTGTGGATTATACATCGCTACGAGATGCTTTCTTACAGGAATTTGATATCCCTAAGTTTGAGTAGAAAAGCGTAACCGCGCTCAAAGACATTAAGCAGGGTGCTACTGAATTTTTTTGGGAATATGATGCTTGGTTCAAGACTCTTATGTCTAATTTATCTTATGACATCCATGCAAGCCAGCATGCATAGTGGTTCATTGGAGGACTGATCACACCTTTCAGGAGGGTGCTTTCACACAAGGTTTATACGGATCCGTGTGAGGTACTTGAAGCGATTGTGTCTTTGAGATGATAGGAAGTGTGGACACAAGATTGACTCATTCTTGGAAGCTCAAATTGCAGCAATGATGAAACAGATTGGAGAAATTATCTGCTAATTTAGCACATGAGATGCACAAAGTTGGAATTTAGTGTACAAATTTTGAAGTAGAGGGGCATACTAAGGATAGTTACCCTTGGAAATTAGTGCACTCCTTGTTGTTGGATTGTGAGATATGTCACTTGGACCACAGTTCAAGCCAGTTCCCATTATTGTAGTGTACGATAAGAAAGAATGTGTCCAATTACTATAAGATTTGCAAGTCCTCGACTCATGATACTGAAGATTGCAGATTGATTGATCATATCCATGATGCCATTGATATTGACATATGACAAACTGGTGTTGCAAATAATTCTAAGGAAAAGGGTGAGCATCATGACTATGATCATAGTGAGGGGTGTTCTGATGGCGGCCATGGTAGAGGCCGAGGTCACAGAGTTGGATTCAAATGTTGAGGTCACGGGGTGGAAGGAGTGATTTCCCTCGTGGGACTTATTATAAATGTGGATCTCTTGATCACTACAAGTGTGAATGTCCACATAATATTTTGTGTTATTTTTGTAGAAAGAATCATAGTTATGAAGAATGCCTCGACTTTTATGAACACTTACGTAAGAATTATAAACAGGAAGATAAGGGTGTGGGAATGGTTAGAGTACATCAGGTCGTGGAAGAAAACTAGATGCCAAAGTTAGCGTCAGATACTAAGTTGGTACCAATAAATATTACTACACGTATTGAGGTTGCACACATTAGGGAAGCTCTGCAAAAAAAGCCTACCATTACTAAGGAGGAAGTCCTACATGCTAAGTATCCAGACCCTATGCATCATAAGGAGGTTTATCAAGAAACCATGGAGGTAATTCAAAATTTACAAGGTCAAATACAATGTTTGAAGTAATGGTAGTGGAAGTGGGAACAAAAGAAAGCGGTTGATCTCCATCGGACAAGCGTTGATGATTTGAAAGAGGTTTGCAAGATGTTGCGCCAAGAAAATATTATTCCATTTTTAGGGATCTGGTTGAAGGGAAACACTTTGTGCACTAGGATTGAGAATGAGAGACAACTTCTACATGCTAATCTTCCTCCGAATAGTTTGGATTATGACAAGGAGATTACTTTGAATGTTGTTGTTGATGGTTGGATTTTGAGTAACATCTTGATTGACACAAAGTGCGGAAGTGAATGTACTTACTTTGGATGCATGGGTTTAGATGGGAAGACCTCCATTACATCCATATTCCAATGTTTTTTTCATGGAAAACCGAACTAAGGCAATGCCCATTGGAGTTTTAAAAGATGCATCAATTACTATACAGGGGCCAAGTTCACTAGGGACTTTGAGGTTTTAGCGCTTGCAAAAGCAAACAATTTTCCCACATTACTTGGGCACCCATGGTGCTATGCAAACAACACTGACTTGTATTTCAACAAGGGGTATATCAGCTTTGATAATAAGGAAGAACACATTATTATACCTTTGACAGATGGGAAATCTACACCTTATGTAGAGCCTTTAAGTGAAGAAGACTTGAACAGAATTTATGTGTGCACCATTTGAGATCTAGAAGTTCTTGAGCCATCAAAAGGATTTCTCTAGTGGGATGATGCACAATCCATGAGTGATACTACAAGTATTGCATGTGACAATTAGGTGCACGACACTTATGAAATGGTTGGGTGTGAAGTATGAAGTGAAGCGCACGCGTCACAAGAAGCCACGCAATATCGGGCATTTGGGGCAAAGAAACCATGTACCAAAGTACACAGGTGAGGATAATTAGTATTCCTACTTGCTATGGAATTTCAATGGGAATGTCAGGTGGAAAGAAGGAACATGTTAGTATATACTCTGTGCGGGATGGGCTACAGTTGGTGGATGGTTCATAGGGATAATCTTTTGGAGTGGAGAGAAGTAAGGATTGATTTATCTGCTTAGTTTCTAAGAAGTAATGTGCCTACTCAGATATATGCATTTCATGGTAATGATCCTATTCAGCACCACAATCAATAGTGTAAGATACTACTGGGTAGTGGGTAAAGGGAAGCTTTACCACCTTCTTTGTGGGTGCACAAGTTTTATTTCACCTTGTGAGGTTGTGCACATGCATGGTATGTCTACGCAGAGTTGAATAGGGCGACTAGAAATTGGTAAGAACTTACTAAAGGTATGACTCAGACCTTTGATTACTTTTCTTCTAAACCTCCTAGTGAATGAGGCGTTGCAGGTTATGAAGCACTTAACTATGGGAGATAGTGCAAAAGTTGAATAATTACTTTAGGATTTGTTATGAGAACCAAACCTAGTGGCACACTTTGAAGATGAAGAAACACATACAAAGCAACTTGGGCGCACCTACCTAGAAAGAGAAAAGGGTAAGATGATCTACATAGTTGATGATGAAGAGGTAGAGAACCTGGATATTGAGCACACAGAGGGTATGCACGAAGTCTTGGATAGTGTAGATGAGAAGGTGTGCACCTACCATGAGCCTATAAAGACCAAGAAAGTGAACATTGGAACAAGCAGGATTTGAAATTATATATTTTAGTTGTTTTTTCTTAGGATGTGATACCCATTTCGCCTTTGGGAGGCATAAGTAACATCACCCATATTTTCTTACTCCTTTGGCTTTCATGATGAAGCATTAGTATTATTTGTTATGTTTTAATGTGGTTGTAAACTACATTCTATTTTGGATTGTGTTATTTTGGATGTGAAGTTTTTACATATGTGTGTGTTGAAGCATTTTGTTTCATGAGTTGAAACACATTTATTATTGCATTATGGTTGGGGCTCGGGGGCCAATGAAGAAGGATGACTTCTCCTTTCATTGGATGTCTTGGTTGGGTGGAGAGCATTGTCTTTCCCCTGCGAAAAAAAGGATAAAAAAGAAAAAAAAAAATTATGTAAGGATATCATTTTCAATTAATCGAATATTGTATTATATTACTCAAATGACACCTTTGTTGTATTTAAATCGATCGTTGAAATGCATTATGGGATCTCCATTGAAATTATGGAAATACGATGAAGAAATGTCATAATTCTCTAGCTAAAAATGTATGATTTGAAAATTAGAACCGCATTTTGGCATTTTCACAACTTGAATTGAAACAAATTTAATAGTTTAGATTTGATTTGGACATGAATTCATAGGAGTTGGTAAATATAAATAAATCTATTCAAATTTACTCTATGGATAATTTTCATGCATGGAAATTATTAATTAGAAAATTAAAGAATGAACTTGTAACATATAAAAGACAATAAAATATCAAATTGAAATTGTAAGATCAAAATGACCCCAACGAAGCTAAAAAACTTGAGAAACTTTTAAAGAACCATTCGATCAAGCATAGGCAAAGTCGCATACTTCTGGGTGTGTAAAATTAGAAATCTTGATTTACAAATCCATCAAACAAATTAACCCTTGGAATCCATGCTAAATTCCTCCAAGCGCAACCCTCCATGTCTTAATGGCATGTTGAGAAAGGAAGGAGGTCAAATTTAAAACAAATTAATAAGTCGAATGTTACAAATTTTCATTTTATAAGACTGCAGATCATTTTCTAACAATTGACCCTTAAAAATTTATCCAAATCAATGTCTTAAGTTTTTGTACAAAGAGGACATCAAGAGATTTTTGAAAATCCCTCATTTTCTAAAAATGAGTTCACTAGCAAAAGTTATGGCCTTTTGAAGTTTGTAGAAAAGGAAAAGCTTCATGCGCGCGCATCTTGCGTGCCCAAAGCTTCTTCCATACACGTCTTACGGGCCCAGATCTTCTCGCATGCGTGTCTTACATGTGTAAATCCTCTTGAGCGTCTATCTTGTGCACCCATATCTTCTTGTGCACCCATCTCACTTGCCCATGAGAAAATGAGCCTCTTGCGTGCCCATGAGAAAATGAGTCTCTTTCGCTCCCATCTTGCACTCCCGAGAGAGAATGACTTCTCCCGCAACCGAGGGAAATTTATTCCATGCACCCCATAAGAAGATAATCTATCTATGCTAAGGATGACTTTCTCTCTCTTAGTTTTGTGTAGGATATTTGGATATATGTTGTAATGGACTTTGGTATTCTACTGGGAACACTTATAAAAAAATATTCCTTAATTTTTCCTTACTAAACCTAGGTTGTTCTTGGTCTCAAGTGGTTATTTTTTGATGGGTGTTACAAGAAATTATGGCAACTTTAAATTTTTCTTCCACATTACAACACACATGCCAACAATACAAGCAATACATTCAACACTAAAATGAAATAACAAAAATATAGTTTTCAACACATAGGCTTGTAAATCAAACAAATGGTTCCAGGATTTTATTCACAAGTTCTTACAGTGTATCTCGGATGATTGGGAGTCTATGGGCTCATGAAAGATCACTATGATAATCGAGGCTAATTTTTGAGAGGTTTCATTTGTTGAGCATCTCCATGAACATTAAGAAGTGTATATTTACCACACCCTTTGGAATTTTTCTAGGGCACATCATTTATAAAGAAGGCTTGCTAGTGGATCCTGCTAAGGTAGCTGTTATCTTGGGCTTAGAAGAACCTACTAGCCAGAGCAAGGTGTGTGGATTCTTAGGGCACACAGGTTATTACAAAAAATTTATCAAGGGATATGCCAAGATCGTCACGCCCTTAGAAGAATTACTCAAGGGAAAAGGAAAGTTCTATTGGGGTGAGGCACAATAGCGCACATTTGAGACACTGAAGGAGAGGATTACTATAACACCTATTTTGCACTTTCCTTCATGTCCAAATCATTTCACGTTCATGTAGGCGTCTCAAGCATGACAATTGGTGCGGTACTAGCTTAGCCTAGAGAAGGGAGTGTTGATCATCCTAATGGCTTTGCTAAAGCGAGGAAGTTGACTCCAAAAGAACAGAATTATATAACAACAGAGTGTGAAGCCTTGTATATGATCTACGCGCTCCATAAGTTTCGACAGTATTTTCTAGCTACACCTTTCATCTTTTATACAAACCACATGGCATTAAAGTACTTGGTGAGCAAGCTCGTTTTGCAGGATGCATATGCCGTTGGGTATCGTTGTTCAGGAGTTTAATTTTATGGTAGTGGTTAAGCTCGGTAAGAGACATTCTTTTTCAAACCATTTATCAAAGATTCAATCAAGAGAGGATGTGCAGAGCATTGAGGGCACAATGCCATATGCACAACCTGTCAAGTTGAACTCGGAATTGGAGGATATTGTTGTCTTTTTATGCACATGTATGGCGCCGAGGAATGAAAGCCTTAGAAAAAAATAACTTGTTATTTGTGTCATGCCTTATATGTTGATCAGTGGATACTTATACAATTTAGGTCGTGATGAATTTTTGTGTCGGTGTGTGCTTGAGCATGAGCGCGACAAAATCATGGCAGAGGCTCATGGCAAAGATTGTTGAGGTGGAAACCGTGCGAGGGATGTCACCGCGTGCAAGATTCTACTAGTTGGTCTATGGTGGGAAACATTATACAAGGATTGCAAAGCATATTGTAAGGCATGTGACCATTTTCAGTGCCTTGGAAAGCTTGGGAAACGAGATGAAATGCCTTTGAGACCTATTACTAGTGTAGATCCTTTTGAGAAGTGGGAAATTGAATTTGTGGGCCCTATTTCCCCAGCCTATGCACAGGACAAGATCACGTTATATTATAACTTGTACATATTATCTTACAAGGTGGGCAGAAGTGGCGCCTATAAAGGATTGCACTACAGCTACAACAACAAGGTTTCTATGGGAAAATATTATTAGTAGGTATGGCTTCCCTTTAAGTTTAACAAGTGATAGGGGTACTCATTTCCTTAATGAGACTATCAGGATATTGTTGGATGAATTTATGGTTGCACACCATCGGAAAACCCCTTATCACCCTCAGGAAAATGGAACTACTGAGGCCTTCAACAAGATATTGAGCCATACCTTGACCAAAATTTGTGATGTTGGAAGGAGAGATTGGGATGACAAGGTTTCTGTGGTACTTTGGGCATACCGGAAAACCTATAAGAGGTTGAATAAAGCAACACCCTTTCAATTGTTGTTTTGGCGAAGAGGCTTCTCTACATGGGATTCATGTTACTCTCTTTGTGTATTGTGCATGTAGGAGATCTAGCTAATGAGCAAGCATTAGAAGAACGTATTGATAAATTGATGCAGTTGGATGAAAGGTGCATCATAGCAAGATGGAGTCAGAAGCAAGAAAAATCCAGGCATAAGGCATGGCATGACAAGCACATCAAGGATAAGAAGCTTGAGGTTGGGCAAATGGTACTTTTGTATGATTCAAATTTTTTGCGCCACCCTAGAAATCTTAAGGTGCATTGGTTGGGACCGTATGTAATCACTTATATACTTGACTCGATGCTTGTCGATTAGAGTATTTGGATGGAACATGTTTTCTTGGTTACTTCAATGGGAGTAGGATGAAGCCCTACAATAAATAATTCTTCTTGGTGTTTGTAATAAGGCAATATTGCCACTTAGATTAGGTTTCCCTTATATGTGTTTCCTTCATTGTTGTTATGCTTTGTCAATTTAGTTCAGTTTTTGGTGTAATAAGTTCGCTTGCGCACCAGAATCTTATTACAATTTAAAGTGTTTTCATGTGCAGATGACCACGCATACCCTTAGTGTGGGGTGGTTTATATACAACATTCATTACCAAGTTGAATATAGTTGATTATCATCTAAAGATGGGTATGCATAAGGAAAATTTTGTGCAGGTTATTTTTGGAAGGGTGCGAGATAGAAAAATTACTCCTGAATGAAGACCACAGATGGAAAAATGAGCGCACAAAGTATAATGTGAGGTAGGTTGTAGTAGTGGAAACTACTTGGAAGAAGGCACGGTGATGAGGTACTTCAGCACATATGAGCATGTGGAAGGGGTCTATGGCCAAGAAGTAGAAGGCGCGCCAGAAGGTTATGACTGTGGTGCAGAAATGAGCAGTGCGAAACATTGACAAATGATGCATTAATGTTGGGATCGGTGGTAAGTGAAGGAGAAATAAATGTGATAACTTTTAAAAATCTATATAAGGAAGGGTTATGAGGCCATTTTTACCTTTGTGATTACAAATTATCGAGTGATTTGTTTCCGAGCAAGCTAGCTAAGACGATTGTGAAGAGTGGAGAGCTGTGAACTAGTTGGGTTGGTCAAATCTATGCACGAGGAACTATTACACTCCATTTGTTGAAGTGTTTGAGAAAGGAAAAGGTATGCGGGAAAGGAGATTGATGGCTAGGGTTTGAGTTCGAGCTAGGGCATAAGGAACCGAGTTGTCAAAGCTTGAGGGAGGTAAGAGAACACATATTTTTTATTGAAATGGCACCAAAAAGAGCACCAGGGCAAGTACAAGGGGAAAGAAACAAAAATAAGTTAAGAATGAGTATCCAAAATTAATATTGCCTATTGAGGAGAAGAGCGTTGAGTGATATCTCATTCTTTTGTTTGAACAAATCTTCATTCTTTCATTCATTATTCTTTACTTTAGAGAGATAAGTTAAGATTACCCATTGCCGGGGGTAAATGCATTTAGTGTGGGGTAATGTTGAGCAAGATAAAAGATATCTCAAGTATGAAAGCACATAAGGATTGGGTGTGCAGACACATGGCACATAGAAGGACGTGGAAATATAGCTAGAATAATGCGCGCCTAGGACAAGTGTACATAGGACTTAGCCACTTTTACAGATCTAGGCTATTTTTGGAGATAGAGTGTTGAGCATGCGATGACATGGAGACTTGTAGTTCATGCAAGGCTATTTTGGGATGTGCAACAGTTTGAGTGCCATGCGAGTTTTGGTTTAATAATAGGATTTCTACTTAGAGTTAACTATAGGAAATCTATTATTAGAGCACTTGTATGCTTTTGTATTCTCTTGTAAAGGTGCATGGCTATTATTAACATGTAGCCTATTTTTAGAAGGTGCATGGGCGATGAAGGGCAAGTCCCCACCTATATATATATATATATATATATATATATATATATATATATATATATATATATATATATATATATATATTTGCACGGTTTAGAGAGACCGATAATTATAGAGTTATGCTACAGATTTGTTAGTGCGCATAACTATGGAGACTGAATCTTGATGTATGAAGCTTCTGTGTTTTGTAGTATTTAATATAATGGATCATATTGGCTGGATATTGGTGTTAGATGTGACTGAATATGGTTCTTGCATGGTAAATCTCATTATAATCATTGTTTAGTCAATCTTTCATATGGTTTAGATCTAGATTTGGTTTATGCATTGTGGATTATTTACTATCTATTATAAATCTAGACATATACATATGCAATCATGCTAACATTTTGGAAAAGCAACTCTCTGAGAGGAACGTGGTACCCTTGTGCCCTTGTGTGAGCACTTAGTTCAATATGAATGATGTGCAAAGACGCCTTGGGCTATTTGTAGTGAATTTTAGGCTACATCATCTTTTATATAATGTGAACTTCTCATTTTGAGAAGTAATGGGATATTTTGGGATGTGGGGAAACTTTGTAAAAAAAAAATTATCCAAACCAATGAGTTACAAGCCTTCTCATGGGCGACACAAGTGTTCCTATGCCTCTATTCTACACATGTACTTTGGGATGTGCAACATTTGAAGTAATAAAATATATGTTTGTGGTGTTTCTTTAACCCTTGCTCATGTTTTATTGCATTTCCTTGTATCTCCATTTTGTTGTTGCATCTTTTGCATGTTTGTTTCATTTGCAGGTTTTTTTTTTTTTTTTTTTTTTCATGGAGATTAGATGGTAAATGTTGCCTTGGAGTGCGTGTCATAGTTGTTTGGCCTCTCCGTCTGCATTTTCCTTCTCCTTCTCCCTCGGCCGGGATATTTCCATCCCCTTTTGTGGTCTTATCACCACCTTTTAGCTTAGGATTTCCCTTTATGCATCTCTCTAACCCTCTCTCTCCTTGGTCCCTTGGAAGGTTAGATTAGGATTAGTTAGCTACATTTTCCCTTCTAGGAGTATTTTTAGCATTAGATTAGGTAGAGGAAGTTGGCCTTCTCCGGAGGTCCATCTCAAGTAGCAAGTCCCACAACTTGAGAGATGGTCCCATGTTAGCAAAAAGTAGAGATCTACATAGCTAAATCTTAGGGTGCTACTTTTTTATGATAACACATACTAAATACCTAATTAAAATCTAATTAGGGTTGATACAAAAAAACTTAAATATTTACATTTTTTCTTATGCAGGGAATATTAGGCATCGCTTCAAGACCTTATCATGCATGTTATTTTAATTATAGTTTTTTTAAATCTAAGACATCCTAGTTTATAACATTTTTGTAGACAACGTGATGTTTGCAAGACAAGGATGATGGTAGCGATGAGGCTAATGAGAACACCAAGGAGAATGAGGATGAAAATTATTATGAAAATGAAAATAAATAACTAAATATTTTTTATTTGTGGAGCTCAATTAGTTCAGTTTAGCATGCACTATGAAACTTGCAGGAAAATACGAAGAATCGACATTGGTTATGTAGGGACCGGCATCTGTTAAGGCTAACCGACGTCTACATTACTTGTGTAGGAGTGTTGTATTTAACTCTTGGTAATTAGATATAATTTTAGCATTAAAGTAGATCTATTAATTGTAATTGCATGGCTAAGTGACCTAAGTTTGTATGTGCCTATATAAGCATAAAAGCTAGGGTTTAGAAGTGTGTGTTAATGATTATTGTGAGATTAATTATGAGAGAGAGAATTCGAAGAAGGAGAAGCTTGAGAGAAAGAAAGTATTGTACATCTGAGAGGTGTGGAAGATTTTACATCCTCAATTGTATATCTTCTAAAAGCTTTGGATAATAGATTGGCTTGTTTCTTTGTGGATGTAGCCCACACTGGGTGAACCACGTTAATTTTGGTGTTGATTTATATCTCTCTTTTTATATTTCTTCTCGTAGAATATCTACTTTTATTGCACGTATGCTTAGATCTAATATATTATTTGTACATGTTGAGTATGAAGCTTAATTGCTTCACAAGAAACTTACTTTTACATGTTATTAGTTTTACCAATAAGCGGCGTCGGTCGAGATGTAACCGACATCGGTCGGCAAAGATAGTTCAAGAAGTAACCATCGATGGTCGACTTGAAAGAATCGATGACGGTTACCTATGCGATGGTGCTTTTTTTTATGAGAATTAGAATAAATAACTTGTTTTAAAGATGATTTATTGATTGTAAAAGCATAGTTAGTTTCCCAAAATAGTTATATATGCATGTATGCATTGTATGAGGCAAGTAAGTAGAAGAGAAAGAAAATACCAATTGTTTGCAAGTAAGTTTTCTTGGTGAGCAAGAAAGAGTAGCTGAGAGAGGGAAAAGCATTAAACATCTTGTGAGGTGTTATAAGACGAATGATCTTCATTGTATTTCCTTTGTAAAGCACTGAAAAATAGTATTGGCCATTTCTTGGTAGACGTAGCCCACACTGGGTGAACCACATTAAATTGGTGTTATCTTTCTCTGGTTTATTTTTTCTTCTAGTTATTTCCACATTCATTGTTTGTATGTTTTATCTTATTATAGATTTGTGCAACACTTTTGGTATATGGTTTAACCCCAACAACCGGTATCGAGATTTATTTGGAGGTTTTGTGTGTTGACAGATTTACTCATGGAGGGTTTTTGATTGAGTGAAAGCAAAGCAATGAGGAAGATGCTAAATACCGAGTAGAGAAATTTGATGGTCTTAATTATCAACTATGGAAGATGCAGGTGGAGGATTATTTGTATCGAAAGATCTATACTTACTTGTTGGATGAACATGGACAACTAAGCATGATGACTGATGAAGAATGGAAGGTTCTTGACATAAATCCTCTGGGATCTATAAGATTGAGCCCTGACAAACATCATTGGCTTTGAATTTTATAGATGCAAAAACCACGGTAGAGTTGATGAAATCTCTAGAAAATTTGTATGAAACTCCTAGTGCTTTGAATAAGGTATATTTGATGAATTTTTTTAATTCTAAGATGCAAGAAGGTGGATCTGTATCTAATCATTTGAATGATTTCCGGTCTATTGTAAATCAATTAAAATCGGTAGAAATTTTATTTGATGATGAAGTGAAAGAACTTTTATTCTTATGCTCTTTGCAGATAGTTGGGATAACTTGGTAATGACTATTAGTAATACAATGATTGCTTCTAAAGGTTTGAAATTTGATGATGTGGTTAGTGTAATCCTTAATGAGGAAATATGCAGGAAAATCTCAGGAGAAACATCATCTAGAAATGCTTTAACTGTAGAAAGTAGGGGAAGATCTAAGGAGAGATCATCTAAGAGCAAGAAGAATTAGAGATCAAAGTCAAGACATGGTAGATCTAGATCCAGGCACAAAGATTTACCTTGTTGGAATTGTGGAAAGAGAGGACACATAAAGAAGGAGTGTTGGTCCAAGGAAAACAAAGAGAATACATCAGACAAAGGTAAAGAAAAAGGTAAGGAGGCAAACATTGCAAGTGAGGTAAAGAAAGATGCCCTTATTCTCTCCTTGGATAATAAATTAGAATCTTGGGTGTTATATTTTGGAACTTCTTTCCATGCTACCCCTAATAAGGGTTATTTTAGAAATTATGTTTAGGGTGATTTTGGACAAGTTTATTTAGGTGATGATGAGCCATGCAATATTACTGGTAAAGGTGATGTTTATATAAAGTTGCAGAATGGAAATCCATGGATATTGAAAGATGTGAGGCATATGTCAAGCCTCAAGAGAAATCTAATCTCTGTAGGGCAACTTGGTGAATCTGGATGCGTGGTTACATTCACAACCGATTCTTGGAAGGTTACCAAGGGATCTCTTATTGTGGCAAGAGGTAAGAAGGTAGGAACTTTATATCTATCTACCTGTATTACTAATTCCTTTTCTATGTTATCTACTACAGATTCAGATGCAAACATGTGGCATAATCGGCTAGGCCATATAAGTGAAAAGGTAATACAGATCTTAAAGGATAAGGGTAAGTTATCATATTTGAAACAATTAGATATTGAATTTTGTGAGCATTGCATTTGGAAAGTAGTAAGAGAGTGAGATTTCTTGAGGTTAGGTCAACAAAGAAGGAGCATAAATTGGATCTTGTACACTCAGATGTGTGGGGACTAGCCCAGGTAGCTTCTATTGGAGGATCCCAATATTATGTGACTTTCATTGATGATGCCACAAGGAAGGTATGGATCTATTGTATTAAGTGTAAATCTGATGTTTTTGAAACTTTTAAAAGATGGAAAGCCCTTGTAGAAAATGAAACAAACTTAAAATTGAAGTGCCTTAGATCTGAAAATGGTGGTGAGTACTGCAACAAGGCTTTTAATGATTATTGTTCAAAGAATGGAATACGAAGAGAAAGAATGGTTCCTAGAACTCCACAAGAGAATGGAGTTACAGAAAGAATGAACAAAACAATCATGGAATGTGTTAGAAGCATGAGGATACATGTCACTTGCCTTTGAAGTTTTGGGCAGAAGTAGTGGATACAAGTAGTGTACTTGATCAACCGTGGGCCTTCAACAACACTGGATGGTGGAATACCGGAAGAAGATTGGTCTGGAAAAGAGGTAGATTTTTCTTTTCTTAGATTTTTTGGCTCAAAAGCTTTTGTGCATGTTGATAGAGAAAATAGGAGGAAGTTGGATGCTAAATCTAAGAGATGCAATTTCATTGGTTATGGCTCTGGTGATTTTGGATATCGATTTTGGGATTTAGAATATTCTAAGATTGTTAGGAGTCGTGACGTTAATTGGAATGAAAAAATAATGTACAGGGATCAGGTTTTGGTATCTAAACATGAACATGTTGAGTAGTTTTTAAAAGAAAATCAATTTTTAGACCTAAAGCAGACATCCACAGACACCGATGTTGGTTCCACTGGAACCGATGTCAGTCATGCTAACCAGCATCGGCAGACATGACCAGGTTCAAAACAAACAACCAATTTAACCGGCGTTGGTACTCCTAGAACCGATGTCGGTAAAGTAATCGGTGTCGGTCGGAGACGAGGAAGAGGAACCACGGTCGATTCTGAGTGACCAATGTCGACATTACAGAGAGATTGACATGAATGTGCAACAGACACAGAATGAGCCCCCGACAACCCAGATCTCAATAAGAAGGTCACAAAGGGTAAGTAGACCTCTAGAGATATTTTCACCTTCCTTTTCTTATTTATTGGTGATTGGTAGTGATGATCCAGAAAGCTTGGAAGAAGCAATATAAGTAGATACCCATGAGCAGTGGGAATATGGCATGGATGAGGAGATGGACTCCTTGGAACAAAATCAGACATGGGATTTGGTCAAGTTGCTAGCAGGTAAGAAAACATTGTTGAACAAATTGGTTTACATAATCAAGGAAGAAGAGGGTGGACTGAAAAGGTACAAGGAGAGGCTTATGGTAAAGGGATTTGCACAAAAATTAGGTATTGATTTTGATGAGATTTTTTCTCCTATAGTTAAGATGACTTCTATTCGTATTGTTCTAAGTTTGGTTGTAATAGAAGATTTACATTTAGAACAGTTTGATGTTAAGATGACTTTTCTTCATGGTGATTTGGAGGAAGAGATTTATATGCAAAGAGTACCGCTTGGTTATGAAGTCAAGGGTAAGGAGAAACTTGTATGCAGATTGAAAAAGAACTTATATGGGCTCAAGCAAGCTTCAAGGCAATGGTATTTGAGATTTGACAATTTTATGCATGAGCATGATTATATGAGATTTGAATCGATCATTGTGTTTATTTTAAGAAGCTTGAAAATGAGAGCTATGTTATTATGTTCTTGTATGTGGATGATATGTTGATTGCAGGATCCAGTATGCAGGACATTGGTAAACTTAAAAAAAGGTTAGCTCACACATTTGCAATGAAGGATTTGGGAGCTGCAAAGAAAATACTTGGCATGCGAATTCACCGAGACAGGAAAAACAAGAAGTTGTATTTGTCTCAGGAGGCTTATATCAATAAGGTGTTAGAAATGTTTAACATGCAAAAATCAAAACCTGTTAGTACACTTATGGTTGGACACTTCAAATTGAGCAAAGATCAATGTCCTTCATCACATGAGGAGGTTGAATACATGGAACATGTTCCCTATGCTTCAGCAATAGGAAATATTATGTATGCCATGGTCTATACTAGACCGGACATTACATGAGCAATGGGAATTATGAGCAGGTTTATCGCTAATCCAGGTAAAGAACATTGGAAAGCAGTCCAATGGATTCTTAGGTATTTGAGAGGGACATCCGCATGGAGTTATGCTATGGAGGGTCAGATACTTCTTTACATGGCTATGTTGATTCAAATATGGCTAGAGATTTGGATGGCAGGAGGAGCACCATTGGATATGTTTTCATAGTAGGTGGAATGGAAATTAGTTAGATTTCAAGATTGCAGAAGGTTGTGGCTTTGTCTACTACAGAGGCAGAGTATGTTGTAGCTATAGAAGCTAGCAAGGAGATGATATGGATGAGTAGGTTCATGGAAGAGTTGGGTAAGGAGCAAGAGGATTGTAGATTATACAGTGATAGTCAAAGCGCAATTCATCTAGTAAAGAACTTAGCATTTCATTCAAGAATGAAACATATTCAGTTGAGGTATCACTTCATCGTAAGATGTTAGAGGATGGAAAAATGAAGTTAGATAATAGACATGCTAACGAACTCGTTGGTAAGGGAGAAGATGGAGCTTCACTCCACTTCTGTTGGTCTTCGAGTTTAAGACTTGAAGAGGAAGAAACGGGCCAAGGAAAAGGAACCAAGGATGGTGATGCACAACACAGTGCAACAATTGATCTCCAAGTGGGAGATTGTTGAGTATGGAGCTTAATTGCTTCACAAGAAACTTGCTTTTACATGTTATTGGTTTTAAAAGAATCGATGTTGGTTAGAATGTAACCAAAGCATCGGTCATGATGTAACCGGTGTTGCTCAAAGATAGTCGAAGTAATCAACAAAGTGAGGTAAGAATCTAAGTGATGACAGCTTACTGTGCGATGGTGCTTTTGTTTTTGACAAGAAATAGAATAAATCACTTGTTTTAAAGATGATTTATTTATTATAAAAGCATAGTTAGTTTCCAAAAATAATTATATATGCATGTATGTATTGTATGATGGCAAGTAAGTAGAAGAGAAAGAAAATAACAATTGTTTGCATGTAAGTTTTCTTGGTGAGCAAGAAAGAGTAGCTAAGAGAGGGAAACGCATCAAACATCTTGTGAGGTGTTAGAAGATAGAAGATCTTCATTGTATTTCCTCTATAAAGCACTGAATACTAATATTGGTCATTTCTTGGTGGACATAGCCCACACTGGGTGAACTATGTTAAATCTGCTGTTATCTTTCTCTAGTTTATTTTTATCTTCTAGTTATTTCTGCATTCATTGTTTGTATGCTTTATTTGATTATAGATTTGTGCAACATTGTTATATGGTTTAACCCCAACAGTACAACCTTGTGCTAACCTCAACAAATGGTATCAGATCTTTTTTTGAGGGTTTTGTGTGTTGACATATTTACTCATAGAGGGTTTTTGATTGAGTGGGAGCTACAACAATGGCAAAAGAAAATAAATACAAGGTAGAGAATTTTGACGGCTGAAATTATCAATTATGGAAGATATAGATTGAGGATTATCTGTATCAAATAGATTTTTACTTATCATTGGATGAAAATTCTAGACCTACGAAGATGACTGATGAAGAATGGAATATTCTTGACAGAAAGGCTTTGGGATCTATAAGATTCAAACCAGACAACATCTATGGCTTTCAATATTATAGAAGCGACTTCTACGGTAGAGTTAATGAAATCTCTTGCTAATTTATATGAAAAACCTAGTGCTTCAAATAAAGTTTATTTGATGAAGAAACTATTTAGTTCTAAGATGCATGAAGGTGGATCTACATCTAGTCATTTGAATGATTTCTGATCTATTGTAAATCAGTTAAAATTGGTTGATATTCCATTTGATGATGAAGTGAAAGCACTCTTATTCTTATGTTATTTTCCTGATAGTTGGGATAACTTGGTAATGGTTGTTAGTAATACAACATTTGCTAATAATATTTTGAAGTTTGATGATGTGGTTATTATAATCTTGAATGAAGAAATTCGCAGGAAAAGTACAGAGGAATCATCATCTGGGAATGCTTTGAATGTAGAAAGCAGAGGCAAGTAGAAGGAGAGATCCAAGAGTAAGAATAATGGGAAATCAAAGTCAAGGGATGGAAGATCTAAATCCATAGGTAAGGGAATTACTTGTTGGAAATGTGGAAAGAAAGGACATGTAAAGAAATATTGTTGGTCAAAGGATAAAGAGAACCAACACCCAGACAAAGGTAAAGAGTCAAATAAGGAGGAAAATATTGCAGAGGTAATGCAAGATGCTCTTATTCTTTCTTTAGATAATAGAATAGAATCATGGGTTTTAGATTCAAGAGCTTCTTTCCATGCAACCCCTAATAAGGGCTATTTCAAAAATTATGTCCAGGGAAATTTTGGGCATGTTTATTTGGCTAATGATGAACCTTACGGTATCACTTTGGTAAAGGGGAGTTCATCTAAAATTGTAGAATGGAAATACATGGGTATTGAAAGATGTGAGGCATGTGCCAAGCCTCAAGAGGAATCTTATTTCTGCATGGCAACTAGGTGAAGTTGGTTGCATGGTTACATTCATAGCAGACTCTTGGAAAGTCACCAAGGGTGCTTTTGTTGTGGCAAGAGGTAAGAAGGTAGGAACATTATATTTATCTACATGTGTTACTGATTCATTTTCTATGTTATCTACTTTAGATTCAAATGCATGCATGTGGCATAATCAGTTGGGCCATATGAGTCAAAAATAAATGCTAGATCTTAAAGGCTAAGGATAAGTTATCAGGTTTGAAATATTTAGATCTTGATTTCTATGAGCATTGTATCTTTGGAAAGAAAAAGAGAGTGAGATTTCTCAAAGTTGGGGCAACTAAGTAGGAGTAAAAATTAGAACTCGTACACTTAGATAAGTGGGGACCATCCTAGGTAGCTTCTCATGGAGGATCACACTATTATGTTACTTTCATGGATGATGCTACAAGAAAGGTATTGGTTTATTGTATTAAACATAAATCGATGTTTTGGAGACTTTTAAAAGATGGAAAGCCCTTGTTGAGAATGAATCAAATTCAAATTTAAAGTACATTAGATTTGATAATGGTGGTGAATATTGTAGCAATACTTTCAATGATTATTGTTCAGTGAATGGAATACGTAGAGAAATGATGGTTCTAAGAACACCACAAGAGAATGGTATTGCAGAAAGAATGAACATGACAATCATGGAACGTGTTAGAAGTATGAGGATACATGTTGGATTTTCCTTGTAGTTTTGGGTAGAAGTAGTTGATACAACGGTTTATTTGATTAACTATGAGCCTTCAAGTTCACTAGATGGAGGAATACCAAAGGAATCTTGGACCGGAAAAGAGGTAGATCTTTATTTTCTTAAAGTTATTGGTTCATAAGCTTTTGTGCATATGGATAAGGAAAATAGGAAAAAGTTGGATGAAAAATACAAGTGATAAAATTTCATTGGTTATGAATATGGTGATTTTGGATTCCATTTTTGAGATTTAGAGAATTCTAAAATTATTAGGAGTCGTGACATTGAATGGAATGAAAAGAGAATGTACAGGATCAAATTTTGGTACCCAAGGACGAACGGTTGAGAAGTTTGTGAATGAAAATGAACTCTCAGATTTAAAAATAATACCGACAAGGTTACACAAGTAACTAGTGTTGGTTGACCCCTAACCGACATCGGTCAACTAAACCGGTATTGGTTACAGAAGAGCCAAACCGACATCGGTTAACAAAACCAGCATCGATTCTGGTGACCGGCGTTTGTCACTGTCAGAATTAGAAAGAAATGTCCATGAGGTACAAAATGAGCCTCGATACCCCAAACTTATGTGAGAAGGTCATAAAGGGTAAGTAAACCTCTAGAAAGATTTACACCTCTATTTTATTTATTATTGACTGATAATGGTGAACCAAAAATTTTTGAAGAAGCAATGTAGGATAAGACCCATGTGCAGTGGGAGCATGACATGGATGAGGAGATGGAATCCTTGGAACAAAACCAGACTTGGGATTTGGTTAAGTTGTCAGTAGGTAAGAGGACATTGCGTAGAACAAATGGGTTTACAAGATCAAGGAAGAAGAGGGTGGACATAAAAGATACAAGGCAAGGTTTTTAGTAAAGAGATTTACACAGAAAGAAGGTATTGACTTTGGTGAAATATTTTCTCTTATTGTTAAAATGACTTCCATACATACTATATTGAGTATAGTTAGTACATGATTTGCATTTAGAGCAACTAGATGTGAAGATGACTTTCCTTCATGGTGATTTAGATGAAGAGATTTATATGAGCCATATGGGTATGAAAACAAGGGTAAGGAGAAATTAGTGTGCAGAGTTGAAAAAAATTCTATATGAGCTCAAGCAAGCTGCAAGGAAATGGTACATGAGGTCCGATAGTTTCGCGCATGAGCATTATTTGAGATGTGAATCGAACATTGTGTTTATTTAAAAAAGCTTAAAAATAAGAGCTATATTATTTTTTTACTGTATGTGGATGATATGCTTATTTCAAGATCTAGTAAGCGGGGCATTGGTGAGCTTAAGGGAAAGCTAGTTCATACATTTGTTATGAAAGATTTAAGAACTGCAAAAAGAATCCTTGGCATGCAAATACACAAAGACAAAAAGAAAAAGAAATTGTATTTGTCTCAGGAGGCTTATATCAATAAGGTGTTGGAAAGGTTTAACATACAAGATTCAAAACCAGTGAGTACACCTATGGCAAGTCACTTCAAATTGAGAAAATATCAATTTCTTTCATCACATGAGGTCAAATACATGACATGAGTACCATATGCTTCAGTAGTTGGGAGTCTCATTTATGTTATGGTTTGTACCAGACCATACATTGCACAGGTAGTGGGAGTTGTGAGTAGATTTATGGCCAATTCAGGTAAAGAGTATTGGAAAGTTGTCAATGGATACTCGGGTATTTGAGAGGGACATCTATCATGCAGTTGTGCTATGGAGGTTTGGATATTTATTTATGTGGCTATGTTGATTCGGATATGGCTAGAGATCTAGATGGAAGAGGGAGCACTACTAGATATATTTTCATAGTAGGTAGGACAACAATTAGCTGGATTTTAAGATTGTATAAGGTTGTGGCTTTGTCTAGTACAAAGGTAGAGTATGTTGCAGCTACAGAGGCTAGTAAAGAGATGATATGGATGAGCTAGGTTCATGGAAGAGTTGGGAAAGGAGCAAGATGATTGCAAATTATTCAGTGATAGTCAAAGTGCAATTCATTTGGCAAAGAACTCAATGTTTCATTCTAGAACAAAACACATTCAGTTGAGGTATCACTTCATATGGCAGGTATTGGAGGATGGACAGCTGAAATTAGAGAAGATTCATACAAGTGAAAACCCTACGGATATGCTAATGAAGCCATTAACAAAAGAGAAGTTGGAGCTACACTCCACTTTTGTTGGTCTTCAAGTTTGAGACTTGAAGAGGAAGAAACAAAGCTAAGGAAGGATCCAAGAATGACATTGTACATGTATAGTGCAAGTAATTTATCTCTAAGTGGGAGATTGTTGAGTTATGGAGCTCAATTACTTTAGTTTAGCATGCAATATGAAACTTGCAGGAAAATACAGTAATCGACATCGGTTATGGAGGGACCAACATCGACACACCTATGACCAGGCATCGGTTAAGGCTAACCGATGTCGGTTACTTGTGTGGGAGTGTTTTATTTAACTCTCGGGAATTAGATCTAATTTTAGCATTAAAGCAGATCTATTGATTGTAATTGCATGGCTAAGTGCCCTAAGTTTGTATGTGCCTATATAAGCATGAAAGCTAGGGTTTAGAAGTGTGTATTAATGATTATTGTGAGAATAATTGTGAGAGAGAATTCTTGGAGAAGAAGGAGAAGCTTGAGAGAAAGAAAGTATTGTACATCTGAGAGGTGTGGAAGATTGTAGATCTTCAATTGTATATCTTTTGAAAGCTTTGGATAATAGATTGGCTTGTTTCTTGGTGGATGTAGTCCCACATTGGGTGAACCACGTTAAATCTGGTGTTGATTTATATCTCTTGTTTTGTATATTTCTTCTGGTAGAATATCTATTTTTATTGCATGTATGCTTAGATATGATATATTATATGTACAACCTTGTGCTAACCCCAACAATATTAGTTATATTTTATGATTTTCTCAAAAGAGGATATATTCCCTAAAAAAATTGTATAAATTATTAATATACTTTAAGAATTATATTGATTAATTACATTATTTTTATACAAAATATAATTAATAAATTCAAATTTATTTATATTTTGTTCTATAATACATTAGTTATCAATAGTCTTTTTGTTTGTGATTCAATTATAGTTGTAATACTTAAATGTATGTTATATATGTAATTGATATCTAATCAATACACATTAAACATTTTACAAAACAATTCACAATTTTTACTTTTCAATTTATTTTTGTAAATACACATACATGGATGCATGCGTACATACATACATACATATATTCAAAAAAATTATGAAAACAACATCATGGTTTTCACGCAAAATTTACATGATCGTCATCCCTTGAGTTGATTATTACTTCTTCTATTCATTTATTTCAATTGTGTATGTATGTCCTCGCATTGACTATTCTTCTAGCCATTGGCTTTGACTAGATTGCTTTGTTGGCCCTTTCTCATTTGATTGTTTATCCTACCCAAAATAATTATAATAGTTGTCATATGATGAAACATGCACATGTATATTTTTAAACAGTCTAACATCACTCTTGAACTTTGACAAATTTTACATAGAAAAAATCATTGATATTTTTATATACCATATAGGCCATATATATACAAATTCACTCGTATAATTAATAGGAGTTTGTACTTATACATCTCTTCAACTAATCTACTAAAGATGTACGGGTTGTTGGAACAACTCGTACATAATCTTGATTATATTATCTCACCACTAAAATATATAATGGAGCACTAAAATATATAATTCATAATATTCCCCCTTAGTGTGAACATGTGGAGTAAGCACACCACAAGAACTAAAATAGAAACTCATGTCTATACATGCTTTTGGGTCTACACTCTTCTTCTCAGGATATTTGTTACATGTGATCACCTATATATAAAAGAACAATTGTTCTCGCTTTAACTTCCAATTAATGTTGGGCTTTTCAATGGCCAACCACATACTTCCAATGATCGCCTACATACGAGAATACAATTGTTCTCTCTTTCACTTCTTGTATTTGTTGAAATTATCATCGCCAATCATTGTAGAAGAATGTAATAGAAAATGCATAGTAAGCATTTACTCTCCTATTCATCTATTTGTAGTTATCACAACACACACAAAAATAAGAAATAAATATTGAGGCCCTGGTCCTTATTATCACATATGTAGCCACCATTTTGCATCACTACAACTTGATCGTGAATGGTATAATATGGTCACCACTCCCACCGGAGATTGATCTTGGCATTATTTGATTTGGCACAAATGGTTTTCCACTACTTCATTTGTGCAGCCCCATCGATGGTGGCTAACAAGAGGTCATTGATTGGCCTCGATGCATATGACCTCTAGTTGGCATGTTTCTTACTTAACAGGATGCAACTTGAAGTTCATGTGTATGTTTTTTTAGGAGAAATTCCCCCAATCTCGACACTCTCATCATATGTCACGTTCCACCAAAAAGGCATCCATTTACAATAAAGAATTTTCAAAATTTGACAAAACAATTAAAACAAGAATGACTCAAGAAGACTCTATTTAATCGAAAGTATAGATAATATATAGAAAATTGAAAACGACATTAAAAAAAAGACTCAAACTTAAGATTATAAACATGTTATAATCTAAGCTTGAAATACCGATACCTAACATGTTATAGACTTAAGAAACATAAAATACAAACCAAAACTTAATACTAAAACAAATAAAAATACACTAAAACAATTCCACTCTTTATTTAACAACCTAAAATCATAAAAGACGAGAGTGATAAAATATTTTAATGTGTAAATAAGGAAGATAAACTAGGAATTTCAAATTACAATTATCTATCAAAATGCACAAAGAGACTAAACCTAGTCAAATGAACCCACGATAGAAGATTTGATGCGTAGGTGGAAGAAAAAATGAAATTGATAGTAATTGTTTCAGCTTAGATTTGTAAACTACGATATCAATGCATGATCAAGTCGGATGCGGTGTTAGTCGGTACATGAGAGTCCACAAATATGCACATGTTTGATATTCAATAAAAGACAAAGGATCTTAATGGTCAACAAAGGATCCAAACTTGGATGCGGTATGATGTCACACACATGAAACTTTTCACTTCAAATCCTGAAATAGATCCAACAACGAGCCTTTCGTTCTTCCAATACTGAGAAAAAGATTAAATGTGTAAACTAATATGTACAAAGTGATCGGACCTCAAATACCTTAAACACTACAAATTTTTATTTTGTCTTCTATGAAACTAATCTAAATTCTTCCACCGAGGTTGAGCTCTCATAGCTAGCATAAAACAATGGTGAGTTCCCCTTCTACAAATCAAATGACCATTTTTGTTCACAAAGTGCCTATTCTAATACCAAATCTAGGATAAAGTTTACATAGGGAACTTCATTGATATTTAATTTACTCTAGAGGCCATATATATAAAAATTCTCTCTCCTAATTAATATGATTCCTCGTATATATCTTCTTAACTAATATAGCAAATATGTACAAGTTGTTCCAAGAACTTGTACGTAATCTAATTATAATATCTCACCCTTATATATATATATATATATATATATATATATATATATATATATATATATATATATATATTAACAAACCACTTAAGTATATAATGGAACACTAGTATATAATTCCTACAGCTTATTATATATACCTTGAGGCATATACACCTCGTTGTCGCATATTATTTCTCCACCTCTCAATAGTGACTATTTACGCTTGATTTTGTCATGGCACAAATTGAGCTTACAAGATTATATCTTCATATAACTACACATCTTATGAAATTTACATATACACTTAATCTTTCCCTACGAGGACATACCCCATTATTAGTCTTTACACATACTCTTTTGAGATAGGACCTTGTTATTCATAATGCCATTCATATTGGGGCATAATCACTTGTTCCCACTCTCACGAGACTACCTTACTATTACATATTAATGCACGCTGTGCATTGACATATGTTATTGATTATTTGAAAACCTCACAATGTTTCTATGTCACAACCTTGCCCCTTACCCTTGCTTGATTAAGTGACACTTACTTGCTAAAATGTTTCAATAAAGTGAAAAAAAATCAAATATCTAAGATAATGCAATAAAAAAAAATTCAAAATATTCAATACGAAGACCTCCTGGTGGCTTGTTTTATTGATACATAGATTCTAGAATTGTTACTTATCATGATCTTATGGTTTGAATATCTATTTTATGCACATGTTATTGATTCTCTACACGAGTTTAAATGCATGACATACATATTATATGTTATCATGCATACGCACATACTTTACGACTCTACATTGGTAAACACCTAGGGAAAATTATTCCATATTGGGAGCATGCCTACTATGGGGATTCTTGCATAATTTTTAAGGTTATATTTTGTTTAATGTTAATCCATTAATGGTATAAAGTTACTTAGACTACTTGTACATGTTTTCCCTTTCGTAATCGTTCACATGGGGCTTTATTATGAATATCGTATTGTGTTTTTACTTGATGATGACAATGTTTACCTACACATGATGACATTATATGTTTCTTGATTATAACTAGTGACTATATCATGCTTATTTCTTAATGATTATTCAATGCATGTTAATTAATTTTTAATTACATGTTTACTTTGTGTTATATGTTTCCTATATTATTTTTGTGCTTATGTGCTTACTACTAGTACTAATTGCATCACAAGTTTTCATGTTTTTTCAAATCATGTTATCAAGTCTTGTGTTAGGGTGAGCCTGTCATGTGTAGTCTTGTCATGTGTTTGTGTGTCATAAGATATCTTATTATTTTAAGCCATGTTTTCTTGTGTGCTTATTGATCATGATACTTATTGTCATGATATATATCACATATATATCTTTGGAATGCTTAGGTTATTGTGATTATAATAATGTTTTTCTAATCTTCATCATGTATCTCCTAGATGTTACAATGTGTTTTGTTGATTGCTAGTCTCAATCTATATATTACTAATGATGGCATATTCCTATGATCGCAAATTGAACCATGTCTTATATACATGATTTATAAGGTTTAGATATATATACTTAACACATGCACATTTAGTTTTTTCTTTTGAGATGAGTAATACATGCGTACCATTTTCCTCGCTTATCTCAAAGTGATGGGATTATTTCATAGATTTAGAAAATTCTTAGATAAACCATTAGATATAATGATTCTCGATTACATCTTACACGACTACGAATCATATACCAATCATATGTTAATTTATGATAAATTGTTAAGCTTTTACAAACCTTTCAAGGATTCTTTACCAAGATTTATTAACATTTTCCAAGATTCTAACATGAATTTTCAAAGTATTTATCAACCCTTTTCAAAATTTACAATTATTTTCAAGATGGTGTCAAATATTTCAAGTGTTTCAAAATTTTGATTTCTTCATTTGTCATGATATACCATGTCTCTAATATCTTATATTGTTGATATGGAAAACTCGTTCTCACGCGGGTGAACACCGAGACTGCAAGCCACCAAGAACTCCGAATGATAGAGGGCTTAGGACCTCAGATGCAGATATGGATTCTGGATACGGGCGCAGAGAAAATAGATCTGTGAGAAAGAAAATAGATCTACAAGATGGAAATAGATAAGATTAGATAAAGATATGCGGGGTTTCCTGACAAAGCAGATCCGAGAAGCATTAACTTCCTCGGTGGCTATCAACCCCCGTGTTCACAAGAAAATAATGAATATCCAATGATAAGATGACATGCCAAAACTACAGAGATTTGTAATATGTTGAATAAATAATATAAATATGATACCAAACCAAGTGTTCCAATATAACAACAAATTGATCATTAGACTGACAATATGAGACCGATAGAGCTTCGCCTCCAAACACTCCACAATATGATTCAAAGCTTTACAAACATTTTTGACAAAATATTATAAATTTTAAGCTTGAGAATTTCAAGAATTTTCTCATTCTTCGGAGGGGGAGAAAGAGTCTTATTTATAATTTGAATGTGGATTAAAATAAAGGATTAATGAATAACTATAATTTGCAAAATCAATCTTGATTAAGAGGACATGATGAAGAGTTGATTTGATGGTGGGGTTCATGATGTGAGAAAAGGAAAAGATGTGATGTGGAGTGGGGACATGGTTAGGTGTAATAGTGAAGTCATGTGCTCACTTTACACTATTGATTTTTGGATTTGTTATCGAATAGGGAGATTTTTGAATTATTGACTTCATGGGTGGGGTTAATAATTTAATAATTTGAATGAAATCAATTTTAGGTGGGAATTGATTTTTAGGTGAGAAGTGATTTTGACTTAAGTGGGGAACATGTGGGGTTGTTGATATATATATATATATATATATATATATATATATATATATATATATATATATATATATATATATATATATTTGTGAATTATTTAATTATTAAATAGAATGATATGACTTATTTGAAAGAATGAATTATTTAGCATAATATAGTTTTGGCATGTGATAAGAGATTAACATAGTTATAAGATTAATTAACTAAATATGAATTGTCGGTAGGAAATGAGATTTGAGTAAGCCTTCTGAAGGAGACCAAAACACGGGTGATACCAAAATTTGGTGTCTACATTTGCCCCTTTTTGTTGAGTGGTTTGCGATAGCAAGCCACGAGACAAAAACAAAAAGGGTTAGATGAAAGATGTGTCCGAGGATGGATGAAGACATGACCAAAGGCAAGATGCCCCTACCAAAAATGATCGTAATAACAATAAAAAAGTATGGTGGTGACTCCAATATCACATCGGTAGAGGACAATTAATGTCTCAACAAAAATAGACGACAACGTTCTACGCACCGGTGAGTGGGTGAAGACCACTGAAGTATGGATGTAAACCAATACGACCAATGGGTCATAGGAAAACATCAAAATATGTGCAACTGAATGCGAAAGATGTGCGCAATCCTTTGTTTGTGAGGAATTGTGCGAAAAATCATGCGTCCACAAAAGGGACGTGGATGAAGACAATGATGCCCCAACACAGGGCATGAGAAAGACACAAAGTGAGTTATATACTGCTGACAAGTACAAGAATGAAAAAGGTGCCCCATGATAGGGCACGAAGATGACATAATGGGAGATGGATATGTAAATAAAATGCCCTAGGGGGAATAACCATAAATGTGCATATGATGAGAAGATAGGATAAAAGGGTGAGATAGAATGCCCTAAAGGTGTGATAAATATGATGGCAATCATGTTTCATAAGAAATATGCATAAGTGTTAGTAAATTATAAGGTAAAAGTAGTCTTACTTGTTCGATAAGTAGGACAAGAAGTCAAGATACTTTTGCGACAAAACAAAAGTAGAGCAAATATGCATGGAAGAGTACAAGATCAGATAGGTGTTGGCCGTTATGGTATCCTCTAAGACAAAAATGTCCCAGGAGGATGGGATGAAAGATGTGGATGATAGATGATAGAGATAAGAGAAAGTGGACATGGTTGAAGTAGAAAGGACATGGTGGAGGAGAGAGGTCAAATAGTAGAGAAGGACGATAAGAGAGGTGAGAAGATAGACGAAAGCACAAAAGAGAGAATAATATTTAATAAGAGGGTAGTGGAAAAATATAAGGGGGAAATAAATAGGTAAGGTACGAGGGACCTGGAGAAAAAGAAAATAGAGAAAGTGAGTAGGAGAAGAAGAGAGGGAGGAAGTTTAAACAAGAAGAAGATGAGATGAGAAGGAAAAAGAGATTAGAAGGGAAGTTGAATGTATAGAGATATATCATAGTAAAGAAGCAACAAAGATAATAAAGAGGAGAAATGGTGGAAGAAAGAAATGATGAAGGACAAAGAAGAAGACAAGAAAATGACAGAAGAAGGGATGAAAGGGAGATGGAGATCAAAACAGAGGGAGAGAAAGAACGGATTACGAAAGAGATGATAGAACTGAGAAAGAAAAGTTGTGAAGAATATGAGAGAAGGATGATTGGAGAGATGAATATGTATAGTAGGATGGAAAGATGAAGGAGATGAAGAAGTTAAAGAAGATGGGGGAGGAGGTAGAATGGAAAAGAGAAAGAAAGGCACCATGAGGAGCTAAGAAGATAGGGGTGGTAGAGAAAGAAGCTCAGTAACGGGGGAAATGAAAATAAGAGGGAAAGAAGGGATGATAGAGCCAAAACAGGAAAGAAATTGAATATGAAACCAAACGTATGGAAATGCATGTGGATGGTGAGATGGTTAAGAAGATGGGACAACGCTGGTGAGTCAAGTTATCAATGGGGAAGTACGACGAAAGTGTGAGGAGAAGAGGAGATGAAGATGATACAAATGATATGAAAGAAAACCAGAGGTAGAAAGGAGGAGAGGACAACAAAGAAAATGATGCAAAGGCAGTATGTGATGAAGACAGTAGAGATATTGAGAAAGGTGAAGGGAAGATGAAAAGGCAATACTAGCGGAGGGATGTTAGGAGAAATCCTCCGATAATGATTAGAGGGCACAAAAGGAAAAAGGGAGGAAGAGAAAATGGAGGAGGCAAAAAGAGTGAACCAGTATTAGTAGAATGGGAAGAAACAAGTTTTAGGAGAAGTCCACTGATAATTCTTAACGCAAAAGTGGAAGATGACATAATGTTAGATGAACAATGATAATGACGAGTAAATATGGTGATGGATATGGGGAAGTATCATAGAAAATGGACCGTAAAGAGTAAAGAAAGGAGGGCTAACGATATGTAAGAAGATAAAGGCGAGGAGAGAATGCAATGGATGAGGATGTGGATGAAGATGATGGAAGTAAAGATGAAGGAACAAGACATAGTAAGAGAGGGTATGAAGTAGTCAAGCTGGATTTTAAATGAGGGATGATGGAGATGATATTTGAGGAAGTTTGAGATATTTTGTGTGAGGAAAAAGAGAAGGGAAGAGGATGTGTTTGTGGGGAATGAAGAAAAAATACGGATGATGGGAATATGAAGGAAAGAGGAAAGGCAAGGAGACAGATCATTCTTAAGAGAGACTCTTAAGTAAGATCGCCATGTCGTAGGAATGGTTAAGTAGGATCACCAAGCCAAAGAAGAAGAATGATGAAAAGACTGAGCAATGTATACCAAGATGGAACATGAAGTGAAAGGAGGTAATAACAAGGAAACAAAGGAGTGTGACATGAGTGGATGGAGGAATGTATGCAGTGTAACATGGAGAGTGTAAGGATAATTCTTAATTAGGATGCATATGTTGTACAAGTGATGATTTCATAGTGTTAAGCAGAAGTTGTATGAGTGAAGATGTTTCTAGTGTTGAAGGGAACATAAAACAATGAAGGAGTTTCTACAGTGGCAGGATCTTAAGAAAGAGTTGTATTATGATTAAGAAGCCTGTGTGGAATGGGTGATTAAGTAGGATCGTCAAGCCAAAAGAAGAAATGAAATGATAAAATAGATGTCAATACACATATATTAACGAGAAAAACACAAAAATAATGGCTCGTGTGGAGGACATGTGAAGTATCAAACAAACAACGGAGAAGGATGAAGTGGGTGAGAAGAGCAATGAAGAATGAGATGAGGTAAATTTTAGGAGAAAATTGGGTTGATAAAGGGGACTAGGAGGAAGGAATGGTCAACATACACGATCACGAATGAGACCTTGTCCTGAATGACAGGTCTACTTCAAGTAGGGTTTCTGTGCTGCGTGGGGAATTGCATAGATGTGCCAAGCTAGGGGTGAAAGGTCTGAGATGGTGAAGATGAGGATAATGAGCAATGGTGGGGGATGAGGAGCTGTTTGGATAATGAATGCTACTTGAGAATTATCCTCAAGTAGAATTCACAAACTGCAACGGAGGTCAAGTAGAATTCCCAAACTGAATTATGCATTAAAAAGATTGCTTGAAGATAATAATTGATTTCATGAATTTATGAATGATGTTAATAGGGGACATCTTTAAGAGTAAACATATGGATACAAATTTTATGGCATGAAATTTTATTTCTAAGGAGATAATTATGATAAAAGATGACTTTGATGAAATGAATGTCGCATAACCATAACAAGGGTCAAGTAAGAAAGTTATGCTTTTAACCCGATAAGAAGTAAACAAGAAAGGTACTACTCAAAGCATTGCACTTGCAACCGATAACAGGTGTTAGTACATAACTAATGAGATTTGATTATATCACAAGACCAAGAGGAAAATATGGATGAAATATGCCCATAATCCTAATGCCGACATGACAAAGGAATTGGAGATGTATCTTGTACGTGGGAAGAAGGTTCTCCAAAGATGGTATTCCTTAAGTCTATGCCCTAACTCTAGGAAAGGGGAAGAATAGAATAAAAGAAAGTTGATCAATGCGGGAAGCTTTCTGGGAATGTTGATAAAAGGAAGGTTGATCAATGCGGAAAACCTTCCAAATGTCATAATAAAAGAGTAGCCATCCTTCTAGGGTATGGTCTACTTTATACATAATATGGATGGTAAGAATAATATATATGATAGCCGTCCTTCGAGGGATCGGTCTATTTATTTTGACTTTGATTTACATTTTTTTAATGCATAGTTGTCCTTCGAGGGATCAGTCTATTTTGATAACCTCGATCTTGCCTTTACATACATGAATTTGAGCTTCACATGGGGAGAGCTGGGGATAGCTAGGTAGACCACCTAGGAGGGGAGAATGAATGTACAAGAGACACCCCTAGACCCTCTACATGAGTACAATAGGAAAATGAGATGGTGATGGATGTAATGATCATGGGGTTCTCACAAAATGGGAGAACTTATCCATAGTGAATATGCTATGAGTAGAGTCGTGGTACTCATATTCAAGGTCATGACTAGTAGTGACAGTAGACCACATGATTCAAAATCATTACAATGATAGATGGAAGGGGATACTGATGGAGGAATGGTCTAAAGATAAGACTATACTCATAAGTGTGTGTACTAACAATAGAATGGCCGTAAGTGCAATGCATTAAGAGGTTCAATCTCTGGTTTACCATCAGGAGAGGCTAAATGATAAGCCCTGATCTACACTTATATGTGATAATATATGGTCGATCCGATTAGGAGCAAATTTTCCCGTTGACTTCTTTCTAAGGTAGTGACATTTTGATTTCCTTTTAGAACCAGTCACCTATTTTAAAATCGTGCTCTTTGATGTGTTTATTATAAGAATGTTGGATAGATCTTAATAGACATGATGGTGCTCAAGAGTGAGAAGACGACGCTCACCTAATAGCTCAAGTTACATTAGTTGTTCTCGACGATAATCTTCATCAGAAATGAAGTTGCGAAGAGACACACGTAAAGATGGAATTTAGACTTCAAGGGGAAGAATGGCCTCAGATCCGTATACCAGAGAAAACGGAGTAGCTCCTGTGGAAGTGTGAATGCTAGTGCGATAGGCCCACAGGAAAAGGGAAGTTGGAGATGCCAATTTCATCCTGCTCGATCAATAGTTTTAGCCAAGATATTTGAAGAGTTTTATTAGTAGCCTTAGCTTGACCATTAGCTTGAGGATAATATGGGGAAGAAAAGCTAAGTTGGATCTTAAATGTATCGCCGATCTTTTTAAGGTCTTTGTTTTTAAAGGATTTTCCATTGTCCATAATAAGTTTATGAGGAATGCCAAAGCGGAAAATGATATGTTGATATATAAAATTAATGATTGGGCTAGATTTAGTAGAGGTGAGTGGGATTTCCTCCACCCATTTAGTGAAATACTCAGTTGATGATAGAATGATGTTGTTGTGATGAACGAGGATTTATTAGACCAATAAGATCAAGGCCCCACTGTGAAAAGGGCCATAAATCTTGGGTAGGCTATAAAGCCTGGCTAGGAATATAGATAAGGTTAGAGTGTTGTTGACATCTTAGACATTTCTTGACATATTCACAACAATCATGATTTAGAGAAGGCCAATAATAGCCAAGATGAAGCACGTTTGGCAACAGATAATCCACTGAAATGCCCACCACAAATACCATCGTGAACTTCTTGGATAGTTGTAGAGGCTTCATGGGATTGAAGGCATTGGAGAAGGATACCATCAAACCCACATTTGTAAAGAATACCGCCAAGGATTACATAATGAGTAGCACATTGGATAAAATATCTCTTAGTTTTTAGAAAGATCAAGGGGAGTAATGGATTTGGATAAATAATCAAAAATTTGTGAATACCAGAGGTCTGATGAATTAGATTCGACCAGATGAATCTGAGATATGTCATAGAATGGTTGTTTACGATGATGTATAATAACCGAAAGCTTGGATTCTTGCGTTGTCCATGGGATAAGGGCCACAAGGGATGCCATTGTATCAACAAAATGATTGGTCGAATGCGGGACAAATTGAATAGTGTAAGAATCGAAGGATTTAAGAAGATGATGAGAAATATCATGATATTGTTGTAAAATATCATTTTTACACTGATATTCACCAGTGACCTACTTTATTATTAGTTCAAAATCACCAAAAATGTCAAGGATATGAACGCCTAGAAATATAGCAGTTTCTAGTCCTAGTATAAGGGCTTCGTATTCTGCCATATTGTTTGTACATTCAAAATCTAATTTGAAAGATAAGGGGATTGGGGAATCCCCGGGAGGAATGAGAACAACTCCTGCCCCTCCACCTTGCTGGAATTTAGAACCATCGAAGAAAAGAATCATTTTAAGGAGATCATGATAAAATTGATTGATTGATTCATCTGGGAAATGATTAGGAGTCTGTGTATTGGAAAGAGGGGCCTCGGCTAATTGATCCGCAATAGCTTGACCCTTAATTGCCTTTTGAGGAATGAATTCCAGTCGAGCTCGGCCATGAGAAGGATCCATCGGGTGATGCGATCGTTGTGATATGGCTTAGAATGCATCACTTTGAGGGGTTGAAAGTTAGTAACAATATAGGTTTTATGATTAAGAAGATAGTGTCAAAGTTTTGATGCAATGAAGAAAATAGCGCAACACAATTTTTTCGCTTCAGAGTATCATGTTTCACAATCATGGAGAGTATGACTGATATAATAAATGGCATGTTCGCGTCCTTGATTATCACGGTGTGCTAACATAGCTCCTAGAGCATGATCAGTTACATAAACATATAAATAGAAGGGTTCTCCTTCACATGGAGGTGTGAGTACTGGTGGAGATAACAAATATCACTTAAGATCTTCAAAAGCCTTTTGGCAGTTTTGATCCCAATCAAATTTTATGTCTTTTCGAAGAAGGTGATGAAAGGGCTGAGTGATCAGAAATTTATGATATGAAGTGACGAATAGATTGGAGTCGACCTTGAAGACTGCAAAGTTGCTTGAGATTGGAAGGAGGAGGCATTTCAAGAATTGCTTTGATTTTTTGGGGTCAACCTCAATGCCTCTGATAGAGACAATGAAGCCAAGGAGTTTTCCAGTAAGAACTCCAAAAACACACTTCGCTGGATTGAGGCGAAGGGAGAAACGAATGAGACGCTCAAAAAGTATCTCAAGAACCAAAAGATGGTCACATCTATGTTTAGATTTTGCTAAGAGGTCATCAACATAGTCCTCTACGGTTTGATGTAAGAGGTCATGAAAGATATATGTCATGGCTCGTTGATATGTAGCCCCAACATTTTTTAAACCAAAGGGCATGACACGATAACAAAAGGTACCCCATGGGGTGATAAAAGATGTCTTGTGTTGATCTTCAGGTGCAATCAGAATCTGATTATAACCAGAAAAACCATCCATTAAAGAGAGCATCTCATGTCCCACTGTAAGATCTACAAGTTGGTCAATACTTGGAAGAGGGAAATCATCTTTAGGACATATGAGGTTAAGATCTTGAAAATTAGTACATATACGAAGCTTTCCAGATGCTTTTACGATGGGTACAATGTTAGAAACCCATTGGGGATAATCAATGGGGATAATGAAGTTGGTAGATAGGAGATGTTGCAATTCTTCTTTCACAAGAAGAGCAACTCGAGGATGCATTCGACGAAGCTTCTGTCTAACTAGTTTAGCATTGGGGATAACAACGATGTTGTGGACAACGATGGAGGGATCGAGACCTGGCATGTCCAAATATGACCATGCAAATGCTTGGCTATGTTTGGACAAAAATGAAGTGAAGGCTTCAAGCTCTTGAGGTGTCAAATATTGACCTATTTTAAGGATGTGGTGCTCCTGAGGTGCTCCAATAGTAATTTTGATAGTGGATTCATTCAAGAGATTGGATTTTTCTAGCGGATGAGTTTTCTAATCTTGAGAACCTTTGGCTCCCATGTAAGAGAGAATGGAAGTGTCATCATCGCATTGAAGAATGTCAATGATAGGGGAATCTTCCTCTACCATTTCTGGATATTTAAGGGGAAAATACCGGGTTTCATTTTTGGCTTGATAAGTCACCGGTCCAAGAAAGATGGTCAAAATCAAAAAAAAAAAAGTTAGGGGAATAGGAATCATATCATCTTGATCTGGATCTATGAGATAATTGGATGGAGAAAAATCATTATCTAAGCTAGAAGGATAGTTGGAAGGAGAAGAAATATGTTCTAAATTGGTAGTATATTCGAATGGAGAAGAAATGGATGAATCAATATGAATGGGAGAAGACACAGATGTGTTGGGAGGGTGTATGGTGGGATCGTCATATCCCAAACCAAATTTTTGACATGATTCATGGGCTTGAGCAAAGATATTACCATGAGGGCCCTATTCATAGTGCCCCAAACCAAACCCCTTCCATGCACAACGATAGAGGTATGTGTGAGCGAAAGATGGTTTACTAAGAAATCCAAAATCGCTTGTATATCGTTTGGCATGAAAATGATTTTCAGTGAGAAGAAGGTTGATCAAGGCTGCCATATACTAAATTGGTTTTGAGGGAAGAAGGGCCAAATGAGACAATTTCCCCAACATTCGATTGATACATAGGGGCTTTATCAGGGCGTGCCAAGGCGATTAGGAGAAGGAAGGGTATTGAGAGTGAGGATTTGATATTCCCCTAAAGCAATATTTTGTTATAGGATTAGAAGAATTTTTTTGAGGTAGGGTAGATGGAAGTACAGAAGAACTGGTGGATGCATCAGGAGAAAAATTGGTTTTAGGAATAAGGACATCTTTAGGTCTGTAGATCATGCGACATGTCTTGGAAGGGGGGATCTCAAGCTGGAAGAGCATAAGTATTCCCTTCATGTTCATATTTGATACAATGATGAAGAGTAGACGGAACACAATGCATAGCATGAATCCAAGGACGTCCCAATAAAAGATTATATTGGAATTCTCCTTTAATGATGTAGAAAAGTTCGTGGAGGAGTTTATGGTTGACACGGATAGGAAGAACAACCATTCCTAATGGGGAGTGACAACATCGTCAAAACCGTGAAGAATGGTAGGATATTTGGAAACAATGATATTGGGCAATTTAAGTTGATTGAAGGTATGAGAAGAAATGATATTAATACTGGCACCATTATCAATCATAGTTTGATGGATGCAGGTGTCATCGATATAGACTGTGATGAATAATGGTAGATCATGTTCTTCTTGTGGTATCCTAGGGATTTCTGAAATTTCAAATGATACGGTAGCAGATGTTGCGAAGGCATGAGCTAAAGCCGTGAAAGATCTGGGGCTCATCGAGAGGATACTGGGATCTATTGCAAGACCTCCATAAGAGCTTGTTTATGATGTGGAGAGCTTTGAATGAGCTCGTAGAGTGACATTTTGACAAGGGCTTAGTGAAGTTGTTTAATAATGGTATGTTCAATGGAGGAAGGATTTGGGGCAACCGAACAAATACCTTGGCTTTAGAAGAAGATGAAGGCGTTGTTGCGGGATGATTGGTAGGAGCAGTGATGACAACCTTTGGCCATGATGGAGGTGCGGAGGCAGCAAGCTCCTTAGGAGGAGGGATAGTGACATAAGTCTTAGGGGCGGATGGTGAGGTGGAGTCAGAGTTATATGGCTTTGAATGGGTGGTTATCCAAACAACATTGATTACAAGAGGAGGACGATCCTTAGGATCATCCTCTTTTGATAATATGTTGGTGGCATTGGTGGTTATATCTCTATTTGGTAGTGGAGTACTGACAGGATTTCTTAATGAAAAGGGTGGTCGAGATGTTTGAACAGACACATGTTGGGATGTGGAAGTTGATGGAGGAGATGGTAGAATTGGTCTTTTATCGTTAATATTTTTATTGAAAAAATGATGCATGATGGATTGGAGAGCTTTGCAATGTTCAGTGTCATGTCCAGGGGCATGGTGAAATGCGCAAACAAGATTGGAATTAAACCAGGAAGGTCTTGGCACGTTTGGATTGAAAAATTTAATTGGCGTAAAGTGATGGTTGAGGCTTGGAGTAGTTGGTGAAACATAGTGGTATAATAACCTGGTGTTATCGACGGAGAACTTTGGAAGGATGCATGGGAAGGTGGTGATGTAATAATGGCTTTAGACATTGTTTTGGATTTGGAAAGGGCAGATGAATGTGCTTGATGCGGGATAGTAGTGGAAGACACAGACGCCTTTGAATTTGCTTTAAGATATTGGTTGGAAAAGGGTGGTTGCATTGTTCTAGTGGTAGTATGTGTTGTTGGTGAAGGGAAGGTTCCTAAAATGGAAGAGGAAGATGAGGGGTGTGGTCCTAAAATAGAAGGAGACGATGTGGTTTCCGAGGAGCTTCTATTGGGAATAGTGAGGTCTACTTTTGGATGAGGATGTGAAAGAGAACGCTTGGGAAATGGGGGTCTAGGTCTTGTATATGAATGTGGATTGTTAGAGGGAATGACAAAAATCTCTACAGGAGGAACTGGAGATATTGAAGTGGATATTTGTGGGGACTGCGTCGATGTGTGAGTGTCTAATGGTATAGAAGAAATGGGATGATAATTTGAAATTAAGGAATGCTGGAATGTTTTCCAAAAATCATCGAGTAATGACATGGCCATGGAAGAGGGAGATGAGATAGGTGATTGTAAAATAGTAGATGTAGTAGGTGTTGGTAGAAGTGCAGAAAGAGGGATTGGAAGAGAAGCTAAGGATGAGATAACAGTAGAGGTGGGATAATTTCTGACAAGGTGATTGGGTTTAATGGAGTAGATGTAAGGGGTAATGACACAAAAGTGATATTTGCATCTGAGGAGAGGGTGGTAGGTGTTGAGAAAGATGTGAGTATAGGAAAGGGTACGACATGGGCATGGATGTAACTAATGTTGATGTGGAGATGAATGTTGATGCATTTGGGGATGTAGATAATGTATCAAAGGGGACTGATGTAATGGTTGATGAAGAAGGTAAACTTGTGGGGAAACTGGAATTTTATCACTAACATGGATAGTGTTTATGGTGTGGGTACTAGGGGTTTGAGATATAAAAGTAGGAGCAATCTGGTTTATGGATGTGGGTGTATGATTTGGAAATGGTTGTTTAAAAATATCTAAAGGTTGATTGGATGAGGCATTCGGGTTATCCACTTGAAGTTCTCCCTGATCAATGAGCCTTTGGACGAATCCTTGAACGTCGACATTTTTCTATGTCATGTCCTCAGACTTGATGATACTTGCAATAGTGATCCTCTTGATACCACATAGGTCGTGGCCTGGATTTGTTAAAAGGTTGGATAGGCGGTAATGTGATCAAGTGTTTTGTTATCAACTTTTCAAAGATGGCACTATATGATTCTCCTAAGGGAGTATAATTGGGCATTGGTCGTGTGAATCATTGTTGAGTCACTATTGTAGATGTCGGGGTAGGAGATGATCTAACAATGACAACATTGGCAGTTTTCTTCTACTTATCATTTGATATGGACGGTTTGAAAAAATCAATTTTTGGCTTATTGGTCTTTAATTTTAAATGCCCCTATTCTAAGGCACGTGTCTCAAGCTTGCAGGCCATGGTAAAAGCCTCTTCAAAAGTGTGAAATGATTGGATTTGCAAGGTGGAGGAAATATGCTTAGTGCAAGAGCATGTGAAGAGCTCGATGAGGTCAGTTTGAGGTAGTGGAAAAGATAATTGATTTATCATATTGTGCCATCATGTGACGAAATCCGTGATGGATTCATCTTCGAATTGGTAGATAGTATACATGTCATTGATGGTTATTTACACACGATATTAATGGAGAAATGCTCAAGAAATAATTGTGCAAGCTAGGAAAAAGAAAATATGGAGTACTGGGGAATATTATTATACCACTCTAAGGCGGGACCAGCCAAAGACATGGGGAAAGTACGAAGCATCAAGTCTTGGTTGTGCACAATGAGATAACATGTATGTTTAAATGCTCTGAGATGTTGTTGAGGGTCCTCCTTGCTATTAAACTTGGCAAAATTTGGCAAGTCCCAGTGTGGAGGATATAGTTTCATGGGCACGAGATGGATGGATGGGTTCATTACATATTTGTTCATAAGACAATGTGACTTTGGACCCTAACGTAGCAGCCTCTAGGTTGGCTAACCAACCTATCAAGATTTGCATGGGTTCATTAGGAAGTGTTTGTTGAGTAGTGAAAGGTGGTGGTTGGACTTGCATATGTGTGGGTATGTGAGGAACTTAGTATGGGTTAGTGTAAGCTATGTGTGACAATGATTGAGGTGGTTGTTGATAGATTGTGTGTTGGTGAGAAATAGGGGCATGGTGTGATTGTTGAGATTGTGGAGGTTGTGGAAGTAACTGTTGAGTGGGGATGTGAGTATATGCGGGTTGATAGACTGGAAATGACACTGTGTTGCAAAGGTATGGTTGGAGGAAGTTGAGAAGTAAGGGTATAGACTTGTGACGTAGAAGGAATTTGTTGTTCGGATAAGGGATTTGACACATGGGATGGTTGAATGGAGGTACCAGTGACCATCGAGATATTGTAGTGGTAGGGATGGCAGTCACGATAGTCGTGTTGATGTGAGGAAGATTGGGCGAGAATGGGCGTGACTACCTGGGTGGTCTAGTGTGCCGATGGGTTGGTGGAGGATGACGTAAAATCATGTAAGGCCATGGATTGAGGAATTTCAGAACTAGTATTATAAGGATAGACCTGTTGAAGTGGTGGGCCATCCAGAGGGAGGTGTATGTATCTTCTTAAAAGATAGTCTTGAAGGGCCATAGGGTTGGCGTCAAGAATCTATTTGAATTCTGGGTCCCCAAGAGGGAAGACTGAAGTACCAATAGGCTCTGATCTGACAGAGGGTGGAGTGGTTGGCCTAGATGGGATGGAATGTTGGTCTAATGCCATAGTGTGGGCGAAAGGTATTGAATGAGGAATATTAGTGAGAGAATGGGTGCCTGTGAGTGAGATAGGAAGAAACACGGATGATGAAGTTGTTGATGTAGTGATTGATTGGGATGAAGCATTGTGTGTGGTGAGGTTGTGTTCCATCTTTTTAGTAGTGGATCGAGTGATTACGGGCATAAAAAGGAAATCATTGTTATATTAACAAACAAGCCAAACAAACAATTTTTTTAATCAAGAACGTGTGTAAAATAAAACGGCTGAAAGAGGACCTAGAAGAAGGTAAACTATGTTTGGTTTCAGGTAATTTATGGCTGGGAAATGTCTGAAATGGTTTTGTTGGGTGATCAAATCCCAATCAATGAACTAGGTGCAAGGAATGTTTCGATGTGTTAATTAATTTGTGAAATTTTAGGTAGTGTGTGATGAAAATACTTAAACCTCTAGTTACACTATGTGAGCAAGCAGAATGCAGGTTCATTTTACTCCAAAATCAAAATATGAAATTGATGTTGAAAATCAACCAAGAATGGGAAAGTACAATGTAGAAAAGAGAAAATAGGGAAAACTGAAGAATACTGTATATCACTTTTCCTTTTATCTGACAACAAGTTGAGCTAAGCAAGGAGTATGCTTTGAATAATCAGGCGACAAGTTTTGAAAGCGCCACTCAGTGATCTGGAATGCCCGGGTACCCTAAAATGGCACCATTTACGATTGTTGGTGAGGTCGATAAAAATGTTTTGCACGATGTGTTTGATTTGATATTGGTCTTTGACAGCATTACTTTGTGATCACAACGTTGTAGATGTTATCCTGCAAAAAGGAAAACAATTGTAAGACACGAGGCCGAAAGTAGTCTATTTAAGTAATAAAATATGGTAGTTGGAAATGATTTGTGAGATAATTTTCAAATGATGAAAAATAAAAACGATATTAAATCAAAATATTAAAGATGGAAAGTGAACCAATATACTATCAAATAATTTAAACAAAGTGAATAACCTCAGTTAACATTTCTTTTCACTTTTTTTTTTTTATGTATGATGGCCAAGTTACTAGAAATGGTAAAGTATTTTATGAGAAATGGCAAGCCAATTATTATAAGGAGACTATGAAGTTACTTCTATTCGCAATACTACTTATCAAAGCATTCTTTATAGATATGTTCTAACGAATTGTAAGCCAATAACTATAAATAGATGGTAAAATTAAATTTTATTGACATTATTCATCATGAGCACCGTTTACAGACATGTTCTAAATAATTGTCGATTAATTGTTACAAAATGTAAAGCTTGCGTGGATTTGAAACTGTGTGAGTGAAAGCATTCAACGTTGGAAATTTGGTGAATCAACCACAATGGAGCCAATTTGAAAAAGAAACCTTTTTATCGTTGAACCTTACTTCAATGTTGAATAGTATTATCTATCCACTGTATGTTTTTAAAAAATTATAAACCGACAGCTGGATTTTAGTGGCATTGCTTATCAAGGGTGCCACGTATCAATTATTCTAAAGAGACTGTACAGTCGCTACCATTTAGAGTTTTGAGTCTACACACGTACAATGAGAAATGATACATGGACCTGGTGCTTCTACAATGAAAATCACAAAAAATGTAAACAGGAAATGAAATGTTATGAGATGTAACTCTAAGGGTCAACGTGAGGTTGTGAGGACTCAAACGGAGGAGAGAGGTGGATGGAAGGGTGAACCGAACGGCTTAGTTGGCGCAGAGGTCGAAGGAAGATGGGAGCTCGGGAGTAGGAAAAGTCTGGAGAGTGTGGGTCAAACAACAAGCCAGGTGTTCAGTCAAGGATATCCGCGAGGAGGAAGGAAGAACTTGGTGAAATGAATAAAACTGAAAGATGTGAGCTCAGGTGGAGTGGTAAGCGGAAGGGTGATATGGAAGAAAGAGGCAACAGGTCAAATAATGTGGTAAGGAGCTCGTGTGGATCGGGGAGTGGAGAGAAGTGGTCAACGTGGGATGGAGAGTAGCACAGGTAAGTCTATGTTGAGGATATGGGAGCTCGGGTAGGAGAGTAGGGTGTATGCGTGGAGAGGGACGTGGGGTTCAACGAGCAAAGGAGATAGCTCGGATGGAGTGGAGGTGGCCGAGTGAAGAGGTGAGGAAATAGTTTAGGATAATAACAATAACAAAAAAGAGTTATATATATATATTTATATATTTTTGTTTTTGATATTTATGTACTTTCCTATTTTTCAAGGAAATAACAATAAAATTTTATAACTATTATAAGCAATTAAATAATAACCGTATTCAAAATGACAAAAACCACTTACCTCATGGCAAAGACAAAAACGACTATATGTATAAAGGACACCACACTAGTGAAGATAATTAAATCCTGCAAACAAGTGAGTTTCCAAATGAAATATTCACAAAATATCTGTCAAGTAACGATAACCAAAAACAAATGAGATAACCGTCATCTTTATGACATCTGCACACAACAAGTTACTCAATAAAAATGACCAGATCTCGGGTCTAGTCCCACCAGGGCATGCCAAATGTTGATCTTGAAAACTCATTCTCGTGTGGGTAAACACGAAATGTTAGAGGGCTTAGGACCTCAGATGCAGATATGGATTCTGGATACGAGTGTAGAGAAAATAGATTTGTGAGAAAGAAAATAGATCTGTAAGATGGAAACATATAAGATTAGATAAAGATATGTGGGGGTTGCCTGACAAAGTAGATCCGAGAAGCATTAACTTCCTCGAGTGGCTATCAACCCCCATGTTCACAAGAAAATAATGAATATCCAATGATAAGATGACATGCCAAAACTACAGAGATTTGCAATATGTTGAATAAACAATATAAATATGATACCAAGCCAGTGTTTCGATATAACAACAAATTGATCGTTAGACTGACAATATGAGACCGATAGAGCTTCGCCTCCAAACACTCCACAATATGATTCAAAGCTTCACAAACAATTTTGACAAAATATTATGAATTTTAAGCTTGAGAATTTCAAGAATTTTCTCCTTCTTTAGAGGGGGAGAAAGAGTCCTATTTATAATTTGAATGTGGATTAAAATAAAGGATTAACGAATAACTATAATTTGCAAAATCAATCTTGATTAAGAGGACATGATGAAGAGTTGATTTGATGGTGGGGTTCATGATGTGAGAAAAGGAAAAGATGTGATGTGGAGTGGGGACATGGTTAGGTGTAATAGTGAAGTCATGTGCTCACTTTACACTATTGATTTTTGGATTTGTTGTCGGATAGGGAGATTTTTGAATTATTGACTTCATGGGTGGGGTTAATAATTTAATAATTTGAAGGGATTGAATTTTTAGGTGGGAATTGATTTTTAGGTGAGAAGTGATTTTGACTTAAGTGGGGAACATGTGGGGTTGTTGATTTATGTGTGTGTGTGTGTGTGTGTGTGTGTGTGTGTGTGTGTGTGTGTGTGAATTATTTAATTATTAAATAGAATGATATGACTTATTTGAAAGAATGAATTATTTAGCATAATATAGTTTTGGCATGTGATAAGAGATTAATATAGTTATAAGATTAATTAACTGAATATGAATTGTCGGTGGGAAACGAGATTTGAGTAAGCCTTCTGAAGGAGACCAAAACACGGGGTGATACCAAAATTTGGTGTCTACATATACATAGTTATTTTTCCCTCATAGTCTTTGAGTTGTTATTCGGCCCCCATAGTATTTGTGTTGTTATTTGGTCCCATAGCCTCTATGTAGTTCAAAATTTCTAATATTTTCAAGATCATATAGAGTGACCTATTACTTGACTAGGACACCCTTCTCCATGAGCATTTTGGTGTGACCTTATGCTTGACTAGGCCACCCTTACCCATAAATAATTTTTGGTGTGACCTCATACTTGATTAGGCCATCCTTCTTTGCGAGAATTTGATTTGACCCCGCATTTGACTATGTCACCCTATTTTTTAATCATGTTTACGTGACCTCATCTTTGATAAAGGTCACATATGTATTATAAGTACAAGTTCTAAAAACATTGCTCAACAAAGCACCTTATTGTATGAGATTTAAACAATTACTTCAATCGGGGTAATGTACACACTTTGTGTAAATCTTCAAGTGGTTGAAATTATGGCAACATGGTTAGATGTACCAATCGAGGCATAGTTGTTCATATGCTCATTATTTTCAAATTTTCAAATATTTGATTAATTTAAATTTCAAATAGTGAACATTAATATACTTGTGCTTTATGTTTGTAGACATATATATGAAGTGTAAAAACATAGCTTCTAGCCTAGAATTAACATTTGATCCAAATTTTTAGGTTTCTATTTTATTTTCTTTTTAATTCAACATATTCCTATGGGGTCACTTGCTAAAATTTTCCCAAAACATGTGTGATCATGGGATTCTAAGTAATAACCCTTATTTTTTAAGATTTTCCACCACATAATCTCATTATTGGGGGACTTTTTATACTACTACCCCTATTTATACGGATATACCAATGTAAAAATGTAAATGAAAATTACCCCATGTATGATCATACATGTTATGTACTAGCTTATCAAAGTTACCCCCATGAAGTTTTCAATACCGTAATATAGGGGTCAATATGTAGTACCTAAATTTGGTTTGAGAGACTTAACAATACTTTTTGTAACTTTATAGACATTTTGTCCATAAATACATAATTAACCTTATTCACACACATTTCCCCATTTATAACACCCTTTAATCTACTAGTGTGTCCCCATTCTCGGTTTAGCATTACCATAACCTCTTATATAGAAGTCAACTTGCATTCCAAACAAATCTCATAGATATTTTAGTTTTGAGTTTCATGACATTTGGACAGGTCCGTGGGCCTTGGATAGGTTTGGCCCACATATATCCATGTATCACAAACTTATCTTGTGGCTATCTAACGGTAATAATTTTAAATGAGTAACTTCACTTAGTCGGTCTTAATATATTTTGAAGTCAATTGAGTAGGAAAACTAACGAAAGGTGTCCTACTTAAACATAGGAACCTTAAGCCTTTCACATTACCTAGGCATCACTTAAAATTTTGGAGATCATTACAAAAAAATAATATACTTTTACTAAATCATCCAAGAGTAGTCCTAGATTAGTGTAAACACCTAAATTTGGTAATTTATCATTTGGCAATGAAAACAATATATTTATCTCTAGATCATGTCTTGTGCGCATATGTTGAGCATAATTCCCTATCCTCTATCTCATGCATGACTTGATCTCCTTAATAACACTACTCAATCACTCACAATATTTCTTGCATCAGTCCAAAACATTCTATCACATCTAGGTATCATGCCCATAAGTTTATAGCACCTCACTCCCTACCCATATAAGAACACAAAACATGGACAAAACCATCCAACGGGTTGGTCTAAAATTGGTGGTTCCATCCCCAACCACTCAATAGTCACTTTCTTAATTTGATATATTTCGACAAGTTGGTACTTTTATCATTGGTTGGCCTTAATGTGAAATTATACCTAAGAACCCCTAAATAAGTGATTCAAATGCACATATTTAGTCACGTAACACTTTTAAGAGCAATAATTGTAAATATCATTCCTAAAGAACCCCAGCTCTCTCTCTTAATTTACTCTAAAGAAACATCACACTCTAGGAACAACCCCTATATAGGTTTGAATCACACTCAATCATGTTATAGAGTCACATTTCTCAAGCTCGAGACTATCCAAGCCAAGTCAAGAAAAGCACACAAAGCCATTGTGTGCATTATCAAGTGATCAAATTGTCAAAATTAGTTACCATCCATATAGAAATCACATACTATGTGGAGAAATAAATTATTTTAGGCCTCTTTGGATTATTACCAATGTAGAAGATGTACGGATTGCACTTCAACCCAACCACTAACCTTTTTATAGGGTCTCTTACCCATGGTTGGGGTTTGAAATTATTTCATGACAGAAAAATCTTCATACATTTGTATGACACCTAGGGTTTTACAATGAAGTGTATTTCAAAGGTTAACACAAACATAAGAAATTACATAGCTCTAGCACACATTCGTAAGAGAACACTAAATAGATATGAAACCAACAAACAATTTCATACGTATATGATGATTTCATATATGTTTAGTTTATGCTTCCAAAATCTAAAGACAAAGCATATTCATAAAATTTTCATGATTTTCATTTGTATGTCACAACCAAATTAACATTCTCGGTATCAATCAACTAAGTACAACTCTCTTCTTGTATCTTGTAGCATTTAACACTTGTTTCAATTGAATTATCTTACATATTACTAAAATAGATATATTCGATATGCACATTGATATTTAATTAATAATATGAATATATCACTTATTTATAACCCTTAATCCAAAGATAATAAATAAGAATAACACCCTCTTGTTTATTTAGGGTTAAATCATTTGGTGAACCCACTTGTTGATCAAATCCTTAGCCTTTCTCAATCCATAACTACCTTAGAGTTGTCCCATTTTTCCTTTAATACATAATCCTTGTCCCTACTCAAGGTTCTTTCTATTTATGCTGCGTGCATGACTTACTATGTTGTACCTTTCTCTTATACTTACTCTAATGATATGGATTCTATATCACTATCTAATATATGAATCTATGAGGATATTATTGATACCCCTAATGAATTTTCTCAATACAAATGTGATGTTAAATATGAGACACAATTTTATATGGTTCATCATACTTATGCATATGAGAATAATATTGATGCTTTTATTGATAATATATATGATGTTCGCAATGAATATCTTGCCTCTCCTCTCATAAATAATATTGTAAGTGCATACTCTAATGTTTATATGTTTGTTAATACTATTTTGACTTCCTATGTTGAGTTTCATCAAGGGGAGGTTCTAATGATGAATCTAATTCTAATGTCAACCCCATCACTAAAGAGGAAGAATGTGAATTCGTAACATTTATAAAGAAAATATTTAACATATCAATACCCTTCTATATATGGCTAGGGATGATAAAAAACACTTACATGCATATAGCATTCCTTTATCTTATATACATCCATTGGTGTTTCTTCTTCTATTTCTACATATACTATTACCATATATTATTATGTCTATATCTATGGGTGGATCCCATAATCTCGTTTAAAATGTTAAATTGTCTATTCATATGTCTACTACTATCTATACATCCCTTGTGCATACTAATGGGGATTCACAATCCTCTTCTACTACACATTCCTTGAGCATCTTATTTATAATTTGTAAGCCCAATTGTTACAATTATAAGAAGGTACCTCTAAGAATTCTAATGTTATAGATTTTACTAAATCTCTTTATAATACACTTGCATCTGAAGTGGATTCTTACCATTTTCCTCTTGGCTTTGTTTCTCCTAAACTCACATCTACGAGGGAAAAAGTGATCCCGAACATCATCTTGTTGAGTATTTTCATTTATGTAAAAGATCGATCTTGTCATCTTGAGGAGAAAGAGACAATTTTCATTAATGTCAAAGGATGATGAAGTCATATTGAGGAGAAAGAGATAATTTTTGATTGATGTCAAAGGTTTTTGTGTTGATATGTCACTTGGAGTAAGAGAGAATTTGAAGATAACTTGAAGGTTGTCAAGGTCAACATGGTTCTTGAGAGATTGATGTCAAAGGTTGGTGTCAAGGTCATCATGTCAGATTGAGAGAAGATATAATTTTAATACAACTTTAAGGTTGTCAAGTTTAACATGTAAGCCACATGTCTTCATTGAAGAGTTTTCAAGTGCATAGGAAGCCTAGTCTTGAGGCATGAAGAGAGATGGATAACCATAGATGGTCATAGGTATGTGAAGTATGTTTAGGAACTGTGTGGGCATGGTAGGTAGGTGGTAAGACACTCATGAGTTCCTCATAGTCCACCTATAGGGGTAAAGCCTCCATTCTATGTCTCCGCATTTAGACCCTTCTAAACCATGTCCGGCCTAATGAGGCATAATGATCAATTGTAAGAGTGAAAATGCACATGTGAGCATGGAAAGACGTAAGGTAAGTTTTTTTAGGTATGATGATGTAGGTTGAAGCCATGGTTTGAAAAAAACAAGAAAATGAGTTTTATGCTTTATCGAGCTCACGGAGTGAGGTTTCCAAACTTGAGAAGCACTTTTAGTTGCTCATATGCTCGTAAATTGATGCATAAGCATTCTCCCTAACATGTAAATAGGGATTGTAATCATCAATTTTTTGTTTGATGGCTAGTTTTTAGGTTCAAGAGGTCATTAGGAGTCATTTAGATGAGTTAGTTTGGTCCAGGTCCTTCATAAATTTGAAATTTGCATTTTCTCTCCAAAAGTTAAAAAATTGAAATTGGAAGGCTTATTGGATTGAGTTAGGTGACTCAATGTACTTTCTTGACCATTCATGGTTTCTCATGCATAGGGGGTCATAATTTTTGTTTATAGGACTCTAGGAGTCATAGTGTGAGTGCTTATAGTTCTTATACTTCCTTAACCTTGTGTAAGCTCCTTTTTGTAATGTGACAACCTTCATATGACTTGCCCATGATACCTTGACGGTTAGTTATGGATAATAATTGAGGCAAGGAGGATAAAATGGGGTTTTTAATTTTTTTGAGACCATCATTCGGATGGTCAAGTAATGTAAATGAAGGAGAGATCTAAGATTTGAAGGGAGAGGAAGTTTCGGTTTGTAAACTACTTGTGTTATAGTCTAAAATATGTGTGTGATGTTTTAAAGGGTTACAAAGCTTATGTTTCAAAGGGTGAAACTTGTTGATAATGGAATTTTGAGTTTGGTAGGGATCTTAGATCTGTATTCATAATAATTCCATGCATGTATTTGTTTAATCTTGGTTGTTTATTAGTGGTGGTACTTCTTGAGAATCTTGTGGCGGTCGGCCCACGAATGCGGTTCCGATCCCTTCGGTGATGCCAGAAGTCGTTTCGATATACGATTTCATCCGGTTCCCATTCTACCTATTACCCCCGATCTAGAAGTCACCTCCTTTTTCCCTTGGGCAGTCTCTCCCAACAAGATTGATCTGTCCGGATTTTGGTCCATGATGGTGTTCTTATTGATTTCGACGATCACAAAGTGTATACCAAAGTGTACAATCATAATTAAGAAGAAAGAAGAACACGTTACTAAAAGAGATTCAAATTAAAGGAGTGTTGAATGATTTGCTATGATATTTTTCCTTAGTACACCTTCATAGATCCTTACAATGATAGTTGAGACTATATCTTGGTTATAAACTCTTGAGAACTTAAAACACTTTGTCCTAAGAAGAGGACGAGTAAGGAGAAATTTGAGTTATTGACAAAGGTGAAAGAGTAGAGGAACCTCACTGGTAAGTTTTATGCTCGGAAAGTCTTGAGGGATCATGGAGAACCTATAGTAGCAATTAAGAGCTTGGAAAAGGACCCAAGTCATGTGGTAGAATTTTAAAATTCTTTTAGTTGTGTAAGGGTTTAGATGGGGTTTAGGATGGATTGGTTGTAGGAAACCCTTGGCATCATTTCAATCCATAAAAACTTAGAGAAATCATCTTAAGAGAATGTATAAACTCATGAAAAATGAATCCTTGTTAAAGTAAGTGGCAATGTATTTGTAATATCGAGTCCATGGCAGAGAAAAAGAGGATTCTACTAAATTTGAGGTTTAATCCTTGTTTCATAGAATTGAACCTTGCAATTTCATGCATAGCACTTGAGGAGTGCTTGGAAACTATTTAAGGATTTTTATTTGTGAATGAGCTGGAGGAATAAGTAGGACATGACAGTTTGCTCCCTAAAGGAAAGAAATAGGACAAAGACCTAATTAAATATTGTAATTGGGGTTTTTAGAAAAATTCTTGCAAAGGAAGTCACATTGGAATTTTGAAAACAAAAATAAGGGCTAAATGTGTAACTATATTGATGATTTGTTTGTAAAATGGATTCTTGAAACTAAATTTATGCTTGAAAATTGATGAGCAAAGAAGCATGGTATGCAAATTTGAAGAGTGATCAAAGAGCGAAGAAGCGAGAGGGGTGTTCATAATTTATTGATGAAACAATAAAGAGTTGAAAGTGTTCATTTTATATAGGTGAATGATTTAGTGTTGATTCTATTAGGGATTTGGTGTTTCCTTGCAAGTTGGTGTTTTTAAAACCTAGTTAAGTAGGTCCTTAACTTATTTGGGGTTGGTGCTCCAAGTTGAGTGGGTACTCAACTGAATTTAATCCTTTCCAATCATTTACAATAAATTTGTCTATTTGCAGATTCCTTAGTGTTTTTCTTCCACTCGTGGGTTTCCACTTATATATGTGTGTTCTATCTTGTTTTGTGTTCGTATGGATGGTTTTCATGCATTATAAGATCACGATGTTGCTTTAATGGTTCATGCAAGTTCATGTGTATTAAATGATAAAAGATAATTGAAATAAAAGTTTTATAAGAACATTGATTCACCCCCTCTCAGTGTATTGTGCTTCCAACAATTGGTATCATGGTTTGGTTCTTTAGAGCAAGCCTAACAACTTGAAGGAGATCCCAAAAGCACAATCATGTCTAGTCGAGGGGGTTTCTCAATCAATAATGCACCTCTCTTTTCAAAGTGGGACTAACTATGCATTTTAGAGCACGAGGATGAAGGCTTGTCTAATGTCATTAGGACATGACATATGGAAATCAATGATTAACATGGCTATAATTCACCCTACCCTTTGGTGATGCGAGAAGGAAAGAAGGCCATTGAATATAGCTCTAAGGAAATGAATGCTATCATATGTGGTCTTTCAAAGGAATAATTTGTAAAGGTCATGCATTGTGACTCAACCAAAGGGATTTGGGAAAAATTACAGACCATATATGAAGGAGACACCAAAGTGAAGTTAGAAAATTTGCAAACCCACCGAAGGCAGTTTGAAAGTCTGAGAATGAAGGAGGATGAGAACATTGTTGCTTATTTGTTGAGGGTAGATGAAGTGGTAAATGTCATCAGAGGTCTAGGAGAAAATTTGGAAGAATCAACAATGGTGCAAAAGGTATTGATATCCCTGACATCCAAGTTTGATTCAAAGGTCTCTGTTGTGGAGGAAGTCAAGGACCTAAACACATTATATATGGATGAGCTTCATGGTATCCTGACTTCTATGAAATGAGAACTAGTGATGGAAGACCCTCCAAGAAGGAAGTTGTATCAAAGTTGAGAAGAATTCATAAGGTAAAAAGGTCAAAGAAGACATTGATTTAGATATTGATGATGACAAGATAGAAGCCATGTTTGTTAGAAAACTAAGGAAAGGATCGGGTAATTATAAAGGAAAGTTTTCATTTAAGTTCTTTAATTGTGGTAAGATTGGTCACTTTGCATCTAAGTGCCCTAACAAAGATAAGAATGAGCATGATGGATATCATAGTGAGGATAATAAGTCTTATATTTACAAGAGTAAAATGAGTTTCAAGAAGTATGAAGGCAAGAAAAGGTCATTCACGAACAAGAGAAATTTTTATACCAAAGAAGACAATAGCTCCTCTGATATAAGTGATAGTAGTTCATCTGAGAGTGATGATGACAATATTGATCATGATATCAATGAAACTCTATTCATGGCCATATAAATAAATGGTGAAGGTTTTTCAATATTGAAAATCCTTATGAAGGATGAAGAATTATATGAAGAAGATGTAGAAGTGAATATTGAGGAAGAATTGTTGAGTGATCTAGATGAGTTGAAGAACCAAAGAAGAAAGAATACGAAATTGAGGTCATTGATTAAGGAATATGAGGAAAAAATCAATAACAATGTTAATAAACATGAAGAGATCATTAAACATCAGGAAACTTAGGTTGAGATTGTCACAACAAGTCTTAAGACCAAGGAGGAAGAATGCACCAAGTTCAGAATAGAAATGGAGTCCTTGAAGGAAGAATTTGATCCGAAAATCATAAGAAAACATGCACATGCATTCATAAATTTACTTTAAACAATGATTTTATGGATTAAAGAGGACATTATGAACTCCTTGTATTTTTAATTAAAATGAAGAGGCTAAGAGCACTATAAAAATTAGAGAAAACAATTAGGAAAAATAGACACCATATCGATACAGAGTTCACCCAACTATAGGGCTACATTTCGAGGTCCAATTCAAGGGACCAATCGATTAAAACCATTAAAAATAACACTTACAAAGTGTAATACATGATTTCTATCTACTCACTAGGTTCCTCTTACAAAAATAGGCCTAGTCTCTTTTGGAATTTTCAAAAAAATCTCCTCTAGCTTGCTCAATAAGCCTTCTTAAGGAAATATTATCTCTACCTCTGGCCGGAAGGGTTTCTTCTACCATTCAAATAAATCGAGCTATCTTTATAACCATGTCAAGATCTATGGTGTGTTGGTGGGGTATGTTTGTTTTTAACATGAGTGGTGGGGGTTCGAATCTCCTGCCGACTATACCTTTTAATCCACAATCTTTGTGGATTTACCAAATCGCGATTTTTGGTTTAAAGGTCACCCACTTTTGCATTTCTTAATGCTTCACACTTTCCACATTCCATGTGGCTTCCTCTCATTATTGCTACCATCCTCATGGACCTATAGGGGGCTTGACTTTGTTGGGACGTGTCATCCCGAATCTTTCTGCAACATCCTCCTCGCCTCTTGGTTTGGTGGAGAGCATTTGAGATTGTCCCACATACATGGGTGTATAAAATGGAAATACCTCTTTAAAAGGCATGATGACCATCGAATATGTGGGTTGGCCACATCTTATGCCCTTTTTCGAGGCCATATAATACACCATTGAGTTGTTAATTGCTCCCAGGTGCACTTTATGCATTGGACTATCGTTAAGTTGTGGGTCGTGGTGAGTTGGGAGGTCGCCCAATGTTTACATGCCAAGTCATCATTGAGCTCCGTGCATTATTTAATCTACCCTCGTGGATAGGTCAGAGCTTGCCTATTATGTGGCACCACGTATATGGGTTGATTTATGAGGTGATACGCTTAATGCATGGGTCGTGTGCTTTTCCAAGGTATAATTCCAAACCATGTGGAGATAAGCTTGAACATAGTGGATATAACCTTGATCAACTTGGTAGGGAGTTGACCACCCCACCGAGCTAACAAAATAGCTCGCTCGAGCTTAATTCGAACCTTGCAATGCATAATATACTCTCCAAAATAAATAGAGTCCCACATTGGGGATGTTCGAGAGATATATGGAAAATAATAAAAAAATCGATAACTTGTGATATGAAATAGGTGGAAAAATCACCCCTCCTACAAAAGAGTTTATTGAACTGGTTGAGGGTCCTGACCGAGAAATAGCGTGACCCACCAATTTTTGTTTGTCTAAGTCAGAAGGTGATCAAAACATGAACTTTCAACCTTTCCACCTTTTGCCAATATGCCAAGTGTCATGTCCGGATTGGACTGTTGACTAGTTTGACCCCATTTATGCCAAACTTTGGTGACCATATCTTCCACATATGAGCTTCGTTTTATGAGTTCCACCGTCAATGGAAATCTCTCGAAACATTATACCACTTGGTCATGGTTTAGGGAGATTTAGGGAACTTCCAAATGTCCCAAAATTTCCTCTGGATCACACCTCCCCAATGGGAAAGGCTTTTGTTCCACCAAAATCTCACTAGAACTTTTGTCACCTGTCTGAATCGAATAATCCTTGTCACATGTGAAGTACTACTACTGATGGAATCTTTTGTCTATTTTACTACGTTCTTCTCACTTTAAAAACTTGGTCCCGATCCTGGCTCTATGGGTTATTGTCCCACCATGATTATTCCTTTGTCTTGGTTGCCACATCTGCCCTCTAGGGGTTTTACGCTTTGACAATTCTTGATGCTTGTACTATCACAATTTCTTTCTAAGGTCTTAATCTCTTGAAACATAGGAAGAATATATTGCTACATATGCCCTTTAGGGGTCTTACACTTCAACAACATATAGTCTGCATGGAAGTAGATGTTGCCACATATGTCCTTTAGGGGTCTTACACTTCGACAACACCTAGAAACATGTACTACTACATTTTCCCTTCAAGAGGTCTTACACTTTAGCAATACTTAAACATCACCACATCTTCCCTCTAGGGGTCTTACACTTCGGAAGATGTCACGTCCATGATGATCAACTACCATTTTGTTGTACAGTCATAATGCCTTGACACAAAATGACAACTGAAATGACACCGGTGGCTCAATTATTCAGTATAAATGGCTAAAAACTCTCCAAGCTTATAAATTTGAGTTAAATCCTATATCCAAGTTGTATCAAGTGCTTAAAATTTAATTAGGATATGATTGGAGTATTAATCAAATTATTCTCAAGTAAGAAAATACACCGAACATGGTAAACCTATCTCTTAGCTTTTCTCACAAAATATGAATTCCAAACATATATTTCAAACTATTCACAATCAGAGCTATGTAATATATAATTGAAAAATTGTTTACCAACCCATGCTAATGGACTTCCATCTAACCTGATCTAGGGTTAAATTTTCAACTGGGGGTGGATTAGGAACTTCCCTTTCCTTTACAATAGGCATGTATTCCATCTTAACTTTACCATTCTTCTGATGGCGAGATGGATGAATTTTCCAGCAATTTTCCACCTGATGCCCATTCCTCTGACAATGAGCACAAAATGTCCTCTTGTCCTTCTTCTGGGATGAGGAAACATCACTACCATTTCTTGCTTCTGAACAATGAGATTGGTATTTTACATTTACCTTGTTCTTGACGAACAACAACAATTTCTTCATCAATGTCCTTATCTTCAAAGCATCTAGAAGACAATGGTTATACATCCCACAAAATGTATAAGGAAAGGCATCCATCATCTTCTGAAAATCATAGCCATACTTCTTTAACTTAAAGATTGGATCAAATCTTTTACAACATTTATTGTGTTTATGATTATGGTAAGAATGTGGAGGTGGAATATTAATACCTCTTCATTAAACCTTCTTACCAACTCAGTCCTTTAACAAAGAAGCACTTGATTCTTGCACAGAATATTCTTGTAGGACTAGTGGGGTATACACTTTACTTTCGGAAGCTTGTTTTCCATTGGCATGCTTGGAGCATTCTCTAGTTTCCATTCCCACACTAAGAAAACCCAAACCTGTAAAACAAGGATGATCCTTAACCTATATTGGGCTAGCAATGTCTTGGCTATCTTTTTCAAGACCTCTTCCATCAAAACCCATCTTATATAAAAATTTGGATCCAATGCCTCTAGTATGTTTTTCAAATGAACCAAAGACATCATTACCTAAATCTGAAACTGAATGGGAGGAAGAATAAGATTCCCATGGTGAAAAACTTACAGTGCATTCCGTCATGGTCTTTGCATTTGAAGTAGAAGGTAATTCCTTCTTCCGATCACCACATTGTAAACTAATCAAGAGCTCATCCTTTGATGCTAGCTCTTTTTCAACTGATCAACTTTATCTTCGAGGGAATAGAGCTTGCATCACAAGAATGCATTTTCCTTATAGATTTTTTATCGATGCTCTTGAGATCTTCCAGTCTTTCCCTCTTCAATTTTTTCCCCTTTGATTTCCTACAAACCAACTATCTTCCAAAATACTACAAAACTGTCAAGTAAGAAGATCAAGCCAAATAGTCTACGTGGGATTGGCAAATCAAAAACGGTATACAAATGCAACTGAAGCAATCATGAAACCAACTCTGATACCAAACTATGATATGAAAACAAAAGTTATAATTTTCAAACTTGAACCATTCACAAGGATCTAGGAACTCAACATCAATTTCACCCCAAAACTGATTAATTCCTTTAAAACATGCACCTCAATATGATTTTCAATCACAACACTGAAATGTGCATACCTCATTCCGTTGTGGATTATGGATACCTAAGTCCATTTTCCCATTTTAAAGATGATTTCTTAATCAAATTAATACAAATCCATTACTGAACTTATCTGATCAAAAGCTTCATCAAAATAGAATAAAACATCCACAAAAATGAAATTGATAATGGAGTTCACCCAACTAGGGCTACGTCTCCGGGTCCAATTCAAGGGACCGATCTATTAAAATCATGTAAAATTACACTTACAAAGTGTAATACATGATTTAGATCTTCTCGCTAGGTTCCTCTTACAAAATTAGGCCTAGTCTCTTTTGGCACTTTCGCCAAATTCTCCTCCTAGCTCACTCAATAATACTCTTTGAGGAAAATATTGTCTCTGCCTCTTGACCAAAATGGTTTCTTCTATAATTCAAATAAATTAAGCTCTCTTTATAACCATGTTGAGCTCTATGGCATGTTGGTGGGGTATGTTTCTTTTTAACATGAGTGGTGGGGTTTGAATCTCCCCACCGACTCCACCTTTGACCCACAATCTTCGTGGATTTACCAAATCACATTTATTTGGTTTAAAGGCCACCTACTTTTGCATTTATTAATGCTTCACGCTTTTTCCACATTCCATGTGGCTTCCTCTTATTGTTGTTACCATCCTCATGGACATGTAAGGCACTCAACTTTCTTGGGACATGTCGTCCCAAATCTTCATGCAACATCCTCCTCACTGCTTGATTTGGTGGAGAGCATTGTGAGATTTTTCCACATGCGTGGGCGTATAAAATGGAAACACCTCTTTAAAAGGCATGTCGATCATCAAATATGTGGTTTGGCCACATCTTATACCCTTTTTCGAGCCATAAAATACACCACTGAGTTGTTAATTATTCTGGGCCGCATTGTGCATTAGACTATCAACTGAGTTATGGGTTGTGGTGAGTTGGGAGGTCACCCACGGTTTACCTTCCGAGTCATCAATGAGCTCACATGCATTTTTAACCTGCCCTCGTAGATAGGGTCAAGCTTGCCTTTTGTGTGGCACTGGTTATATGGGCCGAGCTATGAGGTGATACGCCTAATACATGGGCCACATGCTTTGCCAAGTTATAATCCCAAACCATGTGGAGATAAGCTCGAACATAGTGGATATAACTGTGATCAACTCAATGGAGAGTTGACCACCCCATCGAGCTAAAAAAATATCTCTCCGAGATTAATTCGAACCTTGTCATGTATAATCAACTCTCCAAAACAAACATAGTCCCACATTGGGAATGTTAGAGAGATATATGGCATATAATAAAAAAATTGATAATGGCAATATGAAATAGCAACAAAGGCATCCCTCCTACAAATGAGTGTGTTGAACCTGGCTAAGGGTCCTCGACCAACAAATAGCATGGACCATTAATTTTTCATTCGCTGAAGATTGGAGGTGATAAAAATACGAACTTTCAACCTTTCCACCTTTTTCTAATATGCCACATGTCACATTTGGATTGGAATGTTGACCATTTTACCCCATTTTATGCCAAACTTTGACTGACCATATCTTTCACGTATGAGCTCTGTTTTCTGAGTTCCATCTGTTAATGGAAAGCTCTCAAAACACTCTAACATTTGGTCATGGTTTAGGGAGATTTAGGGAACTTCCAAATGTCCCAAAATTCCTCTCTGGATCATAATTAGATCAAGAAACAATCAAGTTGAAGACACATCAAAAGTTTGAAAATATCAATGACATTCTAATTGATATCTTGAGTAGTAAGAGGTCTCCACATGATAAGGTAGGTCTTGGTTTCAAATAAGACCAAAATAAGAGCAAGTAAAATTATAAGGTGGGTCTTGGTTTTAAATAAGACCAAAAGAAGAGAAATGAAAATGATAAGGAAGGTCTTGGTTTCAAATAAGATCAAAAGAAGAACAAGGAGTGTCAGACCTCAAAGGATATTGGATCATCAAGAAGTGATGACACTAACAAAGTAAAGACAAGTCCTATCAAGAAGACAAGGTATGAAAATTCTTTCAATGGCTATTGTTTCTTATGCAATCAATATGGACATAGAGTTGTGAATTGTAGACCTCATGCGACACTGACAGAGTAAAGCCAAGGTATGTAAATCATTTCAAAGGCTATTATTTCTCATGCAATCAATATGGACATAGAGCTATGGATTGTAGATCTCATGATAGAATCAATTCCTCATGGAGGAATGGAATGAATTCTCATTTCAACAATAGAAGCATAATTTTGTTCTACAACTATAAATAGAGAGGACATATTGCAAGGTATTGAAAGATGAGAAATATGAGGAAGATCAGTCAAGATAAAAAGGTAGACACCATGAAGTTAGATCCTATGGATAAGGTAAAAGAGGAACAAAAGAATAAAGGAAAAGAATATTTGATAGTCCAAATTACTTTTCACAATCAAAATGAAGATATGATATATATGGATAGTGGTTGCTCAAGCCACATGAAAGGAACAAGAACATGTTCATTTCATTAAAGAATAATGCTTCAAGTATAATGAGATTTGGAGATAACACATCTGCCAATATTGTTGGCAAGGGTACCTTGAGTTTGGAAAATGGGAAGACCAAGATAGAAAATGTGTTGTATGTAGAAGGATTGAAACAAAACTTGTTGAGTGTAAGTCAAATGTGCAATCAAGGAAACACATTGATCTTTCATGACAAAGAGTGTGACATAAGGAGAGCCAATTCAGGTAGGCTAATTGCCAAGGCTAAGAGAATTGAGAACAATATGTATGTTTGAATGAGATCAAGAAGGAGAAATGTTTCATGATCAAGATGGATGAATGTTGGTTATGGAATAGAAGGTTGGGCCACCTAAACTTTGATAACCTAGTCAAGATCAGCTCTAAGAAGTGTGTGAAGAATATGCCTAAAATCACCAAACCTACAAAACACACTTTGCAAGGCATGTCAACATGGTAAGCAAACTAGAAGGAGATTCAAGTCTAAGGAGTACTCTACTTCAAGACCTTTAGAGATAATACACATTGATTTGTATGGACCTATAAGGGCTCAAAGCATTCAAGGAAATAACTACTTCATGTTACTCATAGATGACTACACAAGAATGACTTGGGTAACATTCTTGAAATAAAATTCAGAATCTCTTGATAAGTTCAAGGATTTCAAGGATCTAGTTGAAAATGAAAAGAATGTAAAAATCAAGTGTCTAAGGTCGATAGAGGAGGAGAGTTTTGGTCAAATGAATTTGATGACTTCTGTGAAGCTCAAGGAATAAGGATACAATTCTCAACAACTAGAACACCTCAACAGAATGGGGTAGTGGAAATAAATAATAGGACAGTTCAAGAAATGGCAAGGACCATGTTAAATGAATCAAGGCTACTTGATGGATACTGAAGAGGAGCAATAAGTACTACAATTTACACTTTGAATAGAGGATAAATAAGGATTAATGGTAATAAAACCCCTATGAGTTGTGGAAAGGTAGACCTACTAATGTGGATCACTTTAGAGTGTTTGGAAGAAAATGCTTCATCAAAAGAGATGAGGAAGACCTAGGTAAATTTGATTCAAGGTATGATGAAGGGATATTCTTGGGATACTCATCAGTAAGCTCAACCTATAGATGTTACAACAAGAGATTGCAAAAGATAGTGGAAAGCACCAATGTGAAGGTTGATGAGACCTATTCTAAGAAGTCACATTCTCAGTCAACAAATGCATCATAGAATTTGGAGTCAAGAGTGAAGGATAATCTATAGAGATAGATGGATGATGAAGAAGCTAATGAAAGAGAAGATTCAAAAGGCCCTCTCAAAGCAGATTCGAAGGACTATCCTGAATAAAAAATCATTAGGAACAAGGATGCAAGTGTGTAGACAAGGAGGAAGCTAGTAAGTAATTTTTCTCTATTGTCTAAGATTGAACCTAAGAACATTTTAGAAGCAAGTAAAGATAAGTTTTGGATAAATGCTATGAATGAGGAGTTAGACCAAATAGAAAAGAATGACACTTGGGAACTAGTTCCTAGGCCTAAAGACAAGAATGTCATTGGCACAAAATGGGTGTTTAGAAACAAGTTGAATGAGGATGGAGAAGTCACTAGGAACAAGGCCAGATTGGTATGCAAGGGATATGCACAAGTAGAAGGAGTTGAATTTGAGGAGACATTTTCTCCTGTGGCAAGGTTGGAGGCTATCAAATTGTTTCTAGCTTATGCAAGTTTCAAAGGATTCAAGGTGTATCAAATGGATGTCAAGTCAAATTTCCTAAATGGGAACTTGGAAGAAGAGGTGTACATAGAGAAACCTAAAGGTTTCTCATTATCAGATGATAAGGACTATGTTTTCAGATTGAAAAAGGTCTTTATGGTCTAAATCAAGCTCCTAGAGCTTGGTATACAGATTTGACAAGTACCTATTAAAATGAGGGTTCATGAGAGGAATGGTAGACAACAATTTCTACATAAAGACAAAATATGATCATAAGTTAATAGTGGTTTTCTATGTGGATGACATCATATTTGGTGGAAACAATGAGAGCATGACCAAGGATTTGCAAATGTGATGAAGAAGGAATTTGAAATGTCTATGCTAGGAGAGCTATCATTCTTCCTTGGATTGCAAATCACTCAATCTGAAAGAGGTATATTCATTTCAAAATCCAAATACATAAGAGAGATGTTGAAAAATTTTGGGATGGAAGATTGTAGGATAGTTAGCACACCTATGATCATAGGGTGTAAGTTAAGCAAGGAGGATGAGTCTCAATGGTGTATCAGACATCATACATGTCAATGATTTGGAGTTTGTTGTATATTACGCCTTTAGACCTAATATCATGCAAGTAGTAGGTCTTGTGGGAAGATTTCAAGAAGATCCAAAGGAAAACCATTTACAAGTAGTCAAGAGGATACTTAGGTATCTCAAGGGGACTATGGAGTTTGGGTTGTGGTACCCAAGGAGCAAGGAGTTCAACTTGATAGCCTATACAGATGTTGATTGGGTAGGAAGTCTAGATGACATGAAGAGAACTAGTGGAGGGATTTCTTCTTAAGAGAATGCCTAGTTTCATGGATAAGCAAGAAGCAAACATCAATGGATTTATCTACTTGTGAGGTTGAGTACATTGTAACAACTTCATGTTGTACTCAAGTTCTATGGATGAGACAGACCTTAAAGGACTACAAGGTGGAGTATGATAGTCCTATTCCCATCTATTGTGACAATACAAGTGTCATAAGTGTTTCAAAGAATCTAGTCATGCACTCAAGGACTAAGCACATTCCCATCAGATATCATTTCCTAAGAGAGCAGGTTAGTGAACAAAATGTTAAGCTTGAGTATGTATCTACTAAGGATCAAATTGTAGACATTTTAACCAAGCCACTTCAAAGGAAACATTTGAACATTTAAGACAAGAGTTGGGTGTAATTCATGTTCCTAACAGTCATTAAGGAAGTCAATAACTTAGGGGGAGATAATTAGGTGATTCTTTAGCTCCAAGAGCAAGAAATTAACATTGAGAAGGTTTACACATAGATAAGATAGTATGTTTGTTTGATGCTTCCTATATGGTGAGTTCTGTTCAAGAGGTGTGATCTAAGATGCTACATGTATCTCTTTGTCATTAATGTCAACACGGGAGAATGATATCCTTATGTTTAGAATGGGGATAAAATATAGTGGTTGTCATAGTGTTTCTAAGAGTGGTTGTCATCAATGACAAAGGGGAGATTGTTGAGTATTGTCATTGATGTCAAAGGTTGATGATGTTTTCTTGAGGAGAAAGAGACAAATTTCATTGATGTCAAAGGATGATGATGTCATGTTGAGGAGAAAGAGATAACTATCATTGGCGTCAAAGTGTCATTCAAATTGAAGGTTGTCAAGGTCAACATGGTGCTTGAGAGATTGATGTCAAGGGTTGGTTTCAAGGTCAACATGAGAGAAGAGATAATTTGAAGACAACTTGAAGGTTTTCAATTTTAACATGCAAGACACAGGTCTTCATTGAAGAGTGTTCAAGTGTATAGGAAGCCTAGTCATGAGGCATGAAGAGATATGAAGAATCATGGATGGTCACAGGAATGTGAAGGATTTTTGGGCATTGTGTGGGAATGGTAGTGAGGTGTCAAGACACTCATGAGTTCCTCATAGTCCACCTATAGGGGTAAACCTCCATTCTAGGTCTACACCTAGACCCCTCCTAAACCCTGCCTAGCCTAATGAGGCATGGTGATCAGTTATAAGAGTGAAAATTCACATGGGAGCATGGAAAAGGTGTGGTGAGTTGTTCCAGGTGTGATGATACAGGTTGAAGCCATGGTTTGAAAGAAAAAGCAAGAAAATGAGTTCTAGGATTTATCAAGCTCATAGAGTGAGGTTTCCAAACTCTAGAATCACTTTCATTTGCTCATATGCTCTTGTAAATCCTCTACATGGGAGTCTGATCTATTTAGGAGAGATGGGAAAGTGTCAGTAGCTAAGAAATCCAAACATTAGTTTAGGATTCTAAGTCCTATCCTTTATGAATAATCATTAACACCATAACTGGTCAAAAACCTCTCTAAAACCCTAACAAGGACTCGATAGGAAAGATCTTGTTCAAATAAGATTAGGATGGATTGAAATGCTTAGGAAACCTATTGGATATTGTAGTGGACTCTCCCAGGTACCTCCAGATGTGGTAGTTAGCCATAAGAGTGAGAAGACCCTACAAGAAAATGTTGGTTTGTATATAATTTGTTGTAACTCTTAGAAGTTGACTTGGTAAAAGTATCTAAATTTATGGATGAAGAAGCTAAAGACTCTTTCTTCATGTTCATGATTATTTCTGGATAGATTCCAACATCCAAGTGTGTCGGAAGTCACAATCAAACCTAATGGAGAAAAACTAGGCTAACTTGAAAAGATGAATTGATGGTGATTGCAAAGTATAATGGTGGAATAAAGTGCATGGATAAGTTTTTCAAGTCTTATATGACATAAGTGTGCTTTTAATAATCTACGAGAGTCAATATATGTGGAGAATAAGTGCTCACAAGCTAACTTGTTTGACTCTGTTTGGACATGGTTGTTGAGGTCAAGTAATTGGTTTGCAAGACCAATATTTACCATTAGACCTTATGGTTTTTCTTTATGAGAGTGTTTAGGGGTTCTCATAGGACCATATCCATGCATCAAATATGATATAATGTGTCTACACAAGTGTTGGAGATTAAGTTCTTCATGATTGGTTTTTGAGGTATTTTGGGTAGTTTGTTCTTAAGAAGATTTCATGACATGAATGAAAGGTTTAGAGCTAAACAAGCATGGAGGAGCTCAGAAGAGTTTATTGACAAAGTATGTGAAAGGTTTTGAATGTTGGAGAAGGCTATGTGAGCCCAAGAAATTCATGGTGTGTCGTTAAGCAAGCAGACCTAATGCAATTAGGTCTTCATAAGTCCTAAAGGAGTTTTAGGCCTAATTGAGTTGTTGCAGACCAAAAGGAGTTTAAGGTGTGATAGAAGCATGTTTATAAGATGATCTAAGGCCTATTTTATGTCCGACCTAAGTGGTTTTAAGTGTGTATGATTGACTTACTGCTATATGTTCTTGGTATATGTTCTTGAATCATGTATATATATGCAAGGAAATTTTAGGCATGTTAGTTGTGCGTGTGTGTGTGTGTGTGTGTGTGTGTGTGTGTGTGATGAGTGTGTGTATAGTGCTTGAGCAAGCTACGAGGGTCTTGTAGACCATATGATATGGGAATAGGGCCTTATTAAACATCACACGGGTGGTCTAATATTATAAGGTCAATGTCTACATGCATATAGTCAGGTGACGAAGATTGATTAGCGAAGAAGTATGGTATGCAAATTTGAAGAGTGATCAAAGAGCATAAGAGTATAGGGGTGTTTATCATTTGTTGATGGAACAATAGAGAGTTAAAAAAATGTTCATTTTACAAAGGTGGCTGATTTAGTGTTGATTCACTTAGGGATTTGGTGTTTCCTTGCAATTTGGTGCTTGTTAAAACCTAGTTAAGTAGGTGCTTAACTTATTTGGGGTTGGTGCTCCAAGTTGAGTGGGTGCTCAATTGAATTTGATATTTTGCAATCATTTATAGGAAAGTAGTCCATTTTAGATTTCTTAGTGGTTTTATTCCCCTTGAGGGTTTCCCACTTATATATGTGTGTTCTCTCTTGCTTTGTGTTCATATGAATGGTTGTTTATGCATTATAAGATCACTATGTTGCTTTGATGGTTCATGCAAGTTAATGTGTATTAAATGATAAAAGATAATTGAAATACATTTTTTTATAAGAACATTGATTCACCCTCCCTCTTAGTTTATTGTGCTTTTAACACATCTTTTCTCCTTTTATGACGATTTTTTAGACTATGCTTACTGATAATAAATTACTTACTAAGATTTTTCCTACAATCCATAAAGATTATGCTCTACAATGGTGATATGGTCTACCTATGCATTTTGTACAAGCTTTAACTCCATTGGATACTTATTTCCTTGCAAGATTTTCCATTGACATTAGTGACAATATTTCATATGCTCAAATGGCTGAGATGCAATAAGTCTCTAATTATCTGGAATCAATGACTATGTTTTGCACTATAAGATTATGCTTACTAAAATGAATAGTATTACGAAGTACAATAAGCTTCAAGATGTATTCACTCAAAATATTTTGTCCTTTGCAAGACTCCATCATGTTTGAAAAATTCAAATATTTTGACGAGCTATGTCATACCTTAAAATAACAAGAGGCCAAGCTCCTTACTTTGAATAAACCCAAGTATGCATCTACTTCTCCTAATACATCTACATCTAATTTTCTAGGAAAATATAATCACAAGGGCAAACCTAATGATAACAATACTAATGCTAAAGTTATTGTTAATCCCATAACTCAACCTATAAAACTACACTTACAAACTTCACCTCGAGGCAATTCAATTCATATGGTTGCCCTCTTTGCCACAAGTTATCTTTAAAAAGCTAATAATGTGTAACTTTGTATCTCTCCCTCCTTCTATCGAGGTTGAGATAAGAAATCCTTGAATGGGAAAATTTTTGATTCTAATTCCTATTGTGACTTCCATATATGTATTGGATGCTCTACTAAAAATTGTTTAAGCTTTGTCATGCCATACAAGATCATATTGATATTAATGAAATTGAATTTAACTCTCTTCTTGAGCAATCTAAACATGTCTTGATACTTCTAAGCCCGATATATTCAATTATCCACTTCCTACTCATAAGAATTCAAATTTTGAGGGCACTTTAGAGGTGCATCATACTTATAGGGCTTAATCTTGTCCATCACATATGATCATCCACTCAATTCTTTGATTTTCTCCCACCGGATGAATGAGAAAGTTTGGTCAATAGATAAAGAATGTGGTTAGGATCTGTGGCTATCTATTTAATCTATATTAGAGGTGGTGGTTGAAGGGGCACGAATATAAATGGAGTGAACTAAACTCTAGATAGGATGTCTAACTTCATCTCTCATACAATACTCTAGATGGGGATATGGGGTCAACGGCCTTCTCTATCGCATATCGCAACAACCATCCTATGTTGGAGTATAATATAAGTAACGGTCCCCTTCGGCCTCATAATGAAGCTAAATTAAATTCTATAGGATTGACACTTGACTGCCCCCATCTATATCGCTATGCCTCTCAAGCCTACTATTACCTTTGATGACACTAATATTATTGCCATGATATTTCTCATGTACTTTACATTCGATGCTTCATTCCTATCCATAGTATCTTGATTGAAAACGACTCTAAACATAATGTATGCACATTCAAATTACTTGTATCTTTAAGCTTTACCAAGTAACATACGTGTTTCGACACTAAAACCTATTTTGGGCACATTGTTATCCTCTTTGTTGTGGGATTTGCTACCATAGTTATGTACCTTTCATGGTTATTGCTTCTCTTGGTTCATGTGACATGCTTTTAGGATGCCCTTGGCTTTGTCAACTTAAGGTTGTCCCTTCGATGATACACTAATGTGTTAAGCATATCTTTGACAATATAGTTGTTACGGTCAAGGGTATCCCATATGAGGATATTTTTGCTAAGCTCTTTGTTAAGAAAACACCCAATTCTACATCCATGCCTAGTGATTTTATTCATGTTACATGTAGAGGATCTATCTGTCATAGACATTCTCTTAGGCCTCCTAGTATAAGTAACAAATCTCTTAATTTTGTCTTCTGACCCCGATTGGCATAATACATCCTACTCCTAGTACGCATAATACAAATTTGAGGTCTAACACTCCCATCCCTACACGTTTTCTCCTCGGCCTCTTGATAGTATCATAGGGTAGCTATTGCTTTAGATATTTCTTTTACATGTATAATCTAAAAATACAAAAACATGTAAATAATCTCATAAACACAAAAATATTCTAATATTATCAAAATACCAAATGCGGACTTGCACATGACTTGATTTGATAGTTCTTTACTTTGCATATGTTGTTTTTCATATGTTTATTAAAAGGCATATTTTATATATTATTTACACATATGCATTCATGAGGTATTTGAGCACGATGTAGGACATACACATGACTATTCAATGCTTAAATGTTGGATCACTCCTCTTACCCAATGACTAGTTAATATCTGGGGCTTATCTTATGTTATTAAGTGCTCTTATTTCATTACACAATGTTATTTCACATTCTCTTCTCGCTCGTTTTCTATATTGTGTTATATGATATTTATTTAGACTAATACACGTATTTTGTGCAATGTTCAAATCTCTTGCTCTATGTGAATTTAGGCTATGTCTACTATTGTATTCACTTACTTGCATGTATGCTTAATTTTATGTGTATGAATTATGGCCTTTGTTATGCTTATACATGAGACATGTTGTTGTCCCTTGTTTATGACCTCTATTTATACTTCTTTGTATGTGCAACACTCTTTTGTATTTTGTTAGTGTCTCTTTTCCTTTCTATGACTAACATATGTGACATTGCTTGTTGTAATTGTATGCTTCTTTGACTTGTTTGCTTATATGCTTGCTTTTACTATGATTTGTTTGTTATTTCTTCATGTTAGTGTTTTTACCATTCACTTTTAGTAGGACCATGATCTCTATGGTGGCCACCTACACCAACCCTCACTATGATCCAACAATGACTATGTGCTACATCGACATAAACACACAACATTTTTAAGTTGATTGATCTATTGTATATCTCAATCACCTCAAAAGAGGGGGCATTTAGTGGGGTTGTCACATGAGGAAATCTATGCAATTTAGGCATCATACAAAATAAATAATTAAGAACACAATCAAATATAATATAAATATATATAGGACGTAAACAAATACAAAATAAGCTTAAAATTTGCATAGGTACAAAACCATTTTAAAAAGGGACGAAACTAGTAGAGATTGTCCATGATGGATAATTTCCTCTGGGCACTCTTTCGATAATAGATTCAGTATTTCTTGGAACATACAAATTTTTATAGGTTTATGATATAAATTCAAGGACAATTAACATAGTTTAGTGTAGAGTTTTACTACATTTTTGTACATAATGCTGGGGGCATGAACACTTCATTATATTTTGAATTTGTGCATCTTGAGCACTTTTACACTACACAATATGGGAGCATTGGATTCATTCTTCTTTTATATTCAACATTGCATACTTGATACACATGGGACATTGCACAATAGGGGCATGCATATACTTCATTCCCTTTTGACTTTGTATTATTTGACACATTTGGGTGTATAACCCTATTGATGGTGTGGTCCACAGGAAGAAACTTTTGGTGCAACCAAAAACTATATGATGCCTTTCTTCTCACTCTTTCAAGGAGGATTTTGGGGTGACTAGAAATCCTTGTGACACTTGTCATTGTCTTATAAGGTTATTTGGGGCGACTTGAAATCCTTACGACACCCTCATTTTATGTTAGGGCACTGATTCCCTTACTGACAACGGCATATCCATTGGTAAATTGGGGGATGATTATCCCAATCATCCAATACCTTATTTCTTATCCATCTCTCCAAGAATTTCATCAAGGAACTTCTCCTTTGACTGACAAATAGGTGTACTCCTTTCTTTATCTAATTAATTTACAAATTTTCAATTTTCAATTTCAAATTACAAGTTTCCATTACAATTTTAAAAATGAGTTAAAGTTCATTTCTTTCTACAAACATTAACTATACTATGTGTTGTAATTTTCACTTTGGATATCATGTCGGCACTCAAGTCAATCACACACCTTAAGCTTGAAGATGTGCATTTACAAACTAAGGCATCTCTTCCTTTAAGAAAGCAATTTCATTTCATACTTAAAGTGGGGGGAAATGTATATACCTAAAATTGCTAAATTATCATTTGGTAATGACAACATTGGCTTCATCCCTAAATCATGGCTTGTCCACACATTACAAACTTAATTTCCTATCCTTAGTCCCACATATGAATTTCTCTCCTCAATAGTATTTCTCAATCACTCACAAGATTACTTGCATTGGTCTATCACCTCCAAGCATTGTGCCTATAAATTTCCATCACCACACTCCTTGCCCATATGATTTTAGTAAACATGGACCAAACTAGTCCAACAACCACTTTCTCAATTCAATATCTTTTTATGGGTTAGTACTTTCCTCGTGGGTCATCCTTAATATGAAATTACACCTTTGAACCCCTATATAAGCAATTCAAATGTACTCATTCACTTACCTAATACTTTTAAGAGCACTTCTTACAAATATCATTCGTAAATCACCCCAAGCTCTCATAAACTACTCTAAACAAACAACACAATATAGAAACAAACCTTACACAAGTCTAGAGCACACTCAACTAGGTTATAGAGTCATCCTTCCCAATCCAGAGACCATCCAAGCCAAGCCAAGAAAAACACACCAAGTTATTGTTTGCGTTAATATCAAGTGATTAAATTGCCAAATCTAGTTGTATCCATATAGATATCACATGATAGGCAGAAAAATTTACAATTTGAGACCTCTTCGAGTATTTCCAATGTAGACGGTGCATGAATTGCACTTCAACCTAACCAATAACTTTTTTGCAAGGTGTCCTACCCATGGTTAGGGTTTGAAGTTATTTTGAGTCATTTTCACATATGTGAGACACCTAGAGCTTACAGTAGAAGTATATTTTAAAGGTTCACATAAGCACAAGAAGTTAAGCTAAAATACTTAGCCATACGAAAATGACAAATAGGTATAAAACTACCAAATAATTACGTATGCATGAAAAACGGTTCCATACTTGCTCATTTTACATTTCAAAAATCTAGAGATGAAGCATTTTAAGATCGCTACCATGCTTTTCATCCTTTTGTCATTTCCAGATCAAACCTTTTGAGCATCTAATCAACTAATTATAAATCCCTTCTTATGACTTGTTACATTTAACACTTGTTTTAATTGAATCATCTTACATATCACTAAAATAGATATATTATGATATGCATATTGATATTTAATTAACGATCCAAATACATATCTTGTTTTAACCCTTGATATGAGGATAATAAATAAGAACAATGGACTCTTGTTTATTTAGGGTTAAATTAGTTACTCAAGAGTAGAATTTTGAAGCATACAAGGTATTAAAATACATGTTGTGAAGTGTCAAATTCAAATCAAGGAGTTTTATTCTAAGAGCATTTATTATATTTCTAGTTGTATCTTATCATAGGGTCGAGAGAACTACATGTGGTTTGATCCGTCCTTAGAGTATTGGTATGTAGGAGGTTCTCATCATATCATACGGGTGTGGTGAGATTGTCCAACCCATAACACTATCCCCTTTTAAGTTTTTTTCATTTTAAAAGGCGAATGAAGCTAGGGTTTGGACAAAGAAGAAGGTATTTTGGTTATCACATAATCATCGCAACATTCTAGATATCTTATATAGAAAAGTGTAGATCTAGGGGAACATGTGTAGAAGAGTTGGGCTTCAACAAATTAACTTATGACAAATTTGTAGCACTCAAATAGTTTTAGCCACAAATCTATCCAACATAGATGCATTCGGGTTTGTCTTATGCGCACATTTCGAACCCATCTAGATCATAGCTCCAACTCCTACCTTTCTTGATTATGTCCAACATCCGAGCATTCTATTTCATCTTTTACAACCTAGTCTTGGTGATTTTGTTCCTTTCTCATGCCCTCATCACTATTTATCAATTATCTAAGGACCAAAACTATTCTAAATCATCAAATTTAATAGATTAGATTGTATTAGGACTATCACTTAATAGAGCCTACTTTGTATTTCAAGTTTTAATATTGTTATGCTTAAAGTGTGATTTTATTTAACCACCATTGTAATACCATGTTATGTCTACGTAGATTGAACTTAACTTTTTATGCATACTTTCAAAGAGAATCTTCTCAATAAAAATGTTATTAAAGAAAACATTTCAAGCCAATTGCATACAACATCAACTTCACGAACAAGTAAAATAATATATCTAAATGATATATTACCTCGTGGACTTGACTTATGGAACAAACTTTTGTGGTTTCTTCACTTGAGACACCATTACAAACAACATCACAATCCACGAGTAGCGGTTTCAATAACTAGACTAGTGTTGAGAAATGCCATTCGTGAGGTCGTCCAAGGTGCAAAAAGGCTAGTAAATGCTAATATTGAAGGACAAATTAAATCAACTTTGAAAAGAATGCGTTGTATGAAAATGCAGGGAGACACTGAAAAATGGGCATCATGAGCATTAAACCATATATTTTAATTTCTTAATGGACCACTTCAATTTTACGGTACTTGTGTAAGCAAAGACACAACTACTTGCATTAGCAAAAACATGTGCGTACTTAGGTGCTTAGCGTGGCTCAATTGGTTTGCACCTATTGGACAAATGTATGCAAGTAGCTACCCTAAGATGGTCTTTAAGGAGATCTTGTGCAAGTGAAAGAAGTCCTGGATCAATCAAAACAAGTAGTGGATGAGGGAATGCCACATTGACATGAATGCATGTCCCAATAATAGCAAAAGAAAAATATTTATTATAGATAAATTCAACAAGTCTATGTGGAATAAAGCATTAGGGAGGAAGCAAAAATATTACCTGATGAACTTAACTCCAACCTGTGATTATCAACACAAAGACTATATAGAGGCTAATATCCCTTAGAGAGTAAAATTTCTCATGACGCAATTAAGGACAAATTCCTATTGTCTTAAGTGTGAAAAAGGTTGGTGGAAAAGGCCAAATGAGACATGGAAATAGAGTGCTTGTGTGTTTTGCAACAATGGGACAATGAAATAAAAAAAGTACTTTATTTTTTAATGTAATGCTTAGAACAACATCTAAACCAAATATGTAAGTATTTTAGGACATATTCGTCAAAAACATGGTGGAGAAAATGAGAAATTTCATTATTAATTTAAACAAACAAACAAAAATTCATAAAGCTACTCTCGTATAAACTTCTATTGGTCTTATGGCCACCATTCAAAATGAGGACATGAGCGAAACCTTCTATTTCAGCAAAGAAGAGAAGGCACGTGCTCAAACAAATCAATACTGCTGAGAAGAATTTTAATACTGCACGTCTGCAATTCAGGGCGATTTCTGAAAACCAATGGCTACGTTGAAAAAAGCGCAACGGATCTCACGACATGTTTCCGTTGAAATATCTTCTTCCCCTTCAACCGCTTTGGAAAGCCCCTTCTTTAAACATTCCGCAAAGCTTGCCTCTAAAGCATTTCATATACACTCTATTTAGAGTCTCAGAGACACAAACCTATTTAAAGCAAGGGAGAGGGTTTCATTCTGAATCGAGGCGGAGTGATAAAATGGTGACATTGGTGATAGCGACAACTTGTGATCCAGCTTCCATTGGACCTGCCTCGGCTCTTCTCCAAATGTCACCCGACTGGCGCCCTGGTCCACTATTGCAGGTTCCACCTTAATTTTCATTATAATTTTTGCAGTTCGCTCAAAGTCTCTGGTTAATCTCATACTCTTCACATTTATTTGACTATTTTAATTTTTAGTCTGAATTAATTGCCACACGACCGATACATCTCAACTGAGTTAGATGCAATATTCACCCCTGAATTTCAATAATTTATCATGTCTCCACATTTCTCCTTCCGAGGTGACCGTGGGCTTGCCTCAGCCATGCAAGCTTCAACAATTTCTGAGTAAGTAAATAAACTTTGATAAGCCCTTCACATCAATTTGGTTTAAAGCACATTTAAAGCTGTCATTATCATCATCGCAGACAGTTGTAAAGAGAAGGTAAGGTTGAGTATTACAGATTTCCTTTGAAAGACAATATACAGGGTGACTTTTCGTGAAAATAATTCACTCCACTCAGTCAAATTGAATTTCTTTACAAGATTTTTTTCCACTCTGTTCAGTGAAATTGAATTTTGTTGGAAGAAATTTGGCCACGTATGTTAAAGCTAGAGCTAAAACTTTCTTGAAGGACGTAGATTATATTTTTTAGAGCACAGACTGAATTGCTTTCATTTACAAGTACAATTCTCATGCTCTTCAATTTAAGATAAAATACATTTCTTTAAAAGCTTGTACATCCCCAGAATTCTGGGAACTTCCTCAATATGTAGGTTTGGAGGCATTTCTTTTTGTTTTCCTGGATTAAACATAGCTTGTCACATTGGGATTTAGAGGGACCCCATCTATTTTAGTTGAACCCATGCATTATTTCCAAGAACTAGGTACCAATTGGAAATTTTGTGGTAATGACATGTTTTGGGCAGTAGGATATAGTCTTGCATTTGGGATTGAACTTTCATCGGTACCAAAAAGATGTTCAAGCATCTAACAGGAGGTACAAACATGTATATGTTTCCAATGTAGTTTTTAATGGGTGTATTGGTAGTACTCACCCCTACATTTTTAATGCATGGGAACCTGGGAAGCACGGGTTTGCCCCCTAGATACATACCTAAAATGGATCCTTCCTAGGTATGGTTCAGATACGTCTCGAGTACATTCCCCACCCCCAAACCCTGCGGGTACATCCCAGGTATGCACATACCTGTAGGGTTGGGCAGGTGGGGTCTTATAAAAAGCTTTTAAATTTATTTTGATTTAAATCAATGACCAAAAAACGAACCTAACTCATAAATGAATAAAATAATAAACCCTAAACTCCTCTAAAAGCTATAAAAAGGCACTCAACCATTAACAAATCACACAAACAATTCATTGTTGGTTTTTGCAAGTGTATGAGCAAAGAGCCAAAGAAGAATTGAAGAGGAGGCAACCATTGGAAGGAGGATTTGTTTGGAGGCAGCCATTGCAAGGAGGACAAGATTGGGGGCAGCCATTGCTTGCAAGGAGTTCAAGTTTGTTTAGAGGAAGCCATTGTTTAGAGGAAGACATTGTTTTATTGATCATTCAAAGGAGGAGACATTACGTTTGGAGGTAGTGTTTGTTTGAATTTTATTGCAAGGAGGATCTACATTTGGAGGCAACCATTGTTTGTTACCTGAATGTTTACAAGTACTTTTATTTAATTCAACCTTTTATTTTTTATTTTTTACTTTATTTATTTATTTTGTTTCATTTTTTATTATTTTAAAACACATCCTAACTCTATGTATGCTCTCACCTTGCACCATTATGGTGATCTTGGTGATCAAAAACAGATTAGGATGACATTGGTTACAAAATTTACAATTAATAATTCCCAAATATTGTTATTTTTAATTTTTAAAGGCAATCTTCAATGTTAATAATTAATATTTTATCATTTGATTTATGTAAAGGCAGAATGTTGTAATTTTTAACATCCTAGCATGTGTATGCTCTCACCTCACCTTTATGGCGATCCTATTGATAAATACAGATTAGGATGGCATCGGTTAGAAAATTTAAAATTAATAATTAGTAAATATTGTTATTTTGATTTTATTATTTATGTGAAGATAAATTTTTTATTTTTTTTAACTTCCTAACTCTGTGTATGCTCTCACCTTGCGCCTTTATGGTGATCTTGGTGATAAAAACAGATTAGAATGGCATCAAGTTTTGCTTCAGTTGGAGTGCCAGGACCACAAGCTTCTCATAACACATCAGTTCTTATGAAACATGATCCTAATTTTCCTCTTTGGAGACATGTGATAGTGGTAGAATACCTTGTTGGTGGTGGGGTTGTATTTGGATATGCCATGGTTGTCATGTTCAATACAAATCCTCATATAGTCAACTGAAAATCCATTTGACTGGGGTTGGAGGTGTGGGGATAAAGAAGTGCCCCAAACTATCAAAAGAGAAAATGACCGAGTGCCTATGAGAGCAAGAGGAGGTTGATAAACAATCTGAAAGAAATAGTTCTAAAACAATTCCATTGCAAAGAAGGCCTTCATCAAAACCACCCACACCTACATTTGTTACTCATGTTAAGGGATGAGCAAATGAGTTGTTAGATACTTAAGAGGATTCAAAAGTTTTTGATACAAATAGACGGGGAGAAGAATTGGTTTAAAACACCTTTGGATGCTCGACTCTACTACTTTGTCCCATATGGAATAATTTTGTTCCTAGTTGAATTCACTTGGGTGCCCTATTCCATGATGACAGAGTTTAAATCTGCGGTGGAGATTGTTGCACGGTTTCATCCTTAGTTAAATCGTCACTTGGGACAAAATTTTCTAACTTCATTGGAACCAAAATAAAGAGGTGACAAAACTTCTTAGAATGGATATCGTGAAATCACTGCCTTGTGGATTGAGTAAAGGCTTATACAAAAGAAGGCAAGAGAACAATTAGTCAAATGAGAGTGGGTCGGGACATATCATAGAAGCAAGAGGGAAAATAATTACATTGGCTGCCGAATTCATCCATTGGAGGCTAGAGACAATTAATGGGGAATTAAAAATAAAGAAAGAGGATCCTACCTCATCAACCTTGTCCAATCCAAAGTGGTCACCCAACAACAATTCGTAGGGGCAATTTTTTTGTAATTTATGGCACAAGGAGCCTTAGGAATCACACAAAAGACTTACTCTTTGTCATGCAAAATCTAACGAGGCTATGCTTCCCCATACTAATGCCGCTTGCTGTGCATTTGTAGGTGGTTGTACGAGGGTCTATGCGATTTGATAAGTATTATTCTAAAGCATTGCGGATAATCATCACCATCCTTGATAGTAAGGCATTCGTTGGGTCAAAGAATAGTGTTCATCTTGGTGGGAGATACTCCACCTCATTATGTTCTCAAGAAACATGCGACATGCGTATTCCTTTGAAAATGGTTGGTCTAAACAAAATTTTGAGGATCATGATCTACACACAATAGATGCTGAAAAATTCATTGGTATCCTTGGCATGGTGGTCATGCAAGACAGAATATTGGAAGGATCAAACAAGCATGAGGAAGCATTCACAAGTCTACCATATCTGCAACTTCAAGGCGACCCCTTTTTTATTGGTAAAATTCGAGGACCTAGCCTTTGAGGAGTATGGCATTTCAAGCCATTTCTACCAAGGCAATCAGCAGAGATTCAAAGGAATCAAGGCAAGCTTGGTGGTTGGAGGAGAAGATGCCACCAACTTTGAGATCAATCGGTCAAAGGGGCTAGTGGTCCAATCCTAGTAAAAGAATGGCACTTAGTTTGAAAATGTCCCCATCATTGTGCAATTACTTATGCTTTGAGACTCGAGAGAAAAGTAGGAAGGATGTGTTGTGCCCAACAAGAACAACATAGTTCCATGTACTTTAGTGTATCTTAATCGAGTATGTTATTTGAGTGGGGTCTAACAAGAACTAATTACCTCAATTAATTTTTGCTACAGTGAAATAGGATTAATAAAAACCCTACAAATTCTTAACTAAGCCCCAATTGAGCCTAAAATAAAGTTGATATAGTAATGAGGCCTTAAAAAAGATTGTTTAAGTGCTAGATATGATAGTGACTTGTTTCAAGGTTAGTTAAACTCTAATTAATATTTTGAGTTGGTGACACTCAAAGCTCAATGCTTGAGTGCATTTGTTTACCTCATTGGAGTTTGAACCTCGACCACTTTGGGGTGGCTCATTGCACTCACCCGACTTGTATGTGACCTGATGATTTGGGGAATTCCCCAATCACAAACGAGAGTGAAGGGTCCATCGCTTAACTAGTTGCTCCCACTGTGAATGGTAAAACCCAAATTATGTCATCATTGGTACCATTTAATTAAGTGGAAAAACTTGATATTATGTAGTATTTACGTCTCTTAAGTTAGGGAAGTTCCATTTATGGCTATAAATAAGCACCCTTTTTGCCTCCAAAGGTATCTTTCAAGTTAGTATGCAACCATTTTTCATTTTGAAAGAGTCCTTTCTTTTCTATTGGTAGGAAAGTGTTTTCATTGACATCTAAGATAAGGTGGTTGTTTCCCAAACCCTCTTTTTATGTAGCAAATTTTGAAATATCATTAATAAAAGTGGTCTCTTTTTGTAAATTATCTTACTTTTTGTGAGTATCTCTGTTATTAATACATTATCCAGTTTGAGCATAACACTGCCTGAAAAGTAGGTATATTGTTACGGAAATAGAATGGCATCGCAAAATTGAATATAAGATGGAAAAACGAGGATAAAGTAAAGTGCATGCTATCTCTTGTATATTGTCCAAGTACATAATCTCTTGCAATTCTATTTTGGTTTCAAATTCCCAAATCACGATTGCTGTTTTAAGTTTTATCTTTTCATGAGCAAAGGTCCCAATTATAAATTAGTATGTTATTATTAAGCCTTAGTGAATTGCAGATGTGATGTGCAACCACTTTTAAGCAGGAAAACATTTGTAATCTATTATAATGCAGAAATTTCATCTGCTTCCTTAAGCATGACCTATTTATCAGAAATATGAATGCACTGCTGCGAAGGTGCTTTTCCTTGGCTAATGGAAATTACATCTAACAGTCAACGGTATACATGCATGTTTGACAATTTTTAGGAAAGAAACTTTGAATTCATGAAACTTATTGAGTGGTGGCTTGAATCTGAGATTCCTTAATGTGTCAGGATATTCCATCCTTTGTGAATGGAAGGGTTCGTCTATTGAAGCATGATCAGAGCATTGTTAAGGAGGATGACTTGGATATGCGTTGGGAGGAGTTGACTGGGGAGATTGTGGATGAAATAATATTTCTGAGCAAGCATACAGCTGTTTCAAACCGTCCTGCTCTTACAGTTCATCCAATAGGTAAGCAAAGTTTTCTTTAGACTCTGCTACCATAGACTTCTTGCATCTCTTTAACTCATAAATTACGTGTGTTCAGATTTTATTGAACATGCCATGTTGTTGTTTTCCTTCAATTGATTCTTGTTCAGATTTTGTTGAACATGTCATATTGCTGTTTTCTTTTGATTGATACTTATGGTTATAGAATGTACTTGCATGTTGAAAAATTTAGGCAGCATAATAGTGGACAATTATTTTTAACTTGTGTGTATTATAGGATATTGATAATTTGAGTAGTTGAGGTATTCTTGGCTATTTGTGTCTGAGACAAAACAATTAGGACAATCTTGAGGCATTGTTTGTACATTCAAGAATGAATTATCCGATATACAATGCGAACACATAAGCTCGAGAGTTATGCGACATGAGTAATAATATTATTCTACAATATGTTGAATTGTGTGTCTCACACTATCCTTATTGATCTATTTATTCACATTTCATATACCACCTGTAGGTGTACCGCATTTGCAATCATATGAAGAATGTGTTGCTGGAGGGAAGCCTGGTTGGGCAGGTTTGCCTTGTCCTCGGATAGGGGCTTGGTATAGGTCCTTGAAGGCAGTTGCTGAAAAGCAAGGCCTTACACCAGAGTTTGAGGTTCTTTATGTTCTGGCCTTATACTATAATTTTGTAATGTTGATAATTATTTACAGTTCTCTATAGGTAGCATAACTGAAATATTTTTAATACACAATGGAAGAAAATGATATCTCATTTTTAAAAAGGTATTACTTCTTTGAATTATGTAAACTTTACCTGATTTCTTTAACCTTAGGTTTGTATTGTATGACAAGACTAGTTTAATACATATCTGGGAATCCCAGAAGATGGAAGTGTTTCTGCAAAAGAAACACTGCCAAAGAATATAAGGATGCCAATCAGTAATGTAGGCTGTATAAACATGACTCGAACCTTATTCCTCAAAAGGAGTTCACATGGAGACTAGCTATTTAGAGCATAGGTGTCAACTTATCATAATGGATAAAACCATAGTGTCTCACCCTAGGATACCTTAGCAAGGTGATATTTATCAATTGATTGATAGAAACAATAAGAATGTCATAACAAAGAGGAATAATCTGTCTGTTATTTGTTGCATTAATATTGAAAGCAAACATCCTATGGTGCTATATTATAAATAAAAAAATGAAAAGTTTGTATTATTATTATTATTGTAATTTGTGCCATTTCATGGATTATTGAAGAATGTAGGAATAAATGAATAAGACTTCCCCTTTTATAATTGTTTTGTATGGTTATGCGGTTGTAACCGCTAACTAATTTTGTAACCATCTTTGCATAATAAATACCCGGACACACAACCCATTTGTACAGTGTGTATTCCGGTTTTCTCTTCAATCATTCTTTACACATTTATTCGGTTTATTCTCTCTCTCCGCAAATTCTAACAGTGGTATCAGAGCGTGGGGCAAGCAAAGAGAGGGAGGAAGAAAGATATTTTCGTGAGTCCCATTAGGGCACGCGTATGCGATTGCGAATCAAGAAGAATACTGATCCACGAAAATCACGTTGTACTCATGTTTTTCAGAAAAAATCACGCTGTACTCGTGTTTTTCTTAAAAAAAAGTCATGAAAATACAGTCGTGAATGCAAATCGCGAATGGCACGTTTTTCAAGAAATTAATGTATTTTCGAGCACGAAAATACAATCGCGAATGGCACGTTTTTCAAGAAAATAACAGCATTTTGAGCACAAATAGTCAGATTTTAATAGCCACGAAAAATCGTGATTTTAGACATTTTTACAGTCGTGATTTGCGCTAATATGGTGCATTATTACAGTCATGAATTGCTAGGGCACAAACATTTTTCATAGACATAAGGTTGGAAAGACGCAGAAGCAAAAAGACTACTCGCGTTTAGGGCACATGAAATTTGGCAATTGGTATTTTATTTTATTTTATTTATTCATTGCCAAAATATGCGGTTGTATTTATTCTATTTTATTAAAATGGAAATGCCCATAGAAAAATATTCGGTCTAAATTTTCATACATGGAGAGTGAAAATACAAATGCAACTTATGAATTTGTGGGGCATTGTAAGTGGGAAAGAGATAGCAGCTACCAATACATCGAAATTGTTAGAATGGAAAAGTAAAGATGATAGAGCGAAAGCTATTATTGGCCTTGCTCTCTCGACTCACGAACTTCATCATGTAGACCTAGACAAATCATCGAAGGAAATTTGGGATACTCTAAATAAATTATTTGGAGCGAAAGCGATCAATGCCAAATTTTCCTGAAACTTCAGTTATATAGGTTCAAAATGGATGACGGAGTCTCATGTCAAGCCACATCAATAATCTAAGGTCCTTGATCGAACTGACTAGCGAAGTGAAAGCGCGATTGAGGACGAAGATGCCAAAGCTATATTATTAAATAGTTTGTCTTCAAAATATAGCAATGTAGTTTTTACCCTCAGTCAAATTCAATCTCAATCTCTGGATGATATGATAGCAGCTCGTCTAGCTGAGGAAAAACGAACTACAAAGGATGCAGAAGGTCATTCCCAGCAAGAAAGTGCATTCTATTCTAGAACCAGAAAATATCATAGAAGATCAGATAAGTCGGAGATTGAATGTCATTATTGTAAGAAAAGAGGTCACACAACATGGGATTGTCGTGTTCGAGCCAATGATGTGCTCAAGGGTAAAGTCATATTAGATACAACCAATATAGCCATGGTTGAAGACCCACCAGATGCGTACGAAGGTAGTGAGGGGACGGTGATGAATACGTGCTTTATAAAGATGCTCTAAACTTTGAAGGTAAGAAAGGATGCGGGGTAGATGAAGCTCGGTATGGATGGTTGCTCAGATAGTTTGGGAGTGGATCTTGGGAATTATACCCTCACGAGGGTCATGAGACAACTTGATGGAGCTTGTGGATGGCTCAGTATGGATGGTTGTCCAATAATTCGGGAGATTTGTGATTCGGGAGTTCGGGGAGGTGGAATCCAGAACTCGGGAATTCAGCTCGGGAACTACACCTTTACGAAGGTTACGAAGCAACTTGATGGAGCCCTACCTTATCATAGCATTGCTTTCAAAGTGAAAGTGTTTGAAGATTGCGTAGTTCTGTTTTGTTAGATTGTTTGTTTTTGAGTTATGTAGGGTAAGTCTTAAGAGGGGGTGTAGGAATAAATGAATAAGACTTCCCCTTTTATAATTGTTTTGTATGGTTATGCGGTTGTAACCGCTAACTAATTTTGTAACCGTCTTTGCATAATAAATACCCGGACACACAACCCATTTGTACAGTGTGTATTCCGGTTTTCTCTTCAATCATTCTTTACACATTTATTCGGTTTATTCTCTCTCTCCGCAAATTCTAACAAAGAATACAATTTCGACTAGTCTTGCCCGTTGAGAATCACTTTCATCTTGCATCCTAAGACAACTCGACTCTTCACTACCTACATACGAGAGGCTATGAACGACACAATGTGAAACTAATGAGACTTTCTATTTTATTTCATAATTACTTAATTATATGTGTACACACACACACATGCACATATATATGTATGTATACACACATGCATGCATATATATGTGTACACACACAATATGTATACACACACACATTTAGATATATGTGTATATATAGGGCCATGATTCTGCTCACTCTTGGGATGCTCTGTCCGAGTAGACATGCTTGAGGGTACTTTGACTAATCCCTGTTGAAGATCTACACCTTCGCCATCAACTTGTATGGCATCATCAGGATCAACATCCTAAGGTGTGGCAGGTTGCTCAAATGCTTTGTATTCTTCTTGTGCTTAGGATGCAAGCCACTATGAATTCCAACTGGCTACTCTGCTCTCCAAGAGGTAAGTCAGTTACTCTTTATAGAGTGAATGAAGCTACATCTAGTTCCTCTCAACTGTAGAGCGACTAGGAATCTAAGTGAGCAACTGAATAGCAAGTTGTCTATGTTCTGAGGTATCGTTTCATGCATTAACCACAACCAAATGGGTTCCTTTGTGTCAACCCTTCTCTGTCTTTAGCTGCACTGGGTTTGCTGGCAGGTCCATTATACAATTTGAAGAAACTATGCTTGAAGCTTCATGGCCTTCTCTTCAGTATACATCTTGTCAACAATAACATAAAATCCATGATCCACCTTATCTTCATCAATGTGGGCAACTCTCCTAGGTTTATCCAAATAACATTTTGAGTTCAATGCACAGGCTGCTTTGTGCAAGGATGTGTTAATACAATCCTATCTATGTTGAATGATGGACATAAACCTCTCATCGTAGAGTTGCATTGTTTGATCTATCACGAATCTTAGTTGTCACTTGACCCAACATGCTACGAAATGTATAATATATTCTCCAAGAGTAATAGTGTTTGTCTCCACATAATGGATCACCTGGGCTATGGGGTGAATACATGAGACTACAAATCTACAATCTACCCACCAATCACTGTTCAACAATTGAGCCTTCACCTTTTTCTCGAGGAAGTAGCTAGCATGCCTAGTATCAGTGGGCTTGAGAACTTCCTGCTCTGTTTGGGGCTTATAAATGGCGAAGGATGTATGGTGGTAGCAGATAAACGCCTGCGCATCCCTAGCTGTCTTGACCAAAGTCATACTTCACTATCTTCCCAATGTTTTCAGTGCGTTATTTAGTGCATGAATGCAACACGTGGTCCAAAATATGATCTTGTATGCGCCATAGTTCAAATACTTGTATTTGACAAATATTCAGCAGACCCAAAAAAATTTGACTTGGCAAGACTCAGCGAATACTAGGCAACTTAAAAATATGCAAATTTCTTTAAAAAAACATAGATTTTGATGCAAAATATAGCTACAAAATGTATCAAATGAGTCTGTAAAATGTTGGGGAAGTGTTTTCTATTAGATTGTAATTTGTTTAAAATATTTTCTTATCCAAGAAAATCATTGGAAATGAATAAAACATTTTTGTAGGATTTTTGTTCAGTTTGAGACCTTTTGTAAGCCTTTCGAGAGGCTAACAATACACTATTTGGATAGCAAGCATAGTGCCATAGATATAAAAACCAGAGAACTTGTATTCATATATCCCTTGAAATGATGATTTTTTCAGCGTAAAATCCGTGTTTTACCTGTTTTTCGCATCCCTTCCTTGCATGCCAAGTTTTTGGGCTAAACTGGCCCAGTTTTGGCAAATATTTACGACAAGTATTGGAGATTATTCACCAATTTTATCTGGCAAGTTTTTGGGCAAATATTTGTCCCAGCAGAAATGTGGTGAGTACCTGCTGAATAGGCAAACTATGGTATGCACCTTGTGCCAATAGCCCTGTTGATTTACAAACAAAAGTTGCATCAGTCACAATTTTAACCATTTTAGAGGGTCCAGCCTCACTAGCATTCCTACTAAGCTCAAATAAAGAATCAATCTCCTTGCACTTCCTAGAACAATCAAAAACCTTATGGAAGAAGGGACCCTTTGGACATGTCACAATTTGCTTGGCAACATCTGTCCATCCATCTGTAAAGATAGAGCATTATGTCCTAATTCAACTTTCTCTCATCTCATTTGTTTGATTGGTGAAGCTGATGGCACTGTCAACCACTCAGCCGATCAAAGTACACAAATAGAAGCGAAACACACATATTCATAATGGAAACCATGATATTCTTCATTAATTCCCCAGAAAACTCATTACATCAAGTATTTGCAGAAATACAAATGGATGGTTGAGGCCCCTCCCCTATCTAATCTATACATGGGCCAGAGGTTGAGATATGGGGCCAGGGAGCGGCTATCTAATCTCAGAGGCCTATATATCTATGCCTAAATATCTATGGGGCACTCCTGCTCCTATCTCCCTATATAGATATATGGCACTCCCGCTCCTATCTCTTCAACTGCTCTATGTACCACTCTTCCACACTTGTTCCAATTTACCAACACACTCTCTTCTATCTCTACTCTCAACTGAAATCACAATCACACACCCTACTCTGATTCAACCTTTGGACTTTCTGGCATTCTCTCCGGCAAGTTGCACTCAGTCACTCCCTTGCACACATCCCCCAGTTGCCAGCTTCACTCATTTAATGCCTCAAAAGACCATTCGGGTCCCAAACATCCATGCAAAAGTCTCTATTTTATGTTCGGATTGGATATTTATCTTTGTTCATTCTTGTCCGTTACAAGATGGAAGAATAATCTGGAAGGGGATATGAAACGGATCACCTTCCAGCTGTTAAAATCAGAAAATAAAATCTTTATCTGAATGTGAAAGATTGTGCATTCTCTAGCTTAGTTTAGAGAGATCCAGACTTTGTTCGATAAGCCATGTCACAGTTCTTGCTCATTCTGTATCACCTTCAGACTTTTGTGCCTCACATTAATCTCTATAATGCATCTTAGCCACCATGCAATGTTCCACAAGCCATTTCATAGCTTTGAAATACTTTAAGTCGTTAATTGGCTTAAAAACATTGAAGTTCTTTTTCAACCCTTGATCAATGCTCTATATATGGCTCACAAGCTCTAACCTCCTTTAAAAGACTTCTCCTTGCATCTTACCATAAATTGGACCCGCCATCCTATGTTGCCAAGATATGGGTATGGGTTCGGTACAGGTTTGATACCCGGATGTGTTGATTTTAAAAACCCTTGGGTATGATATTTCTTGGATAAGTCTGTACATATATATTCAAAATTACACACACACACACACACACTCATTTTACTCATTTTTTAGTCCATAAGAAATACCAAACTGAAAAATATAGTAGGATCAATATTCAAAACATTCAATATACTTAAGATTTTACATTTTCTATTCTATACAAATATTATATTCCTTTGTGTTTCATCCATTTCCTTTGAGATTGATTTTTGTGTTGCGATGGTGGCCATAAAAGATGTATATAGGGAGCTCTTGAAGGACCTATTTAATGAGATTGATTCTAACCTGCCAATGAGAACTAAAGAGGTCAGTCCAATGGTTGGTTCTTGCATTCATATTATCCAAAATCACCTTCTAATCCTCCTTAAGGATGCAGGAAGGAATTGATGCTGTGCCTTGATAGTTTCTGGGGAAGGATGCTCTTTGAAACTTTAAGCTATGCGATTTATGGTTCCAAATTTTTCTATTAGTATTGAAGATCACCTGAGATTTGATCTCATAAATAACTTGTACGGAGGCTCAGAGATATATGTCCAAATTTCTATGAATAGCTTCTTTCCTTGGCCAATTGCAATGATCCCAAATAATTACCTCAAACACGCTTGATATCCTTTTAATATTTTGTCTTCAATAAACTAGAGGGATTTTAAACAATCTCCAGGGTTCCTCGTGGTTGCCATGCCCTCCTAGTCTAGTCCTCAATAAAACTGAAGTTTGTTTGAGTCAATTTTTAAAAAAACTTTTTATAGCCCCCTCCGCCGCCCAACCTTGCGGGTAATGCGTTCGAATACATCAAAACGTATCCCGGACGTACTCGACGTATCAATACCGCACCGAGACATATCCGTGCACCGGCACGTATCGGGAGGGTGGGGGTGAACCCTGGCAACATAGCCGCCATCTGACAGTTTATATGCCTTGCCATTGCCTTGAGTTATTAAAAGCCTTTCTAGAATTTTATTCCATGTTATGCTTTCACCTACATTGATACAATCCAGATCAACAGTCCTCGAGACTTTTGGAGCTTTAAAAGACCCGTATACAGTAGTTAATAAAAAAGCTCCCAAAGGCCTTCTTATGCCATCTTGATCTTAAAACATGGGCTGCGGATCTGTTTCCATGTATTGCGTTTTTGAAGGTTATCTCGACTGTTGATCCAAAATCGAATCCAATAGTTCTGCTCCTTTCTCGACCACATAAATGATCCAAGCCTTATTGGATGAGCATGGATCTAGATCAGATTTGATGGCCCTCAAGCCTCTTCATGCTCAAACAGAGCCCAACAATGTGATATTATAATGCCCGAAAGGCATTGTGTAGTCATTTTTCTGTTCTAATTGAACTGTCCAAACTGTTTTCGAAGTTGAAAGGGTCCCCTGCTCAAATAATCCCTTCCAACATCCAAAACGCTCTCAAATATTGATTCAACAAATCTGCTTATGCCGCTATCTTTTGAGGAATACACTGCTTGGCCACACAACTTCCAATTCATGCAGGATTAATTTGGTCTTTCCTGGGATGCTCTTGCATTAGAAGCTTACTTGCTTTTCCAACAAGCTTGTTTTCAACTTGTAATCACTTGGAAGTTGGTGGAACAAATTCCTTTGATATATTCTTCACTATCTCCCTACGACAATGAGTGGAAAACATTAAAGGCAATATCATTTGCAGAAAATAAGTAGGCAACAACATCATTTGCTTTCTCTTTATCCTTTTTGTTGGAAGTGCCACTAATGGGCTGCTAAAAGGGGCCTTCTTCTTAGTACCAGTAGTCAGAGCCCTATTAGTAGTTTCTTCAGGTCCAACATTATCCTCATCTTCCCCTCTTAAGCACAGTCAAGGTTTGTGACAGGCTTGCTAGAAAGATTGCCCTGAAACATTTCTACATTTTGCAGCCCAATCATTTTATTTCAAAGGTATCTCTATATGAATAGTTATTATAAATTTTTAAGTTATAATTTCTACAAACAACTTATGATTTTTAGGCGAGGTCGTATTATATAGCATATGTAAAATTTAAAAAGGCTTTATTTAATAATTGCATATTGAATATAGTGTTTATCTTCTAAATATAGTATTTTTGTTTTTCTACATTAGATTTTATCAGGCTTTTATTTTATATTATTTTTCTTATATTTGACTGTGCTGGGATTCCTCTTGCAAGGGAGATGAGCCCCTCAATCTTTGAGTATGAGTTTCCTTGAAACAGGGGTGTTGGAAGTCTCCCTGAGATCCCTTTTAAGGGGATGAGTTCTTAGGGACAAGTTCCACTGGAGCTTCCCTCTTCTGGGAAACATAAGGGGAACATATGAGAAGTTCCCCAAATTTTTCTCAAGTTTCTGAAATAAGATCGCCCTCAATAATGGGTTCCCTAGGTTAAGGAGCGAGTTTCCTAATAACATTACTTCAACTGTTTGAAGCTTCGAGTATACCGTATCAACTTTCTGCCCCCTCTATTTTCTGAAGTCAAATTTGAAGATAGAGATTCTCTACTTGCTAATGTTATTTGCAGTAAATATAATAAGAAATATGTCAAAGCCAAGCAGGTGCCGTTCATTCTTAAGTTGGATGATTGTAGATTTGCATGTAACCTGAAGTTTTGCTGAAACATGATCAAGTCGATGTATGAATGATGGAAAAATGACAGGGAATTTAAGCACATATCTAGAGGGATTGTGTAGTCTCTGCCCTTTGATTTCCATAATTAGGGTCTCTTTGGTTTGGACTCTTGTTGTGGATTCAGGGAACTTTTTGGCCAGATGAAGGCAATGTTATGGTGCGATCAGCCGAATGGATCCTTCCAGATTATTTTTTCCCTTAATTTGGAGGTATTTGAAACGAGCCTTTGCATGCAAACATTAGATCCTTCGAGAAAGTTATGGGTCTTGAGAAAGTTATGGCTTCTTCAAGTTGACCCTCCAAACCACCATTTGGATGATTGTCTTGGAGCATTTTTCTCTTGTAAATATAGTCCTCACAGTGGCTAGGATCCTCTGTTATGTAATTGCTATAATGTAATTTGGGAGGGTTTTGAATAAAAATTATGTGGAGAGAACAAGGAGGAAACATTTTTAAAGACCTTTGGGTTTATAATTATCCCACATGGTTGTGTTGTATTTCCTTCCTTTTGAGTTACCTCGAAATCAAGTTACCGAAACGTTTTGGATACGGGAGCGGAGCGGGGTATCCGATACGCTGAAACGGCAAATTTTTTTGACCCCGGATACGGCGTAGATACGGCAAGACAAAAACTATATAAAAATTAAAAAATATATAAATTTCAGCCTTCTAAATAGGAATTTAATTATTAACCACATATTATGCATATGAAAGACAAGTTATAAGCTAAATAAGTGAATAACCACAACAAACAAGCTATGATACCGATAAAACTTAGAAATTTAAAAGTTTAAAAGTTAAATTAAAATTTAAAATACTTAAATCAAACACAATGTGAATGTCATGAATCTCATGATATATTAAATTCAATCATAGATCAATATTCAAAGCTCAAACGATCTTTCATTGTAATATTCATCATATTCCTCTTCATCAAGAGGATCAAAACCAGCTACATCATTATGTGGTTCATTAGAACCACATGGGCTCGAACCACTCGCACTAGGGCCACCGCCATTGCACCCCTTGTGCATGTAGGTCTCGTGGTGCCACGTAACTCGTGCCTCATCATCATATGCTCCATGGTGGGAAATGGAAGCATCCAAGTCAACTATCTCTGATCAATGTCCCAATGTTTTGTTGACCCTTTCTTGTACTGGCTGTGCTTGTGGGATAAAAGGCGCAAGTTGGAATGTATGTATACCAAATCTTCAGCCCTTTTAGCCCCAATCATTTGGCTTTCGTGAGTGGATGAAATTATACGTACTCCGGTTGCGTTTCAGAGGAAGATGAACTTCAGAACCTATTAAGGCAACCCAAACTTCAAAGTCAATGCAAAGTTCAACTTCAGATTTAAACACTCAAACTTAAATTTTAAAAAACTAAAAGAAAAGAGAATAAAAAAATTAAAAACTTACCTGTGCCAAGACCTTGATTGCCAGAGGTTGCAAGTAAGCCGATGAAGTACCATGGAGGTACCACCACATATGTGCATCCATCTTGTATTTGCTCCGAAGAGCGAGAAGGCTATGACCCGTTTCTGCTATGAAATTGCCAAACTCTACCATAACCTGGTCTTGGGCCTCAGGATTAGGGAAGAGCCTAGCTAATGCCACCATATATCCCTCACTGACTTCCGCATCCCTGTATGGTGCTACCCTCCCTGGCAAGGAAAGGATCTCTGTGCTATAAAATCTAGGAGTCAATGCAAAAGCTAGTAGATGTAATGGGGTGGTCATTTTGTTCCACCGCTCAATGAGGATTGACTTCACTTGTTTGAAAAATATTTCCTCGGGATCTTGTTCTTTTGCATTTATGATGGCTTTTATCTTCTCAATCATTGAGTCGATGCCGTCATATATCTCTCCTAGACATGGTTGATCCGTGTCAGTAAACCGGATCATGCTCATAATGGGCTCCGTAAATCTCAACAGATAACCCACTCTATCCCACCAAGAGTCCTCTAAGATCAAGTTCTTCACTTTTTTGAGCCCCTTCAAAGTGTTTGATTGCCTCCATATACCCAAAGATGGATGTTACCATCCTCATGAGTGCCTCTCGCACCTTCACTAGTCGCCCAAGACGATTGTGTGTGATGCAAACCGAGTCTCAAAGAACCTAATAAGAACGAGGAACAAAAATTAAAAATAAAATTTAAATTATAAAATTGAAAGCTAAAAGAATACTAAAAAACTTATATTAAATATTAAATTAAAAAGAAAGAAAGAAATAAAGCTTGTCCTTACCTTCAGTAGCTCCAACTGCGAGAATGATCTAAAAATGCCCCGTGACATGTGGTGGTTGGTGACAAACATTTGATTTCTTCACTTCGCATACACTGCCGGATCCACTCTATTTTGTTTGCCATTTTCTTTAGCATTAAATTCAATGAATGCACAGCACAAGGTGTCCAAAAAATATGCCCATACCGTGCCTCAACTAACATCCCTGCAGCTTTGCAATTTTTGGCATTGTCTGCATATCACTGGACAACATTTTCAGCCCCACCGCCTCAATGGACTCAAAGAGAATGTTGGCTATGAATCGGGCATCCTTCACTTGCCCCTCACAATCAACCACTTTCAAAAACATTGCCCCCTTAGGGCATACCGCAATCACGTTGATTAAAGGGCGGTTTCTCAGCATCTTTCCATCCATCAAACAATGGACACACCGTTTTGGTCCATGAGTCCCTAATTGGTCAGTAAGGAGGTTTCCACATATTTTTTTTGTCTATCCAAAAGGGTGGTGCGGATCTTCTCAAATCCTGGTGGTTTATACCCTTTTGGTGCCTCATTGATGGCTTTCACCATCTCATGCCAATAAGGTGATCTCACAACATTAAAAGAAAGACCATTAGCATATACACACCTTGCAATGCATTCATCTGCAATCTCCCTGTACTCATTCTGAAAGGCCTTTTCCAATGGCCCTTTTGTCTTACTTTTCTTTCGTGCAAGGGAAACATCCTCATTTGTGGAGATAGGAGCCACAAATGGATGTGGCATGGCCACAATTGGGGATCCACTAGGTGATGGAGCAACTGGAGGCCTTGCTGAACGAGATGAACCTCCTCTTCTGGCCAATGGATGACCCACTCTCGAGCCACTCTAGCCTCTCGCATCCTCCCGCTTTTTGATAAATGCCAAAACATTTTCTTTTCGCACCCTAGCATTATTCCTCCCCCTACATACTCTTATACCATTACCCGTTATGGCACACAAATGGCTTTTCACCCTACTGTAAGAGCCTTTGAATATTCCATCACACTCATTGCATTTCCATTCAAAACAACCACCACCTGCAAGTTGTTGAACTATTGTTACGTGCCTCCATAACGGTGAATTTGGGTCAAAGTCTTTGGCCAAAGATTGCCCAAGTAAGAAGCGTAACTTGTTGCTATTGAGAAATACCTACAAGGTTTAAAAAACAAATTAAGCAAAGAAAACAATGGCATGCAATTGCATTGTGATTGAACAATGAAAATTAAAAAAATTAAATGGAAAGAGCAAAATAAAAATGAACATAAGCAAAAAAATGTAATGTGTGAAAGATTAAATAATAAAAAAAAATAGAGGAACAAGGCTAGAAATTAAAAAAAACTTACCTTCACTTAGTAAACCACAAATCAAATCCTTCACAAATCCTCCTTTGCAGCTCCTCACACTCCTCCAAGCTTAGCAATAGCTCCTCACACTCCTCAAAACCCTAGACAAGCACAATGCAATTTTGGAGAGCCACAATGTGAGTTTGTTTGCTTTATGTTATGTTTGTGTGTTGTTCTTTTGTTTTATTGTTTAGATGTAGCTTTTAGGTTTTAGATTAGAAGAATTTATTATTTTTTATTGATTTGCGCCTTTAAAAAAGTGGAAAAAATTTAAAAAAAATTAAAAACGCGTGTTTTGCAGCGGGAGCGGCAGAAGCGAGCCGGCCGCATCAAACGTGGAAACGGCCGGGTACAGCCTGCGCCGCACCCGGCCCGTTTCCATCAGTGCTGTGCCGCTCCTGGCCGCTCCCACACGCGCTCCCGCTCCCGCCTCCCGCCCCAAAACCCGCGTTTCCGGTAACATAGCTGAAATGTTGACATGTACTTAACTGAATTCACTTCATTCAGCTGATGAGATACTTAAGACCCAAACACATTCATGGAGTTCAAGATTTTTGTATTCAGATTTTTACTGATCTATGGAATGGTCTTTCGTTGGCCTCTGCATGTTGCCGTCTTTCCTGCCCTTGCATATATAAGTATTTCTATGCCATAATCATGCTGTTTGACTAATTGAGCAAGTTTAATTATGTAGGCTACACTGTATGAATATTGCGTACAATTTCTAGGAGTTTTAAGCAACACATCGACATGATCCATGTCCATCACACATATAACACATTGGCTAATAAAGATTTACACAAATATGCTTCAATCAAATGATTTTTTTGGCAAATAATCAACATAAGAAACTGAATTTAACTCTCAATGCATCTATATGGTTTTGACCAAAGTATTTTTCATAATATATGTTTAGTTCTGTTTTGTCTTATATATAATGTCATTTATTTTTCAATGTAGATCACCCTTGAGGCTACTCATCATGGACCTGTTGTCAGTAAGCCAACAATGTTTGTAGAGATTGGTAAGCTTGTGATTCATTGTTTGCATATAAGAATTTTTTTCTCAACATTTAGATGGTATGCAGTAATTATTCATCTTTTAATTTTATGCACATGTAATATTTTATACAATATATTATATGTGAAAACTTTTAAATAATTAGCTAGGGAAAGTTCTGGCAATGTTTCTTTGAACTAGTATTGCATGTAATTTTAGGAATGAATTTTTCCAATTACACTTTTAACATTAGATAGTTTAGGAGCAATAAAGTAGACTTAAGACGAATGGAACTCTAAATTACAATTTAGGTGCTTTGAGCATATCGATTCTGTAGTTAAGTTTTTTTGAAAGTAAATGCTGTTTTCGTTTGTACTGGTGCTCCAACTTGAATTGGATTGCTTTTTTGGAAATATGCATGCCATAGTTGAATTTGTTATTATTTTGAATAGTTGCAGCATATATTAACAGAAACAATATATATTATATATATATATTGATAAGATGCCCCATATATATACAAGATTCATATACATCCGTGCCCATGTTGGATTTGAACCCAGGTCTCTACGTTAATACAAGCCCGATCACCTCACTGCTTGCTGATAGACCATACACCTGTGGGCTTCAGAAAATAATATTTACAACAGTGGCTGTACAAAACAATCAGAACTGTTCAGCAATATGTACAAGATAAATTACAGTTTAGTCTGTAAAACAATCAGAACAGCAAGCAAATCAGAGTGACTTTGAGGTTCCAACTGCTTTGCCATAATTGGATTTTACCACAAGTGGATTTCTTTACTTTCATAGGTCTGAGCTTAGTGAAACATTAGTAGTGAAGAGTGAACATAGACAATGTGAATGATCATTCACGTTAGAGAATCACAATCACTTTCAGTGAATGGTGCAATCATACCATGTGAAAGGTACAAGCATATAATATGAATGACAAAATCAGTTAGGATGAATGAAGGTATATAAATATAAATATTTATCATACAAGCAATGGGAATACATGATACGGTGCTTGCATTAGGATGAGTCTGCTGTATGGTCTGCATATGATGATTGAATTTAATTCACATTCTTTGTACAGATGTGGAGTCCCATGCATGTATCTAATATGCAATTGCAGTTGGAAGCAACCTCTCATCACAAGCTCGTCATGTAATTTAACACTGCTTATTGCAGCATATCACAGCCTGTATAATAATCAATACATGATTACATTAGTTGGTGCCTTATTAAATTAGTCTGTTAGGATTTCATCACCCCACACACTAGAACTAGAAAGCGCACCTACTAAGACTTCATCATGTACATAACACATTGACTTTTTAATTTAAGTACAATACTACCAAGTAAAAAAATGAGACTACATCACAATGTGAGGACTAGTAGGTTGCTTGTCACAAATAACAGAGCTGATTTACATTAAGAGTTAATGAAGAGTCTGGTGATACATGACTGGGATTTACAAGTCTTCTTCATTCTACATGTTCGTTCATAATATTGTAGCAAAAGGTAAGTTGATCAGGAAAGATTGGGATTAAAAATCATTCGATTCTATGTGAATAATGTTATGAATGATAAGCATTTATAGACATTTTCTTTGAACAGTTAGATAATGTGTTATGGACCATCCTACATATGCGTACTTTCACCCAGTGAAAAGTATAATGTGAATGACTGTAGACCTGTACATTACCAATGCAAGTCAATAAGAGAAACAGGTTAGGTGTCGCTTGAGTAGACCATTACCAAACCACGCCCTGCAGACAAGTGCTCTTTGACTTTCGTTGCCCTAATGCATCACTAATTTGGGACTCAACTTGCTCCATTTCCATCGTCTCGCAAAATTAAGGTAGCAAATAAAATAGTGCAATACAATTCATTCTCTTTCATTCATCAAATTCTTTTGATTTGGACACATTCCCTCACATGATGGCTGGCTACAGAATCACTTGGTAGCATGGGACTTTATGGGTCTTCATATGCACACCCAAATATCGCGGGCATTATTGGGTTCCCATCAATGCTCTATCACGCAACTATCGCATCCTTCTTGGATTTTCACTAGTACCTAATAATGCAATTAATATGGGTCTTCATGGATTTTTATCAACACCCAATCGCCCAACTATTATGTGACTTTATAGTTTTCCATCACTATTTAATCTCCTAACTATCATGGTTCTTCATAGAATTTTTCACTGGTACCAGATTAGCATGGGCCTTCTACATTGTGGATCATAAATATCACATCTTCTAAAAATAAGTATTTAATAATGTTTAGCCAAAACCATCTCTGCAAGTACAACGTCCAGTGTTTTGCATGAAAAGCAAATGTTTGGGGCCATCAAAAATTTCTACAGAATTAATTGCACAATCAAATTACTAAGTGTTTCATTTTGTGTTCTTACTTGGCTTAAACCTTTGTCACTTAGATATAAGTAACACATTTTTCTGTAGAACATTAATCTGCATTTTGATATAGGCTTTATTTTCCAAAGATAAAACTTTTGAATGTGATTTATTGCTTTACAAATTATGATATTATTTGACCTTTTGTTGATTGAATTTTGTCCTCGACATCTATAATTAATAACAGGCAGTACTGAAGAATATTGGAAGCGAAGCGAGATGCTGCACAAACTATTGCTTTGGTTAGATATTTTAAAACCTTATCTTAGCGTGTCCCTTCTTCAGTTCATTGTTAAAAGTTTGTTTTCTATAGTATTATAGAAATGAATTGAATGAAGGGATTTATTTCTTCTTGTTACTTAATTGTAAAGTTAATTAGTAGTAGTAATTAGTCGTTAATGTTTTCAGGTAAACATGTGTCTATTTGTTTGATGGTGAATTTGATTATGCCTAAAGTATTGTAAGAAGGGCATCCCATATTATATCTTTCCTATCTTTACATCTGTATCCTTATATAAGGTAACATCTATTTAGAAAATGTCTTTTAAGGACTTAATGCAGAACATTGAATCATCTTGAGTGTGGAGATGAAAATTATATAGATTATTATGGCATATGAAGATACCAATTAAATTTTATGGCCTTCCAAAGTATATTCGTAATGTTTGGAGTATGCAAATGTGTCTTACCTTATATTACTTATGACATTACAGCTTAAGAAGCCAGAAAAGAAGAATGGTAGAAATTCACCATTCTGATGTCCAAGGATCATAATTTTTAAAATTATCTGCTTGAGTATCGATCCTCAATGCAATAACTTTTGAACTCTAATATGTCAAAGACAATTTTGGTTGTGCACTTGCACCGCCTTCTATATTTGAATAGCCAGTTGTATATCATTATAAATATAATTGAACTATTTAGGAAACATCATTTTAAAGCATTTTTATGCATGCATCTACATGTTATTTCTTTGTTTTGTGAAATTTTGGAAGCAGTCTTTTTGAAACTTTCAAGAGACATAACTCCAAATTCTAATTCTTGATTACTTCGTTTCAACAAATTTCCAATTGACTAGTAAGAGCCACTATCTATTGCAGTAAAATAATATAGATGGAGTAAAGTGAATACGACTTTCTTCTAAGTTGGCTTATTTGAAGAAATTTGTTGCCTCAAGCTAACAAGGGTAAAACATTAGATTATTCTATCTACTTGCACAAAAACTATAGTAAACATGCGTTATTATAGAGCATACTATTCGTATCATAGATACTTAAAAATTAAGAGTCAATCACATGCATATAGATTCCCACGGATTTCATACTAAGTTGTGCGAAACATGGAAACAGTTATGGTTTCTGAAACAGAAATGTCATCGAAACTCAAGCCCTTAGGCTGACTAGGATCAAGGAAACAACATAACAAATGTCTGCTTTGATTTTTTAAAGTAGTGTCAATGTTGCCAGATACTTCGCCCTATTGCTAGGGCATGCGTATCCGCATGCCGGATACAATATGGCTCGGGTGCTTCTCGGGTATGGCTCGGATACCGTACCCAGCCATATCTAGATACAAACCCATAATTGTGCCATATCTGATACCGTCAATTTAACAGGGCAACTATAGCCGTATCTGATTTAACAGTTAAAAAAATAAACAAAAACCCCTTCAAAAGGCTAAAAAGATGCTAAAAACTGCAAATGATCTTCTATAATGCATTTTAGTAGCAACAATTGAGGACATGGAGGTGAGAGTGTTGATTCACTCTTTTACTTCAAGCTTTCACATTGGCTTTGATCAACATGCAATTCTTTTGATCTGTTTCTTTTGGCCTACTCTACTTCTTTTCTTTCATTTTGTCTATTTTCCACTGGCCTACACAACTTGCAATTTTTTTAATCCATTGAATACCGAATTTCCTATCTTCCGTGGGTTGGAAGTGTGTAATTTTAATCAAGTGCATAAATTTCTTTCAAATTTAAATTTGATAATTATTATTAATATATTCGTAATTTATAATCTAAATTATCAAAGTATTATAAATATTATATATTATGCCGTATCCAACTGTATCCATATCAGGGGGCATTAAAAACTAGTTGTATCCGTATCTGTATTCGTATCCATGCAACTCTGAATAGTGTAGATGTCAATTAAATAAAATATCAGCAAAGTAGATGACAAACTTAATAAAAACACATTTATTAAGTAAATCCCTTGTAAAATTGCAATGTGTAACACCAATATGTATCGTTATTGATTAGTATAAACATGTCAATAAACAAATGAAGTACATGGGTTACACTTAGCTCTCAATCTTCATTATTGTCAAAATCAACAACAAAGCGAGGAGAAGTCCCAAGGTGTAGCTCCAACAAGAGGTGCATGGGAAGGATGTTCACTATCCTTGAGATCAAGTACAGCGAAAGAAATTTTCAAGTTGAGATTTTCAGGATCCCTACCCCAATCTTTGTTTGCCCTCGAGTACTCTTCTTTCTTGCAAAACATGAGACTAAGATTAGAATGCACAAATACTAGATGGCCTATACATTTCTTAGATGTGGATCTTGATGAAGCTGAAGTTACATCAGCTTGTAAAGCAGAACTTGAAGCCATGGATATTGAAAAAAGAGAAAAAAATTGAACCAAAAAAGGATCCTTGTTACCCATTGTCAATCCGGCTGAAAAAATCAATTCTAATGCTTTACTATTTGATCGAAAGGCTCTTCTTGCTGCCCTTGTAATGAAACCCTCTTGCTGCTTCCCAAACCTACAAAACAGAAATAGGAATGAAAGTTCTTTTGAAGGGTTTTAATTTTTGTCATTCGAAGGGTTAATTTTTGTTCCTGTTTTTAGTTCTTCATAAAAATAAACTGGTAGGGACTTTGCATTTACCTCACACTTGCTATTTCATAGGCAGTTTTCGGCTATTTTATGGGCGAGTAACTCAAACAAATTAATTATTTGTATTTAAAAATATCATCTACATGGTTATAATAATAATGTTAAACTATGTTTTTAATGTCCTAGGGAAATTTGTGGGAAAAAGCTCAGGCATGAAGACCACCTGAGAATTCCGAGGGCCCAACAGACTGCCATGTGGCCAGGAAATCAAACAAATTTTGAGTAGGTAAATGCTGGGATTGTGGCGCAATCCCGAGTCCTGGATTCCTGGGAATTCAAGAAGGATTGGAAGGTAAGGCCCCAAGAGACTTGAGAGCTCGAGAGCAAGGAAAGAGGAGACCAAAGTGGAGTGGAGAGGGAAAATGGAGACCCTGTAAACAAATGCTGAGTTAAATTCATGGTCATGTGGCTGTCACTTGCATTCCAACTTGAGCCCGAGCATGTAACCAATACAGAGAGGACATGTGCTTCCAACTTGGGTGGGAACCATTGAAAGGGGTCACCAATGAAAATAAAAGTGGCAAAAGTGTCCTCTAGGTTAAAATTGACGGCCCACGGCTGCTAATTGTTAAAATGATAGAGCAAGTTTCAAATGGTCACAGCTTTTAATCTACAACTCCAAATCAAGAAAAACCAGTCTCATTGGAAAACTCTTGAGGAGCACATTATCTTGGGATTGGTCTTGGGTCATCATCATCTATGTTTTAAGAGTTGTGGGCAATTATAAGTGCCAGGTGTTGTTTTCTCTCTATTTCAAATCATTGCAGTTAGCGATGATCTTTTGTTGAACAAGCCTGATCCTTTTTGAATCAAGTGTGTTCGCCCAACTGTGCAAATCCTTTGGAATAGCCTCCATGGCTGTTTGGGCAAATATTTTCAGTTGGGCATCTTTTGGAGCTCTGTGATCATTGTGAAGAGATATGGATGAGGAAGGAGATATTTTTCAGTATATTCTTGATCCCCTTCTCCTCTTCTCTCTTATCTCTTCCCCTTTTCTATAAATTAAGGTCCCACGTATTGTAAAAAGGTTCCTCCTTGAATGCAAAGTTACTCTGCTCTTTTGAGTGTTGAGCTTCTGAGTGCCTGGACCTCTGGTTTTTAGTTTTGCAAATGCATTAATGCCTTGTATTATGGGTGTAATAGACTGTGTATGTTCCAAATTTTAATACATCTCTCATTGTGGCTCAGATCTGCCCTTTATTGCCATGTTATTGTGCCTCGCTTCTTTGTTATTCTTGTGGTTTATTGTGTGTGTAGTATTTGCAAGATTTTAATTCATTGTGTCTGATATAGGCTGAGAGGGAGAGTTAGATTTAAATGCAGGTTTATTGTGGCTTATATCTGCCTTTTGGAACTGTGTTTTGTCCTCTTTCTTTTTATCTCATATAAGGAGAGTGATCCCCTCACTTCTTGGTGCATCACCATGTTTATTTTCAATGTTTTCTCCCCCTTTTTTCTTGCAATTGGTAGATTAGAAGTAGAATAGTGATAGCATAGAGTAGTTTTGATAAGAGCCAACTTTCTCTGGAGGTATGCCTTAAGGAGCCAAGTTCCCACACCTTGGAGGTATTCCCATTGTTGTTGTTGAGACACCAATACCTATTTGGTGCTCTTGGGTGCACATTTTCAGCAGTCAACACTATGTTGATCTATATAGTGTTGTGGATGTGACTGGTAAAGTGGACCAACCACCTGCTTTTAATTTCTAGGGGAAGTATGAATGGGAAGAAGAAAATTGTGGAATTTCCGTCTATATATATATGGGTCGCTGCAGATATGGCTGCCCAACTGAGAATTATATGACCCATTGGAGCGGCACCTTTGGGAGCCGGAGGTTGAGGGCGATATAATAGGGCCACCCATATTTATATATAGGGAGCCCACATCATGTATAAAGGAGGGTTTTGAGTTAGGGCGAATTGCTCAGCCTTCTCTATCTCTATGGGCAAGTCATTCGGTTTTATATATGCACTTGTATATACATGTAGGCCCCTCTACCTAATCTATGTTTGACCGATTGGACTGGTTTCCCCATCTATATATGGGTATATGCACCCCTAATAGATCTAGCTTTAGATATAGATATAGATGGATAAACTATATATTGTTTTTCATTACGCATCCAACTAGTTACATTACATATATATAAGGTAGGGGCTAAGTGGGTCGAGCCCTATCGATACACTGTCATTTTGCAGTCATATGACCGACTATAATTCTATATTCTATATTTGGATGGGGACCACTCAAAAACGAGTCATCATGATTGTTGACGGCGCATGGAGTGAAGGGTGACACAACATGAACCAATGCGTGGCTATATATATTCTTTCTTCGGGATACAAAATGAAGCTTACGGGAGGGTGGGATTGAAGCAAGTGGTGACAAGGAGCTCTTTATTCAAAATTCCATTAGGATGCATGGATGCTATTTTACCAACAGCCCTATATAGATATGGGGCACTTAAATCTATAGCTATGGTCTGTCTGTCCGTCTTACTATAACTTAACCTGTCTTGTTGAAGAGTTAGCGTAACCAAACCCTTGCCCATAGCCGAGTGCCTTCAACAACTATACTATATAAAGTATAGTCGCACTCAACCGACTAGGGTAGGATCTATATACTATATATAGCTTGGTCCTAGCTTAGGGAAATGCTATATAGTTGGGCCCCAACTATGCACGTAGGGGGACTCCACTTAAAGAAGGGGTAGAAGGCCCATGGGTGAACAAACCCTCTCCTCACAGGCAAGGGATTTTACCCACTCAACGACTATACTATATAGATTATAGCCGCACTCAATTGAATAGGAATGGATATATACCATATATAGCTTGTGTGACGCCCAAAAAATGGCGTTATTTTTTTAAAATAATGACTTGTAACATTATGTCACCATATCGGCTGCTAGGCAAGTGACAAGGCTCACTCTAGGAGAGACACGTTTACCTTTGTTGTTTGATTAAAACTTTAAAACACGCGTCGAAAAAAATTCCATTGACTACTAGGGTGTCGGAAATGCCCCAACGTACTTCAAAACTTGTTTAGTAAAGAGTCCAGCCTAGTTTACTTTGCACCGTTAAATCGCACCTGCTATTGTGACAACTAAATAATATTAAAATGTTTTTCTATTATTAACGTTAAAAAGGTCGAGGGTGATAGTGAGGTCGGCTTGCATTTAATTTTTATCTCAGTCCACTTCGACCCATATTCAACCACATCACCGTAATAATACTAGTTTTTACTTTTAATAGCTATGTTTAATATTCACTACATGAATTAATTAAATTCTAACAATTACAAAAGGAATATAACATAACTTACACAACCTATATAACTTAACTTTTATTAAAATAAATAAACCAACATATGCTTCCACATATAAATCAATCTTATAAGAAAGCGAATGCAAATATTTCAAGGAAAGAATCCAGATTTCTTCTTTTTACTCTTTTTTATAAAATTCATCCAAGTTTGAAAAGTCATAAAGGTGTAGGGTTAAATAAAAGCCATTGGATCAAATGGATCCTAGCCCTTGGATTTTAGGGTAATCTAAAGTTGCTCTAATTTTCTTATGGGGGTTACAAAGAGGCTCTTTTGCCTCCTTTTTTTTCATTTACAGGTCTAGGTAAGGTGGAGAAGAAGGAATGAAGAGCAGCTCTCATGGTGGAAGTAATAGATAGTCTGATTTTTTATTTGTCTCCATTGAAGGCTTAAATGGGATCTCTATGTTTATTTACACAAATTATTTCAGATTCTTGCTTGTTTCTCTTCAAGTTAAATCTGATTTTTATTTGTTTACATTCTTACCTGGCGTTTCCTCCTGGAGTTGTACTCCTTCCCATGGTTTTAATTATATATATATACACACATAGATATACACACATGTGTGAGCATATATATATATATATATTAAAAACGTATTCAGGTTGAAAGTTGGTTTGTTTGCAACAAATTCAGATCTGCGTTTTTCCTTTCTTTTTTAATTTGCCTCCATGTTTTAGCAGCCCATAGGGCAAGTTCAATGTATATGTATTGTATATATACATATATACACACATGTGTTTGTATATACATATTTATATATATACAGGCTGAAGTTGGTTTGTCTGCAATAAAAATCAGACCTGTGTTTTTTTAAATAATTTTTCTTCCGTGTTTTAGCAGCCCATAGGGCAAGTTCATTGTATATGTATTGTATATATACATATACACACACACCTGTGTGTGTATATAATAATATATATAGGCTAAAGGTTGTTTGTTTGCAATAAAAATCAGGTCTCTGTTTTTTTAAAATAAATTTTCTTCCATGTTTTGGCAGCCCACAGGGCAAGTTCATTGTATATGTATTGTATATATACATACACGCACACACACACGTGTGTGTGTGTGTAGGCTGAAGTTGGTTTGTCTGCAACAAAAATCAGATCTGAGTTTTTTTTTAATTATAAATTTTCTTCCATGCCTTGGCCGTCCTCCAAACTCGCTAGAATATCTTGGAATCTGGCTTTTGGTTTGCAAAAAGTGACAGATTTTTAAAACACATACAGTTGTAACATGTCTATTTCTTAGTTTGATAGACAGTGAAATTAAATAAACATACGGATATATATATATATATATATATATATATATATATATATATATATATATGCACACATACACTCTTATGTAACACAACTCAAATGAGCATTAAAATCGCCACATAAACAACAATTTACAAGAAAAGAAACAGTAACAATAAGTACAATAAAGATTATTAATCCTACCTCCTGCTGCCCATGTCCAGGACTAGAAGAAAAGGAAACAACAATCCCTTTTAAGCTTCCAAAACTCCCAATTTCCAGCTCCTTTCCCAACAAAACACTTCCAAAATCTAGAATTTTTCCATCCTCCAATCCAAAACAACTCCCATTTTTACAAGCCCTCACCCTTCAGTAAGCAACCTCCTCAAATCTTGACACCTCACCACCAACTTCCCAAGGTCCAAGCAAAAATTCACCTAACCCCAAAAAAAGAGGATCATTACAAACCACAAACCAAAAACTCTCATTCATTCCTCCAGCCCAAAACCCTCTATTCTAAGCAACATAAATGCAGAAATAAGACTTCAACTATAAGAGCTCCGACATAGTTTTTTTTGCATAGTTCAAGGTGTTGCAAGCCTCCAAAATGGGCCTAGCATATAGGTAATGATTAGGACTAGGTTTGGGGTGAGAAACATAGGTTTCTTGGCCCCAAACAGCATTCTCAAAATAGCCATAGCTCCAAATCCGAGAATTCCACATAAGAAGTGACATGGTTAATTAAAACCAACAGACATAAGACCAAACAAGGTCAACATAAGGTCACACACACAAGATGCAAAATTTAGACAAAGGAAGATCCACTACGGTTTTAGGACACCAACAGACGACACCTATCAAAACCTATTGGTCTTTTGAGTGATTTTCTGATGGATCAGTCCTTCCCTCTCCCAACCGTGGATGCCCGAAAGTGTACCAAACACCTATTCCCTGCACACTCAGCTCAAGTGTCATATCCATCCAGAAAATGCCAATAACAATCAAATCATGATAACATATACCAAATCACATTTATTTCTTAAACACAACCATCGTAACTATACATCGTCATTAAAATTAAGTGACACCATTGCAATAATCAAAATCAAAATTCATTACGTCATGTTTCTATCATAACCATGGCATATAATAAAACTAACATCACGAAATAATCACCATCATCCATGATCAACAAGATGGTCAACTAGTAATGTTTGTCAAAATCACATGTTAGAGAACACATTGTAAGCACTAGAATCAGGAAATCATAGTCTACACCATCGTAACATAATAACCAAATGGAACAACATAATTGCACATGATATGCATCACAAAAAGGCTATCATCAAAACATACACACTACTCCATAAAATTGAGTGTCTAATAAACAATTGTCTCAACAGAATATGACTGTCAAATAATGTGTAATGTCCCTTTCTAGGGCTGAAACTGAAAAATAAGAAACAACACCAATCCCACTTGAGAGTAATCTGATTTTTATAACAGCAGATCTAAAAATATCAAAAAACCCTAGCAGTGAATTTTATAGGGAATTCAACTCATCATACAACCATGTAATAACAGCTGAAAATGCTTCTAAATGATTAATCCAATCATGACAACATTTATCAATCCAATTTACATCAAAGAAATGGAAAACAAGTGATTACACCCAGCTGCAATTAATTTTATGACAACAATAGTGCAGCCACAACCAAGGGCTAGAAATAACTCTTAGACAACTTCTAAAATCACCAAATTGTAGCTTTCACCCTTATAAATTATTAGGAATTGAATGATACAAACCAAACATGGAGAGACCCTTCAAATCACTACAAATTCCACTCCTATACAATTTGTCCCACTTGGAAAGGCTGAATTATTGGCTCAACATGCAAAGAAATGATTGCTTTCACCTTTTTAAATTAGTACAAGTCCATCCATGCAAAAATCATACCATACATCCGTCAAAACACCTCCAAAATGTTCATGATGCAAGTCGTCAGGGCTGACGAGAAAGATATCAGCTCCAAATACCTTAATATATTTAATGATTCCAAATATCCTTGCTTAAGGGTTTTCGTCTCGAAGACAAGTTCCACTATCAAGGGTTTTTGTCTTGGAAGGATCTCAAACAAGAGTTTTCGTCCTTGATGAGAGAGATAAGAAAGGTACAACCTTTACCAAGAAAAATAATAAGATTCAACATAAAAACATGTAATGTCCCTTTTTCCCACTTGAGATTCGAGAACTTGGAATTGGCCATTCCTTCTCCATGGCAAAGAAGTAGAGGAGTTGGAGAAGAACATTGAGCTTTCATTTGCATTTATTTTTCTAATTTTTAATGTTTCTTTTTAGTATGTGTTTGCCTTTAGCAGGTCGGTTGGGTTTTATGCACTTTAAAAGCCAATTAAAGATTAAAAGAATACTTTAAGGGGTCGGCCTTGCTATTCCAAGCTTTGGTGCCAAAAGGAGGTTATAAAAGAAGATTAGAGAGCTCATTTGAAGCATCTATCTTGGCGCATTTTTCTATTTGGGCATTGTGAGCTAGTGGCTCCTTGTTCTCCACTCTTGGATGAAAACCCAAGTGTGTGGCTTCTCCTAGAAGGATGAAAACCCTTCTAGTGGCTGGTTAGAGGACGAAAACCCTCTTTCCTTGGTTGGAGTGAAGACTTATTGAAGACCTTTATGCAGATTTGAGTGTTGGAGGATCAAAGGCATCATCTACAAACATTTGCATGCATTTTAGAGCCATTCCTAGTTGGAGCGACTAGGGTTTGATGGTGTTTGAGTGCCTTCTAGGGAACAAATTACAAATCTGATTTTATATTATGATTCGACATATTTTATAAAGTCGAAATCTCCACTTTGGTGATTTTTGGAATGGTTTTCAGCTTTATCTACTCATTTAGAGATTTGGGATCAATTTTGAGAGGGTTTCCATGGTTGGAAAATTATGATATTGGTCTCATTTGATTGCTGGTATTTTTATGGTCATTTTGAGTATTCATTTGTGTGGAGACTCCTTGTATTCAGGAGTTATTGAATTTACAAGTTTCAGCTGTTTTTGTGCCATAATAAATTCCAGAATTCTAAGTTTGATGATTTGATCATAATTTCTAGCTTCTAAAATCAAGGGCAATCCAAGGAATCACTTCTCATAATTTTTGAGTGTTTCTATGGTGGATTTCTTCTCTCTCTCTCTCTCCTGGTCGCTAGGGTTTGAGAGTGTTTTCTGGTCCTTTATTAATTGTTGTCATAAAAATCATACTTGCTTATTTTGGAGGTTTGAGCTAATTTTCAGTTTTGTCCCCAAAAGGGATATTACAGTGGTATCAAAGCTCGGATTCTCAAAGGCCTAGGGTTTCAATGGACAGATTGATGAAGGCGCAAGAAAGACTAGCAGGTACCTTGGACTCTCTTGCCTCCACCATGCAAAACCTACAAAGATGGACATTTAAGAAAGAACCTAGGGTATTAAGGGTCAAGAAAGTAGCAATTTGCTTTAACGAATATCGAGCTCTTCCGAGAAGATCCGTGATGCCCTAACCTTTTTAGAATTCATAAATTTGGAAACAAAAAGAGTGGGCATTGGAACTTGGTCCAAGCCTCGAGGCATGCACAAGGGTCATGGGGAAAATATCCCTACCCTTGTGGGAAAGAGCCCCATCTTGTTGGCAAAGCAAGGAGTGGCTATGGAGTTTGTTGAAGAAGGGACCAAAACCCCAAGTTCGTTGGGAGATGATGGGCATGCCTATTGCCCTAAGGACAAGAAAATGGATGATATATTGCAGCAGCTGGTTATTGAGAAGGGGCAGCCCTTGGGAGGGTTAGAAACCTCCGATCCTCTTGCCACAATTGATCTCTTGGTGGGTCTCCTAACAACACCTTGGTGACACAAGGGTTTGATGACATAGTGAAGCACAAGCCAAGGAAGGATGAAGTTGTAGCCCTTACTCCCATTCCTATTCCGGATATTCAACAGTATGAGGTAATTGTGGATCATGGTTTGGTTAATACTAATTTTATTTTAGCACATGATGAATTCAGGCTTGAGCAAGTGGGAAAAGAGGAAGGAAACCTTTGTCCGAATAGATATGAGGACAATAAGCTTACTGCTACAAGTTTTCACAATATGGATAACATCATTTTCAGATCTCATTTCACCATACTTGCTGATTGGCACAAGAAGACAACCATAATGAAAGATAATTTTCAGTTTTTCAAGGCATTATGGGTCACCATTGAAGTATTCTCAGCTATGGTCACTTTAGTTGGGAGTGATATGCATATTTTCAGACATAGATTGAGCAATTCAAAGAGGTTAGGTACAACAGTTGGTATGCATCTTGGAAATCATGTTTTGGTGTTCCAAACACTCCACTTGGGGCAATCAAAAGGTCTTCTACAACAAGGTAATCTTTTCGATTCATCAATTTTGAGACACATTTGTTTGTTGCTTCCTCATTTGTGTGTTAAAGCTGAATATTGTGGGAGAATGGGAAATAATATGGTGTGCATTTCAGAGTATGTTTTTAAGAAAATGATCCCTCAAGGCAATGTTTTATAACACACCTCAAGTGAGATCTTTGCTAGATGACATTTTGCAAAAAGGGGCAGATCTATGTTCCATGTTTTCTATAACAACATATAAGGAAGCACAAATTGCAACCAATCATGAGAGTGTTGGTACCCATCCTATAAGAAACAAGGTAGATATCAATGGTGCGCTAGCTATCTTTTGTACTTTGCATGAAAGGAAGGTTAGGAAGAGTCATATAAATTTACTCATGGGTTCTAACAACATGGAATGTGAGTTATTGCTGCAAGTAGATTTTCAGTTTCTTATCAAAAGGATGGATGTGGAGTTCAAGAGGTTTATGTTGGATGGTGAGCATATTGATGGTAGCCCCAGGTATGAGAGTATTTCAAAATTATTGTTTCCTCCTACATCATTTTGTTATCATGGTTATCATGGGAAGCATGCTAGAAAGAATGATAGAATTCCCAACTTCAACTTTGGTATGATTAGTGAGTTCCTTATTGTACACATCAAAGGAACTTTCATGGGGAATCATGCATGGTTCTTTCTAAGGACTAATATTCTGATTTGGGAAGGTGAAAAGCAAAGGTACATCTATGTGTGGGACAATATGACTGAATTTGTGGGCAGCCCTCACTCATGCAACGATTGGGAAATAACTAACATAAGGTACCACGCTGAGGTCGTCTTTATTTCTCATATGATTCAGAAATATACAGGCTGCATTGACTTGTTGTGGGCTGCCATGATAGTCACAAGAGTGCTACTAAGCACACAATTCAAAACCAAGGTATGTACAGTTGTTAAATCATTTCCAGTCATCACAATTCAGTTTTTAAGCAATAAAACACATTATAACAACCATAGCATGAAGAGGGACATGTGGGTTGAAGTTTGGTATGAGGGGATTCATCATATGGAGTTCTTAAATACCCATTGCTCGCTGTTTGGAAGTAAACTTGGAGCAATTAAGGGCTGTTACAATCACCATATAGCCCCTTTACAATGAGTTTGGCCCCATTTATCAAAGGATACCAGTGGAAAAATCATTGTAGCAATGAGGGTGACGAGTGCCAATACAATATTACAAAATAAACATTAAGAGGGCTGTTCATGAATTATTGACTGCTGTTTTTGGCATTTTTCAGTTCCTTCTTTTTGCTGATCACAGTCACAAGGAGAGGGGTTGACAAGTGAAAGTTGTGTTTCCCACTTCTTAACATTTTTGCAGCATTTTGGGCAACTACATGTGCATTTCCAGCCAAGTATGTAAGGCACATAATTCCGGATAATGGGGTAAGGAACAAGGTAGACATCAATGATGAGTTCTCCATCTCTTGTATTTTGCATGCAAAGAAGTGTTACATAAACTTGCTCATGATTTCATTTGCCCACATGCAAGTGAACCTAAAGGTACTTTCAATCATGGGGAATGATTCCTTTTGGTTTGGAGTTGCTAACATGATATTTTCAGTCCTTGCATGGTTGTTTTCAATGCACAAATGGTTGAATGTTGCAAAGGAATTTTGGGTTTGCCACACTTATGGCTGTTACCTCATATCTTTATTGCTGGTCCACTCAATTTCAGTCATGGACAGCTGTACATTTGAGCCATTTGAGCGGAATTCTTCGCATGATAATATTGGTAAGAGAGTCTCATCATCAAAGACAATCATCCCAACCATCATATTGCTGATTTGGGTGGAATTCAAAATGACTGGTAGCTGTTGTAACTCATTTCCAGCCCCTACACAAATCAATTTCGAGTCTCCTAGTAGGATTTGGGATCTAGGCATTTGCAATTGCTTAAGGATAAGCAATTTTGGGAAGGGAGGACTATAGTGTCACCTTTTCCCACTTGAGCATCAAAACTTGGCGTTACGGCCATTCCTTCTCCAAGACGAAGAAGTAGAGGAGTTGGAGAAGAACATCGAGCTTTTTTGCATTTTTTTCTTCTAATTTTTAATGTTTTTTTAGCATGTGTTTTCCTTTAGCAGGTCATCTGGGTTTTATGCACTTTAAAAGCCAATTAAAGATTAAAAGAATACTTTAAGGGGTCGGCCTTGCTATTCCAAGCTTTGGTGCCAAAAGGAGGTTATAAAAGAAGATTAGAGAGCTCATTTGAAGCATCTATCTTGGTGCATTTTTCTATTTGGGCATTGTGAGCTAGTGGCTCCTTGTTCTCCACTCTTGGACAAAAACCCAAGTGTGTGGCTTCTCCTAGAAGGACGAAAACCCTTCTAGTGGCTGGTTAGAGGACGAAAACCCTCTTTCCTTGGTTGGAGTGAATACTTATTAAAGACCTTTATGCAGATTTGAGTTGGAGGATCAAAGACATCATCTACAAACATTTGCATGCATTTTAGAGCCATTCTTAGTTGAAGAAACTAGGGTTTGATGGTGTTTAAGTGTCTTCTAGGGCACAAATTATAAATCTGATTTTATATTTTGATTCAGGCATAATTTATAAAGTTGGAATCTCCACTTTGGTGATTTTTGGAATGGTTTTTCAGCTTTATCTAGTCATTTAGAGATTTTGGGATCAATTTTGAGAGGGTTTCCATGGTTGGAAAATTATGATATTGGTCTCATTTGATGCCGGTATTTTTATGGTCATTTTGAGTATTCATTTTGATAAGATCTTTGCATATAGTAAATGAATAATTTGCAGAAGATAACACAACACAATAGATATGAGTGGGCCAAGATACCCAAATATTCAATATATGCTAGAATAATACCCTTAAGGTAGGGCAACACCATACAATGCTCCTTAAGGAAGGAGTAACTCTACAATATCCCAAGATAGGAATCCACTTCGAGGGGGACACCTCCAATATACCTCTACCAAGTAGAAGACTCAACTCATACCTCCATGACATGATACTCACATCCCTTATATAGACATACATTACTCTTAATAGATGGGTAACACCTAATCCCAATGTAGGCCGACTCATTACCCAATATAACTAATTCCTATGTGACCCCATATAACTAAGGGGATGTGTGCCACATGTCGGCATCTCCATCAACCCATATACATTATAATATCATATCCCAAGGTACATAACATTGCCTCCCTCTTTGACATGTTTCGTCTCAAACATAAGAAGAAGCCATATAATGAGTGTGCTTTAAATTATTGCACACTTGTGGCCATGCTCGATCATCCAACCACCCATATGAGATCCTAGTGGGTGATGTTGCTCCAAACCCGATTCCATATTCCATTGGACTCATCTGATTCCATCCTTTTCCATATGTGATCCTCCTTGGTATCCATGCATATCCATAATAATTATGCTTGTGATTCCATGTCATATAATTGTAGCTCCATTGATTACGTGTATAGCCTTGATTATTGCTCCTCTAATTCCCTTGTATCTATATAGATTGCTGCCCTTATGCGGCCTAACATAACTCCATGATTTTTCCCTCTCATGATGATGAGGGTGTCTATATGGTGCAACCTTGGTATCCTCAACCTTTTCTTTATTTTTCTCTTCCACCTTGTTTGTTGTTTCTTTTTTCTCTCGAGTAGATTAATTATTTTTTTCTTTTTCATCTTTTTCTGCAGCCTCTCCTTCTGAACAATCCTTATTCCCTTCATCATCTTCAAATTCATTTTCATGATCCTCATTTATATCAATTTTTTTCCTGCTAAGTGTGATATCTTGCAATGTAATTTTCTTTCACTTGTACTACAATTTCATGAATTTCTTTTGCACATTAAGATTAAGTGTGTTCCCAATGTCTTTAACCAAGGATATCTAAGAAAAATATCCATATCTAAAGCATAAAAATATGAATGTAAAACATATTTATCCATAGAGCTTTAAATCTTCAAAAACTTGAATATTCTTACCATTCACTTGAGCTTCCTTAATATGCTTTGTTTGCACATGTAGATTTTGAGCTATATGCATATTGATGAAGTTGTATTTACTGCTAGGGTTTATGGAAACAATTACCTTTTTTCTTTGAATACACCCTTCAAACTGAAATATTGAAGTTCCCTTCCTTGGAGATGCACTATCATGTGTAGCAACTTCATCATCAACATTTTTTCTTCTTCTTCTTCTTCTTCTTTAACAAAATTATGTTTCTTTTTTGTTTCCCATCTAGCTAAGAAAATATCTTCCATTTCCTCCCAATCCCAATCCAATAGATCTATATCCAAATAAGAATACCAATGTCATGCTTTCCCACCAAGATGAAGATAAAAACTAACCCATACTAAACATTTTTCAAAATACATTTGTTTAAATTGTATCCACCATTTTTTTGCATCAATTTCCCCATTGCCATAGAAAATTGGTATATCCATGATGCACAAAATTAGGGTTTCACAAACTTACTCCTTTGACCAATGTTTGACTTGATGATTTCGTCTATAATTCAACCTCCAATCTGAAACCACAAAGAAGTAACCCCTGCTAAAATTGTGAGAGCTTTTCGAATATGTAAAAAAATCAAAGAAATATGGAAAATTGCAACATGTAGGCCGATATTATGTAAAACCTAAAAATTGCAATATCTTCTTCAAACGGGATCCAAAAATTCTGAAATTCTAACCATAGCTTCTTGAAGAGGAGTCGCAAATCTTTGGTAAAAAGTCTGGAAAATTAATTTTTAAAAATGCGGCTGTGAAGCAAATTATTGAAAAACCATAAAACCGCAATAAATCTCACAAAATAGATCCAAAATTATGAAATTTGTGGTAGCACCTTTAAATATATTCACATCAACCGACAAAATTTAATTTCCTAATTCGTCATTATTTAGAAAATATAGACGAAACCTTAAAATTAGGGTTTCAATCATAAACAAGACATCTTTCGCAAAACAGCTCTAAAAAATCTGAAATTTGGAGGGAATTGCTGTTGTATGATTTATCCATGTCCCACAAAAAATCTTTGAAAAATTCAAGTATAAATCTTTGATAAATCTCCAGATATAGCTGAATCACCAACATTAGGGTTTCATCCCACAAATTGCCCAGATCGACACTCTGATACCAAATGATAAGATCTTTGCATAAAATGAATGAATAATCTGCAGAAGATAACACAACACAAGAGATATGGGTGGGCCAAGATGCCCAAATAATTAATATATGCAGAATAATGCCTTTAAGGTAGGGCAACACCACACAATACTCCTTAAGGAATCACTCCACAATATCCCAAGATGGGAATCCACTTCGAGGGGGCACCTCTAATATACCTCTACCAAGTAGAAGACTCAACTCATACCTCCATGACATTGATACTCACATCCCTTATATAGACATACATTACTCTTAATAGATGGGTAACACCTAATCCCAATGTAGGCCGACTCATTACCCAATATAACTAATTCCTATGTGACCCCATATAACTAAGGGGATGTGTGCCACATGTCGGCATCTCCATCAACCCATATACATTATAATATCATATCCCAATGTACATAACATATTTGTGTGGAGACTCCTTGTATTCTAGGAGTTATTGAATTTACAAGTTTCAGCTTGTTTTTGTGCCATAATAAATTCTAGAATTATGAGTTTGATGATTTGATCACATTTTCTGGCTTCTAAAATCAAGGGCAATCCAAGGAATCACTTCTCATAATTTTTGAGTGTTTCTACGGTGGATTTTCTCTCTCTCTCCTAGTCGCTAGGGTTTGAGAGTGTTTTCTGGTCCTTTATTAATTGTTGTCATAAAAATTAGACTTGCTTATTTTGGAGGTTTGAGCTAATTTTCAGTTTTGTCCCCAAAGGGATATTACACAAGATAATGACCAAACTACATCATAACATAAGGGGTGCTACATATAACTTATATCCGACCTTATAATATTAAAGTCTATTTCCAATTTGAGCATATATGCTCACCAAACAACTAATTAACTAAGTAATTTATTTTATCTATTGGAGCCCTAGGCATCCAATAAGAATACAACATAAAATAGTGCAATATTTCCTAAAACTAATCCAAATATCTTCAGACAACTTTCTTGTAGCTCCAAATCCTTAGTCCCATGAAGCAGAATGGGATAAGGTCCTTGTATCGACTAGCTTGGAAAAATGGGACTTTACAATCCTTCCTTCCAAAAATTGTTTTCCCTCAAGCAATTGTAAGCTCTCGTGCTTCACTTTGATCCAAGCGAGCAATTTAGATCTGGTACCGGTCAAGTGGAGAAGCTTTTGTAAGAACATGCCTTTCTTACCATCCTTTAGTCTAGATGCCTTCAGCTGCAATCTTCTTTTTTATTTTCAAATCTGCACATGGAACAAACATGTTAGAAAAAATAGAGGCTCTTGTTAGCCTTCCCATATGCTCCATAGTTCGGTGGATCAATCCTCTCTTAGGTGCCTTAGACTTCTCTTCTCTTTTGATTGGTTGGTAGGTGCCATACAAGCCAAAATACAACTATGTATGAATGTGATTAGTATCTTCACACATGGGTGACCAATGCATTTTGTGTTCACAAAACCCAAACACCCAACAATCCTTCGCTTGCCACGCCAATTATTGTTATAATGATGCATTTCCCTCTCCAAAGGGAAGCTAACAGTGACTGAAATCATCCCCCAAAGTGCTGGATACATATCCTCAAAGAGGGCTGCCCCAACAACTATCCAAAACACTGCTGAATTTTTATTTACAACAGTCCATAGAGCAAGAAAGGAGCTGGAAAAATAATGATCAACTGGTAAATAAATAAAATCAGGCCCCTCTCTAAACTCATCTGTTAAACTCATCTGTATGTATAGGACTGTGGTTCTCATTCTCCTTGCCACCGTACTCCCTTTATTCATTGTGCCATGAAATCTGATTTTTTTGATTTCAACCCAGAAATTCAGTCCTTCACCATGATATTTGAGGTTGAGTTTTTTCAAAAATTGAGACCAAAGTACCTCACAAACAATAATAACTTCAACTCAGATAATTTTCAAGAGAATATCACATACCTTGTACTTTTCTATGAGGTATGACAATTGTACCTTGTTCCTTTTGCAATGCACAAAAATGTCATCCATCATGTTGATCTCAAAATCAGATCTCCCCCTTTTATAGCCCACAATGATACCTACTTCATGTGCACAAAAACAAGTTTGACATTGCATCAAAGCATCTACACACCTTTTGCTACACCATTCGTTCCTAGCCTTCTCTTTACTTGGTGCAAGTTGATCATGAAGATAAAAATACAACAATATCATGGAATGGAGCCATGCATCATAGTCATCATGATTGTTATTATTTTCTCCTATTCTTTAGTCCTTCCACAAAACCATAGGTTAGCAACATATGGGAAAGAAAATCAGAATTCTTATCATACTTATGATGCCTCAAGCATGCCATGCTAGAATTCTTCCCAACTTCATACAAACTCATCAATTTTCTTTCCTTCCATAAGCAAAGAGAGGAAAAATCAAAACTGAAATTTTTACCTTCACCTTCTTTGAGCTTCAAGGGTTTACCCGGATCCCAAGGATGTAAGCAATCTATGTAACTCTTCACCATACCTCTTCGTCTTTCCATCAACATGTGCAAAGCAACCTCTATCTTGAAGCCCAAACTTGTGACAAAGAGTTTGTGATGACCAGCCCAACATGATGATGAAATAGGAAACAAAGAATCTGAAATATGTTTGCACCTTGGGCTGTCATGAAAAACCATCTCATAGGCATTGCTTGGGAGATGTATAATGAATCCTTGGCCAAGATTCTCCTCCCAACCTTGCTCCTCTACCTCCTTAGCATAGGTATGATCACCAAAGCATGGCAATGACAAATAATGATGCAATAGACTCTTGTCATGATCAAACAAAATATCAAAGGGCTTACCATTGGTTGCTGGTCTGAAAATTACAGTGGGCTGAAGGTGGTCATGGGCACCCAGAAATGCCCTTTTTCCATGGGTGTATCTCATAACAACTTCACTTGGAAACTCCACTTCATAGGTCCTCCAATATTCAATTTTTCTCCAATTATAACCCCATTTTTAGCTTGCTGATCAAGATGTACAACCACTTGCCATGGTTTACAATGGAGCCTCAACCATGACATATTGTTATTCTTTTCATCAAATGGCTCAAGACAACAAAACTGAATTGGTGTAGAAGAAAGCAATGATTTTGAAACACCTCCATACCTTTGGCCATCCCCAATATGCTCAACTCCTATTGTCACATGAGAATTGCTTGGGCTATCTCCAACATTCACTTCATCATCTTGCTCCTCATGCTTCCCTTCATCCTTTTGCTCATGCTCCCAAGTTCCCTTAGTATTTTGCCACATGCAACCATTAGAAATCAAGGGAATATCATTAACAATCAAAAGTTCTTTACCTTCCATTTTTCTTGGTTCTTGCTTAGCAATTTCTCCATCCTCTTGTGCTTTCATAGGGCTGTAAGGAAAATCAGTCAAGGGATCACCTTTGACAATGGCAGTGGGTGCTTCTAGGGCTCCCAAAGGCTGATCCATCACCATAAGCAGCTGTTGCGATGGTTCTTCCTCCTTAGCATGGTGGATAACTTCCTCTTTTGTCACCTCGAAGGGTTGTTATAGAGGGAAGTTGTATCTTTGAACTTCACCATGACTTCCTCTTCATCAAGCTTCATAGCCTCTTCTTGCTTTGCCAACAAGATGGGGCTCTTCTCCTCTAGGGTTGGGATATCCTTCCCAAGACCCTTGTGCATGGCTTGGGGCTTGGACCAAGTTCCAATACCCACTCTATCTTTCCTCCATCCTATAAACTCAAAAAATGATAGGGCAGCACAAATAACTTCGGAAGGGCTTGATACTCTTCAAAGCTAATTGCAACATTATTAACCTTTGAAACCCTAGGTTCTTCCTTGGTTGTGATTTCCTCCTTAGCAATGAAGGTAGGTCTAGAGGGTCTTGATGAGAATGACCTCTCCCTCGGCTATCATGTATTGTGCAAGAAGCCCTTTCCTCCTTGAATGTCCTTCCCTTATGTAGATTTTGCATAGTGAGGGCAAGAGAGTCCAAGGTGTCCACTAGTCTTTCTTGCATTTTCATCATTTTGTCCATCTTCTCTTCACCTCACATGAAACCCTTAGGTTGGGAAGACCGAAGCTTTGATACCACTGTAATGTCCCTTTCTAGGGTTGAAACTGAAAAATAAGAAACAACACCAATCCCACTTGAGAGTAATATGATTTTTTTACAACAAATCTAAAAATATCAGAAAACCCTAGCAATGAACTGTATAGGGACTTCAACTCATCATACAACCATGTAATAACAACTGAAAATGCTTCTAAATGATTAATCCAATCATGGCAACATTTATCAATCTATTTACATCAAAGAAATGGAAAAAACAAGTGATTACACCCAACTGCAATTAATTTTATGACAACAGCAGTGCAGCCACAATCAAGGGCTGGAAATAGCTCTTAGACAACTCCTAAAATCACCAAATTGTAGATTTCACCCTTATAAATTATGAGGAATTGAATGATGCAAACCAAACATGGAGAAACCCTTCAAATCACTGCAAACCCCACTCCTATGCAATTCGCCCCACTTGGAAAGGCTGAATTATTGGCTCAACATGAAAAGAAATGATTGTGTGTACCTTTAAAAATTAGTACAAGTCCATCTATGCAAGAATCATACCACACATCCATCAAAACACCTCCAAAATGCTTATGATGCAAGTTGCCTTGGGTTAGATAGAAAGATATCAGCTCCAAATACCTTTAGGTATTCAATGATTTCAAATATCCTTGCTTAAGGGTTTTCATTCCCAAGACAAGTTCCACTATCAAAGGTTTTCGTCCTTGAAAGGATCTCAAATAAGGGTTTTCGTCCTTGATGAGAGAGATAGGAAAGGTACAACTTTTACCAAGAAGAAATATTAAGATTCAACATAACATAATGGCCAAGCATCCTCCTTTTATAACATAAGGTGCTACATCATAACTTATGGCCAACCTTATAATATTAAAGTCTATTTCTAGTTTGATCTATTTCTAATTTGAGCATATATGCTCATCAAACAACTAATTAACTAAGTAATTTATTTCATCTATTGGAGCGCTAGGCATCCAATAGGAATACAACATAAAATAGTGCAATATTTCCTAAAACTAATCTAGATAACTTTCCTCTAGCTCCAAATCCTTAGTCCCACAAGGAAGGAATGGGATAAGGTCTTCTGTAGCGACTAGCTTGGAAAAAGGGGACATTACATAATGTCTAGGCGGTGATCAAAAGTGGCATGATATCTTGGCCCCGACTAAGGGGCGATTCTATATTGTTGGGCCCCAACTATGTATGTTAGGAAACCCCACCGAAGGAGAGGAAAAAGGTCCCAGTGTGAGCCTTATAAACCCTCTCCCCATAAGCCTTTGCACTTTACCCACTCTACCCATTATTTTACCCTACCCACTCCACCCACTATGGAGGAACCTTGTTGAGCAAGAGGATACCCTAACTATGCGCATGGAGAGGGATCTACTATAGAGAAGATGGGCCCCCAACCCTTATATATCTATTTGGGCGAACTATATATATATAGGGGGACCCTTTAGGCAATAATGTCCACGATAGGTTGTAGGTGCTGCCCAAGGAGGGTGGTATAGTTATAACTATATATATATATATATATATATATGGGTAGTAGGTTTGGGGATACTATCTATAGGCGAAAAGGATATATCTATGTATTATAGAGAAACTTGATGGCCATCTTACCATATATAACTATAGCTATAGATGGGGGAGGGACCCTAAATATGGATATGATGACCCCACCTCTTAAATGAAGTTGGGGATGGGGAGGCCCTATCTATATATGGGGTGTGAGAGATAGATCTATATAATATATGGGGCATCCTATGATGAGGGCTCCTATGTATATATGGGATGCGTTGCCATCATGTTATGCAATATATTTGGTAATGTATATGGTAAAAATATTCTATATAGACTTTCTTAGTATTGGAATTTGTATCTAGTTTGCTAGTGTTTGTGTTGGTACTAGGTAGAGGTCAAGAAGATGCCCTATTTGTTTTTGAGGTCCCTTAACTCAATATTTTGAATTGAATGGGTGGTTGATCGAGATGGGAAAAATCCTCCTCATCGCAACATGAAAGTGGGAGGAAAAAGTTGGGAGCTTCTCGAGCTTGAGGATTCACTCGTTAGTGTCGTCTCCCTATAGAGAGAGGGAGGGGCTCTATATCTATAGTAGTGGAAGCATGGGTCCTTGTCGGGAACTTGTTGGGGGCATTTTATGTAGAGAGTGAGCTCTTATATGTATAAATGTCATTGTAATGTCCAACAATATCGGAGGGATCAGTAGGGCCTTAAATATATATGGCTTCATTCACACCCATTTGTTTCACTATGGCCCAAACGACATCGGCTGTCCCAAAATTCACTTATATAGATATATAGTGACCCCTCTACTATAAATTAGATAGTTGGGTTAGGGCCTATTTATTTAGATAGTCCACTCATCTGATCTGACCTTAGGGCCAGAAGAGTCAACATCAGGCGAACACCAAATTGTGTTCTCCAACGATACCATCTTGTTAGCACCTTTATAGAGATCTAGAATATAACAATCAACTATCCTTGTTAGCAGTATAATTATAAACTATATAGTCTAGCTGACACCCTCCTTCAAATATAACTATATAGATAGGCTCACATATTTAGGGTCCTCGAGTAGACTCTATATAGCCACCCTCCTTCCCCAGCTATATATTGTAGGTTGTCGTCCCATGATGTGACAAAAGTCCCATTGTAAATAATTCGATGGAGACAAGAAATAAAAAGAAACTCTTTATTGTTGACCTTTAAAAAGGAGTATAAATAAATAAATGACCCTTATTAAGTAAGTGCAGTCTAATTACCTTTGTTAAAAAGAGTGAAATATTAATTTAGACCCAATTAATGAGAGTGTAATAAACTATATTGTTATGAACGGGTGTATTGATTGTCAACTACTTGGGAAAAACCTTATAAGAGGAGAGCAATGATTTTTGAAAAAGGATCATCAGAATTTGGAGAAATTGCTTGATAGATATCTCTTGTGTGAAAAGGTGAAGGCGGGTGGTGGGATTTTGGAGAAGAGGGCATACAAAGTGTGTCCCAACCGAGGGTACAGATTACAACCTCGGATGGTTATTGGACAGAGTAGGGTATGAATTAGTTAAAAATTTATTCCTCCATAGATAACGGCCACTCAAGGTGTCGGATTCCGTATTACGCAAGAGACAGTAGAGTCCGATTGATCTAGAGCAAAATATATGTATTCTACTCCTATAAATGATTGTTTGATCTTTGTAACATGATGATTTCAGTATTGATATAAATACGTGTTTAATAAATTATAAATGTTCCTATTAGTTGTGCAACTCCAAATTATGAACTTGATATTGAATGAAAAGAACATTTGATTACAAATACGATTGAGTAACTCTATAATCATGTAATCTTTGTTTACATTATATGATGATTGTTGTTGATCTCTGTAGAGATGCCATTATGTCTCATTGTTATATGTGTTTCAAACTCTAAATCACGACTCTAATATCTCTATACTAATAAAATACTAATGGAAAAAAGTATGCTTGAATTATACGTTCCGTTGACTACTTTCTCAAGAAAAATGTGATTTAATCTATTATTAAAAGCATCGGGTATTCTGTGAGCTTTGTGTTACTAAAAACGAGAATGTGTAGCCATTACTCATTGATCCATGTATCTAAGCCGCCACATATGCTCAATCTGCATTTTAATTGATAAAATACACTCCTTACTGGTCCACATGTCCATTAAACTCTAAGAAAATAGACTTCTAACCTAGTCGCTATGGTGGCATGGCTTAACGACACTTGGCATGATCCCTGAGTTCCTCACTCCACAAAGGTTGTTTATAAATTGCACCCACCTCCCTATCTACCTCGAGTATACGGGATTAAGCCATGTGGCGTAATCCCTAACTTTTGCACATGAAAACTAGTAAGGTATTATCTCTTTGTGCCTTCCGAGCCGAGCTACCGATCATTTTCCAATTGTCGAGAATCGGAAGTCCTGGATTACAAAAACTTTTGGTGAGAGTAACGACCCTGCCCATTTTACTAAAAAAATCGAAACGGTGTCAAGTGGCGATGTTCTGGATTATTGTCTTTTCGGCGTTCTCGACAGACTTTCATTTCCTCAATAGTCTTCTCGGCTGTCTCAATCAAACCTGAGCAAAAGACATTGCAAGGCCCCAACAACCCATCAGTCTGACAACACGATATCAGACCACGTGTCATCTTCGTATGATCTTAGTCAACAATCTGATCATCATGTATTATGCCACTTGTCTCAATCTTATGCAAACTTCAGGCAGATTTTAAGCCTCAAAACCAGTTCCTACCAAGTGGCCCGAAATCGTGTAAGGTCAACTTGTCACTTTACATTTAAAATTATATACACATTTATGCAATTGTTGAGTCCACACCCTCTCTTTCTCCACATTGCTATATAAGTGTTTCTCTATATAAAGCACATTTAAGCAAATGCTCTAATACATGTGGCACTAAAAACCCACGAATAGTTTAAATGTTAGATGCTGCTATTCCCTTTTCTCTCCAACTTGTTTGTATAGATATAAGTGGTTCACTATTAATCACCCTCATATATCGATAGGGGCAGATATTTAGAGTAGGTTGCGCCATATCTATATAGAGGGTGCCCCATATATAGATATGGAGCCGGATGAGTGCCGACTAGAGAGAGTCGCCCTCTCCCTATCGGTGATTGCATGCAGTGAGCGACAGCGAACTAACTCTCCACTCCTTACCTTATCCTTACCTTAATGGTATAATATAGATAGGCCTTTTTGATCGGGAAAGCACACCGGTCATGAGTCGTTCAGGCTGCACTCTCTATTCGATTTGAGGCAGAGCGGAGAGCAGTGCTCATTCATTATATCATAGATATGGAAGCAAACTTATGTTCATCACACCCAATGGACTCCATTTTCATCACGGAAATGTATTACGTCAAGATCCGTTGCCAACACCGAATCACGCCAACATCACGGAAGTTCCTAGATCGTGTGAAATCGTAGTAGTTCCAAAGGCATTCCGTTCCAATGGAGAATTGGCTATGGAGATTCCGCGCGGTCAGAGATTCGCACAGGCAGATCGGGTCGAGTGCTCTCGGGAACGGGCGGGGAAAGAGGGAGTCGCACGACGAAGCGGGCATATGATGTTTGATTCCTCACGAGGAAGCACTCTCCGAGGGCATATGATGTACAATTCCTTGGATTTTTTAGGCAATCAGGCTAGAAAATGACATTCTATTTTGGGTACAAAACAACGCCATCTAGCTCTCAATGCATACAAGTTTTTGCGAATTATTCCCGGAACTAGAAGATCATTTCGAGATTTCCGAGCATATCCGAGGGTTCAATGTGACTATTGCAACTCCGGCCAACACACAAGATGAGCGTCTTCTTTCGTGGAGTGGATTTTCGTAGACAAATAACATTTATGCTCTTGATATGTAGATTGAGGTGTGAATGTAGTGAACCGTCCCTATAGATATAATGGGAGAGTCCTATATATTTATGACCCTTGACTTCCTCTCCAAAGTGGTCCTATATATAGTATATATAAGGGACGAGTACTTGATATATAGATAACCCCATAGATCATAGAGAGAGCCTATATACATAGAGGGCCCTCCCTCCCCACCCCTTCTTGTCCTCCTTGATCTATCGATTGAGTGCATATATATAGCCATAGCCGCCCTCATATACGAGATAGGGTCCCATATAGATAGAGGGTTGTTTCCCTATATAGACAACTAAGTTGCCGCATTCAAATTCGTGTTCGAAGTCGCCAATGATTAAATTAAGTGAAAAATTCTTTGGTAAAAATATAAACGATTAAATTTGTGATTATATTCGACTATGAGAAATATATATTTTGATTTAATATAAAGCTATTAACTTTATAAAACTTAATTAAATATATTTAATTAATAATATAGAAAACTTTTTATAAAATATATTATATATTTTTATAAAATATAAATATATATAATATATAAAATTATATCTTAAATATTAGATATAATATATATATATATATATAATATATAATCGTATGGTAATGGGGTTGCTTAGATTTAGGTTTGGTTGTATTATTGTATATATAAGTTCAACTTTATATAATATATTTTATAAAATAAATATGCGTAAAACCTAAACCTAAAAATTAATAAATATTAAATAACAAATACTACACAATGCATGTTTATAAACTTAAAACCTTACGAAAAATAAAAAACAGGCAGCGTCGAATCGAACCTACCTGTGTGAGTGGGAAGTGGCATGGTCGGGAGATGGAGACTCAAGCAACCTCTGCGTAGCCAACCACTCTATATATAGTAGAGGTGGGGGAAGAGAGGAGTAGACGCCTATTCTATATATATAGGGATCCTCTCTGTTGGTCAAGAGTTCCCTTGGATGGAGATATTCTAGAAATCTCTCTATCTCTCTCTCTATATATATAGTTAAGACAACGAGTCCCTCTCCACTCTAGGAGAGTACATCAAAGAGAAACTCATTGTCTAATTATGTATATATCTTGGACTCTACAGATATAATATATAGATAGAAAGATGTTCTTTTATATTAATTTTGATAGGAGTTTGTATGCCAATAGGCATTCTACAATGATAACAAGGGGTGTGATCTAATGGCGTGACAATGTGATTTTTATTCTCTACATTAAATTTGACATCTATTTGACTGTCACTCAAAAACAAAATTTTAAATTTTGAGGAGTGATAAAAAAAGAATAATATCTTTGATAGAGTTTGGGTACCTTTGATGGGGGGATGAAAAGAATGTAATAAAATTCTAAATCAATACAATAGCCTTTAGATTGATATCTATCGGCATTTTTCAAATAAATGTATTTAATATATTTGTACTAGTTATAAGTGTTATTTCAAATATATTATTATCTCAAAATAATGTCATAATTAATGATTGAATGAAACAAAGATATAACTTCCAACATGCAATATTATAGATTATCTTCTTTAATCTCTAAATATTATATAAATTGAGTGTGTTAAATGTGTAGTATCAGCTACTTTGCTAGGAATAATAATGAATCCAATTGTTGCAATTTGCTCAAGATACAATATTTTAAAGTTTATTTGTTTATTAAATCTCTTTATTTTTTGGAAAAGGGTAAATGTGAGGGTTTTGAAAGGGCCCACAACTTTGTACAAAGAAGGAAAAGGAGAGGAAAAAGCCGAAGAAATCTTCCACACAACACTAGGAGAAAAGAGAACAAAACCACAAGAGAGAACAAGGAGAAGCTGCTGCAGTCACAGATGCAGCAGCGAAGAAGACCCGAGAAGAAGAAAAGACAGAACTCCACGCAGCTGCAACAAGATGCAACAGGAGGAACAACAAAGAGGGAGAGAGGAGATGCAGCCCAAAAATGCTGCGAAGCAATGAAGTGGAAGCAACCAAGAGGCGACCACTAGAGAAGCTGAAGAAGCGAGGAAAGGTAGAGGAGGATAAGAAATCAGTGCTTACCCTTCTTCCCCTTCTTCGAACATACCAACTGCCAATTTCCCAGTAAATGTTCCTCTCGAACTCAATGAATTCGTTATAGCCAAGTTTGGAGGAATGCAAATCTGAAGATCCTTGTCCAAATAGGTGGGACTGTCCTTTTCCGAATCAGAATGATCGGATTCATGAGGCCTCTTAATTCCCGGAGTAGGTCTCTCACCGAGGGGGAAAGCACCAATCTGCTAACCTACCGCAACACAATTAGTCGTATGTGGCGGGTTGCATAAGCAGCCGACGGATCTATTTCTTTAACTTCTTGAGCGTCCAAATCAGAATCCAAGTCATCTTCAAGATCTGGAGGATTCCAACATTTGGAGAACTTTTTCTTTGCTGACTTGGGCTTTCTTATGAGGGCAAGCAGATTGGAGATGGCACGAAGTCTTGCAATTTCTACATTCTAAACGCCGTATTTTCATAGTCAAGAGATTGTATGTGAGTCACATCTCCCATCTTGAGTGTCATTTTATCCGGGAGTCCTTTATTGAGATCAACTTCAACATGATTCCGACATAAGTGAGCAAACCTATGAAATCGCAAGATAAAAATTGAGAGGAAGGTTGGGCAACCTCACCCAAACAGGACACGTGAGATGGAGTAGGAGCTCGGGTCAAATTGTGGGAACCATGGGGTAGTGAACAGTCTCGTTGAACCCCAAAACCAAGGGCCCTTGTCAATGACCCTTTGATAATCCTCCTGGTCAAAGAAGTATATTATGAAAAAGCCTTGAGCACAAAAGAAATGATCACAATTTTTTGTCCATGAGGAGTGAATCCATTGGATCAGAGCATTTGTCAATGGCCAAACACCATTAAATCTGCAGATGAGAGCCTTTTTTTTTCCAGATTTTTTTTGAAGGCCAAAGATTCAAGACCTTTGGTGATTTCCAAGAGAAGGGTAATCCGAGGCTTGTTCCACAATATAGGCAGGGGAGGAGGGGTAGTTGCTGCTGATGTGGAAGCAGTATATTTTGAACAAAGCCTCTTTAAATGGAGCGGGGTTTCGTGCTTTGGGTCTTCCCCTTAAAGACCACGACATGAAAATCATGGAATCTCTTCTAATCCCATAAGAGCTTAGCAGGGAGTTATCTTTCAAAGATTTGTCGCCAAAGTTAAGATCTATGAGGTCTATCCTACAACTCAGTTTGTGGGAAAGAGCAGATTTAAGATCCATACCTCGGGCGAGCCGAGGAAGTTGAATGCAAAGAGTGGTCCCATACCAAGTGCGGACGAAACCGGGAGGCGTGGTCAAAACCCAACCTTGAAATGCAGTAGGGAACATATCAAATTTGCAGCCCAATCCACATCGGTCCCTATCCAATCTTGGTTCGCCATATTCGAGTCACCAACAAAGGCGCAAGGGTAAAACCAATGTTACGAGGTGAGGCTAAGAACGCTCCACGTCGATGGACGTCCTTGCACAACCGTCTCGAGTTTGGCCTTACTAATAAGCGCTCTAAAGGGTTTATCCCCTCCGCATGAAATCCAAATCTGTCAACCCGAGTTGTATCTAGCACACTAATTAGGTTCTCCAGAACCCTCTCAATATTTTTTGCCGCAAAATTTTGTCCCATCCGCCAACAAGAAGGAAGTATCATTGTTGCTCGGAGCCGAGGCCGAGCCGAGGGACTCTGTTTCCCCAAACCGTAGTACAATAGGAACCAAATCAACAACAAAGTCCAAGAACCCATTTCGTCTCGATCCTGCTGCAACCTAGCACAAATGGCGCAAGAACCACATCCGTAAGGGTAGGGTTAGGGCATGCGACAAATCTCAAGCTCTCCATTCGCTTCTATTAAATCTTTTTATTACTAATCGAAAGAACTAGTAGATTTGTACTTTTATGACTAAAATCGCAAGGAATAGACTTAAATTATAGATCAAACTCATGATTAGAAAAATTGATCATCAAATTAGACATTCATTCTATACCATAAATATCCATTTTCATTATGAGAAAAAGTAATTCAAACAGTTTAAATAGATTATACGTATTTCTCGCTCTATGGGACAAGTCTATTTAGGATTAAACTTAACATATTGTATTTGGGTAATATAAAAACTCATGCCTTCGTTGAATCAAAAACGAAAAATGTTCGATTGCACATCTCTTATATGAAAAACTAGGTATTATCCTCCGATAATAAAAAATAAAAAGAACGAATGATATGAAATCATTAGACCTAGACCTATATCACAGATTGATATGACTACTCCAATACTCTATCCTTGTTATCCATTTTCTATTCCACATATAACAATATGTGATTATAATATCATTCTAATCTCTCTGGGTCAGTTTAGAGTGGGCTCACATCGACTTCGTGTGGAGACTGACCATCACTTAGACCGCCCAGAAGCGGACTTGCTGCTTTGCTCTCTCGGGAGGTTGGCGAAGAACACTTCATTTTCGGTGTCCTATTTACTATGAGATTCGAGGGAGATTCCATTGCCTGTTCCATGAGCTTCCTTCATTCGCAACTTTCTTCAAATACTATGATCAGAGATGTCTTGCTCTCTATCTTCAGGAGGCCCTCAGGCTTCGGGACAGGCTCCTCCACCCTCCCCCAGACGGATGAATACTAGACAGATCACTTCTTTCTTCCGGTGCTCTCCCCGGTGAGGGGTACCAAGCGGCACTTGGACACGAGTCTGGACCCCCAACTCGAGATATCTCGAGATCTCGGATCTCTGGACCCTTTGGCATGTCTCGGGGCCCCTCCACATAGACAACGATCCACCAGGCTTACAGAGAGGCACCGCCTTCCTCCGGACACCGGCTTCCCAAACATTCCACCATCTTAGCTATTGGTCATCGGTGCATTACGAGTTACTCCCATCCAACCTTGAGTGTTAGGTGATGTTGTTGGGGGTGTTGCTCCTTCTTCCGCTCCCCCACACCATCATCCTATTCTTCTTCCTTTTTGGTTTCTCGGCTCTTGCTGCATCCTTCTCTTCCTCTTCTTCTCTCATTGTATTTCGGGTGACCTGTTTGGGTCCTCTTGCTGGGTTTGTGTGCTTTGTACTCTGCAGTCCCATTGACCTACTTTTGTGGTCATGTGTTGGACATTAATAATATTATCTTATCTTATCTTATCTATATTATATTCATGAAAAACAAAATTGGATGCCTTAATGCTGAAATGGTAGATACATGATACTCAAAATCTCGTCCTAAATGGCATGGAGGTTTGAGTCCTCTTCAAGGCGTAATTTTGTAATGCCCATTGAACTAGGCAATTCATATCAATATCAATTAATATTCTCTCAATAAAGAGAATTTCCTTAATTCATTAAGATAAAACATTACAAAAAATGGTATACTTTTCGTTGTTTTTATAATGTTTGTTCAAGAAATTTATATATGTAGATAGAACAATATTCATCTAAGGTGTAAATTATTCCTCCATGTTTCAATAGTTTCATAGGGCTAAAATACTAAAAGAAGGAATAGAAACTAATGTGAACAAGAAACATAATGCATTGGAAGAACAAACATATGGGATAAATAACTTTGATTTTATAAAGAAATTAAAAAGTGGAGGATAGTATACTATAACCACAATATTGAGTAAGCTTAGTAGAGAACACCTCATCAAGTTAAAGAGAACTAACTTGGGAATTCTCGTTATTCCACTTGTTTGCATGAGATTTGAGAGATGATTTTGGGATTCACTCGTGTTAAGTTTTTAATCAACACATTTTGAATTATAATCCATGATTCATCACAAGGAAAAATATTTTGATAGAGAGATACGAATCAAGCTTCCTTTAATAGCTATAGTTAATAGTCTCCTTGAGGTGTCAATGGTCCAAACCATCAAGTCAAACCTACCGTAGTATTAACCATCAATTCAAACCTACCCATTCTAATTGTTGGCTTGGACCGTTGACACCTCGAGGAGATTTTTAACTGAAGCTATTAAAGGAAGCTTGGGTCTGTATCTCTCTATCAATTTTTTCTTTTGATGATGAATCATGGATTGTGATTTGAAATTCGTCGATCAAAAACTTAACAAGTGAATCCCGTGAAACATCTCTCAAGAACTAACTTGTTTAATATTTGTTACTATACTTACTCTTAATATGGTTGATATAGTACTCTATCTACATAAAGGAATTCTACAAATGCCCCCAAATACTGAAATATTTCATTAAGTGAATACCACGGGGCTTTCTCAATCATTAGCTTGAATAAAAGCTGCTCTATTCTCTGCTTTACCAATTAGCATGTGATTGAGGTGCAACTACTGCCCAATACATGGTTGCAATTGTAATTGACTGAAGTTTCCCATTGGAATAGTAGCATAACACTTTGGACAACTGAGACATGTGGGATAGTATAGTTAAATGAAGTAGGCCTGTGTTCAAATCCTGCCGAATCAGTTTTTAGTAGGGTCAATACCGAAAATGAATTTAGATATGCATCGGATAGGATGGATGGTCTATAAACTAGATTGAGGTACTTTTGTTAGTGGTTCAACTCGACCAAGACTAAGATTGGGTTTGAGAGGAACAAGACAACCATATATAGGTTGGGAGTTACTAAGCTTAAGTGGTTACTTACTAAGGTAATCAAGTGTAAGCATAGTTACTCAAGTGGTCAGTTAGCAAGCTCTTGTCTAGTCTGGCATACCCACACACTTGTCCCCCCACCAACCCCGTATATTAGATGGATAGAGATAGATTGACTGGAGAAAAATCCCTGTTCTACAATACATAGTTGGGCCCGTTTACAATGACCCGAAAGGATCCTCTAATCTAATATAACAGCAACACTTACTCGATTATCTCCACTAGTAGATAGTCTGGACCCTAATCTCCATGGTCTATAGTATATAGCTGTGAACCAACGAAGGTACAGTCCTCGAGAGTCTACAAGGAAGAGGGCTATTCTATCTGGAGGGGATTGATTCGAAGGTAAGGCCACCTTATAACTATATAGCTCGAAGGCCCCGCCCATTATCTTTCTATAGGAGCTAGTTGACCTACCTGTTGCTGTCTTCTAGACTGGGCTTATCTATATAGTCATCTCCACCCATCAGATTAATTAGTGACAGAAGGTTCCCTTTCTTTGTTTACATTGGGCTCCCTCATTATCAAAAGCTCATCACCTTCCCCTACCCTACTAGCTATAGCTTTGTTAGTACAAGAAGCCCCCAACCTTCATATCTTAGGATAGGAGGGTCTTTCCTGCATATCTAGTGTAGGATCCTTGATACCCTATCTATATACGGGCACCCTCTATACATTATGGTGCCCAACCCATATATATTTTGTGGGGAGCTTTAAGGAGTGTAGCATATAGATATAGAGGCCTTTCCATAGTTATGCTTGCATGACTATCAACCTATTGTCGGTTCATTGGGTCAAGGAAAACTATCTATAGTTTGGTCTAGTCGGGCCCATATATAGAGAGAGCCATTGAGAGAGCGTTTCTATTTCGGGAGACCAATGGCCTATAGCTAGTCTAGGGAGCGGGGTTGGGGATAGGAGGCGGCACACCAATGGTCTACTATCCCCAATGAAGGAGGTCCCCTATATGTGTGTGTGTGTGTGTGTGTGTGGCTGATAGGCCCAAAAACTATATAGGCATCTATGATCTGCTTAGGAGGGATACATAGAGTGGGGGCTGCTATAGATATGCTCCACCCTCTTCCCCACTCTGCTGCCCTCCTTTAAAGCTAATTCATAGGGAGCCCCAATTATATAAGAACTTCTATGGGCTTGGGTAGAATCTCTATATAGCTGGCCCCACTATTTGTATGTGGCATCCATGCCTGATTGACATCGACCTGGGACGTTGCATTGTATAGAGTAAATTCTGAACTATGGCCTTATGGCCTGAACCATAGCACGAAACCTAGACTCTTCTCCGGCTAATGATACCTCAATCCCACATGTGCCTTGATCTGGGTTTTGCTGGATTCCTGACGGGCCGATTTGCCCGCTGTTAGTTCGTTGTTTTGTGAAGGAGATTGTGTATATAAAAGCCAGTGGTTGCCTCAGAAGAGCTTGAAAGGATCACAACATCATCGGCAATAAGAAGGATAGCTATAACCACCTCATGCAAAATACAATTGTCATCCAAAAAGGTATGCTGCCGAAGAAACTCATCTAACTCATCTATGTAAATGCTCAATAGGGCTGGTGAGAGAGGACATCCTTGCTTGACCTCAATGGTGCTCTTCACAAAATTAGAAAAACCATGAGAATTATGAAACTGCTCAATAACTGTCCCAAAAGTCTTTAGGTTGTGGTAATCTTAGAATCTGGGATGTTGATATTGTTTGAGAACAAGTCAAAGGTCTTCTTGAAGTCAACAAAACAACAAAAGACTTTAGAAGATGCGTGACATGCCTCCTCAATAGTAGCCTAGAGTGTTAATATGTGGTCTATAGTTTGATAGTCCGTCTTGAAGCCAACTTATCCCTTAGCTTTAATATTATTCTTTTCTAAGTACTACGACAATCGGATGTCCAAAAATGTGGCATAAAGTTTGGCAAATGTATGTCCAATCATAATGGTCTTGTGGTTCTTTAGAGATAGATAGATCTTGAGAAAAATACGGTTTGCTTAAACCACGATTGAGGAAAACTTGAACACACCACCTTATCAAAGAGCGTGGCAAGGAGAAAAACAAGGGAATCCACGCTATATTTGATGAATTCAACTTGGAGGCCTTCACAATTTATTGCTTTATTAGTGCATAGCTTCAAGATAGCTCTCTTGCGGAAGGAGTGGAGAAGACATAGAGGATGGTGGAGCGGGGCTAGTGACAATAGGATTGTCCAGGAACATCATAGAGGGAACTAACATGGGAGACCCATGCTTCATTGGTGATGTCGAAAACTATGGTTTTTATCGGGATAAGAGTATGCCAAAAGGTCTTTTAAGGTAAGTGGTGGGGATCAACAAGGAGTGCTGAAGCCATCTAGATGCACGGAATTCATGTTTCTTACTTACTCCCTACGAAGGATGGGTATTGAGGAGGGTCATGGGCTAGGGAAAACCAAAGTCTATGATAAAGGGATTTACACTTGTCATCATCATACAACTAGTGTCCCCAGATTTCATCCTAAAATCTGAGCCTACCCTATCCAAAAAAATTTTGTACTTTTAAAATAATGGGTCGTTTTTGTGTTTTTATTGCCTGAAAGTTCTTGTATTGCGTCAAGATATTCCCAAAGAGCCATATTAGCCTTTTTAGCAAATACCCAGATGCCCAAAATTGTTATATTCTGTCGTCGGGATTTGTCTGCGGGAAATTTGTATTTAATTATTTTGAGCCCCGTTTGAGGCTATTTGCGCTTTGTTTTAACTCTGTTATGATCGAACATATCATTATTCCTATGTACCAGAAGGGTTTTAACAAGGAATAAGTTAGGGCTTTATTTATGACTTTTGGCAATTTTTCGTGTTTTTGTGTTGTCCCGTTTCGTTTTTTGTGAAATTTCTCTGGATCAATTCCTTTGCCGGGTAAGCCCGATTCTTGGCCTGGAGCAACTGGAAAACATATACGCACGTTATGCCTGGAGGAAGTCGCCATCAGAGGTCTGGTTCACTGGGAAATGGCGAAGTCGTGCACTGAAAAGCCCCTACGGGGTTGGGCGCATTTTTAGAAAACAAAGGATTTAAGCTGCAGTGGGAAAAATAGAAGCAGCAGGAAAGGTGGGAATTTTTGTACACTGCTAAGAGGGTACTTTTCCCATGATATAAAATTCACTTAAGCTGCAGTGGGAAAGTTAGAGGCAGCAGGCAGACGGGAATTTATTGCTTGCCTTGCAGGGTAAAAATTCCCATGGTGAAATAAAAGAAAAGTGACTTAAGTGAAATCATGGGATTTTATTGCCTGCCTTGCAAGGTAAATAATCCCATTGTCAAAGTCAAATCACTTAAGTGGATCATGGGATTTCCGGGGCTGCCTTGCAGGGTAAAGAATCCCATTGTCATAAATTCTTAAAAATAGAATTCTATTATGCAAAAAGTGCGACCCCTTTGGAGAGATAAAGGCAGCTTTAAAGTGGATTATTTTAATTGTTTCTTCTTCTAATTTTGGCGCCAGGCATGGAAGAAAGTCAACAAAGCCAAAGGGAATAAAAGAAATAGAATTAAATGGATTAAATTGATTAAATTTAATTTATTTAAAGGCTGCCCCCTTCATGTCAAAAAGTGCGCCCCATTTAGGATAGATTTAATGTTTTTTGAAGCATTAAATCATTAAATAAATTCCTATTTTCAGTGGCTATGGTCAAAGCACACTGTGAAGCTTAAGTGAAGTGAAGTGTGGATGATTAAATTGAATTAATTTAATTTATTGGATGGTTGTCCTTAAACATGCTATTTTTTTAAAAAAAAGAGCATGATTTTTAATTAATTAATTCCAGGAATAGGAAGGGCAATTATTAATTATAGAATTATGAGGGTTATATAAGCATGGGCTGCCATAAGGGTGAATTAATTAATTCACAGGTAAAAATTGCAGCCAAGAGGAAAAGTGCGCCCCATTTGAAGAGGATTTTTGCTCAGACAAAGGTGAAACCAAGGCTAAAAGCTTCCAATTTTGGCGCATGCATTGAAGGAGGTTGATTTTTGTCTGCATAATTGTTTGCATAAGTATTACAGGTGCTCAGGTGAAGTTGGAAAGATTCATGCTCTCTTTGCATGCAAATTAAACATCAATTTTTGGGGCAGCAGGCTTGAAAAGTGCAGATTTTTACAATTAAAATTCACTATTCATGCTCCGGTGGCCATTTTTGTCTGAATTAATTGTAGGAGTTAGATACAGGTGCTTTTATAAAGAAAATGAACTTATATCAATGTCCAATACATTGAATATTTCCTCCGAATCTGAAGGATTATCCAAATCTGCACCAATTTTGAAGAATTCAGTCAAATAAGAAGAAAAAGAATTGTTCAGACAAAGATAGACAAAGCTATGGCGAAGAAAAATGAAAAAGAAAGCACAACGGAGTCATGCATCACTTCTAAATTTGCAGATATTGGAGACACGGATCTAGGCTCGAGAACCTCTTGCTGAATTGATAGACAGATCCAGAGCAGGAAAGACTTCACTCATGCGTGCAAATTAAAAGCAGTGGAATTATTCGAGTTGCAGCTTTTCCATCCACAACCCAGTTGCTAGAGTTTGTTATGCAGTGCAGAGTGCAGATGCAGATGCAAATCCATATGCAGATCCAGATCCAGATCTCATAGTTGCAAAAGCTTCCGGCACAAAGGCTTCATCCTCTTGTTTCGAATGCAGCCGTGAAGAAGTCAATGCGTGGAAAATTCCTTCCAAGATCTTGTGCAAATGCTCCCATCTTCCAGTTGAAGCCTTCATTGAATTTTCATTCATCTGGAGTGTTTTCAAAAATTTTAATTGCTCATATGCAATTAAAAATAAGGATGATGAGTTATCTACGACAAACATTGCATTGATGCATGTACTGGAGAAGAATTGCAAAAGCTTCAAGGATAAAAGAGAAGACAAGGCGAAGGCAAAATCCAGTTGTTTCCAATTCCACTTAGTCGCTTCCAGATCCAGCTTGTTGTTTCCAGATCCAGTCGTTTCCAATTCCAGCTTGTTTCCAGATCCAGCTACTCCTAGATTCAGTTTGGTGAGAATCAAAGGCAAAAGAATCGGTTAAATGCGAGACATGAAAAGGACAAGGCGTAGCTTTCCTCTTCCTTCTTCTTCTTTCCTCCAAACAAAGTAATTGAGCGATCATTTAAATTATACAACTTAAGTGATTGGTTTAAAAGCCATTACTTGAAGAAGTCAACTACTTGGAGATAGGTGGCGGACGTGCAAAATAGAAGGTTCTATTTTCAGTTGCAAATCATACATGTCATGCAAAGAGGAATTCCAGGATGGAGATTGCTAGTTGTTTCTTTCCTCCGACTTCCACATGTGTCAGTTCAACTAAAAGCTTCCAACTTGTAATTGCCCCTCTACATTCTATAAGTAGAGGAAGAACCTTCGGGTTAAGAATCAGAATTTGTAAGCAACAACCTTGTGTTCCAGACTTTGTGCTGAAACTCTTGAGAGCCACTTGAAGCAAAGGATATACAGGAGCAGATTTCCGGAGAACTTTGTGTCACGGTGTATTGTGTTTCTTGCTTTTTATCTTAGATCTTTTAATAGACTTTGTGTTATTTCAGATCTAGATCTAGAGCTACCTTTGCTTAGAATTTTGTGTTTATATCTATTGGTTTCTTCTATGTGCGTACAATCAACTCTGCTATCTATTGATTGGGATGCACATCTTCTTCATTTCTTCTCTGTGTTGATATAATTCCTTTTCCCTTCTTCTATAAATATTTCCTTTTTTAAACAGCTGCTTGCTGCAAAACTGTTCAGTTATGGTTCATGAACTGAGTAGTTAAAGTAAAACCCCATTTAGATATTAGCATACTTAAATTGACAAATCTGACACGGGAGCCTCACCGGTTAAATGAGGGAGATTTATCTCATGACTGCCTGGTTTTGTGCTATGCAGAAAATCCAGCCAACACAACCAGTTCATGAGGCAGGATCCGTGGCAAGAAGGGGATTTGGAGAATGTACGGTGTGGGGGAGAGGGTAGAACCCAAACGTAAAATGGGATAGGCGGGCAACATAGTCAATGGTGTAACATCATCAAAGTTGATTGTGGCAATGCTAGGGGGTTGGGTAATGTAGGGTCATTTAGATTTATCTTTCTCTACAATACTCAAGAGCTTGAACTTGCTCTATTACTCCATCCACCCCTGCTAGAGGATCATTAATTGATGTTCATGCAACATCATCTGTTTGTTCTTATCTCCTTGAGGTCCAATGAGAACTTGTACCTTCTACTACTTGAAAACAACAACTGGAGGAGAGTTAACTTGATGAGCAAAGGTGATCACTTTGTGATGACTGAAACAATATATAATAGATGTAAAGAACTTCTATATTAATCTGCATGACTGTCCCAAGCTACAAAATCCGTTCATAAAGTCTCTAGCATTCATACCTTTTTTTGAGTTCTCTTACCATACACCTTTGCCTCCAAATGGAGCTCTTCTTTAATACAGTCACAAGCACTCTTCTGCCTGATTGAACATGATCAAGACAGCAAACCAAAGTTTCAAGCTCCCTTATGAATGCTCAAGCATTGCTCTTCAAGTGTGAACTCTCTACACTCTGCCCCAAGGATTCACATGATCCTTATTTGTCTAATTCAAGGCCATATATGCAAAGACAAGGTTTCAAAGCCTGAGTAATTTTTATCTAGAATCAATTCACCTTAACCAAGGTGTCTAAGATCCTTTATTTAACTGTACCTTGTATCTTATGCTAGTTTTCTCTTTTGGACCTTATTGGCTACTAGTCTTTTGAGTATGCAAATGGTCTCTTATCTCAATTTCCCCTGAATCAACTATACATACAGATTAATGACCCAAATATCCTTTACAAGGTTCTCCAATATCACTAAATTTCATACCTTGTTTCTTTGTTAGAAAACACACCTCCTTTATGGCTGTAGCATACAAAAATCAGGCCTATTCTGACCCTAACCATGACAGTAGGCACTTTGGGCATTGATCTCACCTGGATCTTGATGGATCTACTTCAGAAATGTCATCAAGATGACTGCTACAAAGTTTGGTGGCTTGATTCCACGTTATGACCCTTCATGCATTTCAATTCCTCTCTCACTGTACATTGTATATTCTTGCCATAATTAAAAAAAAAAACAGTCACGTATATCTTGAGCTGTACAAACCCATTATCCTTGAAATTTTGACAGTAGTTAGATAGTGTAAATACAGAGATATCCTGAAATTTTCAGCCAATTTCATCCATCCAATCAAAAGATATGCGATGCCCTATTTCAGGCCCGAGAGGTAACAATTTGCTATAAAATCCAAACTATGCATTTTCAAAACATACAAAAATTACAAATGTGATCTACATCACCTGTAGAACCTTTCCATGCTAATAATCATGAGATTTATACCATTTGAATGTTATGGAGGGTTTCTATCTTGCTGTCCTGTTACAGTCCTCATGCACAGTCATGTGAAACATGTAATTTTCATGCCAACAGAGGTATATTCTTCTTCTAAAACTTCATACATTCCTTCTCCTTCATCTCTACAACCCTGAGAACCTCTGTTCTCCCTCCTTCTCTTTGAATCACCTATGAAATAGGTGTCAATTTGCTAAGTAAAGACTCTAACAAACACCTAAACTGACTCCTAAGCCAATTCACACTCCTAAGAAGACTCAACAACTTCCTCTACATAGAAATCACGTGGAGATCTCCTTAATACTCTCATGTAATCCATATAAGACAACTATTACATGATGACATGGCTTTATTTTTCCAATATTACTCTTTTACTATGTCAAATTTACTCCTACAACTTTCTTACAAGCACTCATTCACCTTTTACAATATATTCAACTTTAACATTCATTCACTCACACCTAGACTAACATGTTCTAATGGTCATATGACCTTCTTGCATCTTATCACTTGATGCTCCTGCATCATTGGGTGGCATACCCATTTGGATGACAACTATATTAATATTTTGAAATATACAAATAAACCAATAAAATAACTTAAAGAGACTAAAATACATTGAAATTCAAAATAATATGTTAATAAATGTAAACAATTATACGATATGAATAAATTTAAAATAACTAAATAAAAGTTAAAACCATTGTGATTGAGAATTGAGATACATAAACAATATCACAAAGAAAAGAGTACATGATAGTAGAACTAGATACATTGTAATTTCAAAATAGTACATCAATATTCAACATACTAATGGGCCATTAGCCAAATGCCCAAAACAAAAAAACATGGTCCACAAAGGTGCAACTGAAAAATCAAAACTGCTGGAACTATCATCAATCCCTATTGCACATTATAGTCCTCTTCAATCTGCCTTAGCTCCTCGGGATCTACATCCCTTTGTAATGTGGTTTTCTTGTACTCGGGTGTCTTCATGATCCATGAAACACAAGGCATTGTGTACACAAACAAGCTTCTCCACCCTCTTATAGGTAAGTTTGTTCCTCTCAAGACAATAGATCCAATCATATGTCAATCAATTGTCTCGAGCAAAGGAACTAGAAACTCACGGGAAAAAAGGGGAATTGCAAGTTTCTATAGCAGTTTGAGATGCCCTACCATCGCCACCAATTCATTGGTCTTTCTTGTGCCAATGTAAGCTTCTCTATCCTTGCTGAAGTTCTATAGCCATCAAGTCCAATAAAATTGAGCCACTTTATTATGATTAGCAAAGCGTTTTCTTCACTATACATGTTTTTAGGGCCTTGATAAGCCCTTCTTCGTCTCCTCGAGGGGATGACTCTACTAGGACTCACTTTGCATACAATTTTGGATTAAGTGCGCATGTGTTTATATGTAGTGGTTTGTTTAGCTTCTCCCACTACTTTATAAGTTTAAATGTCACTTTTAGGGTTAGGGTTTAATAATGTCTAGTTTTTGTTGTGTTTATGTTTTTTTTTAAATTTCAAAACTTTTTACAATATGGATGAAGCGAAATTCTACAAGGGATGTTGAGGACATCAAGATGTGCTTGTATGTCCCTCAATCATCTTAGAGACGTCTTGACATCCCTTTACACGAAAAATAGGGGATGTCCACTATTTTTCGAGACATCCCTATACAACTCAAGACAAAAGGAAAGGCAGGGGGATCCCCCTTCCCCATCCCGTCGTTCTCAAGGTGTTTTCGACATCTGGTTGGCATAGAAACAAGGGGGAGATGACCATGCATAACATTGATTGAAATTAAATTTGGAACTAGTGTGATTATGGAAGTGATCTGGACTGTAAAATCCTAACACGAGACAAGTGCAAACCCATAATGCGAGACTCAAAAACAAGAAATAGTATTGGGAAAAATCAATAAAACGAGCCACAAATTTTAATATTTGCTTTATTACAAAAAAATTATTGGCAATATTGTTGGGAAGTTTGAACAATGTTTTATGATTTTCAATTAAATTCAACAAAATTCATATTGTATGAATTTAAACCTAAAATTTAAACGATTTTTTTGGTCTATGTTATGAAATTTTCTGAATGTCAAATTTATCATTCAAATTCAGCAATTTTTGTGACTTATGCTGATATTGCTCTGATTCAGACATGGAATTGGCCTAGTCCTCAAGAGAAGGTGGGTCTTGTGATTGAGCATGGATGGAAAAAGTTGTGTAGGCAAAAGATGGTTGTCTTTGAAATCTAGACATGTTTGGTGGGTGAGACACCCAAGAAATAATGGAAAGAGAAAAGACATAGCAACAAAAAGGATATACGAAAGGATAAACTAGTATGTTTGGTTCACTAGAATTTGTATGCAATAGAAATCGCACTTCTTACCTAACACACTTCACTTCTTAAGGTTGGTATGAGAACTGAAATCAATCAAAAGATAGGTTTCAAGGATTTAGTTGATGCGGTTTATCAGGCCATCAAGCTTGTTGTAATATTTTCTTTGCTCAAAGGCTCGTTGTTCTCAAAATTCTTCAATTGCCTTGGAGTGAATGTTGAGGATTTGAAACTTTAAAAGCCCTTGGGTATGATGCATCTTGGATACGTCCGTACACACACACACATATATTATGCCCATTTTACTCATTTTTAGTCCATAAGAAATACAAAACTTGAAAAATATAGTAGGATCAATGTTCAAAACATTCAATATACTTATCATTCTACATTTTCAATGATCATGTGGCTGCCATACATATGATATATGAATATCATGTCAACATGAATACAAACAATCTAGATATATCATCTAGATTTTTCTCAAAATCAAATTCTTGCATGCCACTCCCAGTAGCTCCACTCTCAATAGCTCCACTCTCCACTCCTTGTGAAATCCCTTGAATGTCATCTTCACCATCAAATATTGAAAGTTGGGCAAGAGTGGTTGCGGAGGCATCCAAGTCTGTAGTCTCGGAAGAATATCCTAAAGTTTGTGAGGACCTCTGATATAGTCCTCAAGCTTGTGTGATAAGAGGTGCAAATTGGAATGCACATATACCAAATCCTCATATTTTTGGATGCCAACTTGTTTTGTTTCCTGTTTGATGAAGGCATAGTACTACGATTCCGCTTTGTGGAAAAATTTCTAGCCACCTATTACAAAATAAAGTTTATTGGAAATTTCAAATTAGTAACATACTAAGAATGTACAAAAATATGCTACTAACTTAGTAAATAAAATTTAAAATTTTCAATAAATGTTATACCATGTGAAAGAATTTTGATGGCGATAGGTCATAGGTACTTGGCATCATGGCCATGTACATACCACCATTTGATTGGGCTCATGGTGTACTTGTCGAAAAGAGTCTCAACCTCTCCCATGTTGCCTTCTAAAGCTACAAACATGCCCATTTCATTGCGGACCACACTTGGTTATAGATGGATCAGGAAAAAGTCTTTTGAATGCTGCGTTGGTTCCATTTGCAACTTTGGAGTTAGAGAATGGTGGTTTCTCTGTTAGGTAGCCCAAGTATTTCAGAGCTATAATACTTTGGGTTCAATGCATAAGCAAGGAGATGTAATGGGGTGGTCATTTTATTCCACCTCTTCATGACCACACTCTTGACCTCATTGTAGAAGGTCTCTTTTGGATCTTGCTCTTTTGTTTGTATGACCTCTCTCATGCGTTCAAGCATAGAGTCTATTCCATCATAAATCTCTCCCATACATGTTGCATCAATATTTGCATATCTGATCATGGAGAGAATGAGCTCAAAATTGACCAACTACTCAACCTTGGCTTACTGCGTTCATCATCAAGGACCAATGATTTTACCTTTGCAACTTTCTTTGTGCTTGCTTGCCTCCACATTGTCCAAACATTGCTGATCACCATATTGCTTAAGGCCTCTTTTACCTTCACAAGTCATCTCAAAACGAGTGTGTGAGAAACAAATCTTGTCTCTGCAACCTTCAGCAACTCTAACATCGAGAATCTCCTGAATATGGCTTGTGACATATGATGGTTTGTGATAAACATCTGAATGTCATTTGCCTTTGTGTAAATTTGTTCAATCCACAAGATTTTCCCAATATTTTGCAGCATCAAATTAAGGGAGTGGACAGCACAAGGGGTCCAAAATATGTGCTCGTATCTGCCCTTTATAATCAATCATGTTGCTCTACAGTTTTTAGCATTGTCCGTGATGACTTGGACAACATTCTGGGGACCCACCAACTCAATAGCCTCTATCAAAATATTGACAATAAATTGTGCATCTTTGACTTACCCTTCACAATCAATGACTTTTAGGAACATTGCCTCTTTATGGCATATCACGACAACATTTATTAGGGATTTATCTCGAGCATCTTTCCATCCATCTAAAATGATGGAAATGTAAATCCTTCATGAATCTCTAATTGGCTGCAAAGAAGTTTGAATGTGTTCCACTTCCTTCACCAAGAGTGTGGTTCGAACCTTTTCGTAACTTGGGCTTTTGTACCCTTGTGGAGCTTCATTGATAGCCTTCACCATTTGTTGCCAATATGGAGACCTCAATACATTAAAAGGCAACCAACATGCATAAATACATCGAGCGGTTGCCTCATCAATAATGTCCCTCTTGTCATTATTGAATGCTTTTTCCAATGCTCCTTTTGACTTTTTTTGTGAGGTCTCTTCATCAAAAGGGGTATCAAGTGGATGAGCATGAGTGTGACTTTGAGTTTGGATGAAAGGATGAGTAGCAAATGTAGGTGTGGGTGGTCTTGATGAAGGCCTTATTTGCAATGGAATTGTTTTAGACGTATTTATTTTAGATTGTCTATCAACCTCTTGTGCTCTCGGATACTCTACTATTTTCTCTTTTGATAGTTTGGGGCACTTCTTTATCCCCACACCTCCAACCCTAGTGAAATGGATTTTTAGTTGACTATATGAGGATTTTTATTAAGCATTACAACCCCAACATATCCAAATACAACCCCCACCACCAACAAGGTATTCTATTACATCATTGCATGTCTTCAAAGAGGAGAATTAGGATCATGTTTCACAGAATCAATGTGTTCTTAAAATCTTATGGCCCTCGCACTCCAACCGAAGCGTAACTTGATGCCATTCTAATTTGTTTTGATCACCAATATCACCATAAAGGCGCGAGGTGAGAGCATACACAAAGTTAGGATGTTAAAAATATTAAAAGCTTTTTTGCGTTTACATAAATAATAAAATAAAAATAACAAAGTATTTACTAATTATTAATTTAAAATTTTCTAATTGATGCCATCCTACTATGTTTTTTATCACCAAGATCACCATAAAGGTGTAGGTGAGAGCATACACAAAGTTAGGACATTAAAAATTTAAAAACATTTTGCCTTTACGTAAATAATAAAATAAAAATAACAATATTTACTAATTACTAATTTAAAATTTTCTCCGATGCCATCCTAATCTGTTTTTGATCAATAAGATCATCATAAAGACGCAAGCAGAGCATACACAATTAGGATGTTAAAACTTAAAAACATTTTGCCTTTGCATAAATCAAATGATAAAATATCAATTTCAAACATTGAACAATGCCTTTAAAAATGAAAATAACAATATTTACGAATTATTAAATTGAAAATTTTCTAATCAATGCCATCCTAATTTGTTTTTGATCACTAAGATCACCATAAATGTGCGAGGTGAGAGCATACACAGAGTTAGGATGTATTTAAAAAAACTATAAAATGATACAAAATAAATAAAAAACGTTAAAACCATAGATAGAAAACTCGGCGAGTACTTGCCAAAGAATATATAAAACGAATACTCGCTGAAATAACTCGCCAAAAATGGCTTGCCGAGTTTTGGTGAGTACTCACCAAAACTCAGTAAGTCTGAGCCCACAACTCGCTTGACATGGATAGTATGCGGAAACACGCCAAAAACACTCAAAAACACGGATTTTTCCCTTTATAAGGCCCTACAACACTTCATTTTCATTCACACAACCATTTGAGCTTGCATTGCTTGTGTTGAACGGATTTTGGAGTGAATTCAAAGAGAGAATTTGGAGAATTGCATTTGGAGGTAAGTTTTTTTATTTTAATTCTTTCAAGTTTTTCCAAATTTGGTGTATATTATTTATGTTTTATAGATTCATATTGTAATTTTAAATACATGTAATGTAAAAGCAAATGCTTTTAATTTTTTAATAGTCATTTGTAGCCGGAGGTATGTTTTTTTTACGCAAATTCGTTCTAAACTATTTAAATTTTATATATGCGTATTGTAATCGATTCATTGAATATGTTTTGTAATTTTAAATGCATTCAATGTGATTGCGAATCATTTTAAATTTTTAATACTCATTTGCAACCGTAGGTATGTCATTTTTATTAAATTACGGTGAAATATGGTTATTCAAGCACTTTTTTTTTAATTTAATTAAGCTTACGTTTTTAAAATTTTTAAATGTGCATTGTGTTGCAGATTAGAGCTTAACAATAGCATCAGGTTCGGCATTTGGGTCAGCATCACTAGCAAAACCGTTCCTGTGAATGCCTCGTACCCTCGCTTGGAAGTATGGTGTACGTGGAGCAGTTATTTGCAATTTCTGTGGCGGAAAATGTTTGGAGGCATCAATCGTTTGAAGTATCACCTTGCATCTATTGTTTTTCGGGACGTTGTGGTTTGCCCCAATGTTACGGAAGAGGCAAAGCAAGAGATGAAAGCAGAGCTGATAGAGCTAGAGGAGAAGAAACTAGAGAGGGAAAGGGTGCAGATAACCATAACACAAGTTGTTAGACTTGGGGCTGCAATGACAGAGGATTCAGAGGATGATGCGGCAACAATTGTGGGCTCTACTTGTGGTCCACATACGAACTGGAAGAGGCACATCTTCATTGAGTTCGAGGAAGGAACTGCACCCTCATTAATTTTTAGTGGCTTCAAATGGTGAGATGGTGTTTTTGAAGTCTATTGATGCCTCTAACATAGTAAAAAATGCAGAGAATTTGAGTGTTATGTTAGAGACAATTGTATTAGAGGTGGGTATACAAAATGTTGTGCAAGTTGTCACAGACAATGCAACAACATATGTGGTAGCTGGGAGACTATTGTAGGAGAGACATCCATCACTCTTTTGGACTCCTTATGCAACTCATTGTCTTGACCTTCTTTTGAGGACATAGGAAAATTGATTGGGTGAGGCCGGTTGTAGAAGATGCAAGAAACATAACAAAGTACATATATAATCACCCTTGGGTTATGAGCTTGATGAGAGAACACACAAAGGGGAAAGAGCTTGTTTCGAGCCGATGTCACAAGGTTTGCAACTAACTTCTTGATGTTGCAAAGTATTTGTAGTTTGTTGACATCATTGAAGCAAATGTTTGTGAGTCAAGCATGGCTAGACTCACAATATTCAAAGAAAAGCTGATGGAGAGAGGGTTGCAAAGATAGTTTTTGATGATATCTTTGCAAAGAGAGCTATAGAGATCATCAAGGTAATTTCAAACTTCGATTTATATTTCATTCCTTTATTTTAATTTGTTAAATTATAAATATATTGTTTTTACTTTTTTACTTTATTTGTAAGTTTGTAACCTTACATTTTAATTTGTGTGTAGTGTCAGAGTCATTGGTGAGGGTTTTGCATTTGGTTGATGGGGAGCAAAACCCTATGAGGTACATTTATGAGGCCATGAATAGGGCCAAAGAGTGTATCCAAAACTATTATAGAGGGGATATCGTCAAATATGGTCCCTTTTGGGAGATTATTGATCGGAGGTGGAACAATCAACTCCACCAACCTATTCATGCACGGGGTACTACCTCAACCCCAAGTATTTCTTCTCCAACGGCTTCACAAATGTGAACAGAGAGGTTATGGAGGGCCTTTCAACATGTATTGAGAGGATGATACCAAATGTTGAGATGAGGGACCTCATTATTTTAGAGTCAAAATTACAAACATGCTACGGGAGGCTCTTTTCTTCAGTGTTAGCTATCCGAGGGAGAACCACACAAACACCAGGTAATAAAAATTAGAATGTTTACCAAGTTACTTATTAGTTACAGATTTGATTTTATTAATTACTTATAAACTTTTGATTATCTTGTTTATAGGTTCTTGGTGGGAGGATTGGGGAGGAAATACCCCACATCTTCAAAAGCTAGCCCTCAAAATTCTATCTCAACCTTGTAGTGCTTTTGGATGTGAATGCAACTGGAGTTTGTTTGAGGCCATTCACACGAAGAAGTGCAACAAGTTGACTCAAAAACGACTCAACGACTTGGTTTTTGTGCAATACAATCTCCGGCTTCGCACAAGAAAAGTGGAGGCCACATTAGAGGAGCTTATTGATTTGGATGAGATAGATCCATACAATGAGTGGACTAGGCGAGAAGAGGAAATCCCTGCATTCATAGAGGACGAGATTGCTTCTTTTGAGAGGGAAGTTATGGAGGGAGAAGCACTAGCAGGAGATATTGGATTGGATGACATCTTTGGAGGTGATCTCCAACATGCAAAGAAAGGAAGCGCCATCATCTAATATCGGGTTGGAGTCGGGAGACGAGGAGACGCAACCGAGTGTGGGGACTAGTAGAGGCATTAGACCCTCTCCCCAATATTTCTCTAGAGCAAGGAAGAGGAAAATGTAACTTATTGTATATTGTAACTTGTATAGATATGAAATTTATGATGATATTTTTCAATGAAAATCATCATAAATTCATAGCACTTATCAGCCGATTATTGTATTCGCATGATGATGCGATTTTGTATTGTATTTGTATTCAAATCTAATAGAAAACACTTCTCCAACATTTTATGGACTCATTTGATACATTTTGTAGCTATATGTTGCTTAAAATTTATGTTTTTTAAAGAAATTTGCGTATTTTTAAGTTGTCGAGTATTCCCGAGTATTCACGAGTCTTGCCGCGAGTCAATTTTTTTTTGAGTATTTAGCCGAGTATTTGCCAAGTACGAGTATGCGAACTATGGTTAAAACAATAAAAAATAAAATGTTGAATTATATAAAAATACGTTTAAACAACAAGGGTAGCAAGTAACAAACAATGGCTGCCTCCAAATGTAGATCCTCTTTCTTTATAAAAATAAAACAAAGGCTGCCTCCAAATGTGATTTCTCCCTTTGAATGATCAATAAATCAATGTCTTCCTCTAAACAAATTTGAATTCCTTGCAAGCAATGGCTGCCCCCAATCTTGTCCTCTTTGCAAGGGCCACTTCCAAACAAATCTTCCTTCCAATTGTTGTCTCCTCTTCAATTCCTCTTTGGCTCTTTGATTATACATTTGCAAAAACCAAAAATGAATTGTTTGTGTGATTTGTTAATGGTTGAGTGCCTTTTTATATCTTTTAGAGGATTTTAGGGTTTATTATTTTATTCATTTATGAGTTAGGGTTCTTTTTTTGGTCATTAATGAAGTCAATTTAAAAAAAAACTTTTTAGAGCCTCTTACCGCCCAACCTTGTGGGCATGTCTAGATACGTCTCAGTACGTCCCAAGTCCCAGGTATGTCACAAACATACCCGGGCACACCGAGATGTTCCCGGGCGGATTTGTACCTGGGTAGGTATCCGGGGTACGGGATGGGACGGACGAACCCATGCTTCCAGGTGGTAGGAGATATCCTCATAGTTCCGAGGGGCGAACTTATCTAGGTAGCATTTTCAAGTGATGAGAATGACTGGAGAAGCCACTACAAGCCAAGCCTACTAGAGAGCAAACTAGAAAGGGATGGGATAGAAAGAATAGGCAAAGTAGCTTGTGCTAAGAGTAGCATATGTTCCTCAAAATTAATCTGTATGTTGAAAAATAAATAGGCAAAAACACATACGAACAAGATAACTAATGAAATGGATATTAGGTTGGTTCAGCCCACACATGCAACATGTACTTTTACTTTGAAATCAACAAAGAGAGTAAGAAGCACAGACCTAGTTTTTTATGTTATTTTTATTTACAGATGAAAGTGCTGCAAGTTATCTTAAAAGGACTATAATCCTCAAACAAGCCCTAGATCAAGATGAAGCTGCAAAAATGAATACTAGAGATGCTTAAGCTGCCCATAGAAGTGTATCTAAACTAACTGCAACCCAAATACGTTAATTCTAAGCTAGCAATGCCACCCAATGTGCTCAAAAGAAAGATGCAAATGATGATAAGACAGTCTTGGATGTATAGGAACAACAGACAAACTGATCAAACAAATCACAAGAAGTTGAAAGCATGTAAGAAATACACCAAAAGTGGCGAGGACATGAAAATCCACTCAAGCAATCTTCAAAACAACAATTAGAGCCACGAAAACACCTCAAATAGACTTGAAATGAATAAATAATATTAAAATGTAAAACTGAATGTAGAAGAGCCTAGGACAGCTAAAATCAATTTGGAACAGTTTAGAAACTTGCTTTAAATATTAAGACAACAGTAAATCAGCAAACAGTAAACATTGTCAAAGTGACCAAAATTTTGCCAATGTCACTCAAATGCAAGGAATGAACAAGAACGTAAAAGTAATGATATAAGGTTGAAACCAGCTGTAAATGATGTAAAATTACCAATAAGATTGACAAGAACAGTTGAGAATGAACAGGGAACTACATAGATGGAAACAGGCAAAACCTGTAGAAGCTGTCAAACTTGCAGGACAACGAGAAACAAGGCATAAGTAGTATGTGGAGTGACTGAAAATCTGCAAGACAGATAAAGAAAAGGAATATAACACAAAACAGCATATGATTGGAGTGAAGTAATCAAACAAGTGTTAGAAGATGTATACAAGGAAGAAATAAAGAGAAGGTGGATTGCACACATTTGAGATTGTGTGTCCGTCTATTTATTATAAATGAAATAGTTACAAAACGGTTGATGTAGTTACAACCAGTTACAACCAACTTGTAGTTAGGCACCTTATAAATAAGTCTTATATTCTCATACCCCCTCTTAAGACTTATTCTACATAAAGAAAAAAACAATCTGACAAGACTAGAACAAAACAGAACTATGCAATCTTTAGACACTTTCACTTTGAAAGCAATGCTAGAAGACGTATACAAGGAAGAAATAAAGAGAAGGCGGATTGCACACATTTTAGATTGTGTGTCCGTATTTATTATAAATGAAATAGTTACAAAACGGTTGATGTAGTTACAACCGGTTACTTGTAGTTAGGAACCATATAAATAAGTCTTATATTCTCATAACAAGGATATAATGATTCGATGACGTCAAACAGTTGGCAAGCATGCTATCTATGATCAAAACTCGTCCAAGTAGTAAGCAAGACATTGGAAAGAGCAAGGTACAGGTCTAATGCCAGGTGTTTTAAGAGTTTGACGTAGTCACTATGGAAACACGACAACCAAACCTCCAATACCCTTATGAGACCCACCAAGGACACTTAAAACTACAAAGAAAAGCAACTGAAGCAAGTTTTAACATGAAATGCAGTTGTTATAGACAGCCAAGATTGTAGACAATTTTGAGGTTGAAGCTATGAAGGAGCTTAACCTGAACCTTGCAAAATACTAATCAGATAAGCAATAGGCAGCTAGAACAAAGAGCTAGGAATGAAAATGTAGGAAAATAAACTACTCTAAACTAATCTACTATTAAACTAAGAATTGAAAATGAATAAAATAACCAGTGTTATGTGGGGACTCATCCCTATACTTTGGTGACATCTGGAATGTCCCTGACATTTCAGCAACCTAGGGACTTGAAGGGGACGCCCCCAATTTTTTTATTTAAAAAAATCTGATGCTTTTCTAGAATCCCTCCTCTCTCCCATCGCCACCCCCTTCCCTCTCCAAAAATAAAATAAAAAGCTGTTATTTTTACCAAAAACATTGAACCCCAATTGCAAAATAACCTTTAAAATATTAAATAAAGTTTGAACTGCTATATGTCATTGAATAAAGTTAAAATATTCAAATATCAATTATATATATATATATTTTAATAATCCTCACCCCGACGTCCGTAAAATCTGGGAACTTTTCGCTTCACAGAAACCCCGTCCCGCCATCCACCGGTTCCTCTTATCCTTGAGACTTACATAACTATGAAAATAACACCCTAACCTTTGAAACTTGAGATGAAAAGCGCAGGAAAAGTCCAATGGGTGAAGCAGGGCATCCTTAGATCAGGATATTCGTTGGGAATGTGTCGCATATTCGTCTTGAGAATTTACTAAGCCAAGAAATCCAAGCTCCAAGTAACTAGTTAAACTTGTAAAATCCAAACTAAGGCACAAAAACAGTAGAATGGGACTGCATATTGTAAGAGGGTAGAGGATGGGTTTTTATTATGACTTTCTGATCCTCAAAACTTCAAAAATGTGTGTATAAAATTATAAATAGGCCAAGGAGAAGCATTTAAGCTGGTGAAAATGAACAAGCTTGGAATGGAAAATGAAGTGTCAAGGGCAAGGAAAATGTCTCATGTTCATATTCAGACCCTTGGCTGACCCTCACTGGCAACTGTGACAAAACTGCCACTTTACACAAAGGTAGTTATGCAACCGCACCCACCGAAAAGGGGTAAAACTCAAAAGCACTGACAAGAAACCGGAAAGGTCAAAGGTTAAGACATTGATCGGAGGTCAAAGGAATTTCAAAGAGATGTGGATTGCTGAATAGGGCATATGTAGCAGCTGAATGGTGCTGAACAAGGAGATAGAACACATTTTAATAATTGGAGATCTATGTGAGGTCAATCGACGCAAATATTGCACCCGACAATTTTGGGTGCTTTCACTCTCTAGTCTATTGTAAAATAAAATAAAATAAATAAATATTGTATAAATTTAATTTATTAAAACAAGTATATAATTATATTCCAAAGACATTGCTTACTGATAGCAATAACAATTATGAGTTTAGTGGTGCTGTTTAAATTTACATATATCCCAGCTTCTTTCATAAGAGTGGTGGATACATTTTGAGGCCATACATGGGGAAGTTTGTAATGACTTGATGATATATTTATTCCAAAAAGGATCCTTTGGAATATGTAGAACCATTTCTTTGCCTTCTTTAAGAAAGATAATTATATGAACAATTTAAAACTGTGATTTCTGTAAAAAGGAGGTATAATACTTGTGGACAATAGTCTCTGAGAAAGAAATGGCAATGGATTGGACCTGAAAAAAATAATCGTTGTTAAGGAATAGTAAGCATTCAAAAGAAGTTTTATTGGCAACCTCTACATGAGGCTTATTCAAAATTTCTTTCAGATTTCTGCACCACTAATTGGATTTCTAAATAAATAAAAATGTTTTGGTTGGAAACGAAGAAAAGGAAAGAGTTTTGAATTGTTATAGAAGGAATTGACAGAAGCTACAGTGTCATACTTTACCCCATCTATCTAGACTATTCTCATTCAGATAGATTCAAGAGGTAAGGCCATATGAGCATCATTATCTTAAAAACATCATTTCTTTGTAAAACAAAAAGAGTGAAAGAAAATAAAGACGTCCTATTTGTTATGAAGAAATTTTCTTTGTAATTAATGGCATAAAAATTGGGAAGCCTTTTGTTGTGAAAAATGAACTTGGGTTATTTATAGTTAAGATCTCATTATTGTCATCTCCTTTCGAAAGGAGAATTTTCCTCCAAAGAATATGGATGGCTAATGGTTTTGATGAGTATAGACAAAAGTCGAAAACTTATAGACAAAAAGTCAAAAACTTATGGACAAAAAGTCATAAACTAATATACAAGTAGAGGAAGGAGAAATGCGTTTGTGGATGCACTGTTTAGAATATATGCAGTATATTTCATGTCAGTGGTGCAAGGGACTTTAAAGAGCATAGAAAAATGATAAATAGTTTTCAAGTAAGAACCATAATAAAGCAAGGTGATTATCTTGTTGACTTTAAAAAGGATAGTCTACGACAACATAATGATGCAATAAGGATCCCAAATGTGGCAGAATTAAGATGTGAAATTGTTTCTTCAGTAGAAGGCTAGAGGTGAACACAAATATAGCTCATATGCTATAGATTGGCATTTCATAATTATATCATCAATCTTTTATCATTATATTTGATCTCTGAACTGTCTACTCAACTGTTCAACATGTCTGATTAGGCCACTTATGTAATGTGTCTTAACTACCAGTTCTATTTGCCAACCATTTCATTTTTAGGACTCAATTTTGCCCCTTTTGTTGTTTTGGTTCTATTGTTGGCTAGTTTTTCTCATCTTTAACTTGCTATAGTTGATAGCCATTTTTCGCTTGGGCTTCTTTTGCTTGTTGACTATAAACATCCTGATGGTTCTTTTCCTTAATTTGGGCTGAATAGACCATCCTTAACATCTATTTGGCTTGTGGCTTGTCTCATCCTTTCTTCTACTATGTGACGCTTGTTAGTCCCTTAGTTGACTTTATTTAGTAACTAACTCAAAAGCTAACTTCTCTCCCCATTTTTCTTCCATTTCATTAATTTAAATAGTCTACTATTAAAACAATGTGTGTTTCCTTCCATCATATAATGTTGAAGTGGTAATATGGCTACATTGTTTCTTACTTTTGAATTCCCAATCAGTAAACAAATTATATGTTGCATTTCATTTTTTTAATCTCAAATACGTTTTACTAAAAGTTGGTTTTTTTGTTGGTACTAAATTTGTTCATATTGATCAATATACATGTGTTTTTAGGTCGTATGGCAAGGGCTAGGGCTAGATGGAGGCAGCGGTGTGGGAAATTGGACCGAGTATGTTATTTGCAAATATAATTTTATTTCCCTGTTTCAAGCATTTATTGTGATGGTACACAGTAAAAGATAAAACCATATTATTAGACGTGTTCTTAATGTGTATTTGGTCCTTAGAAGTCAAACATTGACCAGAACTATGTGTCATGGCATTCGAGTGTGCTTCACAGAAATGGGACAAGGGAGAATGGGTTAAATTTGAAAGTCTCATTCTAATTTTCATTGAGCGGGTAAGTGCAGTGAAGTCGATGGACAAATATAGGGTCATCCGTGGACATCATATTGCAAATAACAACATAATATCAACTTGAGGGATTATTAGCAATACATACACTCAAAATTAGACAAAATTATATTAATATGAATCGTAAAGCATCTGGAATCTAGTTTCTAAAATACTAATTTTTGTAAAAATGGACAATATTAGTTATATTAAACACTCAAAATTCAATGACTTGGTATTTTTTTTTAAAAACGCCGATAAGATTATAGTCCGTTTGCCCACAATTTGGATGACCAAAAATTGATATATTTTTTTTTCCTTTCGTGAGAAATTATATGCCACTATCTATCTTGGGATGGATTTTATTTTGTATTTTTTGAGTAATATTTTATTTTTTATGATTTTTTGAAAGTGGTATGAAAACATAAAGAAAACAGCACTTTCTGTTTGCCCGCTTATAACTTCATCAAAAAATATTGAAATCAAATTTTTTTTTTTTTGAACATGTATATAATTTCACCACGGTTGGGATGGTATAAGTTTTATCACATTCTGATAAGTGAAACAAATTTTGCAGTCTTAAACGTAGACAAACATTCACAGAAAAAGTGTCTTAAAGACCTACTATTAGTAAAAAATTATAAAATGATATTTATCCTCTTCTATTCACTTTAAAATCAGTATTTCTACAAAGCTAATAGTCTCCCCTATGCAATGGTACCATTTTTATGACATAGTTTTTACTTTTCGGCATGGTTCAAGTCCGCGGAAGACTAAATTTGATGTTTTGTTGTTTTTAATGTAAAATTCAGGATTTGATGTCCACTTAATTGTCCCCCAACTTGGTGCACTTACTCGACCATGGTATTTTTAATGGACGGACATAATTTTATGGTCGTTGGAAAACTTATGGTGGTTGTCTTTTCTTGTAAATTCTCTATTATATATTTTTCATGAGATAGATCTTTGGTAATCTGTTGAAAGCCAAGGCTAGGTTTCAATTTTGAATTTGCCAAATTATTTCAACATGTATTTTCATGATGAATATTAGATGTCTTGTGTCCTACAACTTTCCGCAGTTTGGAAAGTTTAAACAACATATATCCATCAGTAAAGTGTACACCTTACTTTCAACTTATGGAGGATTGAAAAATCATGAGAGGATTTTTTTACAAATATTTTATTTAAATGTTGTTAAGATATTAGGATCACCAAATACTAGTGTGCATATTTGGACGAGTAGACTTGAGGTAAAAGTGATGTCATGCAAATTAAGCCCTCGGGCCAAGATGTGCTTGGCTGCTAAATCTGTATTGCACCATAGTATACTGTGTAGTACCTTGCAAGAAATACTGATATATAGGACTCCACTCTTAGGTTAATTGTGGTAAGAGTTGAAGGTTGTAAGAATATCAAAGTAGCATTCCTAAACAATCATGCGAATATATAAAATAAGTAGAACTAGTAAGATAGGGAGTATGAGTAGTTAATGAAATTGAAATCCCACCGGCCGGCTGATGGAAATGGACTGACTACCGGGGATATTCGTGTTATTTCGTCTACACTGGTTTGTACACGAATGCGTGGGTTATACCGAGTACTTGGTGAATTATGAACCGCTTCAAATCTTCGTCTCCGGGAGGGATAATCAACTCCGCGGATATCGATCAGAACTTGGGAACGCGTATAGGTCATGTCAAAAGGCATAAATATAGCAATAGACAAGGAGGGTGGAAGGCAATGTCAATAAAAATGACTGACCTTAAATTTTACATTCATTTGACCATCATAGGGCAGTTGTTCTTGTCGCGAGTGGTGCAGTTAGATTGAGGCCACTTATCACCAGTCTGTGCAAAATTTGCAGAGAAGGTGATGTAGATGTTAATCAATGCGGACTCCTTCAATGGGTGAAATCATGTGATAAATCCAAGATAGATGCCTCGTGAATTATACATCTTGGTGTTTTCATTTAGATAAATTTGAGGTATCGAGCTAGTCTATTTTCTCGCGATGAAAAAGATCATGGTTGTTAATGCACACCCTTCTTTTGTGTCTATGCTTATTATTTATTTTATATTTTTTTCCTGCACGTAAGCTTTTTAACAGTGAACAAATGGTTCAAGACCCAATTGAGAGTGCCTGTTATAGAAAGAGAAAAAGAAAGAACAAAAATGCCCCACCAATGATATATACTAGGTTGAAGGTAATGCTAGTCATGTGAAGGATGATGGATTCAAAACTTGCATGAACAATTTCTTGTGTAAATATTTGACATAATAATGATTTCTATTGTTCGAGTTCCCATTCTATTGTGCATTGTGCCACTTATTCTTGGTCCAATATATATATATAATCAATTTTTTTATCCCTTCATTTCCTGCAACCTATTTGTATGTCTTTTATGGTTGAAATATTGTATCTGTTACCTCTGAAATTACATCGCATCAGGGACCTGTTGAGGGCATAGCCAATGGCACAGAAGTCACACTTCTAATTTAAATACATGGGCCACCCTGATATTGTTGCATGTTTCATGGAAATTGTGTAAATTTTTTTAGTGTGAGAATCTTGTGTGTTTGACACAGAGAAAACATATTACTGCTTTGACATGAAGATGTTTCTCTTGACCATACAAGGAAGAATCAACTTTAATATTACTTAGTTTGACACATGATGGATATAGGCACTCTCCTATAACAGGCGAGGTTGGTTTTAGGCGATTGAATTCTGACAAAAAAACACAAAAGCTTGGTCAAGACAAACAATATTATAAAAACACAAAATCTTAACATAATGTCTTCATTTTACTTTTCAGTATGTCGTGGTGTTACTTTTGAGGTGATTTTATGAACAAATGTATTTGTAGTGTACATTTGACGATGTGGTTGCAGTTGCAGTTTCTCTATTTCTCCTAGACTAGTTGTTAATGTGGATGATGAAATATTTAGGCAATAACTGTGTGTATGTAAGGAACCAATGATGAATCATGAAAAGGTATTCATGATCTGGATTGCCTTCAAGCTTTGGAGAACGAGTGACTTTCTTGGAGAAGATTTACTTCAGAAAATCTTTAGCCATGGCCAAGCTGCACATTGTACTTCCTACATAGAAATAAACCAACTAAAGGAGCATGGTGAGGTTTGCAACTCAAGGCGGGGTTACTTGTGCCTTGTGGTTCAAAGAGGGTTGTTTGCTGCCAAGTTTAGTTGGAGAGAGCACTTGGTATTTGTTCATAAATGTGCTTCAACATACATTAACAAAGTTGAAATGAGATATTTTATATTTGTATTTTTGTGGAAATTTTAATTATATATATATAAACAAGACCCAATTTATATTATTGAGAAATCAAAGTGTACTTATTCTGCTATGCCAGGCTTGAACGCTATTAGTCCAAGTCTGGGCAGTATACAGAAAAGGATGCTTATTAGCATTCATTAGTAATTTAGTACTAATCAGAATTTAGAAGCTTTTTCAAGTCCCCTTGGAGCTTGGTTGACCACCACCGAGGAGGCATCCCATAACACATAACGTTGTGGTTGTCAAGAGCCCAATTGGCCAGCCCATCCAACACTTTGTTTCTGTCTCTAGGAATATTGCTAAACTGCAGATCTTGAAATCGATCCTGTAGCCGGTGAATTTTCTCCATCTCTCTTGCAATTTGCCAATTGTTGCTATGACCTCCTTCCGGGTTTGTTAACAAGCTGACAATAACCTCAGAATCAGATTCAATTTGAATTTTTGCCAACCAATTTTCAAAGCCTCTTGCATCCCTTTGTAAACTGCCTTGATCTCCGCTACATTATTGGTTGCAACTCCTAATTTTTCAGCAAAGAAGAAAGCTATCGATCTATCAGAAAATCTACCAGATGCCTCCCATAGCAGCCTAGCCCGGATTGCCCCTTGAGGCTACATCAGTGTTCAGTTTTCCATACTCAATTGGGGAGTTGTCCAGTGGCCAGCCCGTTGTATTTTCTTTTTATGACTATAAGCAGGCATAATTGAGTTCCTAGGTTTCAAAGAAAGCTTTTCACACACATGCTTCCATTCCGGGGTGAGATATTAAGGTAAAGAAATCTTAAATTTGATAGTTTCTGACAACATTGATGTCATGTCCCTTTTTAGAGATTAGTGGAATTGAAGACCTTAACCCATTCTTCCTCCCCATGGGTTTAAGGAAAGAAGCAAGGGGAAGACTTGGATGACATTTTCTAAATAGATATTTTCATTATTATCATGTATTCCTATTGGGAAGCCAAGCGCTCCAATAGATGAACTCATTTAATTAGAATATAAAGTAATTTGGAGCATGTAGGCTCTAAAAACAAATTAGATAATTAAAAGTACTTTATGAGGTCGGCCATTATTGAATTGTAGCACCCCTTATGTTATAAAAGGAGGTTGCTTGGCCATTTGATTATCATGTGAATCTATTATCTCTTTGGAAAGATTGCTTGTGAAGCATCTCTCTTCCTCTCCTAAGGACGAAAACCCTTGGAGAGTCTTGTGTGAGGACGAAACCCTTCACCAAGTCTAGGGAAGACTTCAACATGGGAGTCTCCATCCCCTTGAGGGATATTTTACTGCTATTATATTTTATTTCAACCCTAGGCGAATTGCCCTAAGGTGTCATTTGATCAATAACTGAAGATTTTTGTAATACTTATTGTTGTTAATGCATATTTGGCATTTTTGAGGTGGAGTGACCTGCTTTATGGTGTTTATTGGTTGTTCTATGTGGGGCAACCCACCTAGGGGAGCATTTCGGTACTTCATTGCAATAATTTCATGATTGTGAGGGTGTAATAATATTTTTCATATTTTTAAAGGCCAAGTTCTAAAGTTTCATTAATTTTGGAGGTGTTTTGCTATTTTTCCAAGCTTGTTGAAGTTCGCTGGTTGAGGGTTTCCGATAATTAATTATTTTCAAGCTCAAATCTGATTTCTAACAGCTGATTGTGTTTGCTGAGGGATTCCTAATAATTTTGGCATAAGATTTGAAGGACATTAGTAAGGTTTAACCCACCTTTGAGGGGTTCAACCTCTCCAAGGAAGTCGCTGCCCTAGGAAGGGCCTAAATTGCAGGTTGAAGGGTTTATATCAGCCATCTACAGTAGCTCCATAATCTGATTTTTAAGTTACATCTCAGCCTTTGGTCATTTTCTGAGCCCCCGACATAAATTTTGTCTCTGCTTTTTTGTTGGAAAATTCAACTGTTTTGTTCCTTCCAAATGTTCCAAAGGAGAAGGGTTATACCAGCCCATAATGCAGGCTGAAAATTCTGATCTTGATGACTAATTTTCACAAGTAGTCATTTCTTTTATGACCTTTTGCTCATGTACAATGTTAATAATCATAGTGCAAGAGGATCCACAAAGCACACAAGCACCTATTAGCAATGTTAATACCGTAGAGAAGGAAGATGCTAGCACATCAATCCAGGGACTTTTCAAATAGTAATAATTCATGGTCATACAAAAATCAACTTGGATAATTGCTCAATCTGGTCCAAAAGTAGCAATTCCCGTCATGCAAAAGTCAACTTAGTTGAAAGAAGCTACAACTTAAAATCTATTTAGTTTGCCGATGTCATAAATGACTGTGCTGATGGCAGCAGTATAGATCACCGCAATCCCCTATTTTGATATCTAAGTCCTTGCTGGTCAATGAAGAGATTGGATTTGATGGTAAATGAGGTTTAATTTCCTATTTGTACGCTGTAAATGCCATTTATTAGGGCTGATGTGCCACCGACAAATCTCATTCAGTAGTGTAGGTGTAATTATTGCCATCAAAATTGCCAAGCTGTCCATGAGAGAGAAAAATTAAAATTCATTTAAATGGAATGATAATATCAAATGTCATTATAAATGAGCTATTTTAGGCTCTCTATTGCATCTCTAGTCGCCGCTTTTTGTCCACTAGCTGAATATGCATTAATGGCTTTAACTGTTTTTTTCTTGCCTAATTCTTTGTTCTTCTCGCCAGTTTTTGTTATTCTTCTTCTCTTTTGAAATATCCCTTGCTGGGATCTTACAACAAAATGGACAAAATACAGAAATTTGCAGCGAATGCTAAATCTGATTTTTATGCAGAAAATTACAGCTAGGGCAGCGAACAGTAAAATATGAATAACTCTCAAAATACCCGTCCAAAATACTTGAAATTTTAACTGGAACAAGATAATAATATGAAGAACACAAGGGAAATATTTTGGAATTTTTCAATCAGTATAACGCTGCCAGCAAATTACAGCGTGCCTAAAATAGCCGAGAAACTTCGAAAATTAATATCTTTCTCAATACAAATGCAATAATGACGAAACTTTGGAAATAACATATATAAATATAGTAGATGATTTTCCAACCTTCGATCTGAAACGGCCAGTTTGGAAACCCTAGAAATTAGGGCTGCAATTTCCCAAACAAGTCGCCCCCTTTGGAAAATGGTCAAAACCCTTGTGAAACCCTTTGTAGATGATGTCGAATCCTTCCTCTATGGCTGCCGTAGGTCTGATCCGAAAACCAGCTGAAAATCTCCACAAAACTCTCAAAAATCCTCAAACCCTAATTTGAAAATTTGAAAATATCTCTCCGTAAAACCAGCCCTGAAATCTGCTCCAAATGACAAGCTAGGGTAGATCTTTCACTACCAAAGAATGCCCTGCTAGCTAGGGATGGATCTCTCACCACCGGGCTAGGGTTCTCGTGGGATCTTACTCCACAAGCTAAAAGTTTGCAGAAGCAGTTGCAGCACCATGAAAAGAAAATAAGTGTATGCATGAATGCCTATCCCTTCACTCCTCTTCTCCTTTTATAACCTTTTTCATGTCAAGGAACCCTAAAACCCCCAAGTCGCACTTTCCCATGGAGAGGGCCCATTTAATAAATATTTTAAAGTTACTTTTTCCCCCCTAGGCGCCTTGGCCCAAAAAGGCGCCCCAACAAAGAAATATAACATTAAATGCAATACATATCCCTCAAGTCGCCAAAAAGGTACTTTAAGTGGCCCCAACGAAGAAACATAACATTAAATGCCAGAAGTGTCCACTTAAGTGATCCCAACGACAAAATAGAATACAAAGGGCCCATTAGACCCTCCCAACGCCCAAAATATAACAAAACCCTAGTAGGAAACTAGACAACCATCCCCAATAACCTCCAAAGTCGTTAGTCCCTTGGGAATGACCAGGGCTAAGACCAAAATAGGGCCGTTAGGCCAACTGCTCGGAATTGGGGACATTACAATCCTCCCCTCCCGAAAAATGCTTGACCCCAAGCATTATCCTCCTGTGCTGTAGAAACTGAATACCACAAAGTAAGTGCCTCCATCTCAGCCTGCAGTCAATCAAAGATCGGTGTGATCCTAAGTGACCAAAACACCACATATAGTCATCATGCTCTCCATGCAGTGTAGACAACAATGTTGTCCCTGAAGTAGAATATTGCCCACCTCGACTCTCTACTGGTACCCATACTGAAACTATCAATCTGTCCAATCCCTGCCACTGCAAAACTGTCATCATGTGGTCACCCACTGTATCTCCTGTCGACTCCGTCCCTTGGCTAACTAGCACATGCTCGTCATCCTCATAAGCAGTAAGACATATAGGAGTGTTATCCCCTATCAACTCTAGAAATAAGGAACATGCATACTCTGATTTGTCACCATGACAAACTACACATCCTTGCACAAAGTTGAGGATATCTTCCCTCAACCCATGCCATCTAACCCTTTCCCATATGAAGTTGAAGGTCTCATCAAAGCTCAAGTGTCCAGACATGGAAGAATAATGCACATGTCGCAAACATTCCCCAAATTAGTACATTAGAACAAGTAAATTTTTTTTTGATAAATGCTTCCTAGTTCTAAATACATAATTTAGAACTCACAAATCAAAACAACCATTCTTATAACAGATAACCATATGCAGCTGTAATGACTCGGTGCACCACCGATCTATTCATTCCATGACTCGGTGATCTACCGATCTATTCATGTGTTTCACAGAGTTGGCGTTTTTACAAACTCTTCACTCTTGCGGTTCTCTTCCCTAATCTGGGATTTCAGAATGCTCTGTCCAAGGAACCTATCTGAATAATCGTTACCATTATTCATCGGCATCTCGTCCCTTAGACTAGGTGACATAGGACAACGCAATCAGCAGCTTGCGATACTTTGGCCAAAGTTTTGAAACATACTATTCATGTCTCATATTCCTTGATGGCATACTCGTCAATCTGGAATACGTCCTCCACCCTACTCCGATGTTATATAGAATGTCCCCATGACTTGACTCGGTCATCCCTCCCCAAGTCATTCACTCAGGAACGGATTAATAACATGACAACGTTATAAGGATGCTCTTGAGGACTAGGGATAAGCTGACATACTGGATAAACCCTAGTTAACCCAGTGTGTCAATGTACCCCAAATCTCCAAGGGCAGCCTCATAACATGACCATGTTCCTAACCAGATCCCGAGTAAAAACTTGTTCGAGTTTAAGGTGTAAATCTTAACGATCAATGCAAAGGGTGTCGCCATAAGCCACCTGCATTGTTGTATCCTCGAGAAGATCCTAATCTTCTCGAGGGTACAACCCTGCAGTCGACATGTGCCGACATCCTACAAAACCACCTCGGAAAGATCTACTTATCCTAAGGTGTTACATACGTTGAGTTGAAATTATACTTTAAGACTCTCCTTTCCGATTAGTCTTATCCCAACTCCTGGGCTCCTCATCATTGAGTTGCCTTACTTAATTAAGATCCATTTCACAGAGAGAAATTAATAAGATTTGAGATCTCGTCAAGAGTTCTTTTATTCACCATAATCTTAATCAACGAAAATGGGCAGTAGCCCTAAGTCTCCTCTTAAGGATGATAAATATACCTTTTTAGGTTTATATCGGTTTTCCAAAACTGTATTATATCATACTTATTTGTATTAAGATATAGTAATTTTAAATCATTTAATATGTTGTCTTGACTTAGATCAAGGTTAGGAAGTAATAAATTACTCTTCCCGTTCAGCTTCCTGTTAAGGTTTATTTTAACCTTAGCTTCTCGAAGAACAGTGGGCTAATTTCTAATTTAGCCTTATATAGAACATAACAGAACTACCAATCATTTACAAGTATCCAGCCACATAATCTTTACAAGGCTTACTTAGAGAATCCTAATATCTTCAAGGTATAAAAATAATAAAAATGCACTTAAAAACATTCGAACCGAAGAAGTTCAATTCATCAAGATACAAATGCAGCCACATAAGTAACAATCCCCTCATTTCATTCATTTCTAAGCTAATCAATTACAATTTATGCATTCAACATATTTGATACAATACACAACAGCAAGAGAACAACTTTCTCAGTGTAGTACATTTAGAGAATCAAGTTGGAATTCATCATAAACCAAATTAAACAATCTGAACATCATATCAGATCTGCGTGCCTTTACCACTTACGACAACCATCTGCAAAAATTGTCAACACGGGTCAGTTCGGTGAACTGAGCATGATAAGCACTAATTCTTAAAACAATTGCAATCCACCAATTGCTCTCATTAAACACCCTGTTTAAATGAAATCATTTCATCAAACATGTAAACATAATTCAGACTATGCTCTTTATGTAATTCAAACATGACTTTTAATGCATAACTCATATTATAGTTACCAATTAGTCCTAAATACTTTTCAGATGTTTCATCATATATATTAGAGACTAAGAAGAACAAATGTATCCAAAACAACCATCCATCTGAATCACTAGGACAGCAATAATCCACAAATTATTCCATTCAACAACACAAATGAATTTCCTAACAGTTCGTGTATCCAACAAATATGTTTTTACCCCTTCCACAAAGGCAGTTTATAACATTCCGCAAGCTCAACTGACGGGATTCTTTTATAATCATAACATATTTCAATGGTATTGACAAGTATACCTACTTATACAGCAACACACATTTTATACCAGTCTCTCCATACAATACCACAGTCTATTCTTGTTATGCCCTTACCGTAGAGATCACATAAGGATACAAGAAGAAAGCACACAAAGTTTCCAGACTAGGAGAGAGTATTTTCTTATTCCTCCTATTATGCATCAACATATACTTTACAGCATAGGAAAAGAAACAGAGACAGTCAGATTCCCATATCAATCATGTTCTGGACTGTACCGACTCCTCTAGAATAACGCAATTACATTTACGCATGCGACTAAACAGTCGAGATTACAAGAAGAACTACAGTTTCATCTAAATCCAATTATAAAAATCACCTGTAGCTATTAAGCAATACTAGAGCTCCCGCGACAAGCAATAATAAATAATCCGACCAAAATAGACTCAACAGATCTTTCCATATCATTCATTAAACATAAAAAAATACCCAACGCCATCGCCTGACATGGCACAGCTAGGAACCCTTTATCTCAGTCAACCAGAGTCTAGATAACTCCAAAAACAGAAGACGTATCCAGATGCAAACACAGCGACAATTCCACTGAGTCGAAACACAAACAAACATTCAACTGAGTCTAATCCCTATAGTTTATACAGCAAGGACTTTACAGAAGTCACCTCCATTACAAAAGCTCATCAAAGTTTTAACCTAAGTCGAGCTAATACGAAAATACAGCAGGGACTCAAATAGAGTCGTGCTTGTAATGTAAACCCAGCACACATTCCACATAATTGAACTGAATATAAACACAACAACCTTTAGAAAGAGTCGAATTAATAAGTATGCACAATGAGGACTTACATCAGAAGTCGAGCCAACACGCAAACACATCAAGGACTTCAACAGGAGTCGTGTTCACATGGAAATACTGCAAGGACTCCAACGGAGTCGTATCCAACAAGAACTCATGCCAGGGTTTAGATTGAAGTCGAATTCATACGAAAACATTCAAGGACTCCAACAGAGTCAATACTAAACTTCTACGTAAGTCGAAATACAAGATACATTTCAAGGACTAAAGTCTATTAAGTATTCACAACTAAGCTTAAGTCGAAATACAAGATACATTTTAAGGACTCCAACAGTCTATACTAATAAGTATTCACAACAAAGCTTATACATAAGTCAAAATACAAGATACATTTCAAGGACTCCAACAGAGTCAATATCAATAAGTATTCACAACTAAGCTTATACAGAAGTCGAAATACAAGATACATTTCAAGGACTCCAACAGAGTCAATATCAATAAGTATTCACAACTAAGCTTATACAGAAGTCGAAATACAAGATACATTTCAAGGACTCCAACAGAGTCTATACTAATAAGTATTCACAACAAAGCTTCTACAGAAGTCGCTTTCAAGTAAAATAATCACAACAAGCATCCCATTCAGAAGGAACTTTAAGTATACCCAGCAAGATTCAACAGGATTCAACAACATGATAACACAGCCGCGTCTTCAGCCGAAAAAGAATCCAAGAAGAAGAAATAAATACAGTAACATTTCAACAGAGTCTTCACATAACCAGAGATTCCTAAATCCTTAGGAAAAGAAGAACCAATACATTGCTTCAAACCAACTGTACTAAAAATCACCTGAACAGAGTTGTTCTAATGAAATCATTTGAAGGAAAGCAAGATTTTTAAAAGTTAGGGCCTATCATGCCTGATAGTGTCGCTTAAAAATCGAAGAAGACCTCTGAATGTGCTCGCACCTTCTCTTCTTCTTCCACGATAGATTAAACAACAATAATCTGTTACCTTCATGCCTTATAAACCTTCCCCAACCGAGAAAGGAGCTAGATATTCTCATAGTTGCCATGCAACACAAAGTAGACTGGTTCGAAGAACCAGTGATCAAGCAGAGAGAAAAACGGAACGCATGGAAAACCAAACAACCAACAAATTTTCCTTTTGCATGCCTTCCCAAGCAATCCGCGCTCGGGAACCGAAGTTCATCAATAGCATTAACTCCCATATTCCCGCCTAATCTCCATTGCCACCGACCGCCAAAGTTGGTGATTGCCAATTGAACACAAACAACCATTCCCAAATTTGGTGATACCACCACGTCAGGTCTCAATAGATGTTTACAACCTCCGCCAAATCCCAAGTCCTTCATCCTTATCCACCTCATAAATGCCATAGAAACCACCGCCTATGACTCGCGCCCCTTCATAGGTCCCCCTCCAACCATGATCATTAGTTAAGATAGGTTAGAAACATAGGTAGATCATAAGGTAAGACATTAGTCTTACTTCATAGTGCTAGGTGTAGCTAACCTTAGGAACATTTAGCTTATAGTTTAGGGCTAGGTTAGATTAATAATAATTTAACCGATAGGTTATAGTTTAGGTTAAGGTTATTAACCTTAACAAATCCAGTCTAGGTCTCCCAAGTAGGACCGATCCGTATTAGAACCAAACAGGGTAAAACATCCCTGTACAGGATCCTATCAGGTATTGCTAAATAAGCTTACTGAATACCCAGGAACATCTTACCTGGCTTAAGGTCTAGGCCTTCCCGATGTTACGGTATTTGGAACCGATTTTCATTTAACAAGATCAGCCTGAGTTAACTCCTGAATTGCTCATTCAACTCATTCAGACCTTGCAACTTTCGTAAGGTCAATAAATTTTGTTCATCATGAATAAACTTAAAACATCTCTTGGATCAATGCCACTGATCCAAGGCTGAGTCATAAAGATGGATAAATCCACAATTCATCCCGAAATCAGATTGAACTCAGGTGCTAAAAATGAAAGAAATAAAAGAGTCCAAACATATTCGACTCAGTCAAAGATCTTCAAATGCAAAGAAGATACAATCCAGATCAAGCATGACTTCACAATCAAAGGAACACGTCCTTATACAGAAGAAATCATATATCAACACTTGAGTGGCCTTCGGACTTAAACTTCAGCTCCATCGTCTGGAAGTTAGTCCGAAACTCACCAAGAGAGTGAAGCCACTGCACTCCCAACACTATGTGGGTCACTCCCATACCAACAATGTGGAAATCATCAGTAACTGTGTAGTTACCCATGGTAATGCTCAATTGTGGAACTTTCCGTGTGCATCTCATATACTCCCCATTGGCTACAACAATGTTGAAGCCCTCAAAGTCCTTCGTCTGTAAACCATGTCTCTCCACCAATGATGCATCAATAAAGTTGTGGGTAGCCCCACTATCAATGAGTACCATAACTCGCTGACCCTGCATAACTCCCCTAATCCTGAATGCCTTGTACATCGGAGTACTAGACAATGTGGCTATAATCTCCCGAGGGAAAGTCTCCTCCTCCTGCTCCGCATCAGCACTATCCATTGCAACTCCATTCCCATCATCCATCTCGTGAGTCTCCAACTCCTCACCTCTGTCATCCTTACTCTCCTCGAAGACTTCGATGAAGTGGGCCTTCCCTCTACCTCTGCAATCATGTCCTGGAACCCAAGGTGTGCGGCAATCGAAACATAGTTTCTTTCGCCTCAACTCATCTCTGTCTTCTCGGGAAATGAATGGCTTCTTAGCCACCTCCTGCCTCGGTGGAGGCTCCCTCTGCTGAAGTTCGTCTGATCCAGATGGAGGTTCTCTTTGCTGAACGCGAGGTGGAACCCTCGACTTTGGAGTGGATAACTCCAAGTCTCGAGATCTCCTAATAGCCTCATGCAAAGAAGAAGGCTCAAATGCCTTCACAAACCCCGCCAAGGTCGCTACCAACCCTGCCATGAAGAGTGAAGTCAACCTCATCTCTGAAACATCAGATACCATAACTGATAACCTCTAAAAATCTGCAATGTACTGATCTAGAGAACCTGTCTGCCTCAAGTGAGTCAACTCCCTGAAGTGCCTATCTGGGTCCCTCTTGTCGAACCTGCTCATCAACCTCTGTGTAAAATCTGCATAGGTAGTGATATGCATGTGCCCCTGTGTGATCAATCCATGATGCCACCAGTCATGAGCATCTCCCTCGAGGTGTAGGATAGCAAACTTAATTGCATCCTCTTCACGCATGGGATTCAAGTCGAAGTAAGTCTTCAACTTCTGAATCCAAGATTGGGCAGTACACTTCTTAGAGCCATCGAAGTGTGGAATAGAGATTTGTCCCAATCTCCTCTGAAACTCAGGTACCTGTGGTGGTAATCTCTCCTGGGCCTGCTACCAATCTTCATTTTGCAATACTCCTGAAATGGCATGTTGTCCCGGAAACCCTCACTCAATGTCCGGTACTTCTCCCAACAAGATTCCTCATCCACAATGTCTGTGGGCTGTCGTGTCTGCGAAACTTCCGGATCCTTCAAGAAGGAAGGCTCGTGGAGTCCCAAGGGCCTGGTAGATGCATGAGGGGACCCTTGTCCCGAATGTCGACTCTCACTTCTATTACCATGTTGACCCATATTGCTGGCCTCTCCTTTCTCCGCATGAGTCTCAATTCTTCCCTGTGCTAACCTCTCAGTAAGCTGGCTCAAATAGAGGTTGGTAGTCTCCTGCTGCTTCACCATGTTGGTGAACAAGTGGTTTCATCGATCTACTCCCAACTCTTTGTCTCTGTCTCGTGCCCCCATCTTTCAACCCCGACAGTGGAGGAACAACCGCTCGATACCACCGAAATATCCTCTGCTGGGATCTTACAACAAAATGGACAAAATACAGAAATTTGCAGCGAATGCTAAATCTGATTTTTATGCAGAAAATTACAGCTAGGGCAGCGAACAGTAAAATATGAATAACTCTTAAAATACCCGTCCAAAATACTTTAAATTTTAACTGGAACAAGATAATAATATGAAGAACACAAGGGAAATATTTTTGGAATTTTTCAGTCAGTATAACGCTGCCAGAAAATTACAGCGTGCCTAAAATAGCCGGAAACTTCGAAAATTAATATCTTTCCGAATACAAATGCAATAATGACGAAACTTTGGAAATAACATATATAAATATAGTAGATGATTTTCCAACCTTCAGATCTGAAAACGGCCAGCTGGAAACCCTAGAAATTAGGGCTGCAATTTCCCAAACAAGTCGCCCCTTTGGAAAATGGTCAAAACCCTTGTGAAACCTCTCGAGATGATGCCGAATCCTTCCTCTATGGCTGTCGTAGGTCTGATCCGAAAACCAGCTGAAAATCTCCACAAAAACTCTCAAAATCCTCAAACCCTAATTCTGAAAATTCTGAAAATATCTATGTAAAACCAGCCCTGAAATCTGCTCCAAATGACAAGCTAGGTAGATCTTTCACTACCGAAGAATGCCTGCTAGCTAGGGTTCCCGTGGGATCTTACTCCACAAGCTAAAAGTTTGCAAAAACAACGGTTGCACCATGAAAAGAAATATAAGTGTATGCATGAGTGACTATCCTTTCACCCCTCTTCTCCTTTTATAACCTTTTCATGTCAAAGAAACCCTAAAACACCCCAAGGCGCACTTTCCCATGGAGAGGGCCCATTTAATAAATATTTTAAAGTTACTTTTTCCCCTAGGCGCCTTGGCCCAAAAAGGCGCCCCCAACAAAGAAATATAACATTAAATGCAATACATATCCCTCAAGTCGCCAAAAAGGTACTTTAAGTGGCCCCAACGAAGAAACATAACATTAAATGCCAGAAGTGTCCACTTAAGTGATCCCAACGACAAAATAGAATACAAAGGGCCCATTAGACCCTCCCAACGCCCAAAATATAACAAAACCCTAGTAGGAAACCTGCATAACCATCCCCAATAACCTCCAAAGTCGTTAGTCCCTTGGGAATGACCAAGGCTAAGACAAAATAGGGCCGTTAGGCCAATCAAGCTTCTAATTGGGGACATTACATCTTTTTTTAATACTTTCCATGAAAAGCATTAATATTAATGTCCTAATTTATTTTAGGTTCTCTATTGCATCTCTGGTCTCCGCTTTTTGTCCAATAGCTGAATATGTAGTAATGGCTTAGATTTTTCTTTTTCTTGCTTGATTCTTTGTTTGTTCTTCTGCCAGCTTTTTTGTTCTTCTCTCTTTTTATACTTTCTATCAAAAGCATTAATATCAAAGTCCTCTCGATACTTTCAACCAATGTTTAAAAAACAGGTCGAACTAGAACCGAAACCGACTAGTTCAATATAAAACTGTGCAAACCGGTAGAAAAACCGGCTTGGGGACCGGTTCCATACTAAACCAGATGGTTAGGTACGGAACCAATCCAAACCAGATAGTTTTATCCTAAACTGATCTGTGTCAACTAAAGCAACAATTTGACATTTAAAACTTTTTTTTTTTTTTAAATCCAACTTTTTAGTTGTTTTTCTTCAACCCTAAGCCTAAAATTATGTTATAAAGAGACCCCCAGCTCTATTTGCATCACACCTCTCTCATTGAGCATTTGGAGTTTGTGGAGTTGCATTGAATAGTTGTGATTTAGGGCCTCATTGTTTATGTATTTTGTTTTGGATATGTCTTGGTGCCATTTTGCTATTTACCCTTACATGGTATTGTAATGTCCCTTTTCCGCCAAAAATGAAGACAATTGGAATTTCCGGGCAGACCTTCTCCATGGTTAGAAAGAAGAATAAAGAAAGAAAATAATAAAAGAAGAAGGCAGCGACTTAGCAATCATATTTTAATAATTATTAAATAATAAGGGGTCGACCAAGCAAAAGACAAACAACAATTAATGTAAAGACAAATCATAATGAAGGGGGTCGATTAATGAAGAGTCATGTCTTTTGACCTTTGGCGCCAAACATGGGATATTATAAATAAGGGTTTGGACATTCATTTGTACATGTCATTATGAATATGGAAATCTGAAAATTGTGAGATTGTTTCTCATCAATTCCCATTGGGATGCAAACCCCTTTAGAGGTCTTATTCTTGGGACGAAAACCCCATTGAATCTGACTTTAAACATTGTAATCATTGCATATTATTTGAATTCCAAATATTATATACATTCAGATTTATTCTGTGAATTCCAGTGGTACGACTTGCATTAGAATTGGAATAATTATTTATATGTAGCAAATAATATCATAAATCTGCTCCTAAATAGGTCGCTTTGACATTAGAAGGCTTATTTTACAATTTGCATGCAAACCGGAGACATTTTCATGCAAATCAAACCCATTTCCCAAGGCTGTGTTTTCCCAGAAATTTCAGTTTATAACAGAAGTACGATTTGGGCTAAAATCACTTCGATTTGGTCTGAAATCAATTGCATAGTATTTGATATTTATTAATAATTGTTTAATAATCATTGTTGGAGAATTTGGGCACATTTTCTCATGAAATAACTCTACTGCAATTTTATACCAGAACTTTGATTTTTTGTCTAAGTCCCAAAAGGGATTTTTCATAATCTTCTTCTGAATCTGCGTACTCGTCCTCTTCTGCTCTAAAGAATCTAGCTCAAAGCATGAAGATGGAAAAGGTTAATGAAGTTGATGCCCATAAGCCCATTTCAATTGATGATGATGAGATTGTTCATGACAATTCAGCTCAAGGGGAGTTTCACTCAGCGTCAGCTACTTAGAATGTGCACCATCCAGAGGAGATAAATATCATCTAGGTAATGGTGTCTACCTCTCTCTGTTGATAACACAAGAAATCCTCTCCCTCTTATCTAATCAAGCCCCATAATGTGCAACAGGTATTCTTTGCTTTGAAATGTATCAAATTAATGCTAAAGCTCTCTTTCATCAGGTCTTACCTTCACCCGCTTTGGCATATCCCCTGGTCAATTCAGTATTCCAAGAAGCTCTTCTGTTGCCTCTCCCACTTTTGGCTTGTATCCCAGCAACCCTTCTCCGCAGCCTCAGTTGTTTCCTTGGACTTCTAGTTCAACTCTTCAAGGAGACAATTGCTATATGATGACTAAATGACCACAGGACAACCAGTCTCAGTTTTCCAACCTGTGTGGCCCAACTAAAGCTGATCCTAACCTGTTGGATGCATTCTATGAAATAACTCATGCCATTAAGAGACAGAACAAGCAACATGTCCACAATCATTACTCAGAAATTGGACTTATCAGGCTTCTCCGTGTAGCTTCTAAACAGTAGGAAAGAATTGAGGCCTTGAAGGCTTGAACAATAGTGTTGATAGTTTGAATGTAGTCATTCTTCAGCACAAGCACACATTACAGGGTATAAATGCTTTGCTGTTTTCTGAGAATGGAAGAAGGAGGATTTTTGAAATGTGCCTGAACAAGCCCAATTAGCTTCCTTTCCAAAAGAGAAGCTAACCATGCTGAAAACTCTATAGCTGCCATGGTTTGTGGTCCTGCTTGGAATAGGTCTCCTTCCACCTGTGCCCAGGCATGAATTTCTTTTAATGCAAATGAGGAAAGTTGTCCCTCTCACTCTTCAGATGGAATTCCAAACAATTCAAAATATTGGTTTATGTTTATAAAGGCTTTTAAATCTTTGGATAGTTCAAGATCTATTAATAACTGTAAAGCCGGGATTTAAATATTATCTATATTGTACATAGCCACAAATATGCCTATCCTTACCTTTGCGGCCAGTATTGCTGTTTTGCTCATGCTGCATGTTCACAACATTGTAAATCCTCTTGTTGATAGCATGATGGATATGCAAATTCTATAGTCACGATAGGGTTTGGCTGAAGGCTTTCAAAGTATTATTCATCCAAGCTTTCAATTTTTGTGACTTCGCCTCCCTTTTAATATAAATTTTTACTTTTTTACCAAAAAGAAGAGGTCACTTCCTAAGCATTGAATATAATCTGGTTATATGTACTGAATTCATTTGGTCATGATTTCGTAACATTGTAAATCCTCTTGTTGATAGCAGGATGGATATGCAAATTCTATAGTTGTGATTGGGTTTGGGTGAAGGCTTTCAAAGTATTATTCAATGAGCCTCAGCCCTCAATGTACTCATTTTTTCAATCCCTGCACTATGTTTCATCCAAGCTTTAAATTTTTGTAACTTTGTGTCCCTTTTAATGTATTACTTTTTTACCAAAAAGAAGGTCACTTAGTAAGCATTGAATATAACCTGGTTCTATGTGCCTAATTCATTTGGTCATAATTTCTTAATTCCACTCCAAAGTATGGACTATCGCTAGTCAAAAGAACCAACTATATCTGACCTTTGCATGGAAGTGGAACAAATAATGCCTAATTTTTGAGTTATATGTAAGATGGTATGACCTCTGTAGCGAAGCAAAATCTAGAGCAGAAATCAATGTTTAGAAAGAAGCAACTTATATTGAAGATAAAGTTAGGTGATTTATTCATGCCCGAAGTTCTAGTATGAGTTGTAATTATTGTTTATGCATATTTCATTGATGACTAGGGTACTTAACATGTCTATGGTTTGGTTTACACTTGACCTATACACGTCATATGTTGCATATAATCCATATATAGTTTAAACTTTAAATAATCAACTATTTTCTCTGGTCCATAAAAAGAACTATTTTGAGGCCACTAGTAGAGTTCTCAAATGGGTATCATGGGAGTTGCTGATGATGCTGGAATGGCATTTCTTTATATTATATTATTTTATTTTCTGGAGTAGATATATAACCAAGTGGAGCCATAGATTATTGAGTCCAACTCCCAAAAGAGACTGGAAAACGTCTCTGTCATCCACCACAAACCATATGGATTACTGTTCTGTGGGAGGCATGATGATTGTAATACACCTTTTACCCAATTTATGCAATTCAATTATAGTAGAACCATCATGTACCCATAATGCTCGAGTAGCTATGTATTATTCAGGAGCTATGGTTCTCATGTGTATATGTATTGTTAGGGATAGTATATAACAATGGTATCTGAGCAAAGTTAGACATCACCTGACTAGAGTATAAACATGTTCATTTGAGCTCATAAAGTGAAATTAATTGCAATTAAATTGTTGACCCCTTTTAGGTCATTTTACATCCCTACCTGAAAAATGTGCCATATTGACATCTATCTACAATTGTAGTTTCTAATAGTAATAGCTATGCATATGAGCATTGGTGTGCTGTTTTCAAATTACAGATACGTCGGAGTATGGCTATTTGGAACCATGTATGTATGTTTAATTTACAAAATTTAAAGTGAACGAAATAATTAACAGTTGTGCCATCATTAATAAGTGAAAATAAATTAATTTCAAGAACAAACTTCAACAAATGCAACAACATTACATAATGGACTCTAGACTAAGTCTATTGGCAGCTACACATTGATTTATATGGATGCTTAACCAATATCATATAATTTTCAAGAATTTCATTTCAAAATATTGTCAAAATTACATTAAGAATCAAGAAAGAAACAAGTTTATGCCATCATCAAGTTCATGATCGGTAGTACCATAGTAGGTTGATAGATTAATAAATGTACTAGCTAGTTAAAGGTTAACAATTTTTGTTCCCATTGCAGGCTTCATCTCTGTTAATTTCGCGTCCATATGGTTAACTATGTGTCCATGTTGATTCTACCTTGATGCAAGTTTTGAGTCCAGTAAATTCTCTCTTATGAAGATTATCTGAGGTTCATATTTTGTCTCTTGGGTGTTCTACTCTTTGGTTTCCTTCATTTTAATGGTTTATTGCTTTTTGGTTTCAACTTTCTCCATGGTCATTTTCAGGACATCTTTTGTAATGGTTTTAATTGCATTTTTCACATTCTAAACTCTTTTTCTTTGCTCTCATTTGAAGCCTTTTCTTCCATGGCATTTTTGGTTTATATCAGAAATTTTTCTTCTGCTTGATTTTTATCTAATCTGGTGTTTGGGAGTTTAGATTGTTTCTTTTAAGGAACATTGGGTGATGGTTTGTTTGGCATCTCATAGTTTTAGGGCTAGTCTTATGGCTTTTTCTGGAGTCTTAAGGTCAATTTTTGCAACTGGTCTGGATTGAAGCTGTTTATGAAATTGAATATTTGTTACTCTATGGACACATTTGCTAATTTGGAGGCTTTCTACTCTTATAATGGGCCTACTCCTTTGTTTTGGAGTGCAAATCTATTTCTCATGCCTTTTTGTGGTTCTTCCATGTATTTAAAGGTGCTCTCATTTATTCTTCTATAACAGTATCTATACTATTCTGCCATTCTTTTGCTACGCCTTTCAAAAGCAATGCTACCTAACGTATCCTATCATTTTATCAAACTTCACATAGTTGAAGCTTAAAAGTAATGCTTTCTTAATGTCATCCTTGTGTAGAAGGTAGCTTTGTTTCTCTCTGTTATAGTTTTGGGAAATGCCTCTTCTTGTGTTGATAGTTTGGTTTGGGAAGGCAAACATCTTCCTGTGCTTTGTTACCCTTGCTATGACCAGTCTGTCTCTCTATGACATGAAAAGCTGCAAACCAAAAACAACATGCATGCAATCATTTTGTAACTCAATCTACTCAATTATACGGGGTATAGATACATACAAGATCTGACTGACTCTCAAGACAAGGACAAGAGTGTGACCATCGCCAAACCTATTGCAGCCATCCTGACAGCTACCAGTTGATGTCCACAACATGCATCCTGTTGGGAATTAAGCACTATTTTGCACTATTTTCTGGCTACCAGTTTACCCAGAAAATATGCAGTACGCAGATGAAGGGACACTCTAGTAATCTCAATGATTTTATCGTATAACGAATGAGAGCCCTACCAGAAAGAACTAATATTTAATCTTGAGGCCACATATTCTAGTCTTATCCATGCATAATTTACAATTATAAGTGTGATTTCTTATCAATTACAGTAGAGTTTCAATATAAACTTCAGAAAGCAATTAGTTTAAAATACCTCAAGATAATGCATGATAGCAAGACTCAGAAGGGTACTATATAATTCGATAGTGAAAAATAAAATTATAAAACTATAATGAAATCATAAATTTAGTAACCCTCTCTTGATCTTCACAGATTTAGTCACTGTAATTCTGCTTATTTTTCACACTATGAGATATAATATCATAAATATAATACTAATTAAATGCTAGTAAATGGTGGTATCATTTATACTGACTTCACTCAACTTTTAATCCTAGCTCAGCCCAGGAGGGGAATTATTGTGGCTTCTGAAACTCCGTTTTCAATTTTTTTACTGCCGTCTGGGATCCTCAATTGACCAACCCCATGTGTGTCACTATCTAACCCAGAGGCTGACCTTTGGGTTCTGGTGATTAGCGTCGTGATCCCAGTGATTAAGGTGGCTTCTTTACCATCATGTCAAGTACTTGGCTGATAATATTGTCAGTGGTTTTGGTTAGTTCTGTGGGTGCAGTTGAGCCTGTGGATCTAATAGGAAATTTCCGTTCAAGTTTTTAATGCCCTTTGTGATCCTCAATTTACCCACCCCACATGTGCCACCATCTATTCCAGAGGTTGATTTTGTGGTTCTGGTGGTTAGCCTTGTGGTCCCGGTGATTAAGGTGGCTTCTTTACCATTATGTCAATCATTTGGCTGATTATATTTGCAGTGGTTTTGGTTAGTTCTGTGGGTCTAGTTGAGCCAGTGGACCTTATACTAAATTTCTTCCATTTTCTCCTGCTTAACTTGGTGTTATTTCTAAATTTTAGATAGAGGATTGCTTCCATTATCTTGAAGAAGCAGATGACTATTTTATGGGTTATTATGATGTCTAATCTGTTTTGAGATGTAAAACCTACAACGATTATTGTGTAAATAGGATATGTTTTCTAGTGAAATTTGAATGAGTCGGTAATCAGTAGATACTAAATACCCCAACAACTATATACATCACCTGCTTAGTACCTACCTGGCTTGTTGCACTATGATTACAGTTAATCAAAGTAAGATTTATCTGATCCTAAAAAGCATTTTCAGGTTATCGGGAGGACTAACAAAGTACAACGGGCTAACAACACAGGACCTAACAATTAGTAAATCATTCCGTTATTGCTTTGATAATATTTATTATTAATGTCCACGGTGAATTTTGGTATAATTTATCCTGTGTACTGGCCAGAGTGCCAAGCATTTTCTGTGCGTCTTTGAGGTTTGTAAATTACTTATAAAGGTGTTTCAGAATGCACTTTTGTTTTGACTATGTCAATACTTGCAACTGTCTGCTGTAACCAAATTTACCTTGTTTTTCACCGAAAAAACTGTATGTTTTTGGAGGCTGGGAGGGAAACAGCTCATGCAACATCTTGGCCTTCTGTATTATCTCCTAACAAGAATATATATTTATCTTGAGGACAAATTTTAACTTTAAAATCCCAAATAGTCACCAGGTAGAGCTCCAGCAACTTCAAATCCCAAAGAGGCATGTTTTTATTCTATCTAGGAGGGTAAAACCTATCTCAATCTGTAAGATATGAAGTTATAACTGTTTTTAACCTATTATATCTGTTCTGAAGTTGCTCAATTAAAAATCAAGAGATGATCAGGCTAGTCACTAATAACATTAGTATTTGATCCGCTAACAAAACTTGTAAAGTCCCTCCTAGATGCTCGTCTCTTAATGTCATTTGCATGAATCTCTGTGGGCAGGCATGGTCCCTGAAATAAAAGTACAGCTGAAAATTCTTTAGACTCCTGTATTTCTAATATTTACTTTTTTGTTGGATAGATGTTGGCATTCAAAAGAAAACACTGTATTTCTAATTTTTAATTTTTGTTTTTAATTGACATTGGCATTCACAAGAAACACCCTCATGGCATTCATAAGAAACGCGCTCATGGTTTCATGGAAAACATGCATTGATGGTTTGGTGCAAAATAATATGCAGGGCGAATTTGGTTTGGATAATCACAAGTTTTACGCTTGCTGTTACAAGAAGTCATTTGTTAAAGCAATTAAAAATAATGCAATCAAAGCCTTACTCATTATCAAGAAGTAAAAATCCTTGGTCCAACCTAAAATGTTTCCTTGCCTCTTGAATAATAATGTTTCTAAACATTCCATATGTCTCATTCTGCTAACCTTTTATACAAGTATGTAACAAGATCTATGTTTTCTTTAATTATTTTTTGAGTCTAAACATACTGTTTTCCTGCAGATCTGAAAAAGGGAAGAAAGTACTCGTTGGAATAGGGGTGGACATTATGTTCCTCGGCATATGGATATTGTGCGGTGAGTGAGGACTGTATTACTGCTGTATTTTTTGAAGAACATTTTAATTGATTTAGCAACAGGATATTGACGCTGAAAGAAGTTGGAAATGGTCTTGAAGAAACACCTTGCTGTAGAAACAGAATAAACTACTCCAAGAGTACACACATGCAATCGCAGATAAGCTGTAAATGTGAAAACTGGAGAAGCATGATAAAAATTGAATTTCCACACTGGTATTGACAACTGCTGTCTGACTCACATTGTGAATCCCAGGATTTCAAAGTCAAACAGTATGTCTAATCTTAAGAATAATGAATACCATAGAAGCCATAGAAGTGTACACTTTGATTGTTATAGAGCAAGGGAGGAGATTAGCAAAAGTTATGAAGATGCATATTTTAATGATATATGAAGCTGAGGTTGAAATGCACAAAAGCCCAAATAGCATAATATGTGTGCTAAACTGCTAACTTTTCAGTTTCTGCAACACTAGATTGAGCTCATGGTGGATGCATCTTTGGAAAATGGAAGCTATTTGTCATCATTGGATAAATTGCATGTACTTTCAATCATGTAAGTTTGCCTTGCAAAATATTGTAAAACCTTTGTTGAAAGGAAAGGAACCCCTACCAATACCTTTTGATTGAAAATTTTGAGTATATAACATGAAAACTGATATGGGATCTCATATCTCCAAGAGCCGAAGAAGAAAATCTTCATGGCAAAAGCTGTTTTTTTGTTAAATGAGGCAGTATTATCTTATTCTTGATAGTTTTTATCCATCCAACAAGAGTTGCAAGACTTTGAGAAACATGAGTTCCACTCCTAAACAAGGTCGTACAACTTGGACTCGAACAAATCGGCAAGTGAAGAGAGTCAAGTTGCCACCCAAGAAAACTCCACATATTAAAAAGTACGTTGGATATTCAAAATTCTAAATGTTCTCGATGTTGTTTTGTATGTGGAGATTTTGTCAAGTATAGCTAAGTCCTTCCAAGTTTCTGTTGAGGGTCAAATTCAATTTTCTCCTATGTTTCTCTGAGTTTTTAGGATGGGAGTGCATTTCAGGGACATGAAAAGATTTCCCCAATTTTGGAAATGGCTATTAAATATATATATATATATATATATATATATATATATATATATATATATATATATATTCTAAAATTACAAAAATAAATTAAACAAAATACATATTGTAAAAAAGAAGCTGAAATTAACTGACATCCATGATCCAACATTTCTGGACATTACAAAGCACCAAATATTAAAATTTGAAATTCAAATACATTATGGTATTATAACTATTACCAATGGCCATCCAAGACATTGAACTTATGAAATCAAGATTAGAGTTGCAATGAGACCATTGATCAATTATAATTCATTATCTCATGTCTTCATCAACGAAAAGTCTGAAGATACAAAATGAGCATTGAATATAAAAATGTCAAATGAAGTTGCTTAGATGCATTGAGCAAAAGCTCAAAAATTGGAGTCTTCATATGGATATCCTCCAAAAACTAGTCATCATTGGAATTGTTGGACTCATCTGGCTCCTGCATTGGGACCCCAGCTAATCGTGGCTGCAAATCTTGGTCCTCATCAACATGCCTCAATTCCTCGGTCTCAACATCCCACTATGCTATTGAGCTCTCCTTGTACTCAATTATCTTGCAATCAAGGAGATGCTAGGCACTGTTTACAACAACTGGCTTCTTGGTGCCTTAGACGTAAGCGTGTTCCTCTTAATAGAATGGATAAAAGCATAAACCTATATGTAGACCAATTCCTTTCAGCAGCAGAGGCACTAGTAACCTATAAAAGGGATGAATGGCAAGTGATTTTAGCAATGTCAAACTCCCATATAGCTGTCACTAGTTTACCATGTTTGCCGACGTCATAATGTGTCTATCCATCTAGATCAAAGTCTTGTAACCTTAAAGAGAAGCGAATTGGGTCCACCTATCCCAAATTGATTCAACATCCTCCACAATGCACATTGTCTTGAGGGCCTTTATAAATCCCTTCTTCACCTCCTCGTCATCTACTGGGAATGACTCTTTCAAGCCTTTCCACAAACCATTTGGGGTTCACATCATACATGGCTGTGTATAGGGTTTTCATATTCAACTACCTCCTATGAATGTTGGACAAATATGGTCGTGATAGAATGGCAAAGTAGGGTCTTCAGCATGAATGGTGGCTTCATTTGGCCAAGCGTGCTATCAATGCACTCATAGATCTCTGATTGAAAATTTTGAGTATATAATATGAAAACTGATATGGGATCTCATAGCTCCAAGAGCCGAAGAAGAAAATCATTGGTTCATGACAAAAGCTGCTTTTTTGTTAAATGAGGCAGTATTATCTTATTCTCGATAACTTTTTATCCATCCAACAAGAGTTGCGAGACTTTGAGAAACATGAGTTCCACTCCTAAACAAGGTCAAACAACTTGGACTCTGAACAATTCGGCAAGTGAAGAGAGTCAAGTTGCCACCCAAGAAAAAACTCCACATATTAAAAAGTACGTTGGATATTCAAAATTCTAAATGTTCTCGATGTTGTTTTGTATGTGGAGATTTTGTCAAGTATAGCTAAGTCCTTCCAAGTTTCTGTTGAGGGTCAAATTCAATTTTCTCCTATGTTTCTCTGAGTTTTTAGGATGGGAGTGCATTTCAGGGACAGGAAAAGATTTCCCCAATTTTGGAAATGGTTATTATATATATATATATATATATATAAAATTCTAAAATTACCAAAAAATAAATTAAACAAAATATATATTTTTAAAAAGAAGCTGAAATTAACTGACATCCATGATCCAACATTTCTGGACATTACAAAGCACCGAATATTAAATTTGAAATTCAAATACATTATAGTATTATAACTATTACCAATGGCCATCCAAGACATTGAACTTATGAAATCAAGATTAGAGTTGCAATGAGACCATTGATCAATTATAATTCATTATATCATGTCTTCATCAACGACAAGTCTGAAGATACAAAATGATCATTGAATATAAAAATGTCAAATGAAGTTGCTTAGATGCATTGAGCAAAAGCTCAAAAATTGGAATCAACATATGGATATCCTCCAAAAACTCGTCATCATTGGAATTGTTGGGACTCATTTGGCTCTTGCATTGGGACCCCAGCTAATCGTGGCTGCAAATCTTGGTCCTCGTCAACATGCCTCAATTCCTCGGTCTCAACATCCCACTATGCTATTGAGCTCTCCTTGTACTCAATTATCTTGTGATCAAGGAGATGCAAGGCACTGTTTACAACAACTGGCTTCTCCATGCCCTTAGACGTAAGCGTGTTCCTCTTAATAGAATGGATAAAAGCATAAACCTATATGTAGACAAATTCCTTTCAGCAGCAGAGGCACTAGCAACCTATAAAGGGGATGAATGGCAAGTGATTGTAGCAATGTCAAACTCCCATATAGCTGTCACTAGTTTACCATGTTTGCCAACATCATAATGTGTCTATCCATCTAGACCAAAGTCTTGCAACCTTAAAGGGAAGGGAATTGGGTCCACCTATCCCGAATTGATTCAACATCCTCCACAATGCACATTTTCTTGAGGGCCTTTATCAATCCCTTCTTCACCTCCTCGTTGTCTACAGGAATGACTCTTTCAAGCCTTTCCACAAACCATTTGGGGTTCACATCATACATGGCTGTGTGTGTAGGAGTTTTTATATTCAACTCCCTCTTGTGAATGTTGGACAAATATGGTCGTGATAGAATGGCAAAGTAGGGTCTTCAGCATGAATGGTGGCTTCATTTGGCCAAGCATGCTATCAATGCATTCATAGATCTCTCCAGGGTTTGGATTCTTAAGAGTTCCCATATGTGATGATGGTAAAGTATTTCATGTTGGACTAAAAGGAATCTCTGACTGCCATATCGCTCACTTGGACTCCCCCACCTAGTCCATTCCTGTCTCATAATCATAAGCTGCAAGGGCTCTTGCAACTCAGGCATCTTCTACAAAATAATGAAATAGGATGCAAATTTGGTCTCAACTTGTTTGAAGAATGTCATCTCAAAAAGCATAGAAACAACGCTAGCGTGGTTGTTGCATATGAACATCTACACCTCCATAGCATTCATCACCACTTGTTTGATCTACTCAATATTTCCGATGTCCTAAAGTACATTGTTTATCAGATGCACAAAGAAAGGGGTCCGATAGATATGCTTATAGGTAGCCTTAACCAACTTCCTTGCAACCATGCACACGCATGTTTCATCTGTAATTACCTACATTATGACTAACCTTCCTAGTCAATAGCATCCTTCGAACTAAAAATCAACGTCAATTGCATTTTGGAACACTCAAGAACCCTAATAAAATAAGGATCTTCCATACATTTGACCATGACAATGATGACTGGACAGTGCCTAACATCCATCCACCCATCCATGATGATAGAGCACCTTGATGTCACCCATGTAGCCTTCATCTCCTCCATCAAGAACTTAACTTTTGAATAATTGTTTTCCAAATTAATGGTTCTCAATATAGTTCACCAAGAGGCGCATAAGATAAACTCGATTTGCATGTCTTGGGCAATGCCTCCTTGTAATGAGGAGACTGAGCAACATGAAATTGAACACTATCGGCAAAGAATAATTTGCCAATGGCATCAATCCGCGTCCTCTCACGCTTACACATTATACTTAGATGTTATCAAGTTTGAAGCTGAACCTGTTGCCTTTCTGTTTCCCTTGAGTTCCACTACACCCACCTCAAAAGTTGGAACTATAGGAATTGGAGAAGGATAGCTACAAACATGCTTGGAAGTCCGAAAGGAAGGGCCACTAGCAGATGATGTAGAAAGCTTCCCATTAAACAATTTCGACATTTCATCCCTCTCCTCAAGTGTATGAGATCAGGAAAAGAACTGACCCCTTTACCCAAGCTGTGTTGAAAGTGTGCATTAACCCTAGTTATGATGCCCTTCCAATGATTGTCACAAATGTTGCATTTCCAATGTTGACTGCTACTAGCAGATGATGTAGAAAGCTTCCCTTTAAACAACTTCAACTTTTCATCCCTCTCCTCGAGTGTATGAGATGAGGAAAAAGAACTAACCCCTTTACCCAAGATGTGTTGAAAGTGTGCATTAACCCTAGTTATGATGCCCTTCCAATCATCGTCGCAAATGTTGCATTTCCAATGTTGACTGCCCCTGCATTATTTTGGTTGTTTGAGGCAAGAATTGTTGAAAATTGCCGCAAAATATTTAGCCGGGAATGTTTTGTCCCCATCCCAAAGACATCTTGGACCTTCTGGACACCTATAAATTTCCGGGTATGTGTCCCCTTGATTACTGGTTTTTGCTGATTACTCTCATGTTTTGTGGAGTTTGCAAAGTAAAGTCAAGTTTATCCAAGTCTTGGTGAATTTGACTATATCTCTCGTGTTTAAATAGGTAGGAGGCTAATGGACTTTGACTGACCTAGTGGTCATGAATCATGGCGAATATTACTAGTATGCTTTGAAAAACTTCTTGAAGTGCAAATCCAACCTCTTTGGTTCTAATTAAAACCACTGATATTACAATGTCTGTTACCAAATAAGTGAAAGTTATTGTTAAAAATGATTGCATTGCCTTAACAGAAATAGATGTTTGTCTTAGAAATAGTGTGCAACACTCTTATAAAAAAATTCAGATAACTGTGATTATTCTTTTGACCTTCAAATCTGAGCCTTGAAAATTTTCCAGCTTCGCTTGTCCACTTAAACACTAAAAGAATTCTGTTGTCCCTTGTGAAATGTATGAGTAATTTCACTCTAGACGTGATTCTGAATTCTACATTTAGGATTATAAAACAGTCATTATTTGGATGTAATGCAGGAAAGAAGGTGTTTGGGTCGGACATCTATTGTCTGGATATTCTTTACCTATGGAGGAACCGAGTTTGAAAAAAAAGGAATATGACGTTAATGAAATAGGTGGAACATGGAAAGAAGCAATCAGGGTGGCAGTTGCAACAACACAAGAAGCATTTTTGGGAGGAGAGGTCCTTGTACATCTTGATTCTAAGTAAGTGTGGCACTTTCTTTTCTTTTCTCTTGATGAGCAGGAATAAAAACACAGAAGATTTTATTTTTAAAATAAGAGAAATGGTTTTATATATTTTGTTGCTTGGTAATTATGATTTATCATATTTGAGCTCTTTTGGCAATCAATTCTTATTCCATCAGCTCCTCAGTCTCTTAACGTTTATTCAGTAATCAATGATAAATGTTTATCACTTTAAAGTTGATTCTTAATGGGTCATTCATCATAGAAGCACTGATCTTGTGAGCTCCTGGATGCAGCTTCTCTGTATTGTCACCAAATTATATCTTCCCTTGCAGTAGATGAAACTTGTGATATTTTAATCTAGACTGAAGTGCAGATTTTGTTAGCGATTACGTCCATGTTGTTACTAGATGCCTTCTTTCTTTCTGATATGATGTGAGTTTAATTGGCCTTTTATCTGGATATTACAAAATCATTAATCGAAAGTAGCTCAAAATTGTACAAATTAATCTTAATTATCTAACAGACATTCATAAATCAAATTGGAAAATGTGGCATTTAACCCAGAAATTGCAACCATCATCTGGTAAAAATTTCTAGTGTTTACTTCTTGTATTTGTGCTTTTGTCTTTCATCTTGTTGAAAACATGGAACCCTGTAATTGCAGTATGACAAAAATTCGTATAAAATTCTCTATAGAGGAGAGAGACTCAGTTTTAATGGCACTTGACCTTTGACAGCCTGCTTCTTCCTCATTAGCTAGCCTGTAAAACCATGAAATATACTCACAACTGAAGCAATTTACTTCCTTTCAAACATGTTCTCGTCTATGGGTTTCTATTTTGTAACTCAGAGACTCAGTTATAGTGTCCAATTTATTGAATCCACTCCTTTTGTTATGTCGAGCATATGGTGTATTTATACTCATCGCATTCACATTTTTCGCAACCATAGCCCATTGTATATGGGTATGGGTGCAGGAATAACCATATGATTGGTTATGCCATTTGAGGAAAAAAGGTACAGGTACAGAGGTGCATCTTTATTATATAAAATATATATGTTTATACTGTGATTTTCATACTTGAGATCCAAGTTTGAATCCCCACACCGTGTTAAGGCAGTCTACAACGTGGAGAACATCATCAAAGCGTGTGTGATGAATCCAGCCATTTTCATGTGGCCTACACACTCCCAGGGAATGGGGCCCTAGTTTGTGTCCCCAATTGGCCCGGGCCAAGTGATATTCCAGATTTACCAATAACAAAAGCTAAAATAAACACAATCCATAACTTTCCAGCTATTTTCGAGAAAATAATAACATTTAGGTTTTTTTTTTAAAACATTTAGAAGCTGTTGGGAAGCGATGGGTCCTCTTTGTAGGGGATGGACAGACACAAGGTAAGCATTTTTTAAATTTCATTTTTAATGACGTTTTAGGGTGACATTCTCCTTGGAGATGTAGTGCAGAAAAAAATGGAAGATGTTTGAGGTCTTTGTGAGTATTGAAGATGCATTTCCTGCCTCTAAGAAACCTCCCTGGTCTCTAAAAGTCTCTGTCTTCAAGAGGCATGTCTATCTCTAGGATACCTCTTTCTCTTTGAGATACATCTGATGTTTCTGTCTCTGAGATGTGTTGTCCTTGGGATGTGCTGCATCTTTGAGGTTCGTCTCAATCTCTAGGATACACCCCAAGGGTTAGGAGACACATCTTCTAGTTACATTGTTTGTAACAAACTTCATCATTCAAATTATAATTACTTCTTACACTCCTACATGGACATTTAGTACCTTTTATTTCTAACTTATATAATCTTCAAAGGATTTTAAATAGATCAAAGAGGACATGTTGGGTTTGTAATTCTGCACATGTGCAGTCATGTGAACTTGGCATAAGAAGAAAGGGTGAGCTTGGAGAGTGCTCAAGAACTAATTTGCTTTGTGAAGGCTGGGAAAGGTTTAATAAACACTTGGAGAGCCTTAATCAACTAAAAATATGGAGAGTAACATATAATTAACTAGGTTGAACTAGGTGGGAAGGATGGACATAATTACTCGCTAAGTTGAAGAAAACTTGGATATAGGTGGGGTTTCTGAAATGGAAACACAACCCCAAAACCCTTTAGAAACATGGAGATGGATCATTTCTAAAAACTGAAAAGACAGAAGTTTTAAAATATATTTTATACTTGCAACAAACAATAACGTATCAGATGTAAAAACTGGGCTCAAACCCCGATTGGCCTAATACCTTGGCACACTCTTATCATTCAATGCAAGTACATGTTTTTTGAAGGACATTATCTACTACCGAAAATCTTTTGGTTATGGTTAAAACATTGTAGAAATACACTACAGGTGCCTTGACTAGCATTTCCCTCCCAAAGATAAATATTTCTGTTATGCATAGAAATGACATCATCACTAAGGTATTACAGCATTGTATAAATTTGTTCTAATAGTGTGTTGTAATAACTATTCCTAGCATTTAATACAATAAAAATACTAATTTTATATCAAGATTTTTCTTTTACAAAATTGCCTCTTTTTTTGCATTGTTTGGTTTGGAGTGTGTTGGAAGTGACAGTTTTTACTAGCATTTCACCCCTGAAGACTAATATTTCTGTTATGCATAGAAATGACAACATTTGTTCTACAAGTGTGTTGTAGGCTTGTAGCAACTATTTCCTAGTATTTAATCCAATAAAAAGATACCAATTTCATTCCAACAGTTTTCTTCCACAAAATTGCCTCTTTGTTTGCATTGTTTGGTTGGGAACATATTGCAAATGATGGTGTTTTTTATCAATGGCACTTTCGTTTCAAGATGCCTTTCCAAAAAAAATTCGGTTGTGTCTAACATGTTTCTGGTAGTTTTTTTTCAAAATGGAAATGAAGGTTTAGGTGAAGTTTTCTTCAGCTTATATTGCTTGTTATTAGGTATATTTTGCACATATTCCAACATAATCTTCTATTAGAGAATCACAACAGGTCATACATAGTCGCAATGACTCCATTTATGTGACTGAAAATCTCCTCGTTAGTGGCAGATTATGTTCTTAGGCCATCAGTTAACGCCAGGTGGAGCACAATGAAACTTTGAATGAGATGGAAAATTTCTTTGAAATTATAAATGACCCCTCTGCAAAGAAAGATTCAGTTCTTGCTTCAAAATCTCCCTCAGCGCCTTCAATATTGACCTGTTCTCTTACGTCCATTCAAGCAACCAAAATTGGTCAGATCTTTCTTCAGGCATCATCAAATACGTGTAACACAAGATGGATGAGGTGAGCCAAATACAAAGGGGAAAAAACATCTCAGGAAATTCCAAGTCCACCTGGACTCACAATGCTTGAGATTTCATGGTACTTGTGCTAGAGAATTATTTAACCCTCTCAATGTGTTTATTTGAAAATACCGCAACCATAGCGACTTTGGTTTTGGCTTTGAATATGTTTTTCTCTTATCGACTCCTCTCACTTGAGGTTGGCTCCTGTAACAGTTTCTTCAGCTTATATTGCCTGTTATTAGGTATATTTTGCACATATTCCAACATAATCTTCTATTAGAGAATCACGACAGGTCATACACAGTCACAATGACTCCATTTATGTGACTGAAAATCTCCTCGTTAGTGGCAGATTATGTTCTTAGGCCATCAGTTAACACCAGGTGGAGCACGATGAAACTTTGAATGAGATGGAAAATTTCTTTGAAATTATAAATGACCCCTCTGCAAAGAAAGATACAGTTCTTGCTTCAAAATGTCCCTCCAGCACCTTCAATATTGACCTGTTCTCTTACGTCCATTCAAGCAACCAAAATTGGTCAGATCTTTCTTCAGGCATCATCAAATACATGTAACACAAGATGGATGAGGTGAGCCAAATACAAAGGGGAAAAAACATCTCAGGAAATTCCAAGTCCACCTGGACTCACAATGCTTGAGATTTCATGGTACTTGTGCTAGAGAATTATTTAACACTCTCAATGTGTTTATTTGAAAATACCACAACCATAGCGACTTTGGTTTTGGCTTTGAATATGTTTTTCTCTCATCGACTTCTAACGTGAGGCTGGCTCCGGTAACAGTCTAGAATTATGGATTTTGTTTTAATTCTTGATGGTTCCCTGAAGTCCTTTATTGTTGGACTGTATTGTAGTTGCAGCCAAATAGTAGGCGATATTTTGTAAGTCTGCAACTTTTATTAATATACGGATCTTTTATTTAGCAAAAAACAAAAGGAATCTCTTATTGTTACAAGGAGAGTTGCAGATGTCATCTACTTGAGATGCATTGTTTGAGGAACAAGAAAGGTGATGAAACATTGACGTTGAAGATGACTTATAGATGAGAAAAGAGGTTTCCGGCTGAATTTTAAGGATCAAAAAATCTTGTGGAACCATAATTTCATCTTGTAAATATTTTAATGTTTTGATTAAAGTTGAATTATTTTTTTCTTTTTTCCCTTGATTTTCTTCATTGGATGAAATTGATTAGTAATAGTATACATGTATTGCTATCATCAATCCCTAGGCCTGAGCTCTTCATGTAACATTCAAAGACATAACTATGATTTCTATTTTGTTTGAGTTGTTAGTTTACCAATGAATTAGCCATACTTTTTATGTGGTGGGCTATCAAACAAAGGCTATTACCTCAGAAGAGGCTGTTAGACAAGCGTGTTTCCCTTATCATTGATTGGGCTTCCACCAGAAGGTTGTTGCTTCTATACTGATTTGTTTGTGGACAACAATGATGCCATGAGGTTGTTGCAGCGAGCGTGTGAAAACGTCAATTATTGAATTTGACTCCTAAAAGAGGAAAATGTCAAATAGCATTCACCATATTGGTTGACTAACAGGAGGTTAATGTTCTTTACTTCTCTCTGCATTTTCTTTGAAACTGAATAACTATCCAAATGAACCTTGTAATGTTTAAGATTGCATTGTATGCTAATTATTTGAAAAGAATCTGTCTCAATGCGTGTATTTAGATAATAACAGTAATTAATAGACTGTTACCTATTGGTTGAAATATCGTTCATTAGTGATTATGTGAAACTTGTTTTGTTTTGGATATTACACTTACTGGTTGGGAAGCCTTTGTGCACATTTTTGCATTTTATTTATTCTTAGTGGAAAATGGTGTGTATCATTTAGAAAGAAAAACTGATATTTTGCTATGTTAATAAAGTAATCAATTTGTGTTGATCATAGGAGCTTCAAGGGTTGGCAACGAAGCATTCTCTCACAATTTCTGTCACAAGAGGGTATACGAGTTGGCAAGCCTGATGATTTTATCTAATCCACATTTTCGGTTGATGCCCTCCCAACTCCAGATACAGTTTCCAAAATTGCAATGGATATATGATTGGATACAAATTGAACATATTAAGAGGAGTCTTCAAATGATGAATTTTGTGAACATGAAGCAATCTATTTTCAACAACTATCCAGAGAACTGTGTCAAGGGCTTCTAATATTTAATATTTATCTACAGCGTTGAATTGTTCCATTAAAATTTAAGAATACTTAAATATCTACATTAACTATCAACATGTGTTTTAAATTTTTAATATATTGGCCCTATCCCAGTATCTACCATTCTTTGAGTACCTTTCTTTGAGAGAGGATACAATAAAGCAAAAAAATTGTAAATGCCTTACCAAGCACACCAGTTTGGTGTGAATTTACATTTACAAGGCAATTGATCTGAGTACATTTTGGAATTGTGTTCATTATAATTTACCCGTCTTTACATGCAAATTCATACCCTCTTAAAGGAAGGTGTTTCTAATTCTCTTTATTGTCATGGATATGTTTATGGCTTGGAATTATATCATGATAACAGTTTAATAATAACTCGGTTGTGCAAATGCTTATGAATTGTTGAAAATCCAATGCAAAGTGTTTTGACCTCTGTGCTAGATGTTTTGAATCTCCTTCCATGGTATTACAAAATTGGTCACATTATCTTTTTGACCACTTCAAATAAAAGGTCAAGGGTGAAGAGCAATAGGTAAAAGTTGGCATCTAAAACATCTCATTCAAACTATCAAAAGAGACAATGGTTTGTTTAAGTTTGATAGAATAATCTTCAATTCATCGTATCCCTGTAAATGGGTGTAGATAGGCAACAAGAAACAAGATATAACGAGTACATAGGGAATAAGAATGCTTTCGTTATCTGTGTATGCAATGTACAGTCTTTTTGGCCTTGAACAGTGTTGGAGAGTTACTCTCAATATTCATAGAAACATGTATATATAATTGCTTATGACAAGTTTGTTGGCTGTGCACTACTGTTCGTACATGATAAACAATTAATCCATGATTTTTAAAAATGACATATGCCTAAGTTCACTGGAAATTATTTATAAGCATTTTCACATCATTTTAGTTATTAACTCTGTATTTAGACAAGTACAAATATAAAAAATATTGCTTACATTTATCCTTTCTTTGAACTATGTTGGCATCTGTATTGATACACATCATACATTGGTGTGGAATTCACACACAACATTAAGCTCAATAGATGGATGAAAAGAAATTGTAGTTTGGGAAGCCACACTAGTAGAATACATGACCATAGTATTCAAGGATAAAGAAGGTTATCTAGATGTCTATGAGGTACCATGTTCAGTTGAAACTGATGCAGATGGGAAATCAATGGTTGTTGTGGGTGTTGATCCTAGTTTCTTTTGCAGGTGCTTATCTTCTCATTGTAATTGCATATGCGCTCTTGTAACTTGTTAGCTAGTTTCAAGTGTTCTCTAGGTGATTTGCTTTTGGTACTTCAACTTGGCTTCATACTGAGTATAAGTATACAAAATGAGCCCAAATTAGACTTACAAGCATAGTATGCGTATGCAGTACTCCCGAGTTGCTCCCACTCACCATTTTTTTCCACAGCCAAATATTCGCGGAAAAACTCGCCAAAACTTGCACAATTAAGTTTTTGGCAAATATTCACTAGTCTTTGGCGAATATTCGCGAATACACGCAAATTTTGGCAAACATTCACGAATACTCACGAGTTTTTGGTGAAGATTCACGATTACTCGTGAGTTTTTGTAGACACTTTTTTTTTATAAATATTTTGCTGAAAAATTATGTTTTTCAAAGAAATTTGCATATTTTTAAGTTGCGAATATTCACCAAGTCTTGCGAGTCAATTTTTTTGGGTCTGCAGTATTTGCCGAATACGTGTATGCGAAATGAGTTCAAAGTAGACTTTTCTCTTTGTTTCTTCAAATTTTCTACACTATTTGTGTCATCCTGAAATTTGAAATGTTTGCATGACTACTTGGCATGACTTTGTGTTCCTTTTAAATCGGTCAATTGTTTTCTACACTCAATTGCTAGTTGGGTTACCTAGCTTATTTTGTAGTATTGAAGCTATTTCTCTACGTTGTGATTTTTAATCAGTAATTTCAACTCACCATTTTCAAAATTTCTATAAGTACTTTCTTTGCTTTCTGTTTATTGTACTATTCCATAGATTTCTATGCTTTCAGTTTATTTGACCATTCTATAGCTTTCTATTTGAACTTATCCATTGCATTTTGTGTAACCTGGCTGATGTATAGTTATATCGGTCACTACATCAAACATCATCTTAAAAATATCCAGCCTACTTTCAAACTATTATTGCTCCAATGTAAACTCATTAGGCAAATATACTCTACCAAAGTCTCATTCATATTCGACTTTGGCAAATGTATACAACCTGTTATTCTATCAAATTTATTGGTGTGTGATTCTCGTTGTCCAAAGGATGCAGCTAGATTACTCGGTTATGTAAAGCCTTATCTATTCCAGAGTAATATGCATTCTCATCTCCCCCCTTGAAAGTGATGGAAACAATCTGCACCTCTGTCTTCGGTCAATGTCATGTGTAGGTTGTTTTGACTGTGTAAGTTGACCTTGCTTGTTTTGCTACAATGAAAAGTACTCAGCCTATTGATAGAGCTTCAACAGAAGTTTGTTTGTTAGACGATTGTCTTTTCCATAGGGTTGGAGACAGAGAACAAGTACTGTCAGAATTCTCATTATTAAGTTATGTTTCCTATGTACATGATTTTGGGCATTCTAAACTTTTGCTTACAGGGTAGTAATCTTCACTTAATCAATCAAAAGATACCAGGCATAAAGGAAATAGGGGTTAATTAGACATTTAGGGCACAATAGCAAGTCTTAAGTTTATGAATTTTAAATTCAAATCAACAGTACGAGTGTCCCTAGAGACGTGCATGTTATATTGGAGTTGCATATAATCTTCTTTCTTGTTGCAAACAAAATAGTTCATTATCCTCGTCATAGGCACATTTTTTTGTAGTTTCTTCCTTCCATAACAAGCTACGGGGAGTTTTTATTGTCTCTTCCCATTCATCATCTTCAAGTTTGGTCTTATAACACTAGCATATATATCTTAAATACTTCTATCTAAAATACAAGAATTCCAATATAGGCACCTCGAGATTGATATCTCTCGGTATATTTTAGATAGATGTATTTAAGATATCTATGCTAGTTTTTAAATATAGAATTGTATTTATTAAATTTTAATTACAAATATAAAACATTTATTTATAAAACACATCTAAATGTAAAAACTAAAATAAAACTAACATAAAATAAAAATACATCTAAAAGTAAAAACTAAAAAAAAAAAAACTAAAACTAAAAGTAAAAATACATTTAAAAGTAAAAACTAAAATAAAACTAACCTAAAAGTAAAAATACATGTAAAAGTAAAAATACATTTAAAAACTAAAAATAATATAACACTTATTCACACTTATTATTTAGGCACTAATTATCTTCCACTAAAAATAAATATAGTTACTTACATGTAAAAGTAAAAACTAAAAACTAAAAAATAATGTAGATCAATATAATAATATTATACTTACCCATTCATACTTATTATTTACTCCATATCCCGCACTAATTATCTTGAATTTACTTGCAATAATAAACGCTTATGATTATTTTATTTATTAAAATTGAGTCGGCATTACAATAAATTATTTTAACTATTAAATATTATTCGGCATTTTTTTCAATCAATGCATGCTATTACACTCCTTGTCTGTCATTGTAGGACACCTCTCGGTGTAATTATGGAGGTTACATTGAGAATGTGTCTATCCTCTCCTTCCTTAAAAGGTACTTCTTGAGATAATTCCCTTTACCTTTGAGGTGTTAATTTGATGGTAGTAATGCCTATATGATTCCACTTGTGACAATTGGGTTTCTTCCATTGAAGGCAATATAACATTGTCACATAACAATTTACCTCCAATTCTATCTACACCATAAAAGATGAGCTAATACATGCATTCACATTAAAAACCCTCTCTCAACACTTCTTGCCTATGTTGCCATGATTCATATCACACATCTATTGGTGGCAAAGATCCATGGTTGTCCCTTATTGTTATACATTACAATGATTTATGTTATATTGATTAAAATTTTCCTACATCAAGGCATATCATTCCTTGTGATATATTGATTATATCTGCCTATATAAAGACATATCACTTTTTTTTCTTATTGATTATATTTTGCTTCCATAGGGGTGTGTCACTTTGTGTTATATTGTTTATATCTCACTTATATATAGGCATATTTTCCTTTGTGCATATATTGATCATATCATTAGCCCTCGTGGGGTAATTTATTCATAATGTACACACTTCCAAGATCATATCTTTCTAGGAACAACCATGGTAGTTATGAGGGGTATAGTTATTAGTCCTCCGAGCTTTGGTTAGTCAAACCATGGTTTTTGGGGTGATCCTAGTTTGATCATGCCATGGAACCCAAGACCATGTGTGGCGAACAATCATGTGCTAGCTAGAGCAACAAGGATTATACGAGTGCACATGGGTTATTGAATGCAAAGAACCAAACACAATAATATAATGGAAGGTTTATGAGTACAAAATGCAATTTCTATTCATTAATGTTGAATAGAGAAATATAGGTGGGTAATGTCTCTTCTTCTTGATTATCTAGACTCTTTGTGAAAGTGTTACAAACAGATGAATGTTGGAAAAAATCAAGCAAATTTATTCGATGTTTCAAGTGAGTGCAAGCTCAAAACTCAAGAAATTCATCCTAATGTGTTATTCTATAGTTTGTATCTTACAAAACATATGTATATATGCCCCTAAGTTTGTGCCACAATGGTAAGTTGTTGCATTAGCGACCTTTAAGTCACGAGTTTGATTCCTTTTTTACCTGCGACACGTGTGGGGTGGGGCATTTGCATGTCACCTGGTGATTAAAGGGGTTTTCCCTTTTAAAAAGCCGCACCAAAAATGGTTATGCTAGGTTGTTGGGCCACTTAATACACCAATTATTAATAAACATATGTATACAATGACAATGGTACTTACAACTAATGATGATTTGAGAGAGACGATTATAATTGTTCGATCTTCCTATAGATGAGGCAATTGGAATCCAACACATGGCATGTCGCAATGGTACTTTGATATGGCTTGGTGTTGGATGTGCCATATAGTGTGTCACTTGGCAACAAGATGTTAATGAGTGAATGGTGACATGTAACGGTCTTGTGCATATCATGACGACAAATAGTATATGCAAGGAAGTAAGACACAAGTGTGATGATGTGCGGGATAGATGCAGAGGCTTGCATAGTATTGTAGGAGTTGCGAATGTAGCACAAAAGGAATTATGTATGATTATGGAAGTTGCACCAAGGTGTGGACAAGATTGCAAGAATTGTGTGGGTTGTGAAGCATCCATTGGTGTCATGAGTGATTGCTCGAGTCGTGTAGGTGGTGGAGCATGCATGCACAACACAAGGGATTTTGCAATGCAAATCGCCAAGGTATTGCAGGATGACATGGATAATGCTAAGTGTTGGGCAAGTTGGGGGAGCAACAAGTTCCATGAGATGGTGTGTAATGAAATTACTTGTATAATTCAAATTAAGAGCAACAATAGAGCACCGAATACCACAATATTTCAGAATAATGATCTCAATATGCAATTAGAATAGCTTCGCCACTTCGAGGGGGCAACCTCCAAACCATATAACAAGACTCAAATGCTCAAATGATAATGAAATACTACCTATAATCCCCTATATATACTATTCATATGCTATGGCCATCACCAAGGCCGACCTATTAAGCATGAGAAAGTATAAATGATATAATAAAATGATATGGTAAGCCACAAGTCGGCTACTCATATCCTAATACAAGCAATAGGTTAAGGGCGTAGCATGCCCTTCCCCTTCAAACCAATGTTGTCCTCAACGTTGAATAATCCTGGATGTTGCTGCAGAAAACCTTCATCCTCCCAGGTGGCATCTTCTATGCTCAGATTCTTCCACTTGATCAAATATTCCTTAATGTCTCTAGTTCTCAGCCTCTTAGTACGTGTTTGCAGAATCTTCTCTGGCTCCAAAATGATTCTTCCTTCCTCGTCAAGTTCTAGTAACTCTGTCTGGGCTTCAAATTTCGTCCAATAACCTTCTTCAGGCATGAAACATGGAATATTGGGTGTATGTGTGAAGATGGAGGCAACTCTAGTTTATAAGCAACACTACCAATTTTCTGTAGAACCTGATAAGGGCCATAATATTTAGGAGCAAGTTTGTTTTCCTTTTTTTGTTGCTTTAGGGACATCTGTTTGTAAGGTTGGAGACGTACAAAAACCCAGTCACCAATTTCAAAATGTCTTTCACTATGGTGTTGATCCGCTTGTTGTTTCATCATTTTGTGCTAATGCTAAATTCTCCTTCAAACTAGCCAAAACATGTTGTTGATGTTGAATGTGTTCCTCAACATCTCTGACCTTAGTTTGCACCCTCAAGGAGGAAGTGATAGAAGGTGGATGGTAACCATATAATGCTAAAAATGGGGTCATTTGAGAAGAGGTATGAAAAGATGTGTTATACCACCATTATGCCAGTGGTAGCCATTTAATCCACCTTTCTTGCTTATCTGATACAAAACAACGTAAATACCCCTCTAAGCATTTGTTGACCACTTCTGTTTGCCCATCAGTTTGAGGATGATAAGATGAACTGTGAGCTAGCTGAGTACCCAAACATGAAAATAATTCCGTCCAAAAATTACTTGTGAAAATAGGATCACGATCACTTACAATTATCTTTGGGGTTCCATGTAGCCTTTGAACTGTCTCCAAAAAAATAGTTGCTGATTGTACTGGCTGCAAATGGATGTGATAGGGCACAAAAATGGGCATATTTTGTGAGCCTATCCACAATCACAAAAATAACATTCTTACCCTCTGAACAAGGCAATCCGATGATAAAATCCATGGAGACCTCCCATCTTTGGCTAGGAATTGGTAAGGGTTGCAACAAACTGGTGTCTTAATTGTTTCCCCTTTGTTCTATTGGCACACTAAACACTCTGATACAAACTTTTGTACATCCCCCTTGAGTCCTTCCCAAAAGAATTCTCTTTTTATTCTATGATATGTCTTCAAAAACCCAGTGTCCTCCAACAGGTGAGGCATGTAGCTCTGCAAGAATCTTATGCTTCAACTCAAAATCTTTACTCAAGTATAACCTATCCTTGTACCATAGGGCATTACCTTTCCACTCAAATTTGTTAGATGTCATAGATCCTTGCTTGATATTTTGTATTAGAGATTGTGTATCCTTATCTTGATTCCATTCCAATCTTGTTTCATCCACCCAATCGACCATCAACATGGACATTCCACATAGTAAGGCATCTGCGGATGTATCCCTTCTAGACAATGCATCAGCTACTACATTTTCTTTACCCTTTTTGTATATGATTTCAAAATCATAACCCAACATTTTTGTTACCCACTTTTGTTGTTCCTCGGATGATAACCTTTGCTCCAAAAAGTATTTGAGACTATCGTGATCAGTTTTTACCTTGAAGTGTCTACCCATGAGATAGGGCATCCATTGCTTGACTGCATGAAGAATAGCCATCATTTCTTTCTCATAGACAGGTTTGAGCAGATCTTTCCTTTGAATTGATGACTCTCAAATGTAATTGGTCTTCCTTCCGCATTAGAAGCTGCTCCCAATCCACGATCCTCAAGCGTCACATTCAACAATGAAGGTTTTTGAGAAGTTGGGAGTAGCAAAATGGGGTGTTGCACATGGCTTCCTTCCAAATTTGCTCAAAGGATTTAGTGGCTACGTCTATCAATGGAAGGCATCCTTCTTTAGCAATGCAGTGAGTGGGGTTTTTATTCTACCATATCCCCGCACAAATCTTCTGTAGTACCCTGTTAGTCCTAGGAACCCACGAAGATTTTTGAGATTTTTGGGCCTTGGCCATTCCACCATAGCTTTGATCTTCTGAGGATCAACTTTGACGCCTTCATGGGATACAATATGACCCAAGTACTCTACCTCTTGTACACCAAAAGAACATTTGGATGGCTTTGCATACAAAGTATGTTTCTCCAAAACTTCCAACACATTATTTACATGTTGTAAGTGTTCTTCCCATGTCTTACTGTAAATCAATATGTCATCAAAGAAAACTAATACAAATTTCCTTTAAAAAGGCCTAAAAATAGTGTTCATCAAGCTTTGAAAGGTTGAGGGCATTTGTAAGACCAAAAGGCATTACCAAAAACTCATAATGGCCCTCATGAGTCCTAAAAGCCGTTTTATGAACATCTTCCTCTTTTATCCTAATTTGATGGTAGCCGAACGAAGATCTAATTTTGTAAAATAAACAGCACCATGCAATTCATCAAGTAAATCATCAATTACTGGAATAGGAAACTTATCTTTGATGGTGTACTTGTTGAGTTCTCGGTAATCTGGACACATCCTCCATGTTTCATCCTTCTTACGTACCATGACCACTGGTGAAGAATATGCACTTTGGCTATGCCTGATGATACCTGCCTTCAACATTTCCTCCACCATTTTCTCGATCTCACTTTTCTGGGAATATGGGTATCTGTATGGTCTGATGTTAGGTGTTTGGCTCCCTAGAATCAACTGAATGGCATGATCATGATCCCTAACTAGTGGTAGTCCCTTTGGAATTGCATCAAAAACATATGAGTGAGCATCCACAATCTTTTGAAGATCGAGTGGCATTGAAGACTCTGTATTTTGTACTTCTATGGAAAATAGCTTTGCTATAAAACCATCCACTCCTTTTCGAGAACCTTCTGCATCTGATGAGAGCTAATAATCTATGGAGACTTAGCTACCATCCCATTCAATTGTATTGTCCTTCCATCTGAATGAAATCGCATGAACAATTCTTGGAAATTCATCTCAATAGTACCTAAGGTTGTGAGCCATTGGACCCCCAAAACAATATATGCCCCTCCCATAGAAATAGCAAACATAGGTGAGTCTAACATGTAGTCTCCCATGGAAAGCTTGATACTATGGCACTTTCTGTGCACTTAACTGTCCCACCATCCGCAATCATAACTTGCATTTCTGGAGCTGGGTAAACAAAACAATTGAGGCGGCAAAGCTAACTTACTATTTATGAAGTTATGAGTACTCCCGAGTCAATCAACACCGTCACCTTCTATTTTTGAGATAGCCAATAACCTTGAGTGTTTGAGGAGTACTAATACCTGACAATGCATGGCAAGAAATTGTAGGTTGGTGATCCTCTACTTCATCTTCTATTGGTTCCTCAACCTCTCCTATAATTTCAGCTTCCTCATCATCCTCATTACCTCCGTCAATATAGAACAACTTCTTCTTAGCACATTTATGTCCCGGTCCATATTTGCTATCACAGTTAAAACATAATCCTTTTGCTCTCTTTTCTTCCATTTGTTGAGGAGTCAGTCTAATTGGCCTAGCAAATGAAGGGGAAGAGATACTACGGTCTCTGGTGTTAATGAAAGGTGGCCTCCTACTACAAAGAATTTTTTCCTCTGCACGACGTGCCATGATAATAGAATCAAAAAGCTTGATTGGATTAAACATCCGTACCTCATGCTCGATGTGGTCCTTAAGACCCCCAAGAAACAAGTCATTCAAATTCTCTTCTGGAATATTCTCCACCCTTAAGGATAGGTTTTGGAATTGATGCACATAATCTTTGGTTGATCCTATTTTTGTCGTAACTTTGCTAATTGACTAAAGTAGTTCTCTGAAACACTGGAACTATAGTGCAATTGCAATTCCTCGGTAAAAATTGTCCAAGTGACACCTAGACCATTCTTCTGCCTCTGAGCACATAACCAACGATACCAAATAAATTGGTCGAGTTCAAGATATAGGGATGCCAATGTCACCTTTTGTCCTGATGGTGTTTGATGTAACTCAAAGAAGTTCTCCATTTGATTTATCCAATTCAGGGGATCCTTACCATCAAATTTGCGCATATCCACTTTCGGCATCATGTTCCGTGGTTGCGGATAAGTTTGATTCTGATGGGACTGGAAAAGTGATCCAATATGGTTAGTTTGTCCATGATTTTGAACTGAAGGTCCTCCTTGGTTGATATGGGCTGGATTTGGGCCATACTAGTTACCCTTTACATGTTGCATGATATCATCCAACCGATGATTGATTTGGGCTATGTCTCCTTTAGAGGCCATCTCAGATTGTACATTTCGCAACTCATACTCAAGTTGGCTAACCTTATGATCAATTGAGGTAAAACCTAGTGCTGAGGAATTTGTATTTACCCCTTCTGACTCCATCTCTTCAATCACTACCCCATCTTTATCTGGGGTTTTACCCGGAGTAACCGGATTCTTTTTTGCTCTTGTGGAAGGCCCCGCCATGATGTCAAATCTTAGGGTTTAGGGTTTCGATACAATTTTGGCTGAACAGGAAAAAACACAAGAGAAGATACTAATACTATTTTTTTGAGAGCTTTCCGAAATGTAAAGAACTTGAAAATTTTCCACAATTTGCACCCTAAGGAGCGATTTTATGAAAAACCCTAAATTTGTAATAACGTTTGCAAAATAAATCAAAAAAGTCTAAAATTTTCAGGGAACCTTACTTGAAATGCTTCGCAACTCTGGTAAAAATATCTCCCACGACTTCGCTCCGGTTCGCAATATGTGGTGAAAACAAAACATTAGGGTTTTTACCTTAATTTTGGCCCAGATCGTAGCTCTGATACCACTTGTAATGAAATTACTTGTATAATTCAAATTAAGAGCAAAAATAGAGCACCAAATACCACAATATTTTAGAATAATGATCTCAATATGCAATTAGAATAGCTTCGCCACTTCGAGGGGGCAACCTCCAAACCATATAACAAGACTCAAATGCTCAAATGATAATGAAATACTACCTATAATCCCCTATATATACTATTCATATGCTATGGCCATCACCAAGGCTGACCTATTAAGCATGAGAAAGTATAAATGATATAATAAAATGATATGGTAAGCCACAAGTCGGCTACTCATATCCTAATACAAGCAATAGGTTAAGGGCATAGCATGGTGCAACAAGGTTTGCATGTTTTTGTAAGGTCGAGAACTTGTCGTGTAGTCCCCCTGTGTAGATTAGATAGATAATTCTCTCCCGATGGTCAGTTGAGCTATTGCCATATATAGCTATATATCTATATCAAGCCATGCCCTCTCTCTCTCTCTCTCTCTCTCTCTCTCTCTCTCTCTCTCTCTCTCTCTATATATATATATATATATATATATATATATATAGGAACTCTAAGGTAAGGCAAGTTGTGCAAAAGGACTAAGCTATAAGGGATGTCACGAATTGTTGGGTCAATGCCACATAACTTTGTGAGGCTATATCCTTGCCACACAGATTCCACAATGTGAAGTCCAAGTTCCACAAGAGGAGGTGAAGAGGCTTACACGACTACAAGTTGTTACAAGGTACGTTATAAGGTGCGCATACGAATCATTCACTCTTTCTTGAGAAGCAATGGTGTTTGTGGCACTAGAGGTTAGTTGAGGAAATTGAACCTAAAGTTGTTAAAGGTTTTACCACTTAGCTTGATTAATGTACTTCTTGATCTTGATGAATTGAAACAAGGCGATGAGTGTCATGGTGTGTGCGAATGTTCGTCACTTTGATAATTTGGTCCTTATCTATGGGTCACAAATGTTCCGAGTCCGGATCGGAAGGATGGTGTGTCATTGTTGGTTCAAGAAGTGGGGGAAGTAAGGCTTGAGAAGTTCCACATTGAAGACATGTACATGCCCAAGTATAAAAGTAGATTAAAAAGAAAGGCGTTTTCCCCAACTCGCACGAGAGAATTGTGTAAGGACCATAACAGAGAGGATTGTTTTTCTGGTATGGACCTTTGAAGCGTTCCTTCGAAGATGTAAAAAAACTTTATCCTCAACTTAAAATGTATGAAGTGTGCAATGTGCATCATGACACTCTTTGTACTTCTATTGTGAGCAAGAGAGAATACATTGAGCTTGTTGATGAACAAATTGTATGTGGGGTGGAAACTTCTTTGCTTTTTCTCTTCCCTTTCTTTTTGTGTGCGACTTATTGTTGGTTGGTGCACAATATGAGATGTCTAAAGGAGTTGGTTGGAACCCAAAACATGCCTAGAATGGACTATGGACTGTAGAACTATGCAAAGCTTTTTTATAGGCATGTTGGAGGTAAAGCAAGTTATCATCCCAATTGCGAGCAAGCACATTGTTATACATATGTAGAAGATGAACTAGAGTGTGGTTGACAACTTCTGTTTGTCCATCTATTTGAGGATGAAACGTCATCAACCGAGCAAGTTGCATACTTATCAATTCTCATTTGCCAGAAATGACCAACAAAATGAGGATCGTAGTCGGATACGATGGATGTTGGAAGTCCAAAGTGAACCCATACATGGGTGAAGAAAACATGAGTAGTGTCGGTTGAATCAATTGTCTTCTCATAAGGAACCATGGTGGCCATCTTTGAAAACCTATGAACTACAACAAAGACCACATCATGTAGGTGCCTTGTTATAAGGCGATCCTAGTCACAAAATCCATGTTGGTGATTTCTATGGTTGGATGGAACCGATAGAGGTGTGTAAAGTCCTAGCTTCTTATTTGCGGGCTTGGTGATGCAACAAGGAATATATGACTTGATGTGGCACTCCACGTTTGTGTGCATCTGCTACTAGTAGAAATGTGATTGCGGTGAGTCAAGAGTTTTGTAATGTAGAAGTTACCCCAATGTTTTAGGGTAGTGTGCCTCCCAATTGAGCATGTGGAGAGGTGTGCCATTAGACACATAGAGATGACCAAGCTAGTAGAGAATTTTGTCATTGAGGTAGAACTCACAAACCTGTTCACCTTGCAAAAGAGCAATATAGGTATCAACAAAGTCCTTGTTAGTCGAGTAGAGAGATACCTAGTTTGAGAATTTGTGGTCATGTGTGTCTAGCAGTGTGATGAACATGTGTATTAACAGTTGGCTAAGGTAATTTTTGTCTTGTTATCCTTTCCCTTTTCGTGCTTGATCACGAGATGGAACTACTAAAGGTAAGTCATCCACTCCATGTATCACACATTCTCGAACTTGTTTTGTGTTTGTAGAAACTAAAGTGGCTTATGATTAGAAGGATAACTATATTTTTGCCTAAGATGTAGTGATGATGGAATTCATTGAGTGACATGTGACCGAATGTCCATGTTACATGAGTATTGCACCGAGTGCATAATTGAATGCATCGGGGTGAAGTTCAAAGGAGTGTGCAATGTCGGGTATTGTGAGACCAACCACTAGGAAGAAGCATTGTTCGACAATCTCAAAAGTGAGTTATTGTGCATGAATCCAATCAAACTTGGTTTTGGCATGCGTGATATGGTTGAATAGCGAAGAAATGTGTGAGAAACCAAGGACAAAGTTGTGCTACAAATTTGCAAGTCCAGAAAGCTATGCAACTCTATGAGGTTGTGCAGAGTAGGCCAATCCTGAATCACTTTGATCTTCTTTGGATCTACATGTATCCCTACTGATCAATTATGTAGCCAAGATATTGAATCTACGATACACCGAATGAATACTCGTTGAGTTTGTGCAACTTTTATTTGCACAAAGTGTCTAGGATGTATGTGACATGCTCCACATGCTCCTCCCAAGTCTTGTTGAAGATGATAATGTTATCTAAGTAGACGATGGAGTTGAGGAAAGGCTGAAGTAGGTCATCCACTAATCACACGAATATTGCAAGTACATTGTTCAAGCAAAAAGGCATAACCACCAATTAAATAATCCTTCTCGTGTCTTGAAAGTCATTTTCAAGACGCTTGAGGATGGATTGGGGCTTCAGTGCTAACTAAGTCAAGTCAATCTTAGTGAAGTATTTTGCACCTTGGAGCTAATCCAATAGGTAGTCAATGCATTACATAAAAGGAACGATAATTGGATCGTACCAAGCCAAGAACACAGATGCTAATCAAACACCACGATCAATAAGATGAAAGTCATTCACCAAAATAACTTTACATAAACCTTTGCAAACAAATGAGCAACAATATCATATATTATTATGTAACTCAATGCAATATAATGAGAATGGGCCTTGCTTAAATAGGCAAGGAATAACAATCTAAGAACTAGTCAAGGTCATAGATCAAGCCATAAATCAAGGAAATAACTAGTCATCAAAGAACTAGTCAAGACCATAGATTTAGGAGAGAACTAGATATCAAAGATCAATACCATAGATCAAGGAAAGAACTAGTCAATACCATAGATCAAGGAAAGAACTATACCTAACAACTAGATAATATCTCGTAATATCTAAATAAGATAAAAGAAATATCCACACACATAAGTGGGTGAGGATAAATACAATAAAGGTAAATAAAGTACCTAGGTGAACGTGAGTTAAGGTAAATACCTACTCTAACATTACATTGGATGTCAATTCTTCATCGTGATGTTGTTGAGCACTGATAGCTTATACTGAGTTGTTATGTCCCATCTTTCTTGGGTGTTAAAAAAATTCAAGAGCTCGGACATATCTTGCCTTAGAGGAAGAAGAATTGTTATCTCCACTTGAAGGATTATCGAACTTGCATTATATAGAGGATATGAATGAAAATGATTTTTTTCTAACATTGAAGAAAGTGATATCATGCCCATAAATATAATCAAGGCTCAACCAACAAAGATATCCAAAAATGATTTTACCTAGAAATATCTTATAGCTAAAGCTCGGTTAATAACAAAGCTTTTTTATGTAGAGATATGGTCCTTGTTTTTGAGTTTTTAGGAGTTGATTCAAAAAGACAATAACATGAAAGATTCCATGGTACAAAATTTACACGATGCTCTAATGGTATTGGTAGTTTCTCATGTAGTAAATACCTTTCTACGACATGTAGATTTATTTTGACTACCTTAATGGTTACGGAAACAACCAAAAGTGATAGGTCAAAGCAATTGCAAATGCTCTTGGTAAAGGTAGAAGAACTATAACAAAGTATGTGAAAAAGGGTTAAATTGGATGATAGTATGGAAGGGAATTGGGCATTGATATGTAGGGCTCCTCGAAGAAACAAAATTTCTAATGATATAAAAGATATTGTTGTTGATTATTGGAAAACTTGTAGTCATGTTTCTTCCAATTCTAAGGACACTTTAAAGATTAGGGTTGGTCTAAGTGGTTTAAAGAAAGAACATCCAAAACACTTTTTGGAGATAACATAAAGTGAATTTTATAGAAATTTCCAAGAAGACCATTTAGACACAAACATCAGGAAATGCACATTTGAGAATTTGAAGCCACCATATGTAAGGATAAATACAATTTTTGGCACATGTTGTTTTCATACTCATATAGAGTTTGATCTACATCTTGCCACATTTAAAATATTTAGGAGCAAATGGTAGTAGTTGATATGCCCACTCCATGAACAAGTAATTTTTTTAGCTTTATCATTTGTCGAATATAGATGATGCAGGTGACTTTGATGATGATTGTATCAAAGGGGATTACAAAAAAATGTGGAAATTTAGCAAAGCTCCGAGAAGGCATGTACGATCAATCAACAAACCAAAAGTTGTGTGGAAGAGGTTTGAGTGTGAAATTTATACTAAAATTTTGGGAAAGGAATAAAGCAAAATTTGCCTAATAGAATATGAAATTATGGTCTATGATTCATGGCCAAGTTACTGTAAAAGAAAAAATATCCATATCTAAAACAGAGCCATGGTTCAAGGTGGCAAGTTTCAAAATTTTGTAAATATAAGAATTATTTCCCTAACGGTTGTATCTTTTTAGTAGTTGACTTTCTTTGAGAATTATAATTTCATTGTACAAAAACATACATAGATTCAATGCTATCATTCATACCATGTGGCCATGATGGTGCATGTATCTTATAAGCATGCACAAAAAATGTTGATGACCGAATTCAAATTACAATTGAAAATTGAGTAATCATAAAAGAGGTTCATATTTATGTCAATGATGACACAAGACATGGTAGATTTTATTCAACTTGTTGTTTTGAAATGTTCTTCAAGTTTCTTCAACAATGTTATACAACTTTGGTGAACTTTGGATGTGGTCAAATGGATGTCAAGGCCATTTCAAGTCATCAAAAGTATTCAATTAGTTATGTCATATGCATCGTAAGCATAGTGTATGACATGTGCAGATTTTTTCATGAGTGGACATGGAAAGGGGGTACATGCTGGTGCAAATACTTGTATCAAGCATGCAATTTTATGACAAAACAAAAATGATGGAGTTCCACTTCATAATGCTTATGAAGTTTTCAATTGGTGTAAGTCACATTTCGGTGTTGTTGAAATAAGAGTACTTCTAAAGTATCCCATAAGATTCTTTTGGGAAGTGAACAATATTTCATTCTACTAAAAGATTTGTTCCTTGTTACCTATTTTTTCAATATTATAAAAACATTCACAATGTTCTTTAAATAGATATTGACCACTCGTGGGAATACAATTGTAGAAGTATTGTTGGCATGAGGTTCTAGTTCAATCCCCACTCTCTCTAGTCTATACTCTATAGATAGGGGCGGATTCGTATGGGGGCAGATCTATATAGATAGGGCCCCACCCCACCCCACCCAATATATCTAATCTAATCTAATCTAATCCCAGTTGGGATGTTCATCAAGTGATGAATACGGTTCAAAATACCTCGATAATATTTAAAGCGAGAAATTATTTATGTTTTTGTGATCATTGCATACATGGAGATGAAAATGCAAGTGTATGTGAAAGCATTAATAGCAAATATGTATACGATTGGAGTCACAAATCAATTGAATTGACATCTATTTTTGAAGATGATGATGTTGAATTACGAGGATCACATGTTTTCTCTTGATTATGATTGTTCATCTAGATTTGTTGGAGAAGGTAGCGTAATTAGATTTTTTTCATTTAAATGGTACAAAGTATTTTTGTGATAAAAAATTTATATTTTCACTATTTGTGCAATGGGGTAGTTACTTTCGATGTATTGTGAGTGTACATGACATATTTTTGTTGTTATTGTAGAGGAAGACAATGAAGAAAAAGTTGATTATTATTTATTGAGATGTACAAAAGTGAAGTCAAAGTTACTTACTACTATTACAAATGATGATGGACAATTATATCCTATTGGGTCACTTGTTATTGAGGGTACTTACTGTAAGCAATTCAATGTAGAAAGAAATGGTTCAATCATTTTAATTGATTATATGTTGCACGTAAAGGTTCTTCAATACAACCACCTTGTCATCACGACATGTATTTACTTGACTCAATGTTATTCGTGGTAAGAAATAAAAATGGAAGCTACATGTGGATGACCATGAGAGGATGTTGAGTATTATTAAGGACTAACAAGAACTTGATGGAGGTTCTTAAAATCGAAACAAAGTCAAGCTAGACCACCATATGAGCGAGATAGTGACATCACAATTCAGATCGAATGGAATGTGTTCCCAATATAAGTCATTCATTAAGAGTGTGCAAGTAAATGGTGGATGTGTTGATCTAGATGGTACAAACTAAGGCGCATGTGATAGAGCAACATCCATGGGTGGACATGCGCACAGTATGGAATCATAGTAGTAGTAATAGTAGGTGGCATAGAAGAGACAACATCTATCACACATATAACACCCTCAAGTGGTGGTAAGTGAGGTGGTTCATCCATAGGTTGAGGTTCATCCATAGTGTTAATATGTGGAATAGGAAGACCAATATTAGGAGCATGGCCGCAATATTGGAATGGATCACTGATCACAAAAAATAGTATGCTCAATACGCTCATGTAAAAATTTAACACACCGATGTATTGTGGATGCAACAGTCTACATGGCATGAAGCCATGGCCTACCTAGCAAACAATTGTAGGAGACTGGGAAATCAATAACGAAAAAGATAGTGTGGATAGTCTTTGGCCCTACATTGATAGGTAGTGTAATGTGACCAAGACATAGACAAACATAACCATCATAAGCACGTAGTGAAATGCAAGAGGGACTAATATCACGAGTGGAAAGCCCTAGGAATTCAAGGAATGACATGGGACACAAGTTAATTTCAGATATGTTATCAATTAGAGTGTGTTTGACACCAACATTGTTAATACGACACATGATATACAAAGGCGGGTCATTGTCAAAAGTGTGAACATCGGTGAGATGATTAGCCTTAAATGTTGTAAGTTGTGAAAATGCATCAACAAACATTTGGTAAATTGAATCGAATGTATGTCGGCAGGGACACGAGTAGTAGGAAGGAGATGTTGGATTCCATGCATTAATTCAGGATTTGCAAGTAAATAATCATTGATTGAGATAATCATGATGACCAAACCCTAGGATGATAAGAAATGAATGAAGAGCCTAAAAGTGTGAATGAAGGAAGTGTTGAAGCGTGGGGTTCATTAAAATGATTAACTAAATTGTAGATAATGCACTATAGTTAATCTAATCTAGGAGGACATATACATGCAAAGAAAGAAGTATATAAATGAATATAACAACTAATATAATGAAAGTATAAACCCTAATATGCTAGAGAGAGTGAGGAAGTGACTCGAGATAATTAGAGATGCTCGTTGTCTTGTGTTGTAGAGGTGGCGGGGAAAATTAGGAAGCAATAATGACTGCACAAAAGCCCCGAAAAGAGTGGATATGGGTGATTCTTTGGACTAGAGCGCTGGAGAAGGATTAAAGAGCCTAGGGCGCTCAGTGTCTCGCAAACCAGGTGCCATGGTGCATTCTACGACTCTAGAAATTATCTTTACTGAGTTCAACAGATGGTCGAAACCCTCACTATTTGTGCATCAAACTTGTTGACCGCTCCTCCAGATGTCATTGTTATTCCAAGGTGAATGAAAGACCTCCAAAACCTAAACAAACATCGATCCCTAAAAATAAAAATGCATATGAAAGGGTCAAACTGACCTTAACTACCACAGTAGTGGAGTTACTAACTGAGCGCTTGACTACATTCCAAACCCAAATGTAGTTCTTTATGTGTGTGTGTGTGTGAAGCATGCCCTAGGTTGCTCTTGTGCTAGTTGCACTTTGTGAAAACTATGTGTAGAAAAATGTAATAGAATGGTGGATGGAATAGAATAAATCCTCCCCCTATGTTGTGTGTGATGCAGATATCCCAAGCCTTGTCCCAAGTGATGGAGCTATGTGAGTGCAAATGATCTCCCAATGCAATATATGGATGCAACTCTAGGTAGATGATAGTAGTAATAGTGTTTGGTCCCTCATTATGGTCTCATAACTTTATATTTATATGGTTCTCTTGTTCTAATTTCGTAATTAACCCCGAAATGGCCGACCACCAAAAAGATAGGAAGCTCAAACAGCTAGAAGGTTCCCAAAAAGTGGTGGGAAAGTTTAAAAAGGATCGGGGCGCCCCAGGTGGGACCAGGACGCCCATGGGTGCGCCCCAAGTACTAGCATAGGCACCACAAGTAAAGGCTAAAATGATAGGAAATGATGAAAAATGACTGGGCTTGTGTGCGGTGGAGGTCGGGAATGACGTTGGAAATAAATTAAAATGTCCAAGGGACATGGGTTAATTAGTACTTTCTTCACTCAAGAACCTTCTAAATAGTAGTATGAGACTGAAACTAAATATAACCCAAAGTGCATGATTTAGTGCCTACAATAGGGTGGAAGAGGTGTAGATAATGAGTAGTTAGCGGGGGACGAGAGGTTGTAATGTAGGCGTAGTAAGAAGAGACACTTTCATATTTTTAAAGGTTTGTTGTCAATCTTTGCTCCACTCGAGCTCAATGTGCTTTTGAGGAGGTTATCAATGGAATGAATGATATATGTGAATTCAAGGACATCGTCAAATTGCACCAAGCTTCCCTAAAAAATCGGATGTTAGGTATAGAGATAGGGCAAGGCATGTCGAGAATGTCTTTGATCTTTGTAGGGTCGACATCTATGCCGCATTTGGAGATTATAAATCCTAGGATTTTGCCTTGTGTGTGACACGACATATGCATTTCCATGGATTAAGGCAAACTTTGTATTTATAGATTCATTAAAGGGCGATGTCGAGGTCTTGGGCATGATCCTCTACACATCGAGATTTGATGAGAAGGTCATCCACATAGACTTGGCGACCTTATGAATGAGATTGTGAAAGATGTGTGGCATAGCTCGTGGATAAGTTGCTCTAGCATTTTTAAGGCTAAAGGGAATTTTAACGTAGTTGTAGGTGCCCCATTTGGTGGTGAATGTGGTCTTATGATGATCTTACGGCTCTATGTGGATTTGACTATATATGGAGAACCCGTCCATAAGGGATAACATCTTGTAACTCGTAGTGGCATCGACAATGGTGTCGATGGAAGGCAAGGAAGTTATCTTTAGGACATGCGAGGTTTAGGTAACAAAATTCATTGCAAATTCGAATGGAAAACATAAATTTATTATGGATGGGAATGATATTAGAGACCCATTCAAAATAGTTAGCATGGCAAATGAATTTAGTGTTTAGAAGCTTTATGAATTCTTTATGATATAGGTTATTGATTTCGGGGAAATTTACGAACCTTTTGCCAAAACAGTGTAGCATCGGGGTAGGCAACAATGTTGTGGACAACAATGTCAAGGTCGATTTTAAGCATGTCATAATATCCCCAAGAAAATTCTTCCTTGTTTTTGTGAAGGACTTCAATATTCTTATCATGATAGCATGACAACATGTGAAGGATCATCGTCAATTTGGACATTGATGGTGTTTTTGGAAAGCATGGTGTTGTAGTCCTAAAAATGACATGAAGCTTTAGAAATTTTAGCAACTATATCATTGACAGGGTCAACAACAACGATGAAGTTATCGAAAAGTGGGGTCTTATTATGGAGATGACCAATTTTGTGATTGTTGCAAAGGGAGGGTGTCCTCACGTGCGTGAAGTAATTCAAGGATGGTGTCATCGTTATCGAAAGTAGTCAAGGGATCATTATATTGAAATGAAATGAAATGAAAGATTTTAATTACATCCACGAGACCAACAGGTCTATGGGACCACAAGATAGTACCAAACCGCCTTAGACCAAAGTGGGCTTTTTGACCTCTTTTAGGAGGTTGTTCCTCTGTCGGCTGATCTGTGACAGCATTTCACCCAAGCTCTTTATTCTATTTTCCTCAAATAGTTCCACCATGGACCCGCTAGTTAGGATTTCTGCATATTTGGATCGAATACCCGTGAACTTGGGACAATGGAGAATGAAGTGTGTTTCCGTCTCAATTGCCCCTGTATTGCACATTACACAAGTTCTCTCTTCCCACTACTCCTTGGGTATTGTCCACCTCCCTATTTCACACCTAAGATTGTGAGAGCTAGTCCTTAGCTGAGCAATGAGGATCTTTTCCGCCATTTTATTTTGTTGGTCCGAAAATCTGTCGGGTGGACAGATCTATGGATAGACTAGCCAATAGTGTACGGTGGCATCGCCCCTCTTTGAGTCAACAAAGCAAAACCGGTTTATTGTTATTCTACTAGTAGGAATCTATGCAAGTCTCACAATATTCTACCTTCGAGGGTTTGGGATCTCATCCCAGTAGAGGTGTTTCCAACCGTGAAAGGAAAGGAGAGAAGGTAAAGAATGAAGATAAGATAGATCCGAAGGGAGAAAAGAAATGAATTCCAAAGCTAGAAAGATCAGAAGGTCTATGTTTTGGGATTGGTAATAAATGGAGCCAAACCTACTTGCATAGACGAACAAAGCAATACTGATGAACAAATGACAAAAAGTAGAGATAGATCCAACAGAATAAATGCATAGATCTGACATAAGAAAGATCAGATGCCCATAACACACATATTCAAGACAAAGTCTTAATATTTGTATTAATGTTTTCTTCTATTACAAAAAGTACAAAGCCTTTTCTTCTCACTTCTATTTTTCATCTAAAAAGTGTCCACCACCTGAATACAACAAGTATTCAAGTATATATAGAAGAAGGAGAAGAGAGAAGGCAAAAAGAAACCAACAACTAATTACAAAATATCTAAAAGTCAACTGTTGACTTTGGGCAACTTGATGGATGACAACATCCCATGGTGCAACATGGATGATGTCATCATTTGTGTCAACATACTCTTAGATATTTAAAAAAGGAAGCCAAGAGGAAGAAGGCTATTCATCATCGTCTCGTGGCTGAAAGGGGGTATCTTGCTTCTGCTGTTGTTTGGGAGAGGTAATGTGGAACTGGGTCCGATATTCCATGAATTTACTAACCATCGGCTGAAGTTGATCCTAGGCAGGACCCTTGGTATGATCGCCGATGACCTCGCAAGTCTCCCGCTCATCTCTAGAGTTTTCGGGGAGCTTGAAATATTCATTACCTACCTCCATCAGGTACCCCACAAAATCATGGCAGGCCAGAAGGTTATTGATGCATTCAGTGTCAAAAGTGACTTCTGGCCCTAGCCCTTGCGAGATGATCTCCTTGAAGATCCGAATAGTTTCATCTGCCTTCCTCAAGGTGAATGAAGGAGTGAGCAAGCCCGAAGACATTCTTAGGACAATTTGTTCCATTTGATGCATCGCATCTAGGGCCTCCTCCTTGACTTTGTCTATCTTCTCCAGGATGAATTCCATCTGATCGACCCGGTAGTCCAACGCAGCAAGGATTTTGCTAGGTACCCTAGGGTGATCAAAAATGCCAAATTTTACCAAATCATCGACCGAGCAGTCGAGCATTTTCTGGAATGTCTCATGTTGTAACCTAGCATGGTCTAACTCTTTAGAGATAGGTCCTGCAATTGCCTGGAGGTCCTTGTTTTCTGGCTAATGTTCTGATATAATTCGGTGAACTTGACAATTACTTCCTCACTGTATTTGAGGATCTGATCTCTCCAGGAAACTGCCATACCTTGTTCACCAATTTTGGCATATTCATTTATCTTATCTGGCTTAGGACCTCAGGAGTTTCGGTGGCAGTTGTAGGAGGTGCACTACCCATTTTCTGCAGGGCGTGGAGAAGATGCTTGTTCTATTCTTTTAGTAGCCTCTTCTCTTCCTTTGCTTCTTGGAGCTTCTTGCAAAGGGCATCCACCGCAGACAGGGCCTCTCCTTGAAGACTTTCAGATGACATTCCCATTGTGACCTGCATCATTGTATAATTTGTAGGAGATAGATCCTTTTTATCCTTTGAAGGATCGGGATATGCAATCTCCATTACTCTTTCTCCCGATGCACTCTGAGAGAAGCGGGTTATGGGCTTTTGCTTCTTAGCCCCTTTGTTGGGATGACGGAGAAGTCCATTGGTGCAATAGGGACTTTCCTCTTATGCTAGCTCAAGTGCTGAGAAAGCCATGCTAGACCTAAGGGAGTGGGACCTAGAGGTGGAAGAGGGAGCATGCAGTAGTGGATGAGGGGAAATGCGTAGAGACACTTGGTGGCAGCATCGAGAGAGAGGCCAAGAAAGTGCTCACGGGGGGGAGATACTGCAGGGGAGGTAGTTGTGGGAATGGAAGGGAGCTGAGAGATGAGAGAAGAAATGGTGGGGGACAGCTCCGTGAGAGAAGAGAAGATGGAGGACGAGGAAGGGGGAATAGTAGAAGATGGGGGGAGAGGATACAACAAAGGAATGGTCGCTTGAGTCACATGAGGAGGGGGAGAAGGGATGAAAGAAACCTCCATGGTCGTAGAAGTGGCAACATCCCACAGTGGATGTGCCCATTGGGACACTCTCTGCCGCTTCTTTCTCGGGGATACCAGAGTTACAACTTGTTCTTGTGCGGCGAAGAAGGAGGGCTCTCGGGAGAGCTTCTTGAGTGGAGCTTGATTCTCGATCTTTGGTAACGTGGATAGGGATCGTGGTGAAATTTACTTTGCCCATTTTGAGCGAGGAGGTAATTTCTTGGATCGAAGGTGGGCCTTTGTTCTATCTATTTGGGAAATTTTGCTTTAGATTGAGTAGTTCTATGGCTGCCATATTGAATAATCTTTTGGGCCCGTAGAGAGGATTTGTTCGAGTTCGGGAAATGTATGTAGATATCCTCAACTGGAACGTGGATAAGGGGGAAAGGAGTTCTTGGATCGAACCCTTCTTTCTTTTTGAGTAGCACTTCTCATGGTATGTTATGAGGTGCACTTGAGTATAAGGGGAAAGGAGTTCCACCCTTCTTTCTTTCAGGGCATATGATATGATCAGCTCAATAGGCTTAGGGCCAGCATATCTTGGCAATTTGGTGGGCTCCCCAAGAAGTTGGTTGCTCGAGATAGGTGAAGGTGGGGAATTGGGTAAACAATGCTCCCCACTTCTCGATCCTTGTGACTATGCTCTTGGTCATCCGACCATGAGTCATATTTGGCCTCAAAGCAGTAGACGATGCCGTAGAAGAAAGCATCATTGATCTTGGTAAATTGTGAGATGCTATTCTCCGGCTTCAATTAGGGTAGTATTCGTATATTTTCACCGAGGCCAAACTCCGCATCGACTCGAGTCTTTGGATAATCCCTCTCCGAGGTGCAGCCGTAGACCACGTAGGAGTTCATGTAGAACCTCCCCGTGGTGGTGAGTTGTTGAGCTGCTCAGAGATGGTGTTGCTTATGATCTCTGCCCACTCAAAGCGCTGATTAGCACATTCTTATTCATGGTTTCCAGTACCTGAGCATCCATTTGTGAAAGTAATGGGCATCGAAAGCCCAAAACTCTACTTAGAAATGTGATGGTATCGCTCGGTTCCTCGGAGAAGTAGCTACGGTGAATAACCGTGGCCACCTGGTTATCACCTTCTCATTCTTTAAGTACACTTCGTTCATCAGTTGCATGCATTTGTCTTCATATCCTCCCATGCCTTGATGCAGTCTTCTTGGCTTACAGCCACAAAATGTTGGTGGTGGGGAATGCCTAGCATGATCTCGAAGTGTCGGGCGGTGAGGTTGATTATGACCTCGCCCTTTTAATTTTTGACACACCTTGTGTCTTTGTTGTAATAGCGGGCCACCACCATCATAAACTCATTATTTACTGCACTGACGGGGATCCCCCAAGAAAATGCATACCACTACCCACCATCTTGTCCATCCAGGGACTGCCTATGACCCTCCTGGTTCTGGCCCAAAAATCCTTCATGTCAATGTGGCCAAGTTCGGAATCTCGATATCTAGATCACATTCGCTGGGATTTGGGCATTCGACCCTTTGATATTTGTATTTCATTTCTTCCTCTCTCGAGCTTAACCTTACCCTTTGACTTGGTTGGCCTTTTGCTTGATGTAGACATATGTGGATCGAGTTGATTACGATGATCGTAAGAAGAAGGAGTGAAGTCAACGCAAAAGAGTCATGTTAGGCATCAAATCTTCCATTAAAGCATTTGAGAATGAGGAGTTAGCAATTTTAAGGCCTGGGCGCGCAGGGCGCGGGAACACTTTGCAGGTTAAAGGGTTAAAAGTATGGCGCCTTTGAAGTAGAGTGTTATAAGGAATAAATCGCAGTGCCAAAGGGTGCAAGCGCATAAGGATTTTGCGTATAACATCATTGTTGTTGTAGACAGGGGTGCGCTTGCACTACTACATGAAGTTTTATACTAGGCGTAAATAAGTTTGGTGTTGCATGGGAGTAGGATGCGCCAATGGCGCAGGTAATTTGCATGTAACATGGAAATTTGTGTGCCGAAAGGGCACATGATTAATGCGTGTAGCACTAACTTTATGTGTGCAAAGGGGGTCTTTGGCGCGGTGCAGGAAATTATTACATAACACTTATGTTGTTGTAAGCGGGATTGCACCAGCCATCGGGTTTAGGATTTACTTGGTTTATGCATGGCACAGGGATTTTGTGTGTTGCAATCAAGGTCAGTGCGCCCTCTTGGCGCGACTGTGTTTTCTGTAACAAGGGTGGTGATTGCGCCAAGAGAAAAATGCGGCTCAGAACTAACTTTTAGGTTTTCTCTCCTTTCCTGATGGGTTTGCGTTTTTTAGGCCTCCTTCTTCATGGATTTAGATGGTGAAGGAGGGGGAACAACAAAGAGATCTGGGTTCATTTTTTGAGACAGATCCCTCTTGGCCAGCAGATCTGGAAAGAGGGTGAAAATGGCTTAGGAGGGAAAATTTGCAAAAAAGCGGGAGGAGGGGCTTATGGTTTCTCAGATTCATTTCACCAAACCTCACAAACAACCAACAAAACAAAAACACAAGAGAGTAAGAACCACTTACCCGGAATATATAGAATGAGAGAAATGAAGTGGGGTCCACGAACGCGACATGAGAATGACGGGCGCGCTGACAGGTGCAGAGGAATAAAGATTTTCACGTGTTTTTGATTGTGAAAGTGACAGGCGGATGCGGATGCCTATATATAGCCAAAAGCGCAATAAATGTGCCAACCACTTTTTAAAGAGGCGCACCAAAATGCGTGTCAACATGGAAAACCTTGCACCCTTTGGCGTGGATATGTTTTTGTCAACATGAAATTATCCACAACTTTGGCACAAATTTAGTATATCGCCAACACTAGATCTTGAGCGCCTTGGCGCACCAAAACATGCGCAACATTTTTGTTGTTGACAGGAAGGCGCATGTGCCTTGGCGCAGGAAAGAAAGGCGCATCACGGGAAGGCGCAACAATTGTTGTGTCAACACTTCAAAGGGTGCGCCAAAGGAAATAAAGGGGGTGCAAGTTTATCCTGTGTTGCATAGATAAAAGGTGCGCCTAGCCAAAAAAGGACCAAAATGACCAAGTTCGGAAAACTAGATTTCTCGGAAAGGGATTTTACAACATTTCGAATCTTTGAGGACCCCGACAAGGAAACAAAACAAAATTTTGGTATGGTTACCTGTAAAATTGCCCTCGTCAATTTTACAAGATAACAACTGGCTCTTTCTAGGGACTATCTTTGAGCGAAGCTCAAGGGTAGAGAACCCCATATCAACATGTGCCTATCCATTGGGTTACAGAGTCAAAAACAAGGGTGATGATGAAAGAAAACACACAATGAAAGAAAACACACAACATAAAGAAAACTGTACAAAGAAGAGAGCAAGCTCTACTTCCTAAATATTTTGAGATGTTGCCCGCTATAGGGAAGCGGGAGATCAGTTCCATCTAGATACGAGAGATAGAAACTATTCTCTCCATTGAGTTGTTTGATCTTGAAAGGCCCTCTCCATAGAGAATCAAATTTCCGTGCATGCCCTTTGGCTCTCTTCGTTTGTCCCACAAAAGGACGAGATCTCCCATCTGGAAATCTCTTTGCTTGGCTTTTTTATCAAACAATCTCTTAACTTGATTCTGATGTTCGGTGATCCTATCGACCACTCTTACTCTTTTTTCTTCGAGCTCTGATAGATACATGATCCTCTTTTCAAGAGAATTTTGGAAAGTCTCATCTTCAATTGCTCGTGCCAAGCACAGAGCAGGAAGTTCTGCAGAAATGGGAAGCTCGGTGTCGATTCCATATAACACTTGAAAAGGTGACATACCGAGAGACCTCTTGGGAGTAATGCGGTCCGCCCACAAGCGCATCATCTGATGACTTGTGCCACGTCACGACTCTCATCAACTAGCTTCCGTATGATGGTCACTAAGTTTTTATTCTTGGATTTACGCCGACCATTTCCTGGGGGTAATAATCTGAGGCGTGGGCCAAGATTATCCCATATTCATAGAAAAAACCAACAACCTCTCGTGAGGAGAAGTTGGAAGCATTATCAGCAACGATTTTGTGTGGAACGCCGAATCTCACGATGATATTCTCTTTGATGAAATTACAAACAACTTCAGAGGTGGCATTCTTGACAGGTATGGCCTCCACCCATTTGGTGAAGTAATCTGTTGTTGTCAGGACATAACTATGTCCAGCACTCGATCGGGGATGGAGTGCTCCGATAAAGTTGATTCCCCATTGCCTGAATGGTTCATCAATAACGACCGACATTAGGGGAAAAGTAGTCAATTTTGGTTTGTCGACAAATTGTTGGCAGAGCTCACATTTTGCCACCCAGGTGGCTGTATCTTGAAATAGTGTTGGCCAATAGTACTGGCCCTGGATGATCTTGTGTGCCGTCACGGAAGAGGAGAAATGACCACCACATGGTTGAATCATGAAAACTCTCAAGTAACTTTATCTGCTGTGGCTTGTCAACGCATCGCAAGAAGATGCCATCTATTCCACGTTTGTATAAACAGTCATCCTAGATGACATATTTGGCTGCTCTGAGCTTTATAGCACACTTCTCCTTTGAAGTTAGATGAGCTGGGCACTCACCGTAAGTGAGAAAGAAAGCGATATCAGAATACCATTCGTCACTAGTCGTGACAAATAGAACCATGGGTAGAGAATCAGCTTTCTCCAGCTGGCTTTGTGTTCCATCGGTGCAATCATCCTTTTCCTTAGGGTCTTCTGAATCTCAGTTTTCAGCCATGAGCTGACATAGGCCCTTGCCTCTTACCAGCTTGGTTGGTTTTATATCTAGATCATACTCTTGAACCTTTGCAATCCAATTTCCTCGCAAACTCCCTAACTCCTGTTGAGTTAAGATTGACTTGACTGCCGTGTCAGGGACCAGCTACCTTGTGTGAGAGTTTAGAATATAATACCTGAAGTTCTTGACTACTTTGACAACGGCGAAGGCATGCTTTTCCAACTGAGACATCTTCAATTCATGAGGCTTGAGGGGAGAGCTCATGAATGTGATCGGGATTCAACATCCTCAGGATTCTTTTGCATTAAGATGGCCGATACAGTATGCTCAGATGCATAGCTATACATGATAAAATCCTTGGAGAAATCGGGACATACCAGGACTGGTGCGTGAGCGATGGAGGCTTTTATATCCTCAAATGACATCTTTCCTTCTTCGCTCCACCGAAAAGTTTGTGACCCTTTCATCATGTTTGATATGTGGCGAGTCTTTTTCAGAGAAAGTCGGGAATGAAGCACCTGAGAAAATTCACTTTTCCAAAGAAGGAGTGAACACCGGTTTTGCTTGTGGGTAAAGTAAGGCTCTGAATAGCCCTAACCCTTTCAGAATCTATCTTTGTCCCTTCCTTGCTTACAACGTGTCCCAAATAACTTTCCTTCAGTGACTCCGAAAACAAACTTTTTGGATTTAGGGAAATTCCGTGTTCTCGGCATCTAATCAATACTTGCTCCAAATGATCACAATGATCACTCCGTTGTTTAGAGAACATGGTTAAGTCATCTAAATATACTACGATGACCTTTCCCATCATACCCTTAAACGCGAAGTCCATCGCCCATTTGAAAAGTGGCGCGGCGTTAGTTAGACCAAAAGGCATCTTGTTGTAGGTGAATGTACCCCAAGGGGTAGTGAATGCTGTTTTGAATTGGTCTTCAGGTGAGACTTCAATCTGATTGTAGCCCGAAAAACCATCAAGCATGGACAACATTTTTGATCCAGTTACTGCCTGCAGAACCTGATCCATTATGGGAAGCGGGTAGTTGTCCTTCAAGGATGCCTGATTTAGGTTACGAAAATCTACGCATATGTGTATCTCGCCATTTTTCTTACGTACTGGCACAATGTTTGCGACCCAAGTACTGTGATGGATAGGAAAAATGATCCTTGCATCCAGCATGGATGGTACCGAGATCTTGGGATTATAGTGCCTCTGTTTCTGGTGAAAGGGTTTGACATCTTCTTTCAACGGGATGTCATGTTGGACGTCCTTCGGCTTGAAAGACTTTAGATCAGCATAGGACCATGCCAATACATCCATGTATTTCTTCAGCAATTTGACGAATTTCTACTTTTCTTCGGGTGTGCAACATTTTCTAATGTTCACAAACTGCGGATGTTCTACCGAACCTAAATTGACCGGTTCGGTTTCTGGAGAGGAGTTAGGATTATCTTGCATGTTCTTCCTTACAAAACGATCATGTGCTGAACAACCGTTCCAAGGAAACCAAACCTTTTGGAATTTTATTTCCTTTGAGCTGACATATGCCATCACTTCCTTTTGATTCCTCGTCTTGATTCGTAACAGATTCATGGCATGTAGAAGTAGATCCTTCAAAATGAAGCTCACTGAAATTTTCCGCCTTCTCCAAAAAGGTAATAAGTTGATTATCATCATTGAATACCTGCTAGTGCTGAGAATTGTCTGGCACACTTGGGCGGAAAACTACCTCAATGGTATATGTGTCTATTTTCAACCCTGGGTGGGGGAGCATGAGGGATGCTGAGATGGCTAATGAATCGGCCATGTCGTTCTGAGCTCTTGGAATGGATTTTATTGAAAAAGCATCAAACTCCTCAATGTTGTCCCATACCGCGTTGCGGTAATGCCTGAGCCTTTCATTTTTTACTTGGTATATCCTTTTCACTTGATTTACGACCAGCTCTGCATCACCTTGTACTTTTAGGTTCTTGATTCCCCTTTCTTTGCAGCTTGCATGCCAAGTAGCAAAGATTCATACTCAAAGTATTATTCGTATTGAAAAACTACAACTTGAAAGAGAGGAAAAATCTCCTCCTCGGGAGATATTAGCATGGCTCTAGTGCCGCATCCGCTAGTTGCACAACTGCCATCAAACTGCAACATCCATATCTTGTTAAGATCCTCTTTCCCACTATCGCGCTCACCCTCTGTCCACCCTCTCGTCCATAGTTCGGCCCTCTATCCGCCCTCACGCCCTCGCGCCCCTGTCCAAACGCGCGTGCCCTCGCGCCCTGCCCTGCCCTAATGGTGTCTACGCGCGCCCTTGCTCTCGCTACACGCAAGCCTGCGAACCCTGTTGATCCACGGGTTCGATCAAGCTCTTCAGCCAGTCGGTGGGGGCTCGAATCTTGCTTCAGGGGTTCCTTGGTCGTGGATCGACCTCGCCTTTACCAATGCTGTGACTGTACACTCGGACGGTCCTGCAAACCCTAGCCATATTCAATCACCATCTGGGGGTGTTCCTGGGAAAGGTGAGGTTCGTGGTGAGCTGGAACAGGGTGATCTACCTGTTCTTCCATTGCTGGATAAAGAGTTTAGGCGCGGATCTCTTGAAACCTCCTTCAAAGACGTCTTAAAAAGCAAGGAATCCTCCATGAAACCTGCAGACATCACCCCATGTATTACATTTGGGGAAGATGTCATTTCATCTGAGATCTACTACAAAGAGCATGCTCTGATTTGTAGATTCGGGGGTTTATGGCCCACCCTTCCTGTTCTTCACGCGTGGATCTCCAAGCATTGGACTCCATCTTTAACTGGTAAGATAGAATTATATCCATGTGCTAAAGGCATTTTCATTATGGTTTTCTCTTCAATAGCTGATAAAGACATCATTGCTTCCAAGCTCTGGACCTGCGAGTCAAAATATCTGATCATGAAACCTTGGTTCCCATCCTTTAACCCGCACACAGAGTCATTCTCATGGAAACCTGTTTGGATCAGGCTGCCCCATTTACCTCTCCAATTCTGGAGTCATGAATGTCTGACAACCATTGGCAATACCTTGGGTACTACACTCCACATTGATTCTCAAACAACTAATTACACCCATACTACCTATGCCCGGATCCTGGTGGAACTTGACACTGATAAAAATCTTCCTGCTACCATAGACCTTCGAGTGCAAAATAGAACTTGGTCACAAACTCTTGATTATGAAGGTCTACCTTTCCGATGTAGAAGGTGTTTTGGATTAGGACACACCTCTACTGCTTGTGGGATGGAAAAATGTCAACATGAGAAGCGCAACTGGTGGAAAGACGCACTCCCGGAGCACCTGATTTTTGTGGATAGAAAGGATCTTGAATCTAAAGCAGTAGATGAACCAGAGTCAACGAAAACCCCTTTATCCGAAACTCAGATTGTTAGCAACATGAAAAATACACAAGTTGTTGAGGGCAGCATGGAAAATGATAAATATCTCTCTCAGGATAACAACATGGTTGTTCTAAATGGGACAAATGCGACTAAGGAAAATACTCCTCCTTTGTCTTCTTCTCCAACCGCGAAGGCTCCATCAGGGTGGGTTACGGTCAACAAAAAGAAAAAATCTACCACTCTGAAGGGTAACACTTCGCCTTGATGATTCTCATCTCTGCTATTGGCTGGTTGGGTTTCATTGGTCTCATCTTTCTTAGCCGGATAGCAGATTGCTTCCAATGGTGTTGATATGCCATTGTTGTTTGTTTGTTGTACTTCTATTGTTTTTTTTTTGTTGCTGCTTTGTCGGTTGTTGGTTTTTACTTTGCAGTCTGTTTTCTGCTGTCGGACTTAATTGTGCTATCTGGATTTTGATCCATCTCTTGTGCTTTAACTATCAATTCTGGCTTCTGAGCCTTGGTGTACAAGGGTATAGTCCCTTTCAAAAAACTATTTGCCAATAATAATAAAAAAAGATCCTCTTCGGACGAGAAAATCCATTCTATCGGACTCAGACAAGAAATAGTTCCCCATCCCTGATGATTCGAAGAGAATTTGGGCTTTGGGGTCATCGGAGTTAGTAACCAAGTACTTCTTTTGTGATTCCGGCTCCAATGTTTGCATTACACCTTTGACGGGGATTCTAGCCTTAGACCAGTCCATATGAATCTCCCCACCAACTTCACTACAAAAGCTCCTTCCTAGTAGAATTCCATATGCTGCTGGAATATCGGCAACGAGGACGGTCATCTTTACTCTTTTCTCTGGGAATGCTGCAAATGCAACTGCACGTCTTTGATTTGACTGATCAACGGAACCTGCTTGGTTTCCAAGGAGTAACATCTAGCGAAAGGCTTGGTAAGTGTGAGGCCCAGAGCATGGGTGACCTTTTCCAGCATGACATTATCGGAAGCCCGAGAATAAATTATGCGGTTGCTCGGTTTGTGACCATTGATTAGGAGGGAGATATAAAAAGATTCTATTTTTCCGATACGGAAGTCGAGGCAAAATTTATGTGAGATACGAGGAGGAGTAGAAAGGATCCCTTTCGGGAAACCTAAGTAGTTATGATAGCATGGATTTAGATGTATTTAGTCAACTTTAAAGTTGTTCGGGGTTTGATGAAGATACTCGGCTTCAGACATTTGGATCTTGGTCTTTTTAGCATGATCAATTATGTCAAACGCGGCCAAGGGTTGCGTTGATGAAGGAATGAGTCCCTCATTTCGCGATGATAGGGTAGGATTACTGGTCTTGATAGGAATATGAGAGGGTTGATTTGGAGGGAGATAGGGGAAAAAGATTTCTTTGAAAAAGACTTAATAACGAGTTGAGGGGAAGGGGACTACCTCTTTTAGCGATGGTTGGAGCGTGTTTGACACGGCCTTCTCTTTCTGCATCTTGGCAGAACCTCGCTTCTTTTCCTTGCGAGCGGGTGAAAATAGCATATGACTGCCCACTTGCATACCCTTGGGTACCCTCTTCTTCATCAGATTCCTCCTCATCAAATTCCATATACCCAATAGTAGAGTCACTAGTCGGTTCGCGACATCTTGATCATCTTCACCTGGCGATGAAGGTTCTTCATAATTTTGCTCCTCTTCTTCAATTTCGGCTAAAGCATTGACCGGAGGGGCCTCAAGCGCCAACCGTGGAGCAGCTGCAGGTAGGCGCGGCCTTTGTGGAATGTTGTTGGAAGTGAAATTCCTCCATGGGATATCTCGGTACGAAGAGCTGGGGGAAGCTTGAGCTAGCTATTTTTTTAACGCGAGCAAGTCATTCGCCATCTTTTGAAATGTCGGGTCAGATGAAGTGGCGGGAGAAGGAATCGAAGCTTTAGGCTTGGATGGTTCTCTCTTTAATTCACCAGATATTAGCAAGTTATCTTCAATCCATATGGCAGTAGCTTGGGTGAGAACCAAAGTAGCGACCTGTTCTTGCAAGAGTAAGAAACTTACTTTTGAGCTCATGGCATTTACGAAGAAACACTTCTGATTTTCTGGTGTTGGCAGCATGGCAGGTGGCACACGGTTAATTAGTGAATTGAAACGGGAAATGAAATCGCGCATGGTTTCATTGGCTTCCTTCTTCGAGTGAGTGATATTTGTGAGCGTGAACACGTCCTCGAAGGCTTATACCTTTCTTCAAATGCGAGTTAAGAATGTGGCCCAACTAGTGATAGATCCGGCCGGCAAATGTTGGAACCACTTTCTTTGCGAGTCCTTGCAAGGTCTTTAGAAAGAGATGAATGACACATCCTCATGGGTCACATCCAAGATACTGCATGACATAATGAATGCGAGATATATGTGAATCCGTGCTTTGGTTTCCACTCCCATCAAATCTTGGGAAATTCTTGCGGTTTCCATGAGGGAGTGCGTGAAAAGGATGCGGCAAAGCAAGTGGGCCCATAGCGTTTCCCCATGGTACTGCCATTCGAAAAGCTAGAAAAAGGACGCGAGCTGGAAGTATGGTTCCACTGAGCAGAAAAGCACTGCAAAGAGATGAGGATGTTCCTCGTGAAAAATGATTCCTTCGTGGAGGTGAGACACTTTTGGATGACCGATCAGCTGAACTTAGCGATGAGAAGCGTGTCGGTGTAATACTAAAGTTGTGCCTTTGAAGTAGATTGAAAGTAGGATCAACTTCTCCACGAGCTCTTCTACTACGAGTAAATGGTTCACCCTGCCAGTGTACCTTCCAGATCTGCAATATTTTGGAGTAGATTTAAAAACTCTTTTTGGTTGTACTTGCTGATTTTCTAATTTTTTTGATAAAAATCAGTAGCATGTACCTTTTCTAAATATTTAATTTTATCCCCTTTTTGGAAACCGATTGCGGTTTAATGACAAATGTTAACGAGGATAAAATAATGGCCAACTTAGTAGGCTGATTTTCGGATCTTAGAGTTGACTTTTGGTAAGGGTTTGAAATTTTGCAAAATAGTCAAAAACTCATATCTACGGAAAAATACGGGTTTTTGTAAAAACTCAGCGAACTAAAGATCTCTAACTAGTCCCGATCTATGGATCCCTGAAGAAAATTTTAGTTTGGATCACTTTTGCAAAAATTTTGGATTTTGAACAAAAGTTAAAATTTGTAAACAGGTAGTGACTTTTTGATTTTACTGATTTTCTAACATACCACTACCATAGATCTGTTAGATCTGTTCGATCCCCGGTGGAGTCGCCAAAAATTGTTGGTGTCTTTTAGCTGACGTACCACTTACATAGATCGGTTCTTTCCCCAGTAGAGTCACCAAAAACTGTTGGTCCGAAAATCTATTGAGTGGATAGATCTATGGATAGACGAACCAATAGTGTGCAGGGGGCATCGCCCCTCTTTGAGTTAGCAAAGTGGCCCGGTTTATTGCTATTCTACCAGCAGGAATCTGTGCAAGTCTCACAATATTCTACCTTCGGGGGTTTGGGATCTCATCCTAGTAGAGGCTTTCCAACTGTGAAAGGAAAGGAGAGAAGGGAAAAAATGAAGATAAGATAGATCCGAAGGGAGAAAAGAAATGAATTCCAAAGCAAAAAGATCAAAAGGTCTATGTTTTGGGATTGGTAATAAATGGAGCCAAACCTACTTGCATAGACGAACAAAGCAATACTGATGAACAAATGACAAAAAGTAGAGATAGATCCAACAAAATAAACACATAAATTTGACATAAGAAAGATCAGATGCCCATAACACACATATTCAGCACAAAGTCTTAATATTTGTATTAATGTTTTCTTTTTTACAAAAAGTACAAAGCCTTTTCTTCTCACTTCTATTTTTCATCTAAAAAGTGTCCACCACCTTGAATACAACAAGTATTCAAGTATATATAGAAGAAGGAGAAGAGAGAAGGCAAAAAGAAACCAACAACTAATTACAAAATATCTACAAAATATCTAAAAGTCAAATGTTGACTTTGGGCAACTTGATGGATGACAACATCCCATGGTGCAACATGGATGATGTCATCATTTGTGCCAACATGTTCTTAGATATTTACAAAAAGAAGCCAAGAGGAAGAAGGCTATTCATCGTCGTCTCGCGGCTGAAAGGGGGTATCTTGCTTCTGCTATTGTTCGGGAGAGGTAATGTGGAATTGGGTTCGATATTCCATGAATTTGCTAACCATTGGCTGAAGTTGATCCTGGGTAGGACCCTTGGTATGATCGCCGATGACCTCACAAGTCTCCCGCTCATCTCTGAGTTTTTCAGGGAGCTTGAAATATTCATTACCTACCTCCATCAAGTACCCCACAAAATCACTAAGAGCGAAGGTTATTGATGCATTTCGTGTCAAAAGTGACTTTACGGCCCTAGCCCTGCATGAGACGATCTCCTTGAAGATCCGAATAGTTTCATCCGCCTTCCTCAAGGCGAATGAAGGAGTGAGCAAGCCGGAGACATTCTTAGAACAATTTGTTCCATTTGATGCATCGCATCTCCTCCTTGACTTTGTCTATCTTCTCCAGATGAATTCCATCCGATCGACCCGGTAGTCCAACGTAGCAAGGATTTTGCTAGGTACTTGGGGTGATCGAAAATGCCAAATTTTACCAAATCATCGACTGAGCAGTCGAGCATTTTCTGGAATGTCTCATGTTGCAACCTAGCATGGTCCAACTCTTTAGAGATAGGTCCTGCAATTGCCTGGAGGTCCTTGTTTGCCTGGCTAATGTTCTGATATAATTCGGTGAACTTGACAATTACTTCCTCAGTTGTCTTTGAGGATCTGATCTCTCCAGGCGGATACTGCCATACCTTGTTCACCAATTTTGGCGTATTCATTTATCTTATCCTGGCTTAGGACCTCAGGAGTTTCGGTGGCAGTTGTAGGAGGTGCACTACCCATTTTCTGCAGGGCGTGGAGAAGATGCTTGTTATGTTCTTTTAGTAGCTTGTTCTCTTCCTTTGCTTCTTAGAGCTTCTTGCAAAGGGCATCCACATGCACAGGGCCTCTCCTTGAAGACTTTCAGATGACGTTCCCATCGTGACCTGCATCACTGTATAATCTGTAGGAGACAGATCTTTTTATCCTTTGAAGGATCGGGATATGCAATCTCCATTACTCTTTCTCCCGATGTACTCTGAGAGAAGCGAGTTATGGGATTTTGCTTCTTAGCCCCCTTTGTTGGGATGACGGAGAAGTCCATTGGTGCAATAGGGACTTTCCTCTTATGCTAGCTCAAGTGCTGAGAAAGCCATGCTGGACCTAAGGGAGTGGGACCAGAGGTGGAAGAGGGAGCAGCTGTAGTGGATGAGGGGAAATGCGTAGAGACACTTGGTGGTGGCATCGAGAGAGAGGCCAAGAAAGTGCTCATGGGAGGGGGAGACACTACAGGTGAGGTAGTCATGGGAATGGAAGGGAGCTGAGAGATGAGAGAAGAAATAGTGGGGGACAACTCTGCGAGAGAAGAGAAGATGGAGGATGAGGAAGGGGGAACAATAGAAGATGGGGAGAGGATACAACCAAAGGAATGGTTGCTTGAGTCACATGAGGAGGGGGAGAAGGGACGGAGGGAACCTCCATGGTCATAGTAGTGGCAACATCCTAAGTGGATGTGCCCATTGGAACACTCTCTGCCGCTTCTTTCTCGGGGATACCAGAGTTACAACTTGTTCCTGTGCGGTGGAAGGAGGGCTCTCAGGAGCTTCTTCTTGAGCGGAGCTTGATTCTCCCTCTTTATCCTTGCCTTTGCCCTTTGGCAGATGTTTCAGCCTGACAAGTGCGTTTCCCAAAGGGGACGTGGTGAAATCTACTCCGAGGTAGATAAGGCCATTCATTTTGCACCAATGTTCATTGTCGCCGCAATGTTTCTTTAACCCTTACCTCAATGGTCTGAGGTGCCTTTGTTCTATCTATTTTGCAAACGGCCAGTTGTCCCCATCCGTGTCTAGATACACCTGATCAACTTCTTGATCGGTAGTTTGATAACCTTTTGGAACAATGGCCACGCCATATTGAATAATCTCTACCAGGGCCAGGTGAGAGTGATCCTTTCTTCTGAGTTGACCTCATGATACAGGTCGATGTAGATATCCTCGATCTGTGGAACGTGGATCGGATCGAGTTTTGCCTTAGGGAGGTAATTTCTTGGATCGAAGGTGGGCCTTGCCAGGAAATTGTGCTTTAGATTGAGCAATTCTAGCTCGTGAATATTTCCCGAGCTTTGTTGTGGGAAATGCAGTGTCTACCCACTATAAGGGGAAAGGAGTTCCACCCTTCTTTCTTTTCAGGCACTTCTCATGGTATGTTATGAGCTGCCTGCATGCTCCAATAGGATCAGCTTAGGGCCAACATATCTTGGCAATTTGGTGGGCTCCCCCAAGAAGTTGGCTGCTCTGAGATAGGTGAAGGTGGGGAATTGGGTAAACAATGCTCCCCACTTCTCAGTCACTGTGACTATGCTCTTGGTCGTCCGACCATGAGTCATATTTGGCCTCAAAAGGTAGACGATGCCGTAGAAGAAAGCATCATTGATCTTGGTAAATTGTTGAGATGTTGTTCTCTAGCTTCAATTCCGGGTAGTATTCGTATATTTTCACCTGAGGCCAAATTCCGCATCGGCTCAGTGCTGGATAATTCCTCTCCGAGGCTGCAGCGTAGACCACATAGGAGTTAATGTAGAACCTCCCCGTGGTGGTGAGTTGTTGGAGCTGCTCAGAGATGGTACGGCTTATGATCTCTGCCCACTCAAAACACCGATCGGCACATTCTTATTCATGGTTTCCAGTGCACGAGCATCCATTTGTGAAAGTAATGGGCATCAGAAATCCCAAAAACTCTACTTAGAAATGTGATGGTATCGCTCAGTTCCTCGGAGAAGTCGCTATGGTGAATAACCTGTGGCCACCTGGTTATCACCTTCTTATTCTTTAAGTACACTTCGTTCATCAGCTGCATGCATTTGTCTTCATTATCCTCCCACGCCTTGATGCAGTCTTCTTGGCTTACAGCCACAAAATGTCGGTGGTGGGGAATGCCTAGCATGATCTCAAAGTGTCGGGTAGTGAGGTTGATTATGACCTTGCCCTTTTCATTTTCGACACACCTTGTGTCTTTGTTATAATAGTGGGCCACCACCATCATAAACTCATTATTTTCTTGACCGACGGGGATCCCCCAAAGAAAATGCGAGACCGCGCCCACCATCTTGTCCATCCAAGGACTACCTATGACCCTCCTGGTTCTGGCCCAGAAATCCTCCATGTCAATGTGGCCAAGTTTGGAATCTCTGATATCTAGATCACATTCTGCCTAGGATTCGGGCATTCTGACCCTTTGATATTTGTATTTCATCTCTTCCTCTGTAAGCTTAGCCTTACCCTTTGACTTAGTTGGCCTTTTGCTTGATGTAGACATATGTGGATCTAAGTTCAGTTGCTGATCTGCAAGAAGAAGGAGCGAAGTCCAACGTAAAAGAGCCATGTTAGCTGTCAGATCTTCCATTAAAGCATTACAGAATGAGGAGTTAGCAATTTTAAGGCCTCTGGGCGCAGTGGCACGAGATCACTGCAGTTGCGGGGTTAAAATTATGGCGCACTAAAGTAGAGTGTTACAAGGAATAAATCAGCGCCAAAGGGCGCAGGGCACAAGGATTTTGCATATAACATCATTGTTGTTGTAGACAGGGGTGTGCCTGCGCCACTACATGAAGTTTTATACTAGGTGCAAATAAGTTTGGTGTTGCATGGGAGTAGGATGCGCCAATGGCACAGGTAATTTGCATGTAACATGGAATTTTGGTGCGCCGAAGGGCACAGGATTAATGCGTGTAGCACTAACTTTATGTGCGCAAAGGGGGTCTTTGGCGCGGCGCAGGAAATTATTGCATAACACTTATGTTGTTGTAAGCGGGATTGCGCCAGCGCCAGGTTTAGGATTTACTTGGTTTATGCATGGCGCAGGGATTTTGTGTGTTGCAATCAAGGTCAATGTGCCCTCTTGGTGCGACTATGTTTTTATCTGTAATAAGGTGGCGATTGCGCCAAGAGAAAAATGTGGCTCAGAACCAACTTTTAGGTTTTCTCTCCTTTCTGATGGGTTTGCGGTTTTTTAGGCCTCCTTCTTCATGGATTTAGATGGTGAAAGGGGGCATAACAAAGAGATCTGGGTTCATTTTTTCGAGACAGAGCCCTCTTGGCAGTAGATCTAGAAAGAGGGTGAAAATGGCTTGGGAGGGAAAACTTGCAAAAATAGCAGGAGGGGCTTATGGTTTCTCATATTTATTTCACCAAACCTCATAAACAACCAACAAAACAAAAACACAAGAGTAAGAACCACTTACCGGAATATATAGAATGAGAGAAATGAAGTGGGGTCCATGAACGCGACATGAGAATGATCGGGCGCGCTGATAGGTGTAGAGGAATAAAGATTTTCACGTGTTTTTGATTGTGAAAGTGACAGGGCGGATGCGCCTATATATAGCCAAAAGCGCAATAAATGCGCCAACCACTTTTTAAAGAGGCGCACCAAAACGCGTGTCGACATGGAAAACCTTGCGCCCTTTGGCGCGGATATGTTTTTGTCAACATGAAATTATTTGCGCCTTTGGCACAAATTTAGTACTGTCAACACTAGATTTTGAGCGCCTTGGCGCACCAAAACATGGCGCAACATTTTTGTTGTTGACAGGAAGGTGCATGCACACCTTGGCGCAGGCAAGAAAGGCACATCATGGGAAGGTGCAACAATTGTTGTGTCAACACTTTAAAGGGTGCGCCAAAGGAAATAAAGGGGTGCAAGTTTATCCCTGTGTTGCATAGATAAAAGGTGCGCCCAACCAAAAAAGGACCAAAATGACCAAGTTCGGAAAACTAGATTTCCCGGAAAGGGATTTTACAACATTCCGAACGCTGAGGGACCCCGACGAGGAAACAGAACAAAATTTTGGTATGGTTACCTGTAAAATTGCCCTCGTCAATTTTACAAGATAACATATTTCAGCCCCTATATAAGCTTTTTCTCCATGGTCACAGGTTGGGTTAAACTCAAGTAATGTAATGTTGATGCTTCCTGCTTGTTTTCTTCTGCCACATCATCAATCTAAACTTTTCATTTACATAGTTTTTGATGTCTCTGTTAAGCTGTGGGCATTCAATGAGGTTGATATCCCATTTTTTCATCCATTTGTAGTTTTGCTTCATCCACGTGTTCTTTCGTCTATGTAACTCTTCATCCATTGCAGCCTTAGGCCATCTGCCTGCTTGCATGTTTCCAACTTTTTTAGGTAACCTATGAGCCTGGTCATAGTAGTTGCCTCCAGGGGGAAAGAACCTGTTTTAGCCATGATGATTTCATAGGGAACTGTAGCCTTGATTATGAAATGGTGTGTTATAATCCTTTTTTGGATTCTCTCTAGTTGTCTCCAATTTGAATTTGTCATTCCACTAGCCCATACCTCGCAGCCATATAACAACACTGGAATGACAAGCAACCCAAATAGGATCTTAGTGGTCTTCCAATCCCATAATTGCACCTGTTTTGGAGCGCAAAGAGGGCTCTCCAGCCTCCTTGTATTCGTTTCATCCTGCATATGTCCCACTTGAGCTTGCTATGGAAATCAAGGCCTAGATATTTGTACTCTGACACTATCTCCAAAGGCTCACCTTCGAACTGAAATTCGGGTTGTTGGTTTGTTTTCTTCACAAAAAAATCACAATTTTGGTTTTTCCAATGTTTACCTGCATTCCTACTTCTTTGCAGAAAATCTCTAATGAGCGAAGGTGGATCCTTAGGTCTTGGATTGTTTTTGCCATTAGAATTAGATCATCTACGTATAACAGGAGTTTCACCACATACTTAGCCAGGTGCACTCCATTACCTCCAAATTTGTTTATCCACTCTTCCAATTTGTCTATGTATAGCCCAAATAAGGTTGGAGAGAGAGGGAAACCTTGCTTAACCCCTATATCACTCCCAAACCCTTCAGATAACCCTGCATGTGTTTTGATTTTAGCTTTCACTTGCTCATACAAAGTCTATGAATGACAAGCCCTGTAATGTGTTGGAACCCCTAATTCCTCCATTGTTCCACATTTTTCTCCTTGGTACCATGTCAAAAGCTTTTTTGAAGTCCACAAAACAACAATAAGCATCCTTCTTTCGATCCCACCCATTTTCCACTAGATGTCTGAGTGTAACACAATGATCAATGGTTGAGTGTTTGGGTCTAAAACCAGCTTGCCCTTTTGCTCTCTTTCCTCCACTCTCTGCCCAACTACTGATCTGGTGCTCTATCATACTCCCAAATAATTTTGCAAACAAGTGGATTGACCATGATGGTTCGATAATTTGAAGGGTTATTTACGTCTCCACTTTTGAACAACGGTATGGTTAGGCTGGTTGTCCATTCTTTGGGGAAGCCATTTTGAATAACCCCATTGAATATTTTCTTAATTTCAGGTGCCAGAATGTCTACTCTCCAATTTTAGGTGTTATGCTTGAAGGTTGTCTATGTCACGCGCTTTACCTGTTGCAAGCTTTTGATCCCTAGCATGATGTCTTCATCCGTGAAAAGGACGTCATTAACCATGATATTCAATATCAATTTCCAGAGCCACATGTCTCTTACCATCATGATGTTGGTGAGAACCGATTTGTCGTACACCCAAGACCTTAGTATCCAAAGTGACGTCCGGATGGGGAGATGGAGAAGAGCAATCTTTCATGACAAAATCATCCATCTTGGCAAAGATAGGGGTCTATGGCGTCGGGAGAGGGTGAGTCGGGATATTTGGATCAACCGTATAGTGTTTAGATGGAGTGATCGCGTCCGATAGAATAGAGGTATGTTGGGCGAGTCGGATCTGGATGTGGTAGGATCCGATGTGGATGGGGAAGTCGGATGGGTGGCGGTATAGTTAGAAAGTTATTCAAGAACCCAAGGAGCATCAAGCAATGGTGGATTAGCTAGTGGATCATAAGGAAAACCCTCTTCATCCTCACTATCGTTAGTGTCATAAGAAGGCGGGTTGAAATTGTAAAATCCATAAAATCATTTGAGTATCATGGTTAAAAACATCCATTCATGCCAATAAATTTTGGTAATGAAGAACATCGAGATGACATGATTTAGCGTGGGATAATATATAATCTTGTTAGCGATAATGTGGGAGTAGCGTGAATTACGGGATCACTAATAGGCATGTAGGATTCGATGGAATCATCGTGCGCCATGACTTCCATTTTACTAAAGGAGCGTGGGGAGGGTGGATCACGATAAGGTGTATAATCTGAGTTCATCGGTTTCGGAGGGGGAGTGGTGGCTAGAAGAGGCATCATTTTAAGGAGGTTTCTCATATTCTAAGACAGGAGGAAATCGATCCTAAGGTAATAGAATTGGAGGAATCCATAGTGTTATGTTGTTGGTAAGTAGTTCTTACTAACCACATTTTGCAATTCGTTAGGTTTGTCAAAGATCTCGAGTTTGCCGGGGTGGCTTGACTATCGAGTATGTAATCATAAAACTCGGGGTATAGAATCCTAGGTATCGTGGCTATAGAGGGATTACAAAAGGGTTTATTTGGGAAAGGAACAAGTATGTCCCAAAGATTTGATGCAACATCGTGCCTATATAATTTGTTATTACGGATGAACTTGATGTATTGGTACCTCAATGATACGATTGTGTGCATGCGATGTGTCCATAGTCAGCCAAGCAAGAGATTATAGGAAAGCAAACAATCGAGCACCATGAGCTTGGTGTAGACAATCTTGGGGCCTATCGTGATGGGCAGCCAAATACAACTAAGTAGATTTTGACATTTTTATCAAACCTGCGATAAACGAGTTGGGTGTGTTTTAGGTCGTTAGTTGAGAAGCCAAGAATTTAAATAAGAGAAAAGGAGGTTACATTGACCCCTAGAGCCTTTGTTCACCAACACTCACCTTACTTGTGCATCATGAATGATGACACTAATAAGGAGTGGAGGATCACCAACACGGAACAATATTTCATCATTAACCATATCATTCTTAGGAAATTCAACGATGATGGTTTGGTGTTTGGAGGAGGAACAACCATTTCAATGTTATGAATTTCAAGGTTAGGTGGGGTAGGAGGAGATTCCTATGATTTATCAAAAGCATCCTCCAAGTGATAGAGTTGTTGCATGAGGAATTTCCGATGTTGTGGAGAGGTGTGCGTAAGTTCCATCAAGGGATTTTACAAGTCATGGAATTAAGCTCATCCAAGAAATTCCATTGTGGCCTAAGCTAAGTGTTGTAATAGTATTTGGGTGGGTGAGAAGAAGGGGTGCCCCTTGGTTGAGTGTGGCCTATAAGCTTGAACGACCTTATTTAAGGGTGTGGGATAGGGCTTCGTGGAAGATTCTTCCGTTGCTAGTTTTGGATGAGGCTCGGCTGGAATGAGTGGGCTCATCATTTGGCTACTCATGTGAAGTATCAATGAGTTTTTGGTCATTGGGAGAAGGTTTTTTAGGTTTGTGAATGGGTTCCTTATGTGCAGGTTTGTGTCAATAGTTAACTTTAGTCACATTGACATATTGTGAATGAGGTAGTTGTAGTAATAAGACCCTTCGATTGTGCTTACGGCGATTCATGAGCTCTTTATTGTGGTTAGTCCTATTTTGACGTTCTTCGTGAGCTTGGAGAAGAGATTGGTATTTCTTGTAATTTTCTGAATGATAGCGTTGGTATTGAATCGAGGCCCGCAAAAGAAATCAAAAGCAACATTCTCAAGATCCCAACAATCTTGGTGGGAATGGTTGATATTGGCATGCCACCAACAAAAGATGTTAGGATTAAAGGAAGTTGGTTCATTATTTGGAGAGAAGATACGAGGGATAGGGAATTGTAATAACTCGCTATGTGATCAAGGTGTATGGTGTGGATTATGGGAGAAAAACTTTGACTATCGTTAATTGAAGAGGGACACGAAAATGCTTTTCCTTGGCAAGGGCTTGGGAGTTAATAGAGTTGGACATTGGTTTAAGGGTGTCATAAGGCTTGTGTGGCTGCTCGAATTTTCACATAAGGTAGTTTTGTTGTTTTGCCTACTCAAGAGCCTCTTACAACATGGTGGGAAAGAAGGATCAAACCTTATATTGGAGATTAGGAACAAGCACCTTAAGGAATATTTGGCAAAGATTTTGATTATCAAGGTAATGGTTAGCTTAATTAGATAGAACCTTCCATATTTTGATGAAATCATGGGTTGATTCGTTAGGAGATTGGTTTAGGTTAATGAAGTTTTGAAATGTATTTTTAGAAATGCCATGCTATTGGAACTCCTTCACTAAAGCTTGGACTAAAGTTTCAAATTCGATAATAGAGTGTAAAGGGAGTTGGTTACACCAATCTAAAGCATCGCTGCAAAGGTCTTTGTAAGGAGCTTAGTCATAGGATAGGTATTGGTTTGGAATCCACTCTTTATAGATATTTCCAAAGTTCTCAAGATAGATGGTTAGATCAATTTACCCATCCTAAAAACGGTAGGATATATCCCCATTATATCCATAGAAACTATGCAAGGAGCTAGGGGTTCATTTTGTAATATTTGAAGAACCTTATTGTGGATTAGAAGAGGGATAGGATTCCCATTAGCATTCAAAGGCGAAGGAGGTGGTGAAGTTTGATTATGCTACATTAGGATCTGAGTTGGTTGAGAGGCCATTTGTAGGAGTTGAATTTGTATTTGAAACATGCTAGAAGTAGTAGATGATCGCATAGTGGCAACTTGATCCAAAAATTTGATAATCAAGAGATTAGGATCGATTGTTGATATGTAAACTCTCTACTTTGGAATTGTTCACAGAATCACAATTAAACGTTGTTGTTCTACTTTCGATTAGAAAATGATAGAGATAGCTAGTGAATGAATTTTCTTATGCTTAGAATCAACAATTACAGGAAAGGAAAGAATATAAACTCATGAACACAAACAATTTTTATCCTGGAAACCTCCAAAGGAGGAAAACCAGTCGGGAAGGGAAAATGCTCTTTCTTCCCACTTTTTATTGGCCAATTCAAATAAGAAGTATAGAATTTACAATAAGTATGAAAGAGAAGTAGATAATATCTCACACTTCCTCCCAATTACTTGCTTGCTCTGCCTCAACACTCCTTTCTTCTACAAACACAATTCTAGCACTAAGAATTCCTTGCTCACTTGATTTCATGTTTCGATAATAAAAAATATCCTTCCTACATGTATTTATAGCCTTTCTCATGTCCTCTTGTGTACTGGAGAATGGGAAAGGTCGTGAAGGAAAAGAAACACGATAACCTTTCCGATTTTGGGACCTGCTTCGTTTCAAATTTTATTTTTCTATCTAAAAGTATTAGGACCGCCGCTCAACGCAGCATCGGCGGTCACATGACCACCGCCCTGATTGGGCGATGGTTACAAGACCTTTGCCCGGGTTGGGCGGTAGTTCTGTAACCGCCGCTCTACATAGAGCGGTGGTTCTGTTAACATAAAGTCAAAACCTCTATTTCTTCATTTTCCTTCTTTGTTGTTGGCTGATTTGATGAAGTAAAGTCATTTTGGATCCCTATGGATCAATTGTTGGATTAGGGCCATTAGATGAAGAAGTCGTGGTGTTATTATTTTGTATAGGGGTTTTGGGGGATTGGATAAGGGCAGTTCCAATCGTAGGAGGCTTGTTATGATCAATGGGTTTCAAGTGAGGTTTTAGGGTTGTTTGTTCCATAGACCCATTCCTTGGGAAACTTTGATTAGTTCCCTTATTTGTTGGGTGTATAGAGCTCATTATTGTTTATCTTTTTATAACCTCCCTCGGGGTCAATGGGTTTCAAGTGAGGTTTTAGGGTTGTTTGTTCCATAGGCCCATTCCTCGGGAAACTTTGATTAGTTTCCTTCTTTTTTTGGGTGTATAGAGTTCATTATTGTTCATCTTTTTGATAGTTATTGCCCAAAATAACCCCGTGGGTTATTCTAGCAACTTACAATTCCATTTTGGCTCTAGCATCAAGTTTTTAGGTTACGCGCGCTATTGGTTTCTCCTTGCTGTAATTTGCATGGTTGCGATTCTTCACGCACATTCTCCTTGCTTCTCCCTTTCCTTTGCTTTCCTTTACACATGCTTCATGTGTCTACTTTCTTTACTTGCTCATTGCAACTATTCTTCCCTTTCCCCTCATGTGTATTTCTTCGCGCATTCGTTCTTCTATCCCACTTGCGCACTCCTTCATGTATACCCTGTGGGTTTTCCTTACATCCTTGCAAGTCCCCAACATGCCTCCCGCATGCGTGCCTTTTCTTCCCAAGTTTTGCACACTCACTCATGCGCACGTCCTTTCCTTGTGCATTTGACCTCACACATCCTTACTTTATGCACTCTCCTTTTCTTCTTGGCATGCTTCGAGCACCATCTTTCCCGAACTTCTGCGCTTCCCTCTCGCGTGCGTTAGCGAACTTATTGTGCATCCTTTCCCTTCCATTCCCTATTCCTACGCATGCACCCAAGGTTCAGAACCCCGTGTTGATCAATCAAGTGATGCCACATGTCCGGCGTGTTCCCCTTGCACTGCAGAACTTCAAATCACCATAATTTCTTCCACATATCTCCAAATCATGTGCAAGTGGTCTTGTTGGAAACCTATTGATGTGGGATACATTCTAGGATCTTTAAAATCATATTTTGGCAGGATTTGGTAGGTGAAAATTGGAAAACACAATTTAGGCCATTAATGCATACTTATAGTCGATTCAACTACCTAGATTTCATGGGATTTGGCCTCTTTCCTTCTTCTACAAGAAAACCGACATGGAGAGGAAGATTTGACATATTTACAAACATTTATTGTATGTTGTTGATTGTTATGACTAGAAATCTGAGTTTTCCCTCTCTTTTCCCTCCTCTTCTTTCCTATTCTTCTATATATTATAGGATAATGCTCATTTGTAATGGTTGGACCCTCTTGTAGTGCTAGGGCATTATTTAGAGTAGTGCATTTTACATTTTGAGTTGCAGGCCTCAGATTTGGGCCATTGCTTGATGATTCCTGCCTCCTCCCTCTATTGTAATGGATTGTGAATTCATTTGAAGCAATAAAAGTAGTGTTTTGTCGCTATTTTCTGCCCTAGCTCATGTTTATTGTATCTTCTTGTCTTTCTTTTACATTATTAGTATTGTTATCACAAATTATTCACCAATAATTTGTGCAAAGGTTGAATAAATTTGGATGTGCATGCTAAAATAGAAGGAAAGAAAGCAGTTCAAAGTCTAGTTGGTGCCAAAATAGAGTGAACTTGGCCCAAAATAGCATCCCCATGCACCAAGGAAGGATAAGGAAAAGAGGTGTATGGAAGAGATAAAAATAGGAGTTCCAATTCTATTTTTAGGAGTGCATGAATGCATGATTTAAAAAAGCAAACTCTTGTTCTATTTTTAGCATCTTGTCATGTGCCAAGGATGGATAAAGATAGGTTTTATTAAATTTAGCACATGCTACTCCAAATAGACATGGCACCAAAGAGGAGAAGTGCTTTTATTAAATTTAGCAAACCGTTGTTCTAAATTAATCATCGGTGCTAAAAGGGGATGAAGGCATGACTGGAATTAATTAAATTTAGCATGCAGTTGTTCTATTCTAGATGGTGGCGCTAAAGAGGAGAAGAATAATTAAAAATAAAAGCAGTCTAAAAGCATACAACAAACTACTATATGTTGGTGCCAAGGATGGAGGAAGAAATCGGTCTAAAAGACATGTTGATGCCCATGCACCACAAGGGGTTTGAAATAAACAAAATAAATAAAATAACATGCAAACACACTATTTTTGTGACGTAACAACCTATATAGGCTCTGTATTGTATTATTGATTTATCAAACACACTTTGAGCTGATTTTCTCTCGGCAATTCTAGCCTTGTACTTACACCTCGAATGAAAAGCTCCATTCCGCCCTCTCATACTATTGTTTTCTAATTTTTTCATTGCGTTTGATAGGAATATTGTGTTGCTCTAGTGTGGAATTTACTCCCTCTACCATTGTCCTTTCTCCTAAACCCTTGAATTTATTATGCAAAATAGCTTAGAGTTGTGTAGGTGTGTGGATCTTTGATTTCTTTGTGTGCATAATTACATGCATGTGTTAAATTATTGGTGTATCACCCTTATTTCCCAATTCTCACATTCCTTCACTCTTTTCCTTGTCAAAGTTTTAGTTTTTAGGTGATACACAAGGGAACCAACCCTCTTGGAGGTTCATCTCGATCACATGTTACCCATAGCCTTGAGGTGCTCTAATTTTGTCAACATGAGAGAGAGTACACACAATTCTCTATCATGGTGCAACTCCGGGTGACAACAAGTATGTTGTGCATATTTTATATCTCTTGCAGGGTTTCTTTTCGTTGTGTTCCATGAAAATGAGAGCTTGAATGTTGTTTTAGATTATGGCACGCATGTCTGCCCTTCCTTTGCTCATTTTCCCTCATTTCCACTCATCTGAGAGTGTCATTCCCCTTCTTTCTAGTGCTATCACCTCCCCTTAGTTTAGTATTTCATTTTATCCATCTTCTTCCCTTGGAATGATAGAGTAGAGCTAGATAGTTGCATTTCCTTTCTTATGAGTAGTTTCGGTGGTGGAAATAAGAATATGAAGCTGAATTTCTCCATAGGTTTGTCTCAAGCACAAGTCCCACGACTTGGAGACACTCCCATGTTGCCTCAAAGCCCTGGATCATCCTGACTCAAGACGGGTGCAATTTTGAGCTCCAACAATAATCTCCCTAGGGTTAATCCCCGGGATTTCTACTACATTACACTCGGTTATGGGACCCTTTTTTGATGGGATCGATCATGTTGGTGCACATGGGTTGATGGCATCATCTGGGGAGAGCATGTTCAGGAAGGATTGGCCTGTACAATGAGATGATGGCATAAGGGTTGACACATATGAGTGTGAAATTGGATCGATCGTATAGTAAAATCTACAAAGTTCCCTAAGGCGTAGGGATAAAATGATTGTATTTTAGACAAGATTGGTCGTGCAAAGAGGATTTTGCACATAGGCGAAGGCATTGAATAACATGAAAAATACAATGGAGTGAATATGAGCTAATTCAAAGCAAAGTAAGATTCACTTTAGGTTCACCAAAGTGTATGATGGGTAAAAGAGAGGTTCGTAATTCGGTTCTCAAATATAGAGATCCAATTTAAGATTGGCCACACTGCAAATACAAAGGTATAAGAGTGCTAATATTAGAATATTAACCCTAACCTTAGGATAGCTATAGGTTTCCAAGGCCTACAACCAAGATAAAGATGGGTATCCTATTAGGATTTAGAAATAAGAGTAGCTAAGGTGATGGATAAAGCCAAGGGACGTAACAATAATAAGACAAAGCAATAGGTCAAAGCAAACATACATCTACTCCAATCTATAGCAATGAATGACCAACATACAACAAACACGTACAAAATAAGGGACTAAGGAGGTTAGAGATAGTTACTTGATCTGAAAACGTGTGTTGTATTTTTTTCACTTTTAAAAGTTTCCAAAGATCGTGATTTTCTTAACCAATTTTAAGTATTCTAAACTTCACAAATTGATTAAATTCTGATTATTATTCATCCATAGAAGTGCGGAAAACTTGGGTAACAAATAAATAATCAGAAAACTGAAAACACTCATATAACAAACAAGATTGTTTACGGGGTTGAAATTCCTACGTCCCCAGGTTCGGATTGAACCGATCCATTAATAATATTGAAATTTAGGTACAATAACTCTTACAAATAACCAATAATGAATCACAATCTGAAAATGAGCTGATCAATGTCCCAAGAACTCTGAAAAATAGCAGAAATTGTCCCAAGAACGATCTGTGGCTCCTACAATGTTTTCACAATGTGATTTCCCTACAATTGTGTTAGAAAAACACCTACAAATGGAGATTTACAAACATTATATGAAAAAAATCATATATCTAAGATCATCTCGAATTCTGAACACTTTTCATGTTTACACCAAGTCACATTTTGGACTAGAAGTGCATTGAAATTTGTGTTTTCCAACTAGCTGTCTTGTAGATCCATGTTAAAAACTGTATTCAAAGCTTCCAAAAACAGGTTAAAACTCCACAAAAAATATCAAATCTTATATCGTTGGAATTGTCTCAGAATTCCCTACATTTCACCTTTTTACTTCAAGTTCCCATTCTGAGTGCAAGGCCTTCAAAAATGGCATTTTCTGAAAACTTGCCCCCTTATGGCTTTTACACAGACCTGACACTTGTCTTGTATAAGTTACAGCGACCTATTTTATAACCAAGCGAGCCCCTTGGGTGAGTTGGCTAGCGGATTTGTCTTGGGGCGGCGAGGTCGCGGGTTCAAGTCATGGTGGCCTCCTTTTGCGCCGGTTTTGGTTTGTTGTGGGTGAGATTAAATCCCATATTTGGTGGGATGGAATTTGTTTAAGGCTTTAAATAGCCTTCCCCCATGCAAACATAGTGGTCAAAGGACCACGTGAGCATAACCGCCCCCTTCTCAACCACTTCATCACCTTCCACGTGGTCATATCATGTTGGCGGCTTATGTAGGTATACTAATGTATAAACATTAATATAAAAGCATAGATATCTATATGCGTGGTATGTGGCATTTGGGAATAATGCGTGGCAAATAATTACAAGGTAATTTGAAATTCGACCCAAATTGGTTATTTGCAATAAAACCACCTTCATTTTTCCCTTTTTCTCCTTTTGCCACGTGTCGTAGTGCTATTGGTCAATATTGACCTGTTGACCAAAGTTGACTTCCTTGTTGACTGAACTTTGACCACACATAACTTGAGCTCAGAGTGTCCATTTTTCACGTTCTTATAGTCGTCGGAAAGCTCTCTGAAGGCCTTGCTTTGCACTTGTATGGTTTAAGGAAGTTTAGGGAACAATTTGACACAAAAATATCCCCGATCATTACCTCGTGGAGTGTGTGTGATTGTTGATGCATAATCCTCCCTATAGACAACAACACTAAGAGAGAATCATTATGGGTGGAGAAGGGGAAAGCTCAATAAGAAGATATCCAGTCCTAACTCGCTATGGCGACCCAAATGCAAAAGAGGTAAGCTCCAAGACTTCAAAGTCACCCAATAAGTGTGAAATAGCGTGGGCAAGAGTAATTATGCAAGTATTGTATGTAAGCAAGTAGTTGTGAAGGTTGTATTAGTGAAAAATACAAGGAAGTTATAAGGTCAAAGGGTGAAAAACATGAGGAATAGAGGCCAAGAGATAAGTGAGGGTGAATGAAGAAGGTCCAGAGAATGACTAAGAGCAAGGATAATAACATGTAATAAGAAGTATGTAGACATACTTTGGGACAAACCGACATAATAAGTGCAATGTGTGAACAAAGGAAGAAAGCGAGTAAAGTATAGGTTGACTAAGGCTAATAGCGAAATCTCTTAAATGTTGTGGTCTAGCCCGGATGACCAAGTCCAAACATACCCCAATCTCGGCAGCCCCCTAAGCCACCCTCTTACTAGGAAAATGTATCAACAACCCTTGCACAAAAGAAATGATTATAAAAAAATATGATGTCTACACATTCCACAAAAATTCCTTTGTTTACTTGTTATTGCTTTAGCTATTGAGCTCGTATTTTTGAAAGTAACATTACATATTCTAGCATAGCTTGAAGGGAAGATTTAACCAACTGGGATCTCCATGCCAAAGAAATCCATTTTCCTTTCCACCAAGACAACTTGTTCAATGCTTTCTAGAACTGGTTTCCATACTGCCTGTCCTGCCTTCCCATTAACTAATGCCATTCCCAAGTAAAAGCAGCTCAGGAATTCCCCAATGCTAAATCCAAGAATTCTTAGAGTTCGCCTTCATCGTTATTTTGTCACATTAATTAATTTTTCTTTGATTTATCTGCATTTGTCCCTTTAGTCCCTCAGAGGGGCACGCTTACCATATGTATGAAACAAATTGTCCCTCTACTGCTCGAGTCTCCTTTGTTGTAGGGGCACGTTTAGATCAAACCTATATTTTTGTTTGGAACCATCACCAAATTAAAATAATATATGATGTGACACTTGAATATAGGTGAAATCAATCCTCGAGGAAACTTGAATACTCCTTTTAGTTTTCCTTCACAACCATTCTACTTATCAATCGACAAGGGCTTCCGCCAAGATGATGACGAGAAGGTGAAACTGAATCCCCTCGTCTATGTTCTCTTTGAGGTAGTAAAGTACCTGGTTGGTACTTCATTAACGAGTACTGAATAAGTCAGAGAAGACATACAACTCTTAATTAACGCAATTCAATCCACGGAGAATCCAAACTCACACAATACTTTCAAAAAGGAAAGATCATATGCTTCATTCATAGTAAGCTTTATAATCATACCTACAAAGTTGTTATATTCGTTATATCTCGTTTCTTGTTTCTTAGTACAAACCATCCAGCCCTGGCATATACTTGAGAACGCTGCTTTTCATTTTGTTGACACCGAATTTCTACAAAATGGCATCAAGGTTCTTGAACCGAGCGCTCATGCGGCAGGCCGTCAAAACCCTCACAAAGCCCTCTCAAATCCGTAAACAATCCACGGCAGCAGCAGCGGTTGTGACGCCCCTGGAAGAAACTAGTGTGGAAGGAGGAATTATCATGAAGGGCGTCAAAATTGCAGGGCGCCCACTGTACCTTGACATGCAGGCGACCTCTCCCGTCGATCCTCGCGTTCTCGACGCCATGCTACCATACTACATGCACCGCTATGGAAATCCACATTCTAGAACTCATCTCTTCGGGTGGGAGTCCGATAGCGCCGTCGAAAAAGCCCGTGAACAGGTTAGGGTTTCGTTTATGTTTTCCTTGTTGTCAATTGGCTAATTTTTTAGCGACATTAAAATTCCGCAATCCATAATTGGTTGCGTTAAGTGGCTAAAAGGCTCTGTCAACGTATACGTGCCCGGCTTCAAGTACATGGATGACTTTCAGGCACCCTAATTTCTGGTTATTTATATGCCGGGCTTCTAGAGCGTAAATGGCTTTGGGATCATCAATTGATTTCAGGTTATTCATGTGCCGGGCTTCAAGTGCACAAATGACCTTCAGACCCTCGATTTATTTCAGGTGCTTGGCTTCGAGTGTGTAAATGACCTTTGGACATTCAGTTGATAGCAGGGGCTCGGCTTCGACTAAATAAATCTCATTCCCACAATTATCAAATTTCCCAAAACATACCAGTAGTGCCAGATCTTAATAAAATGTACTAAATGTATTAGATTTAACTAAGTTTACAAGTATTCTGTAGTAAAATCTATATTTTTCCCTAGTATATTAGCATATAGTACATATTTCTTATTTTTGACAAAATAAGTTTTCTAGCTTGTAGAATTTTAAAATTTTCAATTTGCTATTTGAGAATAGAATTTTGAAAATTTTGATTCACTAATCTACTTGGAAAGTTTGAAATAAAAATTCACCTGCTAGCAAATTTTTCAAAGAGATATGGTAATATTAACATCTTAAATCCTGTAGGCCAAAGAGATCTGTAGAACAGTGAAGCATGTTCACTTGTTTAGAAGATTGTTTCTAGGACTGTTTAGATTTAAAATAAATTACCCACTCTTTCTTTGATTTCTTAATTTAAGATTTCATGTATGATTGCAATGGATTTCCAAGATGTTTTGTTTTCAATAATAATGGAATGCTAAAGTTTGAAGTCACCAGTGCTTCATTGTCTACGTGATTTAAGTTACATATCTAAAAGATTCTTTATTCTCAAGTTTCTTTGGAATTATTCATTTACCAGTTTCACTTTGTAGTTCGGAGTTCTTGCAAAGTTTATGTCAAATATACTTGAATTTTTTAGATTTGCCATAATTTAGTAAGTAATGGTAAAATTTCGTCATATATTAGCCTATAATACATATAAGCTTGATTTATTAGAAACAGAAAGAGTTGCTAACTTTTCTTTACTTGTAAAGTATTTCGATCCCTTAAAAACTTTAATGAACAGGTTGCAGGTCTCATTGGTGCAAGCCCGAAAGAGATCATCTTCACCTCAGGTGCGACAGAATCCAACAACATATCCATCAAGGGCGTAATGCACTTTTATAGAGACAAGAAAAAGCATGTCATAACAACGCAAACAGAACACAAGTGTGTGCTTGATTCATGCCGCCATTTGCAACAGGAGGGTTTTGAGGTTACTTATTTGCCTGTCAAGAAAGATGGACTTATTGACCTGGATCAACTGAGGGCTGCCATAAGACCTGACACGGGGCTCATCTCCATCATGACTGTCAACAATGAGATTGGTGTCATACAGCCCGTTGTGGAGATTGGTGAAATTTGCAGGTAGGGAACATTTTAAGGAACGTATTTTTTTAGAAACTTAAAATTTTTTTTTGCAATTCTTTCAAATATCACATTATTAATTTTTTTAAAATTTCCCTTGTGAACCTTAGGTGACAGATAATTCTTCCGCAAAAGTCCCCTGGTATTTGCACCCGGCCTTGTCTGTTGGTGTATGCAGCATCTGTAGTTGATGTGGTATTTCTAACCAATTTTGACACTTAGCTGCACCTAAGGTTGAAGTGGGACATTTACTGAGAGCCAATGTCAACACTCGGGATTTAAACCTGGGGCTTCTTATAATGTACCACTTAAGCATATCCCATTCAACAAATCATTTTTCTGTTGAAGGTAAAAACTGTTTAATATTATAAACAGCTGTACATAATTACAACTTGGCTACAACTTGCCAGACATATTAGAGTTGGATTTCCATTACAATAATCCACATTGAGTCTCTACCCATCATAACTGCTGACGTCTATGCCAACTCATCCCAAAAATGCCCAAAAGCAAACTATTCCTAATAACTCTGTTCATTTAGCAAGATGACCACAAACATGCTAAATTCATTTGGTATTGTATATTTCAAGAAGCCAAAATTACGAGAGCAAATGGAAGCAGAAATCTCAAGCACCATCAATCTTCCTTATGCAAATGATGATTCAGATACTTCACCCAAGACTCTGAAATGGCAAAAAAATTCCCGGATTTTGGGGATGGCAGGGAAATGGCTGGGGGACCACTATTAAAATAATATATAAATATTAAAATTCAATGGGTCCACCATTTGCAAAAAAACATGAAAAATTAAAATTTCAGAACCATAGCCAACAATGTTACCAAAGGGCATGCAACACCTCTTTATCATGTCATTTATATCCCCGAATTTAAAAAATAACAATTTGGAACAGCAGAGGCCATGCAAACTACATCAATAGCCATCCATAGACAAAAACTGGCTAAGGAAATCAAAAACACTAAAAACTTAAATACAAAGTTGGCCTCTAGGACATTCTAATAGACTGGTAAAGCCTCCATTATCTTACAAAAAGGAAGAATGACCCCACAACAAAATTTTGAAACTGAAGAAATGCTTTAAAATATCCATGTGAATTTATTGATGCTAATGCTAATATCATAGTTACCAGGAGGCGGTGCAGGTACTAATACTGGTACTTGGAGACAAGGATGAGTACACTATTTTTAAAAAAATTAGGAGTACTTGGAGGTGGCAAAAAGATATACATATTACACATAAGTTTGAGAGAATTCAATATTATACAATCTAATATAGCCTAAGAAAAACATTACTTGCTTTTTAAAGTTGAGATATTAGATGTTGACAGAAGATAAATGTAATTATATTGACATTTATCTTTGTTATCTCAGGATATCTATAAGGTCAAGAGTACAAAATATTCATTTTAAAAAAAACACTGAAATACTAGTCTATGAGATGAGTACCAACAAGTACCATCTTTGAGACGCAGTACCGGTCCTCAAGAAATGTTTTCTTTGGTAGGAGATGAGTCTCCGTGCTATGTATAACTATAAGCAAGGCTTAAAATTGTAAAATATCGGCAATCTTTGGTTAGAAGATCTTCTTTTTTAAATGACATAAAATGACAGAAGCCCATTTTTTGGGAAGTAAAGTTTGCATGAGAAAAGGATTCACATCTAGTATCGGTGCATAGTGTACTGGTTTTCATTTCCCCTTTTAGAGTCATAATCTTTAATGTTTTAAATCTTTTGGGGCTTGTTTTATGCAAAGGACTCCAGGACATCCTTGAGAGGTCCCTTGACCACCCCAGGGATGTCACAGCATCCCCGTTGGCACGTACCTATGGTCTCAAAGCACCCGGAATGTTCCACGATGTCAAGGAGCATCCCCAATACATTCCTTTCATTTTTGCATTTGGGGGGTATGTGGGGAGAATGTTTTGTGCTGACTCCAAGCACCTGAAATGTCTTGGATGTCTAGGAAGGCTTGGAGATGGGGATGTATGTCCCCAGTAACACTGTTTTTTTCAATTATATACGATGTCAAAGCATGCTCACCTTGTCCACATATTTTAAATATTAAGTAATTGTTTTTTGAGAATTTTCAAAATAAAAAATTATTTTACAAAGATTATCACAACCCTTGGTTTTCCATTGATGATTCAAATAAATTTACTTCACTGAAATCAAGGCGAATATATATAATGTTAAGGGTAACCAAGAACATCATTGGGCTCAGACTGGTTGTAGAGATGAACAAATGTAGTTCTGGATGTGCTATTACACGTGCATGTCTGCCGAGTTGTGGGTTGCCTCTCTACAGTGCACCACTTTATCATTACACCACAACCCCTTGGGAAAATAATGCCAAATCTTGTTTTAATATTGGCAGAGAAAATAAAATCGTTTTATAGAAATTATGGCCAATCTTGATTTTCAATGTGGACAAAACATTTTTTTGTAGAAGTTATGGAAAATTTTGATTTTCAATTGACAGTTTTTTTTTGTTTTATAGAAATCATGGAAAATCCTGATTTTTAATTGACAAAGAAAATAAGATTGTTCTATAGAAACCATGGGAGAACATGAATTTTTCAATTCACAAAGAAAGTAAAATTGTTTTATAGTATTATGGAAAATCTCCATTTTAATTCATGAATAGTTTAGAAAAATTTGAGAAAATAACTGAATGTGGAATATTAGACACTAAATTGTTCCCTCTGCAGGCAGCACAAGATATTCTTCCACACTGATGCCGCACAAGCTGCTGGAAAAATTCCCATCAATGTGGACGACATGAAGGTTGATTTGATGTCAATTAGTGGACATAAAATTTATGGTCCAAAGGGTGTTGGAGCTCTTTATATCCGCAGGAGGCCTCGTGTTCGAGTTGAGCCGCAGATGAATGGCGGGGGGCAAGAGAGGGGTTTGAGAAGTGGCACAGTTCCGACACCTTTAACTGTGGGAATGGGAGCTGCTGCTGAATTAGCTTTAAAAGAGATGGTCTTTGATCAAAGGCATGTAACAGAATTACAGAAACGCTTGGTCACAGGAATCAATGGGCAGCTGGATGGGGTTGTCATCAATGGTAGTACAGAGCACAGGTACACAAGTGTTTTGCATGGACTATATTTTTTTTTACAAGTGGTTATGTTTGCACAAAATTTTCAAAAATTAGATTCATTATTTTGTAAATTTCCCAAAAACACATTAACTTGGGTTTTATATAAATTTGACATAATTTTCGTTTTCTAGTGATATATAGACAAGGGCCCATGAACGCACACCTTTGGCCAATTTAGTTCGATGGAGGGACAAGCCGGTAGCTCTTTCCATCGTTCAAGCACGATTAGTTGGATTAGCTCACTTTTCCGTAGGTTATATATTTACCTATGCAGCTTTCTTAATTGCCTCTACATCAGGCAAATTTGGTTAATTCTTTTAAATTTGAGGAGATATATAGATTTTAAAATTTTAACCTCCCAGTATTAAAATGTCTGTTGTCCATGTCAGGCTGTAAACACATGAAATTTCTGCATTGAAAGCTTTTCTACACAGCCTATATAACATTTCTTTAGGCTTTTAAAACAGAAAACTGAGAAAACTACAAAAACTCTGAACCGTGAACTACTTCAGACTATCCTGTTTGAACAAGCTACATGCCTATTCAGAGTAATAAACAGGAAATAGAGTAAAGTAAATAACCCCCGCAACACTAGCAAAGCCAAAATAGCCGAAGAGGTTAGCTATTGCTGGGCAGGCAAATCTGAGTGAAAGGTTCAGATGCCACTCAGCCCCTGTTTTGATGTTTGTCTCCGGAGAATGGCATTCAGTATTGCTCCCATTGTGGCGAGTTTCATCAGCAACTTGGTTTTCAGCCTCTGCAACCAGATGTTAACCGTGCCCTTTTGTAGCTGTCTGAATTGCTTTATAAAATTCTGCTTCAATGGACGGCCCAACTTATTATAAACTGTTGTTTCAATGCATGGCCCATCTTCTAACACCTTAATGAATTCTTCAATAGACCAAGCACACACTTCACAACAGTAAGGATTATTACCTTTATGGAATATCCCCTTTCCGGATTTATTTTATATTCAAGATTTCCAACCAAATTTTTCACAAATAAAAATCTGATTTTATGACAGCAGTATATAGAAAAATATGACAGCAAAGTACAGTTAAGGCAACAAGGTATAAAATCAGAAAATAACCAATATCTTCACTTTTATTGCAATTAAACTAACATGCAACAACATGCAATGAACATGCATCAACATGCAATGACAAGAAGTTCCACTGATAAAATAAATGATCTCTCTTACTGAATATGGCTGTCTTCTCTTTCTGGACTTGAAACTGGATCAGCAAGCCTCTGAAACTCTGAATCTGACAACCCGATCTGAATAAACTCCACAATAGCAAACTAGGGCTGGATCTCTCACCACCGAAGAGTGCTCTACTAGCTAGGGATATATCTTTCACTACCGAAGCTAGGGTTCCTGCGGAATTTCACCTCCACAAGCAAGGAAAGCAAGCTGAAAGCTCCAACATAAGATGGCAAAATGAACCTCTATCCTTTTTCCTCCCCAAACACCACCTTTTATAACTTTTTCCATCATAAAAGTGGCCATAAAACCTAATTCGACCCCCTTGGAGATATGTCATATTTTAATCGTCACTTAAAGTGACTTTATTTCTCCTAGGCCAAAAAGTCCACTTAAGTGACCCCAACGAAGAAATAGAACATTACCCCACCTTTTTCACTTAAGTCATCATAAAGTACATGCATAATGCCAAAACATAACATATAAGTGAAATGTAGGTGAAAACCATACCCAACAACTATCTACGCCGCTAGCCCCTTGGGTATGACCAAGGCTAAGACGGAAAACTAGTCGCTAGACCGTGGAGGTAGGAATGGGGACATTACAGTCCGCCCTTCCCGAAATTTGCTTGTCCTCAAGCGAACGTAAACTAGGGTGTTGTAAAATCTGCTCTCCCTCCCAAGTGGCATCCTCTAGTGGTAAGTCTTTCCACCGCACTAGATATTCTGTGATTACCCTGTTCCAAAGCTTCCTTTGTCTTACCTCAATAATAGATTTTGGTTCTAAGACCAGACTTCCCCTCGTCATCCAATGGTGGTAAATCTGTGGAAGGCGCAATATGTTGTCCAAGTGCCTTTTTGAGGCATGAAACATGGAAGACATTATGAATCTTACTGTGCTCTGGAAGCTCCAACTCATATGCTACTGCCCCAACTCTGCGCACTATCCTGTATGGCCCATAGAATCGCGGTTTTAGCTTCTCTGCACCGCTCTTCTTGAGTGAGGATTGTCTGTATGGCTGCAACCGTAAGAAGACCAAATCTCCAACCTCGAATGATCTCTCAATTTTGTGCCTGTCTGCATATACCTTTTGTTGATTCTGCGCCTTCTGTATGTTCTCCTTGAGAGCCTTTAGAATGTCCTGGTTCTCCTGTACCCAATCACGAGCTTTGGGAGCTCGGCTATCTGATAATACTAGGTCTACAAATGAGGATGCCTCATAACCATATAATGCTCGAAAAGGAGTCATACCAATACTCATCTGGTAGGTGGTATTGTAACAATATTCACCCATATGTAGCCATTTGACCCATGCACGCGATGTCCTGCAACATAGCTACGCAAGTAGCCCTCTATCCACTTGTTCACTATCTCAGTTTGCCCATCAGTCTATGGATGATAGCTGGTACTAGGTGTCAGCTCCGTACCTGCAAGCCTGAAGATCTCCTGCCAGAATGTACTCATGAAAATCTTATCCCTATCGCTGACAATACTCTTAGGCAACCCATGATGCCTAAAAATACCTGTGAAGAAAGTCTGAGCCAACAGGGCCTGCCTGCCCTGAAGGCATAGAAAGGAAATGGGCATATTTAGTCAACCGATCAACCACCACATATATGCAATCGTGCCCATACACTGAGGGAAGACTTGTGATAAAATCCATGGATATACTCTCCCACTTCTGTTCCGGAATAGGCAGAGGTTGTAGAAGTCCTACTGGGAAAGAGTGCTCTGCCTTGGTTTGCTGACAAACCAAACACTCCCTGACATGGTTAAGGACGTCATCCTTTAACCCCTTCCATGTGAATCTCTCTCTGATGTACCTGTATGTCTTAAAATATCCTGGATGTCCAGCCAAGGGTGTATCATGCACTGCTCGAAGGATCTTCTCCTTCATTTTGGACTCTGGTACAAGGAAAATTCTATCCTTGTAGTAGATGAGGTCGTCCACCACTCTGTATCGATCATCCTGAATAATGCCATCCATAATCTCACATGCAAACTGATTTTTGGAGTACTCAACAAGTATATGAGCCTTCCAATCAGCTGAAATCTCTGACATAAAGAAAATCATAGAATCAAAGCAAGGCCTCCTAGACAGTGCATCAGCCACCACATTATTCTTACCTTTCTTGTATTCTATGTCAAAATCAAAAGCCTGAATCTTATTTACCCATCTTTTGGCGGTCATTGAGATCCTTTTGCTCCAAAAAGAACCTCAAGCTATTGTGATCCGTATGAACCATAAATTTGCTGCCCACTAAATATTGTCTGAATTTGACCAATGCATGCATAATGGCCAACATCTCCTTGTCGTAAATTGAGAATCCTCTCTCTACTGGACTCAATTTCGACTCTCATAGGCAATGGGATGCCTATCCTGCATGAGCACTGCTCCAACACCCACTCCTGATGCATCGCATTCGAGTACAAATGGCCGAGTGAAATCTGGCAATGTAAGAATCTGGACAAGAACTAATCACCCCCTTAAGGTGATCAAAAACCTATTGCGTTGAATTTGACCAAGCAAAAGCCCCCTTCTTGGTCAAGTCTCAAAGCAGCGAGAGAAGTTCTTCACAAACCTCCTATAATATGTGCATAGTCCCAAGAATCCTCTCAAGTGTGTCAAAGTCCTAGGTGGTGGCCAATCCAAAATCACCTGAATCTTCTCCTTATCCACCTTGACTCCACCTCCTCCGATCACATAGCCCAAATATAGCAGCTCTGTCATACCAAACTCGCACTTAGAAGCTTTCGCATAAAGCGAATTAGCTTCGAAAATTCCCAACACCTCCTTAAGATGTTGAATGTGATCCTCCCATGTCCTACCATAGACCAAAATGTCATCAAAGAAGACCAATACAAACTTGCAAATGGCGGTTGAACACATGGTTCATGCAGGACTGAAATGTGGCCGGTGCATTAGACAAACCAAATGGCATCACCAAAAACTCAAAGTGGCCATAGTGGCACCTGAAAGTTGTCTTATGCACATCCTCCTCTCTGACCTTGATCTGGTGATATCTAGATCGCAAGTCTATTTTGGAAAAATAGACTGCTCCATGTAGCTCATCTAGTAGTTCATCAATGCGTGGCACATGATACTTATTTTTATTGTCTTCTTATTTAGTGCACGGTAATCTATGCACATTCGCATGGTTCCATCTTTCTTCTTCACCAACACCACTGAAGAAGCAAAAGGACTAGAACTAGGTCTAATATGCCCCATGTCCAGAAGCTCGTGTATAGTCCTCTCAATCTCATCCTTAAACCGTTTGGGGTGACGGTAAGGAGTAGTAACCACTGGCTTGCTGTCCCCAAGCTCAATCACGTGTTCAAACCCCCTGTCTGGTGGTACACCTGGAGGTATGTCCTGAAAAACTGCACTGTGCTTGTCCAATAGGCCTTGGACATCCACATGATACTCTGGACGGTCACTCCCTGTATTCTTGGTCGAAACCAAGCAATGAACGGCCCAATCCACCTCATCGTGCCGAAAGATCCTCTCCATCCTCTTAGTTGTGACTACCCTGGGTGCTCCTGTAGATAGACCCCTCAAGGTTACATTCCTACCCTCGGACTTGAATTTCAGCTCCATCGTCTGAAAGTTAGTACGAAATTCACCAAGGGAGTGAAGCCACTGAACTCCCAATACTACGTTGGTCTCTCCAATGCCGACAATATAGAAGTCATCAGTAGCGGTGTAGTTCCCCATGGTGATGCTCAACTGTGGAACTTTACGGGTGCATCTCATAGACTCACCATTGGCTACAACAACGTTGAAGCCCTCAAAGTCCTCTGTCTGTAGGTTGCGTCTCTCAACCAAGGATGCATCAATAAAGTTGTGGGTAGCCCCACTATCAATAAGTACAACAACACGCTGCCCCTGCATAACTCCCCTAACTCTGAATGCCTTGTACCTCGGGGTACTAGACAAAGTGGCTATAGTCTCCTGAGGGAAAACCTCCTCTTGCTCATCAGTACCATCCAAAGCATCTTCATCTCCGTCATCCATTTCCTGGGTCTCTAGTTGCTCATCTCCATCACTCTCTCTCTCTCTCCTCAAAGACCTCAATGAATTGGGCCTTCCCTTTCCTATGCAATCATGTCCGGGGCCCACGGTGAACGGCAATCGAAACAAAGTTTCTTTCGCCTCAACTCATCCCTAAGCTCTCGTGAAATAAACGGCTTTCTAGCCGTCTCCTGTCTTTGTGGTGGCCCCTTCGGCTGGAACCCATCTATTCTAGATGGGGGTCCTCTCTGCTGAACTCGAGGTGGAAACCTTGGCTTCGGAGTGGCTAACTCCAAATCTCGGGCTCTCCTGATGGCATTGTGTAGTGAAGAAGGCTCAAAGCCTTCACAAACCCTGCTAGTGAATCTTGCTATAAAAAGTGAAGTCAACCTCACCTCAGAAACATCAGTAACCATCACTGACAACCACTGAAAATCTGCAATGTACCCATCCAAGGATCTGTCTGTCTCAAATGAGTCAACTCTCTGAAGAATCCCACAGCCGGGGAACCCGCCCACTAGTCTCTCTGCAAAATCCGCATAAGTGGTAATATGCGTGTGTCCTGTGTGATAAGGCCATGATGCCACCAATCATGTGCATCTCCCTCAAGATGTAGGATTGCAAATTTTATTGCATCCTCTTCGCGCATGGGATTCAAGTCAAAGTAAGTTTTTAACTTCTTGAATCCATGATGTCACGGTACACTTCTTGGATCCGTCGAAGTGTGGAACTGAAATTTGCCCCAATCGCCTCTGTAGCTTGGGAAGATGAGGATAGTGATCCCACTTGGGCCGGCTACCGATCTTCATCCTGCAATACTTCGGGAAAAGCATATTAGCTTTGAACCCTTCACTCAAGGATTCATACTTTGCCCAACAAGTCTCCTCATCAATAATATCCCCTTGTTGCCCAACCAGTGTCACTTCTGGATCTTTCAGGAAAACTGGTTCATGCATGCTCAACCATGTGTTTTGGGATGAAGGAGTGTGCTGCCCTGATCTACCGTTTTCATCTTTGTGAGTTTGCAACCGGAATTTTGTTTTCACCTCTTTCCATATGGTTCCCAAGGCCACCCTGTGATAATCTCTCTGTGAGTTGGCTCAAGTAGAGGTTTGTAGTCTCTTGTTGTTTTACCATATTTATAAACATTTTCTTCATAAACTCTTCATTCAGCTGTTCCTCTGATTTTCCATCTTTATCCGCCATGTCTGGACCTTCTTTCTTGGGTGTATTCTTCTAGAATAAACCTTCATACACTACCCAACAGGCTGTAGAAAAGACTGCTCTGATACCACTGAAATATCCCCTTTCCGGATTTATTTTATATTCAAGATTTCCAACCAAAATTTTCACAAATAAAAATCTGATTTTATGACAGCAGTATATAGAAAAATATGACAGCAAAGTACAGTTAAGGCAGCAAGGTATAAAATCAGAAAATAACCAATATCTTCACTTTTATTGCAATTAAACTAACATGCAGCAACATGCAAGTAACATGCATCAACATGCAATGACATGCATGTAACATGCATCAACATGCAATGACAAGAAGTTCCACTGATAAAATAAATGATCTCTCTTACTGAATATGGCTGTCTTCTCTTTCTGGACTTGAAACTGGATCAACAAGCCTCTGAAACTCTGAATCTGACAACCCGATCTGAATAAACTCCACAATAGCAAACTAGGGCTGGATCTCTCACCACCGAAGAGTGCTCTACTAGCTAGGGATAGATCTTTCACTACCGAAGCTAGGGTTCCTGTGGAATTTCACCTCCACAAGCAAGGAAAGCAAGCTGAAAGCTCCAACATAAGATGGCAAAATGAACCTCTATCCTTTTTCCTCCCCAAACACCACCTTTTATAACTTTTTCCATCATAAAAGTGGCCATAAAACCCTAATTCGACCCCCTTGGAGATATGTCATATTTTAATCGTCACTTAAAGTGACTTTATTTCACCTAGGCCAAAAAGTCCACTTAAGTGACCCCAATGAAGAAATAGAATATTACCCCACCTTTTCTTAAGTCATCATAAAGTACATGCATAATGCCAAAACATAACATATAATTGAAATGTAGGTGAAAACCATACCCAACAACTCTCTACGCCGCTAGCCCCTTGGGTATAACCAAAGGCTAAGATGGAAAACCAGTCGCTCACTGTGGAGGTAGGAATGGAGACATTACACTTTATTGCAACGTCCTGGGCTCCCTCTGTTCTCTCTATCTCGAGGATTTAGATTCTGAAACATATTTCTGAGAGGAGTCATCACAATTTATTTTAAGAAGCATAAACATAGTCCCAATTCCCTACAATTTTGTGAGGTACTTGAGGAGCATGTTCCTCACATTCTCCCATTATCCAGTTTAAATTCTCCATTTTCATGTTGGCCAAAGAACAATCACTCAAATTTCTGAAGAACAAACTATTCCTCCTTCGGTAATGACAACTTAGCATGTACTGTGATCTACTATCTGGATTTGTGCCAGGTATGGCGAAGACTGATTCGTCCCATCCAAGTTGATCTTACAGTTCTTTACTAGTGACGTGGCATCATTTTCGACATCCATCATGTGCTCTATGGCACTAAATAAATCCTATGGAGATCCCCTGCTCATATGTGTACTATGCTATTCATCTTTCAATTAGTGGCCTAAAGTGATAAATCTCCCATCAGCTACCTTGTCAATTGAGAGGAAGGAAACAAAACTTAGACATGGTCCAGCTGGTTAGGTGAGCTCATTCCTCTTACCCAATCATTGCTCCAGCTCACACGGTATTAAAAAGTGCTGAATTAGATTTGCTTTGATCACTTATTCTTCTGAGCTGGCATCTTTGCCTAGTCCCGCCTCAAGATTAATATTGATTCTTTCAAAGCTATCCAAAATGCCTCCATCCAGTAGTTTTTGCTTTTCAATCCATTCCACTTTTGCTGATAAAATTTTCTGTTTCCATTTGCAATAAACTGTTGTAATCTGAAGGTATTCTTGATGGTCAAATTGAATGGAAGTGACTAAAAGTGCTCATGGCACATTATCTGTCATATTCAGATTTTGAGCAAATTGCCTATCACAGAGGTTTCCGCTCTTGCCAGAATCTTTAAAGCTGAACCTCCAAATGATCATAGTTGGTTTCCTTCCAGGACAAATCCAGATCTTTAGTCGGCATTTCTGGCATTTAGGAGGGGAACAAAGGACAACCTTTGGCTTTTGTTATCACCTCAAGTTCTTTGGTGAGGCTCCCTGTTGTTCTCTTTGCTATTGTCCATGCCCATCCACTTCTCCCATAAATTGTACATAGAACTATTTTACCTGACTTTTCAAAAATTAGAATCCAGTTTGCAAATTGTCCAAAAGACATTAAACAAGATATTATATAAATTGTACATAAAATAAATTGATTCACCAAAATGAGCTGTAAACTCTATTTTTCCTCATATATATGTGTGCCTCTGTGTGTGTGTGTGTGTGTGAAGAAACAGAAAGATTTGCCACTCTTCTATTCTAATTTTTTTCTGTTTCTTATAATTTTCCCTGACAGGTATGATGGGAATGTAAACCTTTCTTTTGCGTATGTTGAAGGGGAGAGCTTGTTGATGGGGCTCAAAGAGGTTGCAGTTTCGAGTGGTAGTGCGTGCACTAGTTCAAGTCTTGAGCCCTCTTACGTTCTGAGGGCTTTGGGTGTTGATGAAGATATGGCTCATACTTCTATAAGGTTTGGGATTGGAAGGTTTACAACAGCCGAGGAAATTGATAGAACTGTCAGTCTCACTGTTGATCAGGTTAAGAAGCTGAGGGAGATGAGCCCGCTCTGGGAAATGTTTCAGGATGGGATTGATATTAAGAGCATTCAATGGGCTCAGCACTAATACAGTGTTTGAAAATTAGGGCATATATGCAGCTGATGATTCTGGATTATGAGTGCTCAAAAGTTTGTGATGTGCAAAGAGGGATTGAAATATAAAGCCTTCTCAAGTGCCATCATGGCATTATATGCGGGTCTCATACGTATCTGCTCGTCTTAATGTAAATTTCTTTGGTACTATTATGTACAATATGTTGGTGAATGATATTTTTAGTTATTTTTCAGTCTGATTTTATTGCCCCTTTTATTTTAACCTAGTGTAGATAAAATGCTCGAGGTTATCTAACCTGTACATATATTTGTGGACTTTAGCCTATATGTGCTTTGTGAAAGTTTTCCTGTTTATTATATATGTGGCTTGGCCATGAAAAAAATTAAGAAACCATTGATTTTGTATATTCATGTAGAAGACTTGTTGAAAGAATCCAGTTCAGAGATGTTAAACGTGACACGATGCAGTGCCATCTTTAATTTTTTACACGTAAATTGGCTGACACACTTGGAGATATTAATATCCATCCGGCTTAGAAACTGCGTCAAAATTAGTAGATACTGATTTTTTTGACTTATAAGCTACATCAAATAGAAGCCAGTGACTGTTTGTTTGGAAACTGTGTCAAATTTAGTCTGAAAAAAAAGTTCTCATTTGAAGCTGCACTACAATAGCTTACGCTACTACTTACGTTACATGATTGCACTAAAATATTAACAGTGTGCAGGTATTACACAATTGCACTACAATATTAACAGTGTGCAGTTAACAGAACATTTAATTGCATTGGTTTTCATATGCTGAGTAGTCTCAAATAATTTTGACATTGCAATTTATGAGAAATATGCCCAAATTGTGCCATGATGTTATAGTCTTGGATTGAATAGAGCCCCTTAGGCATGGTGAACAAGCTCTGGCCTTTGAGGAAATTGAGTGCACATTACATTTACGCCACACATTTGTTTGTCAATGTCCTGAAAAAAAACCCCAATATTGCTGTCAAGAAAACAATAATCTATGTATTTTCATCGCTTATGCTGATGGAGCTGTGGGATTTGCACAACAATGCTTGACATGCTGGCATTCGATTGGACACATTCAGATCAGTGCTCCAGTAAATAAAGTAAATAGCTAATGAATCATATGGCAACATTTCCATTTAGTGATGCTTCTATCACCTGATCGCAACAAATTTAGTTATGTTTTTGAGGTCTCATACTGAATAAATGTTTGAAAAACATGAGAACATGCATTTCAACCTCGAGAGAAGTTTTGCATAGGAATTTGATTCCAACCCACTTTGGTTTTCAACACTGAGTAGTCCCAAACAATCGGAACATTGCAATTTATGTAAAAAATGCCAAAGTTCTTCCATAATGTTATAGTCTCAGTTTGGGTTGAACCCCATTGCTTCAAGAATTTGGAAATCAGTCAACCCCTTAGGCACGGTGAACAATATCTGGCCTTTGAGTAAATTGAACGCATTTTACATTTGTGCCTCACATTTATATGTCGTCATTGTAAAAAAATACAATGTTACTGCCAAGAAAACAGTCTCTGTATTTTCATCCGCTTTTGCTGATGGAGCTGTGTGATTCACACAACAATGTTTTTGGCATGCAGGCACTCGATTGGACACATTCACAGGCAGTGGTCCAACAAATAAAGTAAATAGCCGATGAATCTTATGGCAATATCTCCAAATACTGATGCATCTAGTACTGATTGCAACAATATTTAGCTCTGCTTTTCTAGTCTCGTACTGAATAAATATCCTGAGTAATGAATTGTGCTCTATCATGAGGGAAAAGCATAAGAACATGCACTTCAACCTCACGAAGTTTTGCATAGGAATCTGATTCCAATTTGCTTTAGTTTTCATATGTTGAGTAGTCACAAACTTTTGAACATTGCAATTTATAAAAAATATGCCCGAGTTCTGTCATAATGTCTGAGATTGAGTAGAACCCCATTGCTTCAAGAAATTGGAAATCAGTCAGTCCCTTAGGCGCAGAGGACAATCTCTGGCCTTAAAGTAAATTGAGTGCATATCACATTTGTGCCTCACATTTGTATGTCAAGGTGTTTAAATTACTTACAAGATTGCTGCCAAGAAAACAATAGCCTGTGTATTTTCATCCCGCTTGTGCTGATGGAGCCATGCGATTTGCACAACAATATTTTTGACCTGCTGATATTCGATTGGAGACATTCTGTCTGTGCAACAAATAAAATAAATAGCTAATGAATCTATTGCTGATTGTGACAATATTTAGCTCCGCATTTTAGGTCTCATACTGAATAAAGGTTCTGAGTAATGAATTGTGCTCTATTGTGAAGGAAAAACATAAGAACATGCACTTCAACCTGGGGAAGTTTTGCATAGGAATCTGGTTCCAATTTACTTAATTATCAATTTATTGCAAGGGACAAGAAATTTATGAGTAAATTTCTTGCGGAAGGCTCAGTAAAATTTCTCTGTGGACATGATAGTATTTGATGTCCCTTGACAATTCAGGGGTTAAATTTGACGCCGTTTAGACATTTTTGTGATTTTCGTAAAATATTTGCAAATATTTATAATAACCGTCACATGTTTCATATTTAAAATTTGACCATTTTATTTTATAGACATTTATAGTATTTGACGTGTCCCATATATTTTTAAATAATTAAATATATGACATGATATAAATAACATTGTTTTGTATTTTTTGAAAGGCGGTATTAAAAATTACTGTTGCCCGAAAAATTACAGGATTGACCGTAAAATTTAACACCTGCTTGTTTTAGATTGTTGTTCTATTTTCGTTGTATCGACTCTCGAGGATAGTTTTGAGTGTCCCCTGACATGACATTTTCTTTGGGATTTGTGCTCCACTAGGATTGCTATCTAAATTGGATTTTAATGTTCAAGTTTGACATTTATATTTTGGATGGGTTTATCACGGCCGTGCTTCAATTAGCTCCATGTTTCACCAAAATCGACATTATTCAAAGCGGGGGTGTGTATTAGTGGATGTAGATGCAAAACACCTCCACAACATAGAATTTGGGTAATGTTGTGGCCGTTAAAACATATTGCAGGTATAATATTGAAGTATGCACATTGTATATACAAGTGTGGATGCCGGTATTTATGCTAATTTGTACTTGTGTATCTGTTTTGTTTAATTTTCATAGATGGCAGTTAGCCAATGCTTTTTATACAAATGTGCATGCTAAATGAACTAATATAATGGATAGGTTATGTTTTACATGCAAAATTAGGGAATGTTGGTGTGGGTTTGTATGATGCTATTTGAAAAAATCCCTGTATTTGTGCCAAACCCAAGTGGGTTCCATGGACAATAGTTAGCAAGTGTCTTTTATATAAATTTAAATGCTAAATGAACTAATAGAATGGGTTGGTTATGTTTTCCACGCAAAACTAGGGAATGTTTGGTGGGGTTTGTACGATGCTATTTGAAAATTCCTTATTTGTGCCAAACCCAAGAGGTTTCCATGCTAAATGAACTAATAGAATGGGTTGGTTATGTTTTCCTTGCAAAACTAGGGAATGTTTGGTGGGGGTTTGTATGATGCTATTTGAAAATCCCTTATTTGTGCCAAACCGGTGCGGGGCACAAAGAACATACAATTAATTAAGCTAGATGGATATGCTTAATCAAAATTGCGGATTATAAACCATGCAATGGATTTTAAACGACGACATGCAAAAACACCATTACATGTTCAAGATTTGTCGTCATGCAAATGTGTAACATGAAAATTTCAAATTTTCAAGCATGACAACGGATCCTAGTGTCAAAACTTTGGGTTGTAAACCTTCTCGAGCACTCTTCCAGATCAATTCATCCCTTGTGTCAGGCCTATCCCAATCCTTTTAGTGCTTTCATGTGTTGTAATGACTTTGCCCATGTGTTGGAAAGATGGAAACAAACTCGTGAGATTCTTCCAAGAGAGTGTCTCTCGAGGTAGATTTTTCAGTGGACTTAGGAATGACTAGTTTTAGCCTTTCTAAGGCAGGTGTACATCTTTTGGAGCAGAGTTGAAGGCCTAAATTCATCGGGCACTAGTATTAAGAGTCAAGATCATATTGCAATGTTGGGGGTTAGCACACACTTGTTGTATAGATCTATAATCGAATTAAGCATTTAAACAATAAAACACGGAAATATACCAGAACATAAATACACAACATATAATGTGGTTCACCCAGTGTGGGCTACGTCCACCAAGAAACAACCAATCTATTAATCTTTGCTTTACATAGGAAATACAATGAAGATCTACAATTTTTCACACCTTTTTGGATGTACAATACTTTTTTTTCTTCTCTCGCTTCTCCAAGAATTCCTTCTTACAATTATGTTCAATCTAACATTTCTAACCCTAGCTTTCAAACTTATATAAGCATATACAAACTTAGGGCACTTTAGCAATACAATTACAACCTTTAGATCACCTTTTAATTAAAGGTTAGATATAATCCCACGTCTTAAATAAAAATATTAACGCATAGGTAATCGATGTTGGTCGATCGGTTGACCGATGTCAATCGGATTGACCGATGTCGATTCTTGTGTAAACTTGTAAGTTGTAAAATATGTTATTTGTGAAGCAATTAAGCTCCACAACTCAACAATCTCCCACTTAGAGATAAATTGTTACATTGTACCGTACGTCTAACTCTATCCCTAGATCCTTTCCTTGGTCTCTGTTTCTCCCTCTTCAAGTCTCAAACTCGAAGACCAACGAAGTGGAGTGTAGCTCTAGCTTCTCCTTTGCCAACAACTTGTAGCATATCCGCATGATTCTTATTTGTATGAATTTTTCCAATTTCAATTTTGCCCATCCTCCAATAATTGGCCGTATGAAGTGATATCTCAACTTAATGTGCTTCGTTCTTGAATGAAAGCGCATTTGAGTTCTTTGTTAGATGAATCACACTTTGACTATTACTTGTACAATATGCAATCCTCTTCCTTCTTTCCCAACTCTTCCATGAACTTGCTCATCCATATAATCTCTTTGTAAGCCCTCAGTAATCGCAACATACTCGACCTCTCGTAGTAAACAAGGCCACAACCTTCTCGCAAACTTGAAATCCAGCTAAGCTGTCTTGCCCCTATTGTGAAAACATATCCAGTGGTGCTTCTTCTACCATCCAAATCACTACCCATATCTAAAACAACATAGCCGCATAAAGAAGTCCCGACCCTCCATAGCATAATTGCATGTTGGATGTCTCTCTCAAATACCGAGAATCAATTGGGTGATTTTCAATGCTCTTTACCTGGATTGGCCATAAATTTGCTCACAACTCTCACTTCCTGTGCAATGTCTGGTTTGGTACAAACCATAGCATACATAAGACTTCCAACTGCTGAAGCATATGGAACTCATGTCATGTACTCGACCTCCTTATGTGATATAGGACATTGATCTTTGCATAATTTAAAGTGTCCAACTATAGGTGTACTTACAGGTTTTGAATTATGCATATTAAACATTTCCAACACCTTATTGATATAATGTTCCTGAGACAAATACAATTTCTTGTTTTTCTGTCTCTAAGAATTTGCATGCCAAAGATTTTCTTTGCAGCTCCTAAATCCTTCATTGTAAATGTATGAGTTAACTTTTCTTTAAGCTCAACAATGTCCTACATACTAGATCTGCGTAATAAACATATTATACATACATATAGTAACCAAATAATATAGCTTCTATTTTCAAGCTTCTTGAAATAAACACAATGGTTAGATTCACATCTCATGTAACCATGTTCATGTATAAAATTGTCAAACCTCATGTAAATAGCTCTTTTTAACATGCACACAAGTTTTTTTCCTTATCCTTGACTTCATACCCAAACGGTTGTTGCATATATATCTCTTCCTCCAAATCACCGTGAAGGAAAGCCATCTTAACATCAAGTTGCTCTAAATGCAAATCTTCTATTGCAACTAAACTCAATACAATATGTATGGAAGTCATTTTTACTACAGGAGAAAATATCTCACCAAATTCAATACATGTTTTCTATGCAAATCCTTTTACCACAAGCATTGCCTTGTATCTTTTCTGTCCACCCTCTTCTTCCTTGATCTTGTAAACCCATTTATTTTGCAATGTCCTTTTACCTGTTGACAACTTGACCAAATCCCATGTTTGGTTTTGTTCCAAGGAGTCCATCTCCTCATCCATGTCATGTTCCCACTTTGCTTGTGGGTCTCATATTGCATTACTTCTTCAAAACTTTCTGGTTCACCACAGTCGGACAATAATAGATAAAATAAGGAATGTGCAAATCTTTCTAGAGGTGCGAGATCTGGGGTGCCAGAGGCTCAATTTGTACATCTTGTACATTAGCATCCACCTTTGACAATGACCGACGCTAGTCACCTGTGCCGATGTCGTCGGTCCGGCGACCAACGTCGTCTGGCTCTTTCGTAAAGGCGTCGATTACGGTTGCCGACGTTGGTCATGTGTGTGTCTGCGTCGACACCGGTTGCTCGACCGATGTTGATACTGTAGATGATTGTTTTAAATCCGAGAATGCATTTTCTTCCACAAACTCTTCCATCGGTTCATCCTTGGGTATCAAAATTTAATCCCTGTACATTCTCTTTTCATTCCATTTAATGTCACGACTCCTAACAATCTTAGAATCTTCTAAATCCCAAAAATAGAATCAAATCACTAGAGCCATAACCAATAAAAATGCATCTCTTGGATTTAGCATCTAACTTTTTCTATTTTCTTTATCAACATGCACAAAAAACAAATACTCGAGAAAATAAAGATCTAAACCAAATACTCGAGAAAAGAAAGATCTACCTCTATTCAATACAAGCTTCTTCTGGTATTCCACCATCCAGTGCACTTGAAGGCCCACGGTTGATTAAATACACCGTTGTGTTTACTGCTTATGCCCAAAATTGTAAGGGCAATATAACATGTATCGTCATGCTTCTTACACGTTCTATGATAGTCATGTTCATTATTTCAGCAACACCATTCTCCTGTGGTGTTCTAAGAACTGTTCTTTCTCTGCGTATTCCATTCACTGAACAATAATCATTGAAAGCCTTGCTACAATACTCACCACCATTGTCAGATCTAAGACATTTTAATTTTAAATTGGATTCATTTTCAACAAGGGCTTTCCATCTTTTAAAAGTCTCAAAACATCATATTTACGTTTTATACAATAAACTCATACCTTTCTTGTGCCATCATCAATGAAAGTCACATAATATTGGGATCCTCCATGAGAAGCTTCACGGGCTAGTCCCCACACATCCGAGTGCAAAAACTTTTTTGCTCCTTCTTTGTTGACCCAACTTTGAGAAATCTCACTCTCTTTTGCTTTCCAAATTTACAATGCTCAAGTAAATCAAAATCTATATCTTTCAAAACTGATAACTTACCCTTTGCCTTTAGGATCTGCATTCATTTTTGGCTCATATGGCCTAGCCGATTGTGCCACATGCTTACATCTGAATCTGAAATAGATAGCACAGTAAAAGGAATCATGTACTGGGTAGACAAATACAATGTTCTTACCTTCTCATTTCTTGCTCTACAACAAGAGCTCCCTTAGTAACTTTCCAAGAGTCGGTTATGAATGTAACCATGCAACCAGATTCACCTAGTTGTCATGTAGAAATAATATTTTTCTTGAGGTTTGGCACATGTCTCACATCTTTCAATATCATTTACTAGTGATATTGCATGATTCATCATCTCCTAAATAAACGTGCCCAAAATTACCCTGGACATAATTTATGAAATAACCCTTATTAGAGGTAGCATGGAAATAATTTCTGAATCTAAAACCCATGATTCTATTTTATTATCAATGAGATAATTAGGGCATCTTGCATTACCTTTGTGCTGACATTTGTCTCTTTACCTTTCTCGGTACATTCTCTTTGTTTTTCTTGAACCAACAATTCTTATTTGCATGTCCTTATTTTCCACAATTTTAGCAGGTTATTCCTCTACCTCTGGATTTAGATCTGTCATTCTTAGACTTTGATTTCTCATTATTCTTGCTCTTGGATCTCTCCTTGTGTCTTCCCCGCTTTCTACATTCAAAACATTTCAGATGATGACTCTCTTGTGTTTTTCTGCGTATTTCTTCATTCGGGATTATACTAACCAAATCATCAAACTTTAAAATATCAATAACATATATTGTATTACTAATGACCATTACCAAGTTATCCCAACTATCTGGCAAAGAGCATAAGAATAAAAGTGTTTTCACTTCATCCTCAAATGAAATATTAACTAATTTTAATTGACTAGAAATCATTTAAATGGTTTGATACAGATCCACCTTCTTGCATTTTGAATTAAATAATTTCTTCATCAAATAAACTTTATTTGAAGCACTTGGTTTTTCATATAGATTAGCTAAAGATTTCATCAAATCTACCATAGTTGTTACTTCAGTAATATTCGAAGCTACAGATGTTGTCAAAGCTCAATCTTATAGATCCCAAAGCCTTTATGTCAAGAATTTTTCATTCTTCATCAGTCATCTTTGTAGGTCTTGTCTTCTCATCCAACGGTAAGTATAAATATTTCTAATATAGATAATCTTCCACATACATCTTCCATAATTGATAATTACGATCGTCAAATTTTTCAACTCTGTATTTGCCATCTTCTGTCATTATTGTAGCTCCCACTCAATCAGAAATCCCTCTGTGAGTAACTATGTCAACACACAAAACCCTCAAACAAAAAATCTCTGATACCAATTGTTGGGGGTTAGCACACACTTGTTGTATAGATCTATAATCAGAATTAAACATTCAAGCAATAAAACATGGGAATATACTAGAAAATAAATACACAAGATATAACGTGGTTCACCCAGTGTGGGCTACGTCCACCAAGAAACAACCAATCTATTAATCTTTGCTTTACAGAGGAAATAAAATAAAGATTTGCAATATTCCACACCTTCTTTAGATGTACAATACTTTTCCTTCTCTCAGCTTCTTCAAGAATTTCTTCTTACAATTATGATCAATCTTTCACAATCTAACATTTCAACCCTAGCTTTCAAACTTATATAAGCATATACAAACTTATGACACTTTAACAATACAATTACAACCCTTAGATCACCTTTTAATAAAAGGTTAGTTCTAATCTTGCGTCTTAAATAAAAACATAAACGCATTGGTAACCGATGTCGGTTGGTCTCAGGTGACTTACACGGTCCAGTGACCGATGTCGATTAGTGTGTAAACTTGCAAGTTGTAAAACATGCTATTTGTGAAACAATTAAGCTCCACAACTCAACATACGGGCGATTTAGGAAGATTTAAGGAATATTTGGTGGTTTCGGAGCAAGTTTAGCAAAAGCAAGGTTTTGAAGGTGAAGGAGCCTACATTGTAAAAAAACACCTAAGCTTCGAAGACGATTCTAGGAGCTTGAGAATGAGTTGGATGCCAAACAAGACACCATTGGAAATTTGATTCAATTCCCTACATGATGGTATTTTCATATTTGTCACAAGACCAAGATGTTTTTCTTCATAACTCATTTTTGGAAAGCACACCTTGTGATCCCAAGAAAGAAGGATATTTCAAATATGTTATAGGCATAATCAGAGCATTATACCCATCTTATTCTTTTCAAAATTTTGTTTCTAGTCAAATTCATATAAAAAAGTGCCCAAAAAGACCTCCAAGAGACTCTTACAACTTCATTTTCAAGGTCCTTCCCAAGGTACACTCTCGTAGTTAGAAACTTTTCCAGTGCCACGTGTCAAAGCATGAGGTTGAGGCGCACTTTTTTGTCCCTCTTTTCCATTTTCCAAGGGTAAAAAGGGGATAAAAATTTGCACCCCCCCCATTTGAGCTCATGGACCCATCACATGACCTTGAGAAGCCTCCGTAAGCACTTTCCTCAAGTTTTCTAGCCCCTACCTCGTGCAACACATGTCCACCACTTGTCACCATGAAGATAAGGCACATTTTTCTGCCCCTTTCTTCCCTTTTCCAAGGGGACAAGGGGGAAAAAAATGCGCCCTCCTCCTTGCTTCCACATGGTTCCTTATGTGACTGAACTTAGCCCCCAAATGTTAAAAACAAGTTTTTCTCTCTCACCCATCAGCGAATGCATATGTGCCACTTGTCTTCAAAGGGCTATGGTGAATTTTTGTGTCCCTTTCATCCCCTTTCCAAGGGGATAATGGGGACAAAAAAATGCACCCCACTATAAATCTTAAAAACTAGGAGTTAGTTTTTCAAGCTCTTCCTCCGAATGCTCAAAATCCACCTGGATTTGTATCAAAAAATTCTAGAATTTTCTCCTCCATTATTCTTCCTCCATTCCTCCCTCCATGTTTTCATGATCAAAGCGAGAGAAATTTTTATAAAATTTGCAATTTTCCAAAGCTCCGTGTTCATTTTTTTGCGAATGACTCTGTGCCCTAGATCGAAGAAAGTTTATATCTCACAATTCGATAAACGAATCGAAGTGAGATTTTTGCAATCTTCTTCTTTTCAAAATGCCTTCAAGGAGCAAGTGACATCATATTGAATGATGCCCTATATTTTTAACGGTGAAAAAAACCTCATTTTTGCCCTAGCTTTTGTTCCTTTGATTTCTCATCATTCGGTGGATGGATTGAGCTAAAAAATTGAAAACACAATCAGTAAGAAAAACTTATTATGGTGAAGTTGATTTCATCGCAATTCGAGGTGGGAAAGAACACTTTCTAAAAAGATCAAGGACTCCATTAATGGTTGCCATGACACAACAACAAAATGATAGTGAGGCAAATTTCCACTTCTCAAAGTTCGATTAGGCGGAATCACGCAAAAATTGGAGCGAGAGTTTGGAGCGAATTATGTAAACTTCTGCAAGTGGTTTCGTTTGAATCCGACATTGGGAAGACCACTTTCTATTTTTAGTAAGTCTCTATGGGAGTACTACTATAAATAGTAAGTTTGAGAAAAATGTGCATTCACACTCCCTATTTCATTCCTTCATGATTAAGACACTCAAAATTGGCAAGATAGGCAAAAAAAATTGGATAAATGAGATCATAATGGTGAATATTCTAAAAATATTAAATGGGTGAAATGAGCTAAAAGTGGTCACATTTCAATCCTTCACTCATCCTACGATGGTCTTGGCACTCATGAAGCTCCTCTCTTTGTTTTCAAGTCAATTCCTGCATTCCCGATGCGGTGAGCGAAGAGTGTCAAAACAAGAAAATTGTCAGTTTTGTACCGAAGGCCCTTTCAGTTCATTTCACATGGAATGCATGTTCAACTGGTGGATATTTATGTTGGTTTCATTCTCCATTTCCCACTCCAAAATTAAAAGGATTTTGTCTCATGCTTCACTCATCATCAATGCTCCTGTAGTGGTAGAATCAATGATCATGGCTGGGTGAACAAAGTACATCCAATTTCTCCCATGTGAATGGTTAATCATAAAGATGTAATAGTGTCTCAAAGATCAAAAGGATTTTCTTAGTGAGGGGAGTCATCTTTCGATATTCTCAATGGTCTACTTCTCAAGTATTCATTTGTAGACACAAAATAATGAACTTTGGGTAATTATCTAGTTCTGATTACATACTACTATCCATATGATTCCTAAGTAAGAAAAATACTAATTAACCCAAGTCTTTGGCCACATTTCTTTGCTTTTTGTAACTACTTTCAATCTTGCACCCTTTCTTGCTCAGTTTTCCTTTTTACTCTTTGGCATTTGTTATCCTAGACACCACCGCCTTGACCCGGGATGCTAGCGCCATGCGCTTTCATCCCATCTAGTCCCCTCTCCCCTTTGTACTTTACTCACACTTTTTGGTCATTTCTATCCGTTTGAGAATCTTATATTTTTGGTAGTCGACCTTTTTGGGGTTAATTACGAAATTCAAGCAAGGGAATCATATAAATATAAAGTTATGTGATCATAATAAGGGACCAAGCACTAAGCATTAGCTATCACCACCTAAGGTTGCATCCATCAAGGCATCTAAGAGCTCCATTGCATCCATCTAGAACCATCACAAGGGACACAAGGGTTGGTTCTTCGCATACACTTCATAGGATGGAAGATTTTTCTATTCCATGCACACATCTATTCCATTTCTTTACATCTAGTTATTTTCTCACTATCAAGTGTGACACACACAAAAAGAGCCACCTAGGGCACCGATCCACACACACGAGAAATACATTGGAGTCGAGATGTAGTGCAATGCTCAATCATAAGTTTACCATTATGACAGATAAGGACAATCCAACCCCTCATTCTCGCATCTTTATTTTTAGGATTTGATGTCTATTTGAGGGTTTTACATGTTCATTCTTCATTGCAGGTTTCAAGTGACGACAGGCGAGCTTGGTGCGACCTTGGATATACCAAAGGTGACTAAAGGAAAACTTCTAGTGACACCTCGGAGGAGGTTTTCTAAGCATTTCCACAAACCCAAAATCTCTTGGGTATGGAGTTCGAGTCTTTCTCCCACAAAAATCTATTGGGAGTTGGTTTCGTGCATATTCCTATGGGTGAGCTATGTTTACATCGTTTCTCATGGTTTGTAAAGATCTATCTACGGTGACCAATATTCAAGTTTTAGTTTTTCTTGTCAATGGTTACTTCGTAGAGAGGATTGTCTATTTTTGGTATGTTGAGTATGTTGAGCTTGGGAAACTTTTGATGTGGGCGATCTTGTATTGAATTATTATTGTTGGAACAGTGGTTTGGTAGGGGGCAAGGATTTCTTCCTCTGCAAGTAACTAATTCATGTTGGTTTTTCTTGCTTAACTAGTTGATTGTTGTTTCATTGATCCATGTTGTCTTAAGTTTGATTCAAGTTTTATCTGTTTTGAGTCAATTTATTTGTCCTTTGTAAATTTTTAGCTCTTTTATGAGCTTGCGGGTTGTTTACCCACTAAGGCTATTCTTTGTATTGGCACTTACTTGTGTATGTCAGGTTTGGTGGCCTTTGATCATTTGCTAACTTTTGAAAGTTTGTTATGTTCCAATGGGTGCCTAATGTTTTATCCTTGTACTAGTTACGTAAGAGGAGGAGATCCTCTTAAAACACCTTATTTACTCTTTAATATTTAACAAATAATTTTTTCTAAAATCATTTACCCAAAATATGATTTAATTTGTAAATGTATAATATAATTTTTTTGTGTTTTCAAATTTTACAAAGTTCGTTAATTAAATGTGTAAATTTCTTACATTAAAGATTTGTGCTTTTAAGGGGAGAAGTTAAGGTGGTTCTCGAAACACCAAGAAAATTTCTTACATTAAAGATTAGTATTTTTATATGTCTTTAAGGGTATTGAATTACAACAATTGACTGCATTGAGATCCATTGTAGATGGGATCCAATGATGCTTAAAATTAATTTTGAGTATTTTTTCAAATGTGGGTTTCATGGGAGAGTTGCACATCAAACCATTTCCTTACAATTTCAATAACTACAAGTAAATACAATTTCCAGTAAATTATAGTCACTATCTAAAATTTAATTATAGTCACTATCTAAAATTTTCATTCTTGCCATGTGTTGAACATGAATTGATATAATTGAACCAAAGCTAGGAAGTTGATTTACATTATCTTGATGAATATTTTTATGACGAAAGATTACGTACTATATTTGACTTTAAGTGAGATTGACTTATATATAAGGATTTGAGTGCATTCCTTTGATGAAATATACCTCATCGTGTATCCACACTTGGATCTCTATTACAGACATTTTCTAGAGTGTGAATGTGTTTCATTTCATAATGGAAAAGTGATGCATATCTTTTACATACAAGAAATATTATGGTACTTCTAAATTCTTAGATCAAATTTTAACTATCAAAGAAAATGAAAAAATATACTTAATAATTTGTGTTTTTAAATTATTTTTATAAGGTGTAAGCCATGAGTCTCGGTATTTTTTATTATTATCATGACAACATAGTCTTGGTATTCAAATTCAAGAGATATAGGGACCAAAATTTTGGTAAATTACTTTACAAGTTTCAACTAAAGTTCTAACATGAAAAGAGAGTATGTGGTATGTGTAAAGAGAACGAAAGTAGGTATAACAAGGGTGTTGTATACCATGAGAGGGCATTCAAATTGAATGGTATGATTGTTTATCACACTTTATTCTATATTATTTAGTGGTATTCTACAAGTGATATGAATTTTGGGTAATCAATATGTGATGTAGCAATGAATTTTTGTTGATAGTTTAGTCTAATCATTTTCCTCCAATCATGTGTTTTTGTCTAGTAATATTATATTTAATACTACTTTCAAACTTCACAGATAACATAGGGTTCTAATTATGTTGATATGTGTGTTCAAAATCATATTATGAGAAAGAGTGGCCAAATATTGACAAGCAACATACAATGAATGGTGTGGATTGTTTGGTTATTGAAGAAGTACCTAATCTTCCTTATTCATGTTACACAACGCCACATGCGATTCTCCCACATTAGTGATGATCGGGTAGGCCCTGTCATCCACCAACATTATGGTCACCACATTGCTTCCATCGACAACCCTTGCCACATGTCAAGGATGGGTGTCCTCCCCGGAAACTAAAATTTAAATAACCTCCCATCCGAGATATAACATTCATCTAGAGAGATTATTTTTCATCACCAGGCCATATATCTCTCCATGTATTTCGAGTATACTCCAATATTATATTGTAATTATCAAATAAAACATATTTATAACCGAACAACTGGTCAATCTAATAAGTCATGGTTAACAAAAAAATGGCTACCAATTTGTGTGGTATTTTCAGATCATCCCCTATTCTAAAATGTTTAGCCATAATCCTCTCTAGAGGCAGAGGCAATATTCCCTACAATTTATTTCTCCATCCACTAAATCTAGAGGATCTTACAACATGACCCTGTTCAAAATTATTTATAAGACTCTCATAATCTTTCAAGGAAATCACCTACTCATCATCTTCATATCTCCAAAAAACCATTCCATTTATAACTTTAATCTTATGCACAATACAAAACATATGGATAAGTTGTTCTTCTTCCAATCTAAACAAGCCTCTAACTACATGTTTATCTATATCTGGATTGAAAATGGTAAGATTGACAAGGGAATTAGAGTGAGAAGAATGAAAAAATCCACACTTGGTAATAGAATGGTGAGCATTCTTATAGTGAAGAACATGATAAAGTCAAAGCAAATGGTCAAAGAATGTGATATGCTTGTGATAAAATTTAGGATATTCGGCCCTTCTCAATTTAGAAATATATTTTGGGATTAAGGGTTCTCGATGTCTTCATATTCCAAACAAAAATGGCCTCTTATTCAACAAAAATTCATTAAACGAAATCTCATTCATGTCGAAGTTTGGAAATTTTATATTTTCCTCACAATGTTTCTTAGAAATGTAGTCAAAATCAATGTCATATAGGTTTCCTTTAACCAAAGCAGGAGGCCACATGTATGTCCATGCTTTACCTATCTATCCCCCACCCAAAACTCAACCAAATTGACATATGATTTTTTCCAGAAGTTGACAAGTCATCGACCAACACATTCAGTATAGCTACTTGCCCCACTCATGACCCAACCTTGATATTTAATATGGGTTATCTTTAACTAGAAAGAAGAGGATGATGTAACACCATATGTTACCATCTATCTAGTTTCTATCCCTACACAAAACTCAAGAAAATTGATATTCAATAGTTTAGCACATTTCGTTGACCAAATCTTTTAGTTGACAAATCTTGCGTCATCAAATTTTTCATTGTCTAATGTAGAATTTCCTGAAACAATTCCACTTCTTTCTTCTTCAGATTAATCAATTTTATGCAAGGTCAAAATTCTGTCCAATATACTATTTTGTTCTCCTCTTATCAATCTTCTAAGATGAATAATTAAGACTCCGCTTATCAATATTCTAGGCTGAACAATTAAGACAATGTAGCATTGGTACCAAATACATTAATTTTTCTTTTTGAGTGTACAATTTTATTGGTTTTTATAATCGATTTGTTGACACACATTATTTTTATTAATATAATTATTTAGATTTGATGTCTTTGAGACTTAATATCCTATTTATATGTTTACACATTAATGTATTCTCTTGAGGGTTACATGTGCATATGTTGTCTTTGATAGGAGGTGGAGGAATTTAACCTGTTGGGGATTTCAAATGGGTTGACCATATCCCTTAAATTTTTCTATTAGATCCCTTTGACACCACTCATATTTTTTTCACCTCGTTATATGTGTGTGAGAGACTTCATTATAAAGATAATGTAGGGGAAAATTCTCAAATCTTGCATTATCAAATTTGTTGTTTTCTAATATTAAATGCCCTGAAATGTTTATGTTTATTTCTTTTCTAGATTCATCAAATTTACGTGAGGATAAAGATGCATCCAATACACTATTGTGCTCTCGCATAACACAAGAATCTGAAAAAAAAATCATGATACTTAAATTCTAGGCTTTTGGTATTAGTCTAAAAACCATGCCATACAATTTAAGGTCCCATTTCAAAATGTGAGATCCATGCATTTTCAAGTCCCATATTGGAAATAACTCTTATTTAGTTTTAGGTCGCATATCTTAAAGGCAATAGGTATCATGAATAGCTATAAAATTCATGGAAAATACATCCAATTCATAATATTAGAATAATCATATATAGATTGATTTTTTCACGACATATTTTCTGAAAAAAAATTGGGCTATAATGATGATATTTGTTGACTATAATTCTTGAAATGCTGAAATCAACTAACCTTCCTATCATTAGTTATATATACTATTAGAGAATAACATTTATTGAATCGATTGTTAGTGAATTTAATTTTGATAAATATAGGAGATAGAAACCATGACTATAGTGGTAAAAATTTGACTATAGTGGTACAAAATTGACTTTAGCATGGAGGGCATGAAAAGCTTACAAGATTAAGAAAATTTGATGGTGTTCATCCCTATGTCTTCCATTAGTTGAACCCAAGTTAAATGTATATTTTATAAAGATGTTACAAAAACACCTAACCTCTCATGTTTTGTGTTTAGCAAAGTCAGTGTTGCACCTAAGAGGATTCCTTGGAGATATAATCTAAGGAGAAAATTCTCAAACCTTGCACCAATGAATTTGAATCCACCTAATGTTAAATGTCTTTAAAAATTTGCTTCTTTTTCATCAAATTCAAAAAAATGTGCAAGATTGAAGATGAGCCTCATAGCCTGTTGTATTCTCACATAGCCTGCGAATCCAAGAAAAACATTCCTCTCATTGAAATTCTAGCAAGGAAAGTTGGGATGATGTAGTGTTAGTACCAATTATGTAAGTAAAAAATCAAGTTATGATTTTTTTTGTGGGTTCAATATAATACCAAAAACATAACATTCAATTATGGGATTTATATGTTTTCTTAGACTTGTCTTTCCTCCTTTGTGACATCATAATTCCAAATAAAACATATTCAATTAAACTTCTTAATATGTGCCTTACTACCCTAAGTCGAATATCCATTAATAATATGTCTTAGAATTACCTCTACAATTATGAAATTCCTCATCTCCCTTTATTATTCCTAAATATAAGACACCTTATGACGGTTCAACTTTATTCTAATGTAGAAAATACACCTAAAATGTAAAAAAATTAAAAAGACAAGTTTCAAATCTTAGCCACCCATCAAACACCACATTTTTGTTCTTATTTTAGAAAACATTTATTGGAGTCAAATATTCAATTATGTTTTTTTATATTGAAGATGTTATGAATTACAATAGTTGTCAAAATAAAAGAAAACATGAAGAATAATATTGACACACACATAAGTGAAATTCCATTACTATTTCATTGATCTAAAGTGTATAACTTTCTCATCCTCAAGATTTTCCATTTGGTCTTTAATCCTCTACATTTTCTTACAACAATAAACCTATTTTTCCACAAGTGATTGATAACCAATTGTGTATAAGATTCAAGGATCAAATTGCAAGAGATATTAAGTCCCAACACAACTTGTTCCTAAGAAAGGGGTTTTTCAAAATGGTAGACATACTAGTGTGGACAACAACCCAATATTTTTGCAAAGCTTGCATCTCCACAATGTGTGAATAACATTCTCTGAATAATTTTAAATTGGATACTTATAGGAGATAACTTCCATAAATCATAAGTTATCTCTAATAGGAACCTTGTGGAAGAAAATTCTTTTTTCATTATGATATTCCATGAAAATAAATCTCACTTTGTCATTTGGTCAAACACTAGGTATCAACTTACTAAACTTTCACACTTTTCATATATATACAAATCCCATAAATTTTACAATTTTCTCTAGGATCTTCAAAAACATATTCCAATTATTTGTCTGACAAGTAAAAGTATAATTATTAATTTCATTAAATTTATCTATTGCAAACCTAGACATTACATTAGATGGAGGAAAAACTATGTAAGACACTCGTCATACATAGTGGGGTTCACAAAGATGAAATTTTAAATATATTTCATGGTCATTTCATTTGATTTTTTTGCCAATCCACTTATCAATTATCTAGTAGAAAAAACAATTCTATCAAGCAAGCAAGAATATGCTAATTTGATCATATACTTGTATGGAAATGGCACTGACTGGTGCAATTGTTGTATCACATTACATGGAGGTAATGCATATGGGAGAAAACCATCTGCAAGTTGAGGATGGTGAGCTTATAATTGTTTTGAGTATTTCTTTGCTAAAAACATGTAAAAAATCCTAAAATTCAAAAAATAGCATAGAGAAAAATCTTGGCTTAATCATCAATAGTTTGGTATAATTCAGTTGTGTGTTCAATCTCATCTTGGCTAAAAATCGTTGATGACATCAACCGAGTAGACGATAATCTTGAGAACCTCTTTTAAGATGTAACAATAGTATAATAATTGTTAGTTTACAAGTTTGATCGTAAGGGAGGGATCCGCCTTGATACATATCATTATATAGGAACACACCATAAATTTAAGGTGATCTCCCCAAATGTGTTACTTGTGCTTGACCTAAAACTTTCAAAAATCTCTTTTAAACTTTCTCCCATGCTAGATATACCCAATCATGGATTCATTATCTTTTCCAACCCTTTCCCTATGAGCTCATCAATCAAAGAACTGCTTTGTTTGAAGATATCTCAAAGTGGCCAACTTACATTGATTTTATAAGGAATTTCTTTAGAGTTGTTATTCGAAACACTTATTTTCCTTCATAAGAAGAGATCCAAAAGGCGGGAATGAGTGACAAGGTTAATTTTGAAATTAATCATTCCAAGTTCTCACATTTTGTCATGCCATGTTATCAAGTGGAAAAAAATTGACAATTAAAGAGCATCTAATTTTTGCAATAACCGAGGTGAAAAATACTATGTAGGTGATTGAGTGAAAAAGAAACATAATGAAATGGAGAGAAGTGTTTTGACTATTTAGAGGGCCCCACCAACCAGTTGTTGATTTGGCGGGGATTCACTAACAATATATTGTGCTTGAAGGAACAACCACTATTACAAATAATATAACTCTAAGCACAACCTATAAATCATCATGAAAAAATAATAACAAAATAAATCAAACATTGTGTAAATAATGCTAGGAGCCGGTTTAAAATGATGGAGCTAGTTTGCATTACCAACAACATTTTCTCTTGTAATAATCTCAATGCCTCTGAAGGATGACCATATATTTTGTAAGCTGCAATTATGATATTCCATCGAAAGAAATCTCATTCTATCATTTGGTCAAGTAATTGGTGTCCAATACTAAACTTCCACATTTTTCATACATATGCAAATCATGTAAAGAGTATCACTATCATCACAAACCACATAACACATAAACTTTACAATTTTCCATAGGTTCCTCCCTTAACATATCCAATTATTCATCTGATCAGTCCAAGTATATTGCTTAATTGAAAGTGACAATGACTTACTTTGTGCAAATTGTCACACAGTTAGGTTCCACACCTGCCAATTGCATTTGATGAAATAATTCTACAGCCTCACTGCCATAGCCTGCAATCATTGCACTCCATGTGACAACATTCAATGTAATTCTTTCCACTTGCATTAGACTAAAAAGTTCATGTGCATCATTACAATTCCCGTTTTGAACATACCCGGCCACCATGGTATTCCACAAAATCACATCTTTAGCAGGCATTTTGTTAAACATTTGCCTTGCATCATATATTTTCCCACATTTAGCGTACATGTCCATAACAGCATTACCCACTGAAATATCCAACTAAAATCCACTTTTGATTGCATAACCAAGAACTTGTTCACCCTTGTGCAGAGCTACAAATAAACCACACGCAGGCAATACACTCACAATGGTCACCACATCCAGTTTCACCTCTTCCAACTGCATTTTCCTAAACGCATCATTCACATGTCCATTCTGTGCAAAAGCAGAGTTCCAAGACAGAACATTCTTTGAGAATTTTTTCAAACACTTGACATGTATCCTCTAAACTTCCACATCGACCGTACATATTAACAAGGGCATTCCTCACGAATATATCGGACTCAAACCCATATCTCATTATGCTCTCATGGATAGCCTTGCCTTGTTCCAAATCTTCTGGTCCACCACAAGCGGAAACGTATAGTTATTAGGCACGGCACCCGCCTCTTTCATTTTATAAAATACATCAACAGCCTCGTCACAATGTCCATGTTTAACATATACTCTGATCACTTCATTCCAAAATAGAACATTTTGATCGCATATTTTGTCAAACATTTGGCTTGCATTCTCAAAATTGCCATACTTACCATACATGTTGACGAGTTTATTGCCCAGTTCAGCACTTCGTTCAATTTTACTGTTATTAAGCATGTGGATATGAATTTCTTTACCATGTTCGAAGAAATTCATATCTGTACATACCTGCCAAGAGTGAGGCTAATACCATATTAGAGACAAATTGGTGCATGTTTTGATCAGTCACAATTGTATTTTTCAAGGTTTGTATTTTTAACTTAAAAATATTTTAATTGAAGTCTTTTAATGTAAAAAGGTAATAATACTTGTCAACATCATGAAATTGATTTTTTTTTAAGTTTTTTTCTAAAACGAGTGTCAACTTCGAATCTGTAAGTTGGAAATGACCTGATCTCAAAATTTTATAATTTTTTAGAATGTAAAACACTAAAAACAAAACTTAAGAAATTCATTATTATGTCGAAGGTGTTCCCCCTAAGTGGTAGAGGACCTCCGAACGTTTTTGTAGCGATGTTAAATTTGACGGCCGTTTGCATGTCGTTTTCATTTTTGCGGGCAATTTTTAACCGTGGCTTTTTAGTTTCTATTTTTAAAAACTTAATATTGACTGTTGTTTTTTCGACTGTTTTTTTTCTATTCACTTTTTCACAGGACGAGGTTGAGACGCTCATGAATTTGATGCACGACAAGCTAGAGGCGCTGATCGAGAAGGAGAGCCTCGTCAATCAATACGGAATTCGCGTTCAGATTTTATGAGATCTCGGGCTTCTTCCTGAGCGAGTAAGAAAAGCGGCAGAGAGAGCCATGGCATTTTGTTTTGTTCTGCATCGAGGTCTTGCTGCATCGAGGTCTTGTGTTGAGTCTAGGTAAATAACATTCTTCCTATCTTTAAGGTTTATTTGTTTTAGAAATATCTCGCTTTGAAATTTTTGGGCAAAAGAACTTCATTGAAGCTTGCGATTCCTACCATAAATTTTCCAGATTTTTCTTCAGCATTCTTTAGTTATCTCGGATACTTCTATAAAGTATTTGTTTGCAAAATTTAAAATCCGAAGAAATTTTTATAAGCGAAAGAAGGATTCCTCTTCTAAAGACACTGCAAAGACTTAGATGTTTTCTAAATTTTACGCATTTTTAGGAGAATTTGATAGAAATTTTGCAAATTAATACAACTCGCGTAAATGAGTATCCGAGTATGTAATTGGTTTGGAAAACATATATTGGTTATTTAGTGTGAACTATGAGCAATGCTTAAAGTAGAAGCATTTTAAACTTCAACATGGCATCGAGGGTGTTGAACCTGCTCCATATATGAAGATGTTTGAAAGAATGAAAATCCCCCGATTTGAGGTCGCCATAACTTCTTCTAAGAAAGCAAAAAGAAAAGGAATCAATCAATTGTTCCTATAGGCGATTCTCCTCTCGAAACATCATTCCAATGTATATTTATTTTATGAATTTTGTTGGTCATAGAAAGGAGAGGGTGCAATACAATTCAAATCTCTGTGGAGAGGGTTTCAATGATGTACTGTGTTAATTGAAGTCCAAAATGGCACCCTATAGGTCTGTAGGTGATGCTCGAGACAAGGGAGGTCTACAAGTGAGAACTAATGAAAGGACTTTAAGTTTAACATAACATACCCCTATCTCTCTTTCCATTTTAGTAGTGTTCAAGATAATAATGTGTGGGCTTGTGAGCTAAATAAGACTGTGCATACACACCAAACTGGATATTGAAACCCTCACAATTTGATTTGAGAATCGAGCCTTACTTCAAGCCAACACTCACCCTTGACTCTTAACATAACTCCATCCAGCCTTCTTTCATGTGCCTTCCTCACTGAACTACTGCAAAGAAGATGATTACAGCCCACTCTAAGCTATATACAAGATATATTTACATGGGCTTCAAATTGTGAACTTTGTTGCAAGCATAGGTTGAGAGTTCCCTTGTGAACCAAAGACCGCCATATCATCATCACCCTTGAAGGAGGCAGAGGAAACTATGTTCTCATTCGGATATTGCACCCTCGTGTCCGCAATTATGTCGATGATATTCATGCAAGAGGTCGAAGAGATAATTAAAGGCCCCACTGACCAAGTTGGCTAACCCTGACACGATCACGTCCACCGCACAACAACAAATGACGGCCAACAAACGTGGCACAAAAATAATACTTCAAGCGAGATTTGAGTGGTCTTACACATATTGATGTTAATAAAAATGAACTCTAAAGTGAATTGCCTTCCTCGTTGAATATGGTGAAATTGTCTAGGCTCTATGTGTAGGAGAATAGGCTTTACGGACGCGTATTTCAGATTCAAGCTTCCCCATATAAAGCCATGTTTCCTATTACAAATAAACAGAAAATCAGCTCATATTACAAAGAAACATAAAATCAAAGAATAATCATATAACATATAAATGTGTATGTATATCGGGTTGTCAAAGGTCATTCAGATTGTTTCACCAAATGCAATGGTGAGTTTAACTTTGCCATGATATAATCATCTTGTGCCAATTTTTAGAAAGAACATTTGGATGCAAAAGTTTCCAAAAACCTTCCTACATCTGGGAATTATTACACATTACAAGAAGCTAAAAATATGAATAATTTATCCTTTTTATTCCTTATATCATTTTCATGCACCAAAATTGAAGTCAACATATTATTGTCAAATATTGAAATCTTTATTGCTCTCCTAATTCCCTATCCTAAGACAAAGGATGGAATTAGCTATCCTAAGAAAAATTCACCATGTGAACCTTTCCAAAGTGGGTGAACCTATTCAACACTCATTTCCAAGATCTCATAATTTATGGACATATTTACAACACACTATAAAACTTATTTACCCAATTTCATATTACTATCACATCTATAGACCTCATAGAATAATGAATTCCTTCCAAACCCTAATCTTAATTGCGTGTATTCTTCTTTCAAAAGTTGTGTACCACAGAATAAAATTACATATGCATGATGGCAAAGCTTGTAAATCCACCACAATATTCCCATTGGGTGTTTTGAGCTTACCCTGTGAAAGGGATTTCTTGGAAATACAAGTCTGCAATAGTTGAAAGTAAGTATAAGAATCTGCAGGGGGATTGTGTGTATTTAGTAGAATGTGTATCGCCTCTTTCAACTCGACTACTCTACATAATGCTATTTGGATGGCATTGGCAATGAATGGTTTTATTGCCTCAAGTTAGCTTTATGCACATCCAAAAGAGAAGAGCTCAACAATGAAGAACATAGTGACTTCATTAGTGAAATGAGTAGGGTTCGGTGCCCTCATTATGAAACAAGTCTTCATTTCTTTTGTTCCGAATTCACCACAGAACTTCAGTACAATTGGCAAGACAAAGGGTATAATATAAATTCATGGGTACTCACTATAAATATTTACATTATTTTCGAGATGATATTTTGTTAATTAGGTGAATTTCAAGTTTATGGATGTAAACTAAATCTCAAAAACTAAATGGGGAAATATTTTTTTTGTAGAGAAATCTTTGTGTAATTTTTTTGTAGTTTCTTTATAGCCACATCTTTATCTTTCAAATTACCCTGATACACTCTTCCAAAGCTTCCTTGCCCAATTTTGTAACATTGGTTGCAAATCTATGGGTTGACGTAGGCCTCGTGAATGGTGCCACAAGAACAATCACCGACATTGTCTACGACGCATCAATGCAACCACCAACATTACCTTTATTTGTTGTTGTCAAATTTGATAGATACAACGGCCCATGTTGGGATCCCTCCAACCCATTACATATTCCCATACCCCATATTTCAAGAGGGAATCAAAGACAATTACCGATTAAAATGGCACGGGATTAACTATCCACAAGTGGCAGGGACTTACTTTGCACAGAGCAACCATCAACATTGGAACCACTGAAAGGCAGGGTCTGACATTCATAGCTTTCTCCAGAGTTCCCTCGCTTGCAAATCTGCGCATTTCACCTACTTTTTCATTCGAGAGATACTCAAATATGGCACACGTACCAGCACTCAGAGCAAGAAGAAAGGAGGAAGCAAGACTACTATCACTCAACCCATCATAAATACTACCATCTACTTTGATAACACCTCCACTACTACTATACTCAACACTTCTTCTATCCAAACCGACACTGTCGTTTAAGAACCAACTGAAAAAAAAACAAAAGCTGGAAAATATTTCCCAAATGTAATGTAACTCTAAACATGTTAATTCTTGCATCTCACTTGTACTTTGATAAGTCATCTCACTCTACCCTCTACACATTAGCTCCAGATTTTACTACTTCCATCTCAATGACAGTATTTCAAGTTAAAATAAGCACATGAATTTATAAGATTATCGAGATATTCACTAATTACATCACGAGAAGTTATTCCTGAAAAGATGTAATACCGTGCCATTTTACAGAACTGCTAAAACCCCAAAGAGTTGTACCGATACAATGTTTAGAAGTCTACTTGGAATTCTATTGGATTTTGAACCATGGATTTATAATTGTTGAGCATTTGATGTACATGTGTTTTCAGAACATGAATTTTTGTTTGTCGGCAGGTCAGAATTCATCTTTCTCCAATATATTCTTGTTTTGAAACTATTTAATGGTTCATTCTTATTCTTATCAATTAGGATACTACAACTCTCTGTCAGAATCTGAAGCGGTGGATCTCGTGAAGGATATTTTTGCTTCAGCTTCATAAAGAGACATATACACTGTATGACCTCCATCCTGTATTCATATATTTTTAATTTTTGCATGTAACTTTTTGTATTTTTTGTTGGCATGTTAGAATATTTTTTGTTGTGATTAGTCGTTCAAATATCACATCTACGGTCTTGATAAGGGTGTTATGTTATTCCTCAGGGTGATGGATTAGAAATAGTAGTTAATGCGGAAGGTATTAGATGAGAAGAGATTATGAAGTTACGATATGATTAATTTGATGTCACTCCGAATTAGGTGCACGACTTATTACATGTTTTTACCACCTATGCATTTCTATTGAAGGTGATTTGAAAGCACATAAACTGATATCCTTCATCAAATAAATATTGCTATCATTGTGTTATTTATTCTACAAATTAGTGTTGCAATACATTCAACTTGAGCTGGGATTGTTATTCGAGTTTTGAACTCCTAATCTCTGCAACTTATTTAAGAACAATACAAAATTCGCATTTAGTATAATGTCTTAAAAGAAACGCGCTTCATCTAGGGATACTATCTTGAGTGTTTCCTCATGGAACTGGGCTGAACATTGAAGTTGTTTATGTTGAAAGGCATGTAGTGAGTTTATTTAGTTTGTTTCAAGTGGTTGATCTAATGACATTGCTAAGTAGGGTGCACAAGTCAAAACAATTTCTATTATTTCTATTATATTTTTGTTTTTCTACTTGCACACACACTACTGCCCCTTTTAAGTCTTTATCCAGTATTGGAGTCAACTTCTGTGATGATTTTAATGGCCAAATGATGTTGGCATATCTTAGTGGTAACTTTTATGGTATGTTATATCTTCGATTTCAGATATATGGAGTGAATGGATCTTATATTTTGCAGGAGTTCCTAAATTTAGCTTTAGAAAGGTTATTTGTAGTCGTTACAGTTCCCATCAGTTTTCCTAATTAATTAGTGTAACTTGCTTTACTTTTGAGTAACTTTTGCCATTCACGAATAATTTCTTTCTTTCCATATCTTAGAATGTAGGTCCACTTCTTGAATTTATGCTACTCATAATTCATGTAGATAGTTTACCCCCTCTGATATGCAGTGGGGTGTAATTATTAATATATTACAAAATTCAAGTTTACCCCTGATGATGCCAATATAAGAGATACTATCTATGGGTAAATTTTAGCTTGAATCACATTTTTTTAGTTTGAGCCCTCAGGAAAATGCTTCTTTGCAAGGTTTTCCCTAATTCTTTGTTAGAAGTCTATAGAAAATGTAATCCATGTTAAAATTACCATTCTCAGTTCGTAGTGCTTAATTTGGAGCGGTTTGTGCTACTTTTTCACATATTTTAATTGTCAATACATTTGTTCATTTTTGCTGAGAAAATAGTATAACCTGCTAGGAACTGCAAATTTGGTGTGCATTGCAAGCTATACAATAAACTCCATATCAAATAAAATGAGCAACGTTGAACTCAGATTGAATAAAAAAGGAAAATAAAATTAGAATTGCAGCCTGGTTCCCCTTTCAAATTTGAAGTTTCAAGTTGCCCATTGCATAAATGATACATTATTAAATATAAGGAAAAATAGAATGGTGCTCTATATCTTGGACCTCAAATTTGGGTTAGAAGCTTGTCAATCAGGTACTTATATTTTCTATTGAATTCTTGGGTGCACATACATACATGAGATGAAACAGATCCGTGAGCAAGGACATAAGACTTTTGTGCAAATGTGAAAGGGGAGTTCTATGTGCACATTCAAATTAAACATAAAAAATACCCTTGATTAAAGATCTGGAACTAAGAACGTGATTTAAACTTACAAAGGATCTCAATGGACATTTGGTGGGTGTGACAGAGCTCTCATTGCACATTTAGTGGTCCGTGATAGACAGTTCAATGTGCATTTGATGGATCTTTTGAGGGCCTTTAATGATTAAGAATAATAAGAGGGATAGGTTGATATATCTCGAAGATGGGCAGAGCATAAGCAAAAGGCTACCACTCATGATATAAAATCTGCAAATGTACAAAAGTCTTCATGTATTCATGTTTAGTTCAAATAAAATAGCCCGCAAATGTACGAAAGGCTACCATTCATGATATAAGATTTGCAAATGTATATGTACGAATTTGTAACAAATTTGAAATGTAGAGATAACACCTTTAAATTTAATGCTTCATATATATTCCTACAATTACAAAATCAATTACACCCCTTATCGATATCAACTACAAAAATAATAACTATCCCTCTAAATCAAATAACATATACCGTTCGGCGTTCACATCTCATGAAACACATGCGATTGCTAGTCATTATTAAAATTTTAAAAAATTGTGGCAATACTAGCCACATTGTGACCTTATTTTAGTCGTATGAAAAAAATTTAATACTTGATTTTAGAGCGTCAGTGAGGCATAATTATTATGGAAGACTTCATAGTTAAATGAATTTGACTTATTTGAAGATTTCATTTCACCATGGATTTCAAACTTTGTATGCTAACAAAATATCTATTATTTATATCTAATCCCCTTTAATTTTTGTAACTAACATTACGAAACTAAAAATATGGTTGAAGGGTCATTGGTCTATTGGTGTGGTGTATGGCTTTCAATGAGCCCACCAGGGATCAAGTTTTGTTGAGTGAGTGCAAGGCCTAGAGACACCGACACGAAGAGTCAAATGGTTGAGGCTAGGATCGTGCCCTGGGTGATTTTGACGGCGTGGATGCCCCTTACTCGTAGCTACTTAGCTAAAGGTGATCGTTGGTTTAGTTGCATTGTTAAATCTGTATGTTCTCTTCGGAAATTAGGTGAGGTGCCATTAAACTATGTAATCTAGTGCCCAATTGTAACACCCTTAGAGGTGCTCAATAAAAAAACTAAAAATATATTTTAGAACTAAGAAATTTCAGAATCTTAGGTTTATATTTTAGAACTAAGAAGTTTCAGAATCTTAGGTTTATAATGATCTATGCACATCGCAAGATGTTCCGAGAATGACATACATCTTCATTTCTTCTCTACGAAATATTATAGTTTAGTTGGCACAAGATATGCAAAAATATTCTTAACACTCTATTGTGTATTTACATGCTTTAAAAAGAGATCAAACAATCATTAGAGTATTTACATGGTAATGTGTTTACCTTATTGCAATCTCATTGATGCGAGCTGAGTAGTGAGAAGTCATGCCCCAGAGACATCGTGGGAGCAAACAGTCACCACCAACACATCCGATTGGGTGGGTATATGCCTTCGGATGCTATGGCGGGCTCTAGGGAGGCCTGGTTTGGAGTCAGACCACCGATCTGGAGCCAAGAACCCCTTCCCTATTAATCCCAATTCACATTTTCAGCGAAACTTATGATGATCACAACTTGGCGCTCGGTCATCCAAACCAAGAACCATTTGAGCCAAAACTTGAGTGAAGGAGGCCTCTAGTCGCATAATTGTTTACAAACTACATTTTCAGCAAAGTCTAGAAATGAGCGAGCCAAGTAGTGATAAGTCATGCCTCGGGATGTCGTGGCATTGAACCGACTACGCCAACACATCCAGGTGGCCAAGTAAATGCTAGGGGAGGCATCATTTCGGGCATGGGACAATGTTGTTGCTTCTAGGCTACTTTGTTCGGGCGTAGTTCCTTAAGAGCCTCGAGGCCAAAAACCGTTCAACTTCGACGGGTGATTACTCGGTCTCCATGGCACCTAGAGACATCTCATTAGATCCTACACCTCGGCGTAGGGACCCTCTACAATATCATGTCTCGGTTTTTTCCATCTCCAATTGGTGTTCTTTACTTGCCTATTGTTTGCAAACGCACGAAATAGTGTAGTTTAAGCTAGTGTAAAGGTCACAAACGCTATATTTTACAAACGGTGAGTCGTGGCACTTTGAACCAACTGCGCACAACACATCTAGGTGGCTAGGTAAACTCTATAGGAGGCATCATTTTAGTGCGGGACAATTTCGCTTCGGGCTACTTCGTTGGGCATAGTCCCTTAAGAGCCTTGAGACCAAAAAATTGTTCAACTTCGACGAGTGATTACTCGGTCTCCGTGGAACCTAGAGACGTATCATCAAATCCTACACCTTGGCGTAGGGACCCTATACAATCTTATGCCTCGGTTTTTTTTTTTGTCTCCAATCGGTACTCTCGTTGCCCTATTGTTTGCAAACGCATAAAATTGTGTAGTTTGAGCCAGTGTAAGGTTGGCAAACGTTATATTTTGCAAATGGTGGTGGGTCGTGTCATCGAACCGAATACGCCAACACATCGGGTGGCTAATTAAATGCTAGATGAGACCTCATTTCGCACGGGACAATGTTGTTTCTTCCGGGCTACTTCGTTCGGGCGTAGTCCCTTAAAAACCTTGAGACCAAAAAACTATAAAACTTCGACAGGTGATTACTTGGTCTTTGTGGCACCTAGAGACGTCTTGTTAGATCCTACACCTTGGTGTAGGGACCCTCTACAATAGTCTATCTCAATTTTTTCCGTCTCCAATCGGTGGTCTCACCGCCTATTGTTTTGCAAACGCGCGAAATAGTGCGGTTTGAGCGAGTGTAAAGTTGTCAAACTCTATATTTTACAAACAGTGGGTCGTCGCACCAAACTAAGTGTGCCAACACATTTGAGTGGGCATTTAAATTCTAGATTAGGTGTCATTTCGGTGTTGGACAATGTCGTTGCTTCCGAGCTACTTCGTTCGAGTGTAATCCCTTAAGATCCTTGAGACCAAAAAATTGTACAACTTCGACGGGTGATTACTTGGTCTCCATGACACCTAGAGATGTCTTGTTAGATCCTACACCTTGGTGTAGGGACCCTCTACAATAGCATGTCTCGGTTTTTTCCTTCTCCAATCGGTGCTCTCGTTGCCCTATTGTTTGTAAACGCATGAAATAGTGTAGTTTGAGCCAATGTAAGGTTGTCAAATGCTATATTTTGTAAACGGTGGGTCGTGGCACCAAACCGACTATGCCAACACATCCGGGTGGCCAAGTAAATGCTAGAGGAGGTGTCATTTTGGTGTGGGACAATGTCGTTGCTTTCGGGCTACTTTGTTCGAGCGTAGTCCCTTAAGAGCCCTGAGACCAAAAAATCGTATAACTTCGACGGGTGATTACTTGGTCTCCGTGGCACCTAGAGATATCTCGTTGGATCATACACCTCCGCATAGGGACCCTCTACAATAACATGTCTCAATATTTTTTGTCTCTAATCAATGCTCTCGATGCCCTATTGTTTGTAAACACGTGAAATAGTGTAGTTTGAGCTAGTGTAAGGTTGTCAAACGCTATATTTTGTAAATGGTGGGTCGTAGCATCAAACCAACTATGCCAACATGTTTGGGTGGCCAGGTAAATACTAGAGGAGGCATCATTTTGGGGTGGGACAATGTTGTTGTTTTCGGGCTACTTTGTTCGGGCGTAGTCCCTTAAGAGCCCTGAGACCAAAAAATCGTACAACTTCGACAGGTGAGTACTGGTCTCCGTGACACCTAGAGATGTCTCATTAGATCCTACACCTTAGCGTAAGGACCCTCTACAATAGCTTGTCTTGGTTTTTTCCATTTCCAATCATTGCTCTCGCTACCCTATTGTTTGTAAACGCATAAAATAGTGCAGTTTGAGCCAATGTGAGGTTGTCAAATGCTATATTTTGCAAATGGTGGGTCGTGGCACCGAACCGACTACACCAAAACATCTGGGTGGCCGATTAAACACTATAAGAGGCATAGTTTTGGCACATGACAATGTCGTTGCTTCCAGGCTACTTCATTCGAGCATAGTCCCTTAAGAGCCCTGAGACCAAAAACCATTCAACTTCGATGGGTGATTACTCAATCTCCGTGGTACCTAGAAACGTATCGTCAGATCCTAAACCTCGGTGTATGGACCCTATACAAAATATTGTCTCGCTTTTTTCATCTCCAATCGGTGCTCTTGTTGCCCTATTGTTTACAAACACGTGAAATAGTGCAGTTTGAGCTAGTGTAAGGTTGTCAAACGCTATATTTTGCAAATGGTGGGTCGTGGCATCGGCATCGAACCTGCGCGCCAACACGTCCGGGTGGCTAGGTAAACACTAGAGGAGATATTTTTTTAGTGTGGGACAATGTCGTTGCTTCCAGGCTACTTCATTCGGGCATAGTCCTTTAAGAGCCCTGAGACAAAAAAAACTGCACAACTTTGATGGGTGATTACTCGGTCTCCGTGGCACCTAGAGATGTCTCGTCAGATCCTACACCTCTGTGTAGGACCTCTCTAATAATATGTCTCGCTTTTTTCCGTCTCCAATCGGTGCTCTCTTTGCCCCATTGTTTTTGCAAACGCGTGAAATAGTGTAGTTTGAGCCGAGTATAATGCTAACAAATGCTATATTTTTTGCAAATGGTGGGTTGTGGCACCAAACCAACGTATCAACACATCCAGTGGCTAAGTAAGCGGTAGAGGAGGTTTCGTTTTGGTGCGGGACAATTTCGTTATACTGGGCTACTTTGTTCGGGCATAGTCCCTTAAGAGCCCTAAGACCAAAAACCGTACAACTTCGATGGGTGATTACTCGATCTCTCGTGGCACCTAGAGATGTCTTATTAGATCCTACACTTTGGTTTAGGGACCCTCTACAATAATATGTCTAAGTTTTTTCGTTTTTAATCGGTGTTCTCTCCTATTGTTTGCAAACGCGTGAAATAGTGTAGTTTGAGTCAGTGTAAGGTTGTCAAACGCTATATTTTGCAAATGGTGGGTTGTGGCACCAAACCGACTATGCACACACATAGGGATGGCCTTGTAAACACTTGGGAGGCGTCGTTTTGGTTCCCTATGCTTTCGGTGCTTCCGAGCTACCTCCTCCGGCCAAAACCCCTCCACGAGTATATAAATTGTTGTTAGTTGTTTCTCTTTTCTTGTAAAATAATGAAAGATTCTCTTAGCTTCGAGAATATAAAATTATCTACTAATAGTTCCAACCACGTGAAGGTGGAAGCTTTTCTAGCACCACTAACCTGCATAAAAGTGTTAGTCAAATAAATTTAAGTTGAATCAAAACCATACTAGATATATACAAAATACACAAATTTAATAAAATATATGAACTTGAATCTAGAACTAACAAATTTAAACAATTCAAAGAAATTATATATACCATACGAGCATGTAAATTCATTCCAATGTTCACCATCAGGATGTGAAAGTGGAAGCTTTTATGGCACCACTAACCTGTATAAAAGTGTTAGTCAAAGAAATTTAAGTTGAATCAAAACCATATACTAGATATATACAAAATACACAAATTTAATAAAATATATGAACTTGAATGATCTGGTTGACAAATTTAAACACTTAAAATAAATTATATATACCAAACGAACATGTCTAAATTCATTCCAATGAACCATCAGGTCATGAAGGTGGAAGCTTTTTTGGTACCACTAACCTGCATAAAAGTGTTAAAGTCAAAGAAATTTAAGTTAAATCAAAACCATACTAGATATATACAAAATACACAAATTTAATAAAATATATGAACTTGAAGATCTAGTTGACAAATTTAAACACTTCAAAGAAATTATATATACCAGATATGAGCATGTAAATTCATTCCAATGAACCATCAAGATCGGATCTACTCTGAATAGCAGACATGATTGCTTTATGATCTGACTCTCGAACCTTCCAAAGAATCTTTTATCGAGGCCTTCTTCGATATCTATACAAATTTGAATATTTGTCACTAGAACTATATGCAAATATAAGAGTGTTTTTATGTGTGTTTCAAAGTCTTCAAACACCCAAATAGAGGAATTTTTAATGGATACCATTGAAGCCAAGTTCCAGTAACTACCACTGACCATATAGGGTACTCAATATCTTCGCCATCTATAATAGGAGAAGTCAACTTCATTCTTTCCTTTATGCAATGACGTAAGAAATAGTTTGTTTCTTCTTCATTGTCTTTATCATCGCAACAAAAAAAAGGTTTCAACTCAAATTTAAATTACATATTAATTTCAATGGACATAACTCAATACAAAAATTGTAAATAACCATTTACCTTGTCACACCAAAATCAAAATTTCGTCAAAGTCTTTAGATGTTGCAACTTCATCTGGAGAAACAAGTCGTAATGCATGTGGAGGTTGATAACTGGGAAGCGGAGTTAGAGGCCTACAAATCCATCCATCAACCCATTCTTGTGAATCACACTCATAGTGACAAATTTGATACAAGATGCACAAAAACATGCCAACTTTCTTGTCCATGTGGCCCACAGTATCGTCTGAGATTCTACAAAATGAGTGCACATCACTTGGACCTGTGAGAGTGTCATACAATCATCATAGTTAGCAATTTGTTGTTCCTCTATCAACAAAAAAATATCGTGAACTGTGGAATTTCCTTGAGAACCTCGAGCCATGTTGTCAATACACCATTCCACTATGCTCTTTGGATCTTTCAATTTAGCACATCTTTGTAATTTAACTCTTCTTTTACAAGAGCTCTTTTCACACATGCCCCCGCATCATCATGCTCTCCTTTTCCATGTCCATCCTCGGTGAAACTCCAAATATGTTACACCTGCGATCTTGACATGCATCCTGCTCATCAATTAAATATTCGTGCATTCTTAAATTAAGACGTGTAATTATCGACCATATATAATGTTGATTGAAGCGGATGTCCCTATCAGACAAGTTTCCATAAAATAACTGGAAACACCCTTGCATAAATTTAGTAAAATGGGTATGATCATCACCGATATAAAAATGGTACTCTCTTTAAAAAAATCGATCATTCTTTGTATTGTCAAGAGAATGTATAAATGTTATATGCACAAAAATGGCAACCTATATTGAGTTGTACTTATTGCGATTGAACCTCCATTTTTGGTTACAATGTATAATTCTCTACAAAACCGACCACTAAAACAATAGTATCGATAGGAAATGTGTCATCATTGCATATCTTGAACTATTAATCCAACCATCGAGCTCGTGTGTATGCCTAACATACTCATAAACAATTTCATCCTTAAATTTTCTCGAAATTAAAAAATAAGCATATGTTTTGTAACTAGTTCTTTTCGTTTAGACTCATTTTCATCTTTTAACTGGTATCGTAGTGATTTATATTCATCAAACTCAACTACATTATGTCCTGTGCACCTCAATTTGCTCATGGATGCGACTTTCCAATTTAGGTAATCCACCTCACGTCTTATAACTTTCATCTAAACAATCCCACTATAAAAAAATTCCAACTTCTCTTTTAAAAATATCATATGAATGAAATCCCTAGAAGATATTTGAGGAACTTGAACACCATACTCCGATAACATAGTTTTAGAATGAAAATTAGAATGAATACGTAAAATTTTTGGCATAATGCATCGCAAATTCAACATGTTTCCTACAACAATAAGTGGTGCAAGTGTGGTTGATTTTCACATAGAATGGTTTCAACATTTCAAAAAAATGTTGACTAATTTTAATTTCTAGATGCTCTTGTTCAAACTTACAAAAAAATGAGTTTGAGTCATATCTAAGAAATGCTTTGGATGTGGTTCACGATTAGTAGAACCAACTCTTCGTTTTACAACATCTCTTGTATTAGGTGAAAATCTAGTGTTATCATGCCAAAATTAAATAACTTCTCTTATAGCATCATATATATCTTTGTCCTTACGCGGTGCTCTAGCAGAAAATGCCCAAAAATCGGTGTTATTGAGTGATTGAAGGATATTGCGTTTTTCAATTGCTTTTATTAGAGCTTTTTTATTAACTTTCAAAGCATTTGACTTGTTTTGCGTAATCAAAGCGTTATTTTTGTTGATTTACTTACAACATTAGTAGAAAGTACATGACACACAATGTTGTTGTCCTGTGTGTCTCTTGACACCAACAAAGTGTGATATGCATCATGAAGGTTTTCAACAATTGTAGAGGTTTGACCACATATATTAGATGTTGTATCAATCCTAAGGTGTTTAATATAAGTCTCATTTTATTCAATTTCATAAAACTAACCAACAATTGACATCTTTGAGAATCATTTAAAATTTTAAAATGATTATCCCATGATTTTAGTGGATTTTATTCTAATTTTCCATTCGAGAAATTTTGTCGGACATTGGTTTCAAAATGTTCTCATCAATTTCAATAAAATAATTAGGTCTTTACGTAAGATCCTAGGAGTTTTTGTCAAATTTTGTTTGTCTATAGTTCAACTTTGAATTTCTGATTCATATTTTCATTGTCTCCTTGATTTCAACACCAACTACATCACGAGTATTTAATTCTTCTTGACATTGATGGTAAAAACATCTTCATCACGAGTATTTAATTCATCTTCAACATTGAAAGTAGAAATATTACTTGGTTCCTCATTATTTACAATAGTAGGGGTTGAAGATGAACCTCTTCTTGATTCACGAAGATTTCACATTTGCTTAGCATTTTGAAATATTTTTGCCTACAATTAAATCCCGGTGTTTTTACTTATTGACTTCCTTTTTTACTTCGTTTCTTGTCTCCCATGATGTTTTTCTTCAGGTGATAAGAAAAACATGCAGAAAGTGACATAATTTTGCAATAATTTGTACAGTAAGGCCAAATAGTAAAAATCACATGGTAATTCAAACATTGGGATGCGTGTAAATATGATTTAATAACCACAATCACGCTTTATAAAGCACGATCACGGTTCTAATATCAAATACCACGATTACGGTTTATAAACCACGATCGTGGTTCTATCTGTATCATCAAATCCGACCCTCAAGGCTTGGGAAATCTTTGTTTTTCCCCAACCAGAGCTATGGGAGGTCATTATGGCATGTAAAAGGTCAAAAACTTCAAATTTACTCTTCCGCGGACTTGAACCATGCTGAAAATTTGAAAACATCTCACAAAAATGGTACCATCGTGTAGGAGTAACTATTAACTTTGTAGAAATATTGATTTTAAAGTGAATATAATAAGATAAATATCATTTTATAATTTTTTACTAATAGTAGGTCTTTAAGACATTTTTTCCCATGAATGTTCATGTCTACGTTTAAGACTGCAAATTTTGTTTCGCTTATCAAAATGTGATAAAACCTATACCATTCCAAGCATGGAAAAATTATATACACGTTAAAAAAAAATGATTTCAATATTTTTTGATATAATTATGGCGGGCAAATGGAAAGTGCTCTATTTTCTAAAAAGTTGAGACCACTTTCACGGAAAAATTAAAAAAAAAAATTGTTCGAGAAAAATACAAAACCAAGATAGACAGTGACATCTAACATTTCACCAAAGGAAAAAAAAACACAAGATTTGGTCATTTAAATCGCAGGAAAACGAACTACAATATTATAGGTTTTTTCAAAAAAACCAAGTCATATAATTTTGAGTGTTTAATATAGCTAAAATTGTCCATTTTTAAAAAAATAGTATTTTAGAAACTAAATTCCGGATGCTACGATTCATATTTATATAAATTTTTCTAATTTTGAGTGCACGCATTGCTAATAATCCCTACAAGTTGAGATTTTGTTGTTTTTTGTAATATGACCTCCACTTATGACCCATTTTTGGTCGACCAACTTATTGCACTTACCTTGAGGGGGTGTTATAGTAGGTATTTATCTTGGTTCATGTTCGCTTAGGTATTTTATTTACCTTTATTGTATTTATCCTCACCCACTTATGTGTGTGGATATTTATTTTATTTTATATAGATATTAGGGAGATATTATCTAGTTGTTAGGTATAGTTCTTTCTTTGATATATGGTATTGACTAGATCTTTGATGACTAGTTCTTTCCTAAATCTATGGTCTTGACTAGTTCTTTCCTTGATTTATGGCTTGATCTACAACCTTAACTGGTTCTTAGATTGATATTCCTTTCCTATATAAGCAAGGCCCATTCTTATTGTATTTCATTGAGTTTCATAGTAATATATGATATTATTGCTCACTTTTTGCAAAGGTTTATGTAAAGTTATTATGGTGAATTACTTTCATCTTATTGAGTGTGGTGTTTAATTAGCATCTAAGTTCTTCGTGGCAGTGCGATATGTTTATCGTTCCTTTTAGTGTAGTGTTGGATTGTAGCAAGCAAATCAAAAAGATGAATGTAGTTGGTCAGTTAAGAAGATTGGTTGAAAATGTAGTACTAGAAAGAACATAGCAATGAATTAGTTGTCTATGTAATTCCTAGCAAGATTTTGGCAAAGCATAACTTTGCAAAACAAATCTCAAAACTCCAACCCAACATTTGAATGAAATTTGGACCTTTATAAAAATGTGACGAAGAAGTCTGAAACACATGTCCAACAAGAAGTGACAACACATCCAGATAAGGGGCAGTCAACCTACTAAACATAGTAAACTAGAAGGATAAAATCAATACAATTCCAACAAGCCCAAAACCAAGTGAAATGGTCAAGAAACGAGTGATAAAATCATTCCTAAACTAATGACATGCATTACAAAACACACATTTTTAGTTTGCGGGTAAAGGTGACAAAACCGCTTGATCTGCGTAGAAAGCAGCGATTACACAACAGTTGTGGCGGTTACGTGACTTAAAGTCACAAAGCATGAAAAAAGCGAAAGTGGCTCGTAAAGGTGCAATAAACTTCCAAACTTAGAAAAATGGAAAAACATGCCATAACAAGCATATTGAAGGTGAAGGGAGAGGATTTGGATCTCATCGTTATTCTGGAAAAGAATTCTTTCATCATCGGAGACTTATTGTGTTTCACAATGTAGCAAGTGTAATTTTGGGGTGTGTCAACAACTTATTGCAAAACATATAATTTATTGAAAAATATATCACTAAAATATAAAAAGATAACATCAATACATAGAGATAAAAAAATGAAGTATGAAAAAGCATCACAGTCCCAGTCCTCTCGGACCAAAAGATATGGTTCTCGTAAATTCGTAACTCAAAAATAAGTGTTGAATGTTATAAGGAAGGCTACAAATTTTGTATAAGGGGATAATAATAGTGCGCAATAGGTCATATAGTGGTTAGTAATATAGACCATGGGCTACAAACAACACAAGAAAATATCCTTGTCACTTATGGTCATATGCACAATTAGGGGCTTAAAAAAGTACACAAGAGCTTTAAATATTTATTTGCTATTTAAAAAGTTTGAAGGGTTTGACCACCGAAACCTATTACAACCAAATGACATGCACATGCACTTATAGCCAATGCACTAAGAAATACACACTATAATTAATGTGAACAAAATGAATTTTATTTAAGCATTTATGCTTGAGCCTTTACCATTGAAGAGCATATTAAGCATTTGCAAACTTTAAACTTATGCCCGAGAGCACCATAAGTCCATTTTTCAAAAAAGCTGGACTTTCGAAAAGCTTGTGAAGAGGAAAATTTATAAAACAATATCTTGATAACATATTTTGTGAAAATTTCTAAAAAAAACATTGTTGTAGAACTGTTGCCCTGTGCTTTTCTGGAAACATGGAACTTCATATGGATCTATTGGTACTCACAATATGCATTTTTGTAAACCAAGACTTTCTCGAAAACCTCTCATCAAAAATCACAAAAAGTATTCCCAATTTTCTTTAAATCGTATTTTTCCTATATAATAAAAATATAAATAAAAATCATGAAATTACTATTTTTCCTAGAAATGCAAAAAAACTCAAAAATACATTACAATTTTGTTTTTGGCAAAATAAAAAATCCATATTATTTGTTTCAAAACCCGGAATGTTGGTTGTGCCAAAAAATGTGGTGGTGGTTGGAGAAGTATGTAAGAAGAGAGAAGAAGCAATGATTGTTCATAAATCCATAATTTACACTTGACCAAGAAAGGCTCGGGTACCATAAAAGAATTGTTGGAACTTGAGAAACTCTTCAACATGAACTTACACCACCATGGACGAATTGATATTTTTTAAAACAAATACATGAGAATAAGAATGACAATAGTATATTATTTTGGAATAGGGTAAAAATGGGGGTTTTGAAAGGACCCTCATCCTTTTTACAAAGAGCCCATCGGCAAGATATAACAATGAAGCTAAAAGCACAAAAGCCTAATGTCAAAACAAAAGGTAGTAAGCTAGAAGTAGAGAACATATTACATAACATAGAGATTTTTAAGATCTTCAATAGCTTTCTTAGTGCAATTTGAAGCATTCTCTGTTTGTCAAAGTGTCGCAAGTTTGAGAAGCTCGGTGCGGTCCTCGTTGATGTTGTCCCAATTTTTATCGGTGAAATCCTTCCATGATTTTACAACTGAGAAGGCTCTCTTAATATTTTCAAGAATGGTAGCCACAATTTCATTATCATACATTGCAAGAGAGGGGTTATCCGGATGTTGCTTCACCACAATTGTTATATTAACATCTTCCTTCTCCACATTTATGAAGTCCTCAAAGAACGGGGTTAGGAGAGTCGAGTAAACAAAGGATAAATCCAAAAGGACCTCACGGGATATCCCGCTCTGCAATAGGGGTAACATGGGGACGCAAATGGAAGCCCCAGAGAGACGAGGGAGACCCATGATGAGACTACAAAGAGGCGTCGTTTGGGGCAAAGAGGGGGAAGTAGCAAAAACAACAAAATGGTCGATGATCGAATGTCCGAGTTAGAGTACGAGGGTACTTGATTGTGGCTTGATGGTGGTGGCGGCATGGGGTAGAGGAGGAGGAGGGGAGAGAAGGTTGCGGGTGGGGCGACGAAGGAAGCGACACGACAAGATTTACCCACTTTGGGCAAAAAACGCAACTTGATTCCTCAGGAAGCCGGAGTTTTGAAAAGCAAGTACAAAAGGCCATGGTGAAGAAGGGGCTTCCCCTCTCTAGCCGAGAATGATAGATAACTAAAGAGATTGAAAGAGGAAAGAGGCCAAATTTACCTTTTAATCATGGTAAAGATGAGAGAGAAGGAAGAGTTGCGGACCGTAAACCAATTTATAGTGGCCATCCAGAGTGAAATAACGCATAAGAATGTTAACGACTCTATCCCGGGGTAGATGAAGGGATGCACATTCTTAACTGATTTGGTATTTACTTAAATTCTCCCCATAGTTGAGAAAATATTCTATTTTCTCTTCTAAAGAGCACTTAAAGTAGATATCACCAATAATCGAAAGACCGGTTGCCATAGCGACAAAGTTTGTTGAAATTGTGAATTTAGTCTTCACAACTTTCACTTTCCCTTTGCGACAGGAAGCCAAAACACTACTGGAGACTCTCATCGAGTGCCCCGAGAGTCTCTCCATAAATGTTGTAATTCCAACCTCTTACAAAATATCCCATACCTCTTACAAGCTCAATCCTCTTAATATGTCCCCCATTTTGCGAGAAAGCGACAAGTATTGCATAATGGCCGATGTGAAACTATTTAAATAAGAAATTGGTAAGCCAAACATCTAATCACCCACACATGTTAGATCGAAGAGAAATTAAGTGCGATAGTAAATGAAATTCCACACCAAATAATCATAATTAAATAATACATGTTGCCACATGAGCGCGAGCCCGCCGAATCATGATTTATGTAGATAGCCCTTAAGGGATAATTATTATTCCCACCTCCACTATATAGGGAGTGATCCTTAATCATGTTGTGACTAATAACAACCTTGTTAGTGGAGATGTAGCTATAAAGTAAACAACGATAAATACTAAACCTTTGGAGTGTAGTCATTAGTTATAGTGATGAGGAGGTTACTCGGAAAGTTTCCAATCCAAGTCATTGCACATTCCTAGAACCCCATGTTTGCCAACGAGTCAACAACCTTATTGCCTTCTCTATATATATGTTGATATTTGATCTCTTTAAAATTGGATTGAAGGACACAGATATCATCAATAATATTTTGAATAGTCCATTGTGTCGGATCCTTAGAATTCAAAATTTTATATAAGATTAAGGAATCACTCTCCGCTATAATTTTCTCGTGGCCTATAAGAAGAGCCGAGTTTCAAACCTTTGAGAATAGCAGAGCTTGACTCGTGATTGGTAGTTGTTCCAAAATTTGTTGCGATTTGCGGCAAAAGGGAGGCCAACTTGATCTCTAACTATAACACCCCAGGCTTTTGATTTCCTTTTGTTGCTCCTTGATATTGAGCTTCAACCTGCTAGGAGGAGGAGGAAACCAAGAAACCTTAGTAGAAGAATGAGGAACTAAAGGGAGGGCTCATTTACTTGGTCCAATCGGTTGTTTCTTTGAAATTGACTTTCTATTTGTGCTTCCTCCAAATGAAGCAGTTTAAGTTCTCTTGGAGAATGGTCACAATCCCATTGAATACTTGCGCAAGGTCTCTAGACTGCTCCTTGAAAATATGTTTCTTTCTTTCTTTCCATATTCCCCAAAGGTGCGTGGGAGAAGGAGCTTCCAAGCAAGGGATATAATGGGATGTTTGAAAGGAGAGCTCCATTGAGATAAAGCCTTAGCAAGAGAGGCGGGAAATACCCAGGGCACCCCAAAATGGTTACAAAGAAGTCCCCAAAGAGAATGTGAAAAAGAACAATAAAGCAAAAGATGGGCCAAATTTTCCAAAGTAGACTAACAGAGAATACAACGGGTGGGAAGAGAGAAACCTCTTATTTTAATATTTTCTCTAGAAAGAATAACATCTTTGAAAGAAAGCCAAGAGAAGAAACCAACCTACGGGTAACCACGAGAAGATCATACTTGTCTCGATGGAGGACCTGAGGAGTATAAGGTTTGGAAAGATAAGTTGTTTTGACGGAGAACTTGCCGAGGCGGAAAGAGGCCAAATGAGCTCATCATGGGGTTGGGAAAAGGGAATATCTTGGGAGGAGTGAGCAATTATAAGACTCTTGATTCACTGCTGAATATTTGGATGTTCTGCGATCGAGTCAAGCAGGAATATGCGAGAGGTTTTTATTAAGATTGCTAATGTATGTATCGTTAACCTACGCCATAGATTGAGGAGAGATAAAATTTGATCAGATCCCGAGAGCGATTCTTGCGCGGTGGCTTATCACCCAATCACCAATAATTCCATAAATTTATTTGCATACCATTACCTAAGCATCATTTGGTTCCGACTCTCAACAACAATGAGAACTCACTGTGAGTTCCAAATTCTGAGCCCCTTGGTAACTTTGCGTGTAATAAATCTTTTGTTGGATAGAGATATTTGGATATAAGAGAGTGAACCAAAGGAGTCGATCCTTAGACGCGATAACCTAACCTAGCTTGGCAACATGGCCTCATTCATATCACCATTCTTGAAGCCCCTGAACCACTAATATGAATAGGCTTACAAACAATATTCCAAGAAACTAAATGGACTCTTTTCCTCTCTTCAGAGCCAGACCATAGGAAGTGTTTTTGTATTTGTTTAATGTGAGAAATAATCGCGAAGGAATTTTAAGAAAGGACATAAAGTAGATAGGAAGACTTTATAAGTAGTTTTTACTAATTCTGACTTACTGCTTGATCGAGAAGAGAGCCCTTCCATCCTGCCAATTTCTTTTGACAATGTTATATAAGGGACATCCAAAGGTTTTTGAGTTATCTACCTTTAAAGAGTGGTAGCCCTAAATAACTAGACGGGAGGTCCATAATCTTTGCATCCAAATATATCCGCTATCTTTCTTTGTCTACTATTTGAAGTATTAAGAAAAATAATACAACTTTTAGTGAGATTTATATTCTATTGTGAGGTTGATTGGTAACAGTCAAGAATCCTCTTCAAAGAAGAGAAGTGTATCATCAACAAATTGGCTATGTGTAGCTGAAGGAGCTCTAGTTGGGATTTTTATACCCGAAATAGCTACAGATTGCTTAGCATCGTCTATAGTACGGCTTAAAGTATTAGCCATAAGAATGAAAAGGAAAAGTGAGAGAGGATCACCTTCCCTAATTCCCGACGACTCTTTAAAGAATCTTGTAGGAACACCATTGACGAGAATTGAAAAATGTGGGGAAGAAACACAACTATAGATCCACTTACACCATTTGTCGAGAACCCGAATTTCTTAAGAACTCGAGAAGGAAAGGCCAATCGATACGGTCTAAAACTTTTTGCATGTCCAATTTAAGAATCATACATGTTGTCTTAGAGTGTTGAACTGAATTTATGGAAAGTCATGAACCGTTATGACTCCTCCTTGAATTAGTAAACCTCAATAAAACCATTTTGTTGATCGATATAAGTTTGTTCATGAGGGGCTTTAATCTAGAAGCCAATGTTTTAGTGATTAATTTGTAGGAAGTGTTATATATACTGATAGGCCTAAAATTTGAGACAGATTTGGAGCCTAAATATTTAGGGGCCAAAGCTATGAATGTATTATTCCATTATTTCATAGGGAATCATTCCTTTGAAATTCATTGACTGCTTCTAAAAGATATTCCTTAATGATTTCCCAATAAGTTTGAAAGAAAGCAACAGGAAACCATCAGGGCCAAGAGATTTATCTCCTTTCATAGTGAAAATAGCTTTATGATTCCCTAATGGAGAAAGGTTATGCGAGCTTTTCATTTATTTCATCGAAATCGGATAGGATGTGTTGCATCATTTTCGATATCTCGGTCTCACGGTGGGGTCCTTTTTCTTGGAGGAGGTGGAGTAGAAATTTATCATTTCATTGGAGATATCTTCCTCAGATTTTAAGTGCTTACCATCCATAGAAAGCACCTCTTTTTTTTTTCGTTAATTTTATACTTTGAAGTTGTAGCATGGAAAAACTTTGTATTCCGATCCCCTTGTTGAAGCCAAAAATCCCTAGATTGTGTCTCCAATATACCTCTTCTTCCACCAAGGTGTTATGGTATTCACTAAGCAAAAAGGATTCTTGTTGATGGAGATCTGTCATTCTACCCAATTTCTCAATGTCGAAGCCACTTCTAAAATCCTTTGGGAGAGTTGTTGTTTTTGTCATGAATATCTCCAAAAGTTTTTAGCTTCCAAATTTTAAGTTGTTTCTTGATAGCATTAAGTTTTTTTTTCAAATCTAAACATTTTCGTGCCTTGAATATTCACCTTCCACGAGTTCTCAATTAGACTATCAAGGTTTTGATTTCAAGTCACGCTAGCTTGAACATGAAAGGAGGATTCTTGTTATTTTGAGGAGTTCTTTGCACTCAATAATAAAGGGTTGTGATCGGATGCGCACTTTGGGAAGAAAACTTAGATAGAAGTCGAGAAGTGCGAGAATCCAGTCCATAGAACCAAGCACTCTATCTAGCCTACTTTGGATGTGATTTTGGCAAATATATGGTTTGACCAGTAAACGATGCACCATGCAGATTGAAATCAAAGAACTCACCTTGTCGATGAAGTTTGCTAAAGAATCCATCTTGTTGAAATTAAGCTGGATAACCGCCTTGCTTTTCTAAAGGGTAAAGGGTGATAATGAAATCACCCACTATAAGCCAAGGAAGTTACTTACTGACCATTTTTGAAATCCAAAATTTCCCTCTAGATGACTTCCCTTTGTACTTTGATATTTGGTGCATAGATATTGATAGTGATCCAACCAAGTATCAACTCCAATCTCTTGAAAGAACATGCCCATGAAATAGGGAGTTTTGATAATGCACTCTTCATAAAGGACATGCGGATTCCATAAAATACAAAGGCCTACAAAATTTCAAGATTCCTTGGAGGCGAAAGAGGCAAAGAGACCAAATTATCGAGAGGATGGAGTCCTCCTTTAGCTAGTTTCTTGAAGCATGATGATGTATGGGGCATATTGTAACCTAATATCCTTTGGGACTCTTTTCTTTTGGGGCGCATTGAGTCCCCTAATATTCTAAGAAATGATCTTCATTTTTTAGATAAGGGTTTTCCCCCACCTTCCACAGTGAGGGTTTCTTGGGTTCCTTATGCAATGGTTTGGGCTGATTCCTATTGAATCTTAACTTGATTAACATGTCTTCCTTTCTATTTATTGATTCCAAAATCAATATTTTTCTTACAATTACTTACGGTGATTCTAGGTGGTTGACATCCTCCGAGACCAAAGAAGAAGGTGAAGGAAGGGAAGACATTTCTTCCAAACAAAGGAGGGGGAGGAGAAGAGAGGGAGAAAATAAGTGAGGGCTTCAACATAATGGAAGGAGGAACAGAGAGTGAGCTCGGTCTCGGAGGGGAGACAGAGGGAGGGGGAGTGATAGACAAAGGGGCAAAGGGTTGTTGCTCGGAGAGGGGGTCAAAGGAGGGGATCTCGCCATCTTCCAGGGACTACCAAAGGGTTGGAGGTGCCAACTTTAGGGACGACTTTAGGGATGAATTTACCTTTCTTCTTGGGGGTGTTAATGGGGTTTTTGCTTAAGGGTTGGTTTAGATGGGCAAGCCGGTGCCCTATGACAAATACTCTTATAGTGAACAAGCTTGGGGAATGTATTCATATTCGATAGGTTGAGACCATACACTAAATTATGATAGAAGGTCATGGATTTGGGTAAAGGGCCACAATAGTATATTATTCTTACAATCAATCATAATATACAAATAGAGGTGGTCAATATATAGCAAAAACAAGAGTTTGGTTCCAACTTTACTTTTGACTAAGTAATACAAGAGTTCAGAAACCAATTTTGCTTTCATTTAAGCAACCAACATATGTCCTGCCATGATTGACACATGTGGAAAGTGGTGACAAGTGATTAGTGATGTCACTTATCCTATTCTAAGCCTACGAGGTGTGCACAAAGCAAACCTAGTATAGTTAAGCTAACCTAAGTCAACTTAATATTAGTGCAAGTATAATATTGCACCAACACATACAACTATTGCAATCTATGAAATTGTCAAGGTATTTTAGACATGTCTACTAGATGCAATATGTGTTATATCACTATCTTTGTGTACATTCCACTACCAACACAATTCACAATACTAGGATAATGACTAACCTAGTTGGTCTTTATTTATTATTAAAAGTTCATTTATATTTTATGATAAATCTATTTTATTTTTTTTATGTATGTATAATAAGTAACCAACTTCATACCTTGTTAGATTAGTGTTTGAATTCTAGATCGAGTTGAGAAACCATATTGGATATCAAAGCTTTAAAAATAACTAAGGATAAATAATTTGCTTATTTGACCAATTCCTTTTTCTTTCTAAAATGAAAAGTGAATACATTTTATATAATTTCTTTTTCTTTTGTGTTCAAAACATCTAGTTTTGGATAACAATGTGCCATCACAACTAACACAATATCTTCTTCTTGAGTTAAAGCGAGAATCCAATCCATTCACTCTTGACAATGGAATTAGGATTCCAATTTTGATTCTAATTTGGGTGACATACCTCCTAAATTCCTTTTGATTATTTGTATCTAGTGCAAGTACATATCCATATGATCACATTGGGATCTTTATGTTTTCTTAGTAAAATACAAATCCTTTTCAATCCTTCACAATCATTCAACCGAGTCAAGATATTTCCTCCTTCCAATTTTACCATTACATAGCAAAGTTTCGCAAAAATCATAACTTTAAGTCCATTTTGTAGAAAATAACCACATGCCTTTATGGCCACGACTAATTAGACAAAATATATGGTAATTACCTATCTCACATGCGATAATAAAAGTTTCACAAATTTTGATTGACTTAAATGTGGATAACTATGTTGATTGAATCATTGTAAATCCAAGTAATTTTTCTCTATTATTTTGATGTCGGCCTACATGATCAATAAGATTGAGATAAGGTCAAGTAAGGTTTATGAGGTGAATAATTCATGATGTAGAATCTCCTTTAGTACCTTAAGGGTATACCTTTTGGTTAGGACTAACCTAATTGTACTCACAAAATCATGCACTTTAGACATTTATTTATCTCGGTCTCATACTAATATTTAGAAGGTTCTTGAGTGAAGAAAGTACTAATTAACCCTCGTCCTTTTGGCCATTTTATTTCGTAATTTGAAACCTATTACACCCATATGCCAAGTCATTTTTGGACATTCCAGCGTTATTTTAGCCTCGATTTGGGGCACCTAGATTTAGTACTTAGGCGCCCATGGGTGCCCCAAATCCAAAATTTTTGCACTTCCCGCCACTTTTTAGGCCTCTTTTAGCCATTTTACAATCTTTATCTTTCTCGTAGATGGGTTCGACCTTTTCGCAACATTGGTTAATTATGAAATTAGAGCAAGAGAACCCTATAAATATAAAGTTATAAGACCATAATGAGGGACCTAACATAATCTACTACTATCACTCCATCTAGAGTTGCATCCATCTATTGTTTCCATTGGCATCCACATGTAGCTCCATCATCAAAGCACAAGCTAGGACATCTGCATCACATTTCATGGGGATGTATTCTATTCTATTCCATGCACACATTCTATTACATTTTATAAATTTAGATATTGCTCAATATTTCACAAAGTGCGATGATGACACATGAGCACCACAAGCAAGGTGGAGAGGACGCAGTTGAGGAAAAGGTCGATTGCACACACACACACACATCATGAGAGGAACTACATAGGAGTGCATGTTGCAGGGTCGAAAATGTAGTGCGACTCTCGATTATAGTAAGCCACAAGAATTGTCATGGCATGAAGGAACACATATGGTCGGTTGACCCATTCATTTTCATCTTTCTTTTTAGGGTTTTGATACTTCCCTTTGGTCTTTTACAAGTCATTTAGTTTTCTCTTGGAATATTTAGAGCATTGAGGTGCTATTTATTTAAAGGATGTGAGTACATGAAAATTAATGCGACAAGTTTATTGGACGAAGGTTATTAGTCATATTTAGGACATGTGAAGACCAATTCGAGCCTTTTTCCTATACTAGGGCTCCTTTATTTTTTGCTTATCAATAAGATTGAGTGCCATGATGTGGTGCCCTTTTGGTTAGGACTAAGGTTCTCTGCACCATTTATTTATCTCGGTCTCATACTAATATTTAGAAGGTACTTGAGTGAAGAAAGCACGCTCTAGTCAGCCATTTTTGTTGTTTCACCCAAATCTGCCCATTTTGCACTTCCCGCCACTTTTAGGTCCCACAACATAGTTGTTTTAGAGCGCTTTCTAATTTTTTCTGTCATCATCAACTGCGACACTCTTTGACATGCATCTATTCTATTCCATGCACATTACGTGCTATTACATTTTATAAATTTAGCTGTTGCGTCATTCATAAGGGTACCGCATGACATGCTCCGAAAATGGTGCAACTCTCGATTAGTAAGCCCAATCGAGTTCATTTTCCTCACTCTCTTTTGCACATTAGGGTTAGCATGTCATTTTACATATTTGTTTAGATCATTATTATACTCCAGCTTCTTGCTACATTTACTTACTTTAGTACAATTGTTCATAGCTTAGATTAACTATCTTCGCACTACCTAGTTAGTAATTTTTAGTTAATCAAGCTTAGATCTAATCCTAGTTAGTAATTTTTAATGGTCACCACAAGACCAAATAGTTAATGGGACCAAATGGTCTTAATTACGTCCATGAGACCAAATGGTCTATGGGACCACCAATTACTACGATTGCTCCATTGCTCAAAGATTCATGGGCCTAACAATGTTTTTTAAAGGTTTCTCCTTTTTGTTGAATTGAGTTAACATCTCTCCTAACCTTTTTCATTTTGTTTTCTATAAATATTTCTACCATAAAGCCAACTTTTAATGTTTTTGCATTATCGGCTTGAATATTTGTGTACTTTGGACATTCAAGGATGAAATGCTCTTTTCGTTTTTTTTGACTTAGTTATGGTGCGTAAAACATAAACCCTCTCTTCCCAATGTTCTTTATGTGTCATCCATATGTCGGTTTCACATCTGAGCCTATGGGAGCTACTCCTTAGTTGAGCAATGAAGACATTTTCCCTCCATTTAATTTCAACCCCCATATATGTTTTTTTTTCCATGTTTTATAAGTTCGGTTGAATTCTAAAATGTAGTGTTGTTGTTTCTTGCTTGTTTTCTTCCTCCACATCACCATTATGAACTTTTCATTCACATAATGCTTTATGTCTTTGCTAAGGTTTGGGCATTCGCTTAGGCTAATGTCCCATCTACTCATCCATTTGTGGTTTTGTTTCATCGACGTGCTCTTCCATTTGCGTAACTCTTCATCTCTTGCATCCCTAGCCCCCTGGTGGTCTTCATGTTTTTTATTTTTCAAGTAACATAATACCCTACCCAAAGTGGTAACTTCTAAAAGGAAGGTTCCTATTTTGGTCAAGATGATTTCATAGGGAACTAAAGCCTTAATTATGAAATTATTTGTGATTAACCTCTTTTGGATCCTTTCTATTTAGCTCCATCTGAACTTGTTGTTCCATTAACCCATAACTCACAACCAACCTACAATTTGAGGTAGGTCTCATCCCAAAATGTTGAGGTGCATCACTTTACCATTATCCCCTCTAATTGAACTACACTCCATTCAATAGCGTGTTTCATTTCTATTGTAGGTTATTAAAAAATATTTTTTTAGCTAATTATGCTAGTACTCTTCTTATTGGCTCCTTTCAAAATCAACTTATGGAAAGCTCACTCAAGTAGTTCGAGGATTTCTTTGAAACATCAATTTTGGTAAGAAATGGATGACAACAATCTCTTAGGAACTTTGCACCCAACCTAAAAACGTTGGTGGGATTGGAATGTCTTGTTGTGAAATGGGTTGTAAGAGCCACTCAAGGTACAAAAGCCTTGGAAGATCCTTGTCGGGAACAAATCCAACAAGCTTCATATAAAGGTTATTGGACTTCCATTCCATGAGAAGATACAATCCTAAATGCATATTTTTAAACATCTTTGGCTCCCTCCCTCTTAGGCGTAATTGGGCAACTTAGCGATAAATGGCCCCTTTTGTCTAATGATGCCATCAATCTCTCCAGCATGGATTGAGTATTCCCACTTCCAATCTTTGGTGGAACTAGATAATTCAATCTAATGACCTTCCCTTTGATGTCTAACACGAATTCAAACCAAAATCCTTTCAAATAATGCATTAATACAATTAAAGACATATGGGATAAAAAATGCGATAATTGGCTATCTTGAAACTTGTGCGCCATATGTTTAATCTACCCACAAAATTTAAACATGTCTAAACTCCACTTTTACAACAAATTTCACCTAATGTTCTCCTTAAAATCATAGACAATCCTTATCCTTTGCCCCCTTGGAAAGATTGACATTGGCCAAACTAAGTAGTCATCAACATAACCACAAAAGATTTTGTATTCATTGATTGATGCAGCTCCGCTTAAAGACTCTCTTAATATCATGTGGTTTATGTCCTTGGTGATTCTCCATGGTAGTGATTGGCTTACATAATTTGGCAATATCGCCTTTGAGGCCAAATGTCAATTATTGAGATGGTATAGTTTGCATATGAAACTTATGGTTGACCTCACTTTATCCAAACTTGGTCTTGGTATGAGTGAATGCACCTTCTATTATGTTCTTGAAACTATTCCCCATCTCTTACGGTGTTGCCCATCTTCTTATGGGATTTGGTCTTTCCTTTGATCCTCTCTTGCGAACCTCTTTCCCAACAATTTCAATAATTTTTTTGCCTTGCTTAGGATTCTCTCCCCTTCCACCCTCGCTCTCAAATAAAACACTTACCGATTGCTAATTATCCTCTTTCATATTTAGAAAAATTGTTGCCAACAACAATACGATGGGAATGCTATCGTTTTCACTACTCAACAAATTGATTTTGTCCTTTTAAGTTTGCGAGATGTACCTGACTTAACATTAAAAATCTAAAGGTATGTACTTTAATTGAGAGGATAAAAGAATACCTTTTAAATTTTACCGCCAAACAATGCTTTATGACAATGGTCTAGATTGACTACCAAATACATTGATTCTTAGCTTCCCCTATTTTTTAAGAGGGTTATGTTGTATAATGTTTATGTTCTCAATTTGCCCCTTGTTGGGTCCCTCTTGTTGATCTTATTTAACCTTTTTACTTGTGTATTTTTTAATAATTATTAATAGAAGCAATTTCAATTTAAAAAACGAAAAACTAAAAACAAAAAACAAAAAACAAATTCAGAATCGAAAACTACTTTCAACGTTAAAAGAAAAAGTGTAAAAGGCAAGAAAATCCGCCATTTCCAGTTCTCTTATCCCTCTGTTTCTTCACACGGGGAGGAGCAATATCACGGGTGATAAACATATCGCTTTGACCGCTGGCAACTAAATCGAAGAGCGAGGATTCGAACATTCGTCGCTGAAAAACTTGCGTTTCTCTTCAGGCGGGTGGAGCTGGAAATTTACAGGAATGGAATTGGATTCATGGATTGAGAAGGTAAAGAGCGGGGACCATCTCACGGAGGACGAACTCAAGCTTCTCTGTGAATATGTGAGTTTTCAAATCGTAAACTCTGATGCCCTTTATAATGCCCTATGTGCTTAATTATTATAGCCGCAAATGCTCAAAATGCGACATTTTCTTAGGCTAAACCCTCCCGCGAAACGTCTCATTTACCGTCATATGTTGTAAATTTTCTGAGAGGAATTTTATAGTTAAGTGGGAATTTTAGGTATATGTTTGCAACCGGAGGTTTTGGAGTTCGACTCACTTGGGGTAGGTCATGGTGTTGGGTAACTAGGGCAAATAACCCGAGGGCTTGGTTTACTATGCATTTTTTGCGTATAGTTTCTGGAATCATTGTTGGCAAGAGATTGTGTTTATTATTTATTGTGCTTAGCTTTCTTAGTACCCACTGAGCCTGAGTTGGGTTGTGAAGAAAATTAAACAGACTGCGAAAAACTATTGCCAATGCATGTTCGGATGGAGCTTTTTTGAGCTATGGTCGGTCCTCTTACTAGGAGCCTTGTGTGATGGCTTATCTGCCTAATTGAAGGTGGGCTTCTATTGATGGGTTGTTCGAATTTAATGAAGTACATATTTCAGCGTGTTGTCTTGTAGGTATTTAAAGCGAGTAGGCTGTAAATAAAATAATTTTGTTGCTATCATAAGTATCGCAGAGGAGAGAATCTATTGTTGGAACGAGAAAAGTGAACCACCTAGGGACTATCCAGACCATTTTCCCTTCATGCTGATAACATAGATATATGACATACATGTAAATAGTTAGCAAGAAGCTGAACGTTTCTTATTCCGGTTGAACTGAACGAAAGCATGACACACATGGGAAACCATGCTGGAGACTACTGCTATGAAAAAATAGAATATCCAAATTGCATCTCTTCCACGAAATGAAAAACATTGCAAGGGTTTTACTTCCTCTCATGTGATTAGCGTGACTGATGCAGCCTAGGACAGGGAGCCAAACAAATGTCAATCTTATCCTAACAGCCCAAACTAACTTTACCCATTGTTTTCCTACTCAACTATGTTGTTCCGACTCTTTTGGTGGTCAATTGCAAGAAATTTGGAAAACCCGTCAAGCAGAAATTTTAACTAGAAAACTGCTTAAAGCTTCAATTTTCTCGAGATGAGAGAAGATATCTAGGGTATGAGTACACAAAACAAATCTCACAATATTTTTGCAAAATATTCAATACTAAATGGAAGCCCAACTAGAACAAGGACTGAGTTTTTCTATTAAAATGGAGTATTCTGGCTTTTCAACGCATATGATAAATTTCACAAATACAAAAACCTCCTGAACTAGATTTTTCCTCCCGAAGTAATATTCTCAGGGCTCAAAACCTCTAACAAGCCTATAGCAGGTTCAACAACTCCTTCCTTGAGTTACAACAGCAATTTTTTTAGGCATTTTGACAAACAGTCAAGTTAGATTTCTCAGCCCAATTTAATCCATGCGCAACCTTGCAGCTGCTCAAGCTTCCTCACTTCTCTTAGAACTTAGTGCTCCTCAACTCTTTGCACATCTGCTTTGCAGTTCTCGCAAATTCTACAGCCTTGTGCTAGCATATTGCAACACATGCAGCTCTTGTAGTTTTGCACACTTCATACTGCAACACTCACAACTTTTTCTGTCGTGCTACCGGCTCAACTCGAAAGTGCTGTGGCCTCACAACACATCCACACGCTCACGCTTTACTTCTTAGCATACTGTGTGCCTCCATCGTTCTGTGCCTTGCATCCATGATTCACCTCCACTTACAACATCCTGACAAGTGCACACTTCGTGCTTGTGCCATGTCAGAGCATCTTGTCAGCATGTCACTAGTCGAATCACAACCATCACTTAGACATGGAAGATGATGTGTCTTGTAACTATATCTCTTGGAACCGTCACCAATTGTAATTGCCATCGTTATAATCATACATGGATATATATGTTAGTACACCAACTCCAAGGGGATCAATGCATCTATAGAGCTGAGAGAATACACACACAGACCAAATAGGAGGTAGTTAGCATGCCCCGAGTTTCTAATCTTCAAACAGATGTAGCTCTGCGTTCTTTCAATTAGTCTAGACAAATTAGTGAGGAAGCATTACCCTTATGACCACAAGAACTAGCATTCCTCGTCTCGATGAACATTGTACACATCTCCATATTTGTGAATCCTGCAAAGTGAATAAAAGTTGCATATCCTGCAATAAGTCTTTTGCTTGTTTTGAATGTGTTTGGTAGCTTAATCTATCTAGTCTTTTCCGTGCATTCTACAATCCGTAGCTTAACTCTAAGCACGACTTTTGTCCCCCGCACATGGTATTGGGCCACACAATGCGGAATTATTGGTATCAAACTACTAAAAAAGAATGCCATAGCTAGAGCAAAATGAGTGATGCCTAGAAGAAATTTGAAGGCAACCCGAACGTTCCAAAACTCATTAAGGATGCCCTAGAAGCATGACACACCAAACTCTTTGGCCGATTCTACGAGTTAATGATGCATCTCAACCCAAAGTGTGTACACTTTCCTTGTGGCAACTTGCTCACCGGTGGTTCTAGTAGCAAACCTTTCAAGGTCCAAGTGAATCTTGTCATCCCAGTGTTTGAAGGGAAGATTGATGTTGCGGCATTGGATATGTGGATTTACTAGCTTGAAGCCTACTCCATCAATCACTTTGACGATGAAGAGAAGATCAACTTCGTAGAATTGAAGATGTCCACCGAAGTGTCCCATAGGCAAGAAACATACAAGGCACAACATGAGAAAACATTTGAACCCATTTGGACTTGGGTTGACTTTGCGAGCTCTTAAGGAATTCTACCCCTAATCAATACGAGGATGAGTACATGAAGTTCTAGCAGATGTGATAGCATAAGGAGCGATTGATGGACGACTACACCGATGGGTTCCATGACTACATTGCACATTTGTGCTAGAACTATGGTATATTTACTGTCTTGCACCTTATATGCCTAAAAATGGAGTTCACATTACGTTTGACTCTCTAGGAAAGCATAGTGCAATGTCGCCAAGAACAAAGCCAAGGCAAAGATGAATCAATGTTTATCCACTTCATCTCGGATCACTGTTGCAAGAGCCACCCATACACAACACATCATCCCAACCCCCATCGCAAGGAGAGCAACGAAGAAGGCCACACAACACCAAAAGGATTCTACACCTTTTACTTAAAACAAAGACAAGAAGCAAGGAGGCAAATGCTATCACCGACATCACTCGCACTCCCATGATAATTTTGAATGTGCGCAACAATCCTCGCTCGTCACAATCTACATTAGGCCTTGCTCTTATTGTTGACATTGATCCAAAAATTTCTTTTCTGAGCACCAACGCCTTTGCCATTGACATTTTGGAGGAACGCTTCTCTTCCACACGAAGTTTTGGGGTAAAGAACAACCTCTCCATGCCATCATTGACAATGGGAGTAAGAAGAACATCTCGCAAGACGTGGCTTAGTGCTTAAGTCTTGCTACTATGGCACATCCTTCCCCATACTTGTTTAGATGGCTCTAACAAGGAATGATATACAAGCTGGGCAACAATGCACTTTTTGTACAAATGCAAGCCCATGTAGGACATAATCACTTGTGGTGTTGTGCCACTAAACGTTTGCGACATTTCGCTGAGAAGATCATATGTGTTTGACTGTGATGCTACGTATCAAGCCAATCCAAAATTATGGACAATTTTTGTCAAAAATTAGTTCTTTCAATCTCAAGGAATCATCTCCTTTGACCAAAGTCACTTTGGTCCTTGTTAAACAATGCCACAAACATATCGCACCTGATAGTTTGTGCTCATGTACTTTCCGAAGCTAAGGTAGAGAAAGAAAGCATTGGCAACTCAAATTGCACAATCATTGTTATAGCAACGAGAATTTGACAAGTTATTGAAGCAACATGGGGAAGTCTTCGTCAAATTGAAAGGACTTCTAACACACTATGCCATAAAGCACAACAAAGATTTTGTACTTGGATCCCCTCTTCCAAAGCTGTACATTGTTTTGAGGTCGATTTGGGAGATCGATGAAATTTGACACCAAATATGAATGCTCCTCAATCTTGGAAAGATTAGGCCTAGCTCTTTTCCATGCGGAAGTTCGATGGTTCTCTTGCCTAAGAAAGATGGGACTTGGCGTCTTTGCATAGACTATCATGCACTCAACAAAATCATGGTAAAGAATCAATATCCACTACCTTGCATCGATGACCTCTTTGATTAGCTCCGAGGCGCACAATACATCACCAAAATCAACTTGAAGTTAGGTTACCGCCACGTTCTTGTCCATACAATGACTTCTAGAAGACAACCTTTGAGACATGGAAAGGATTTATGCACGGATTGTTGGTTATAACCTTTTGGTTTGACCAATGCACCAATAATATTCATGTGCTTGATGGACAACATACTTTTGTTGTTTCTCGGCTCTTTCACCATTGTATAATTGGATGACCTCCTCATCGTAACAAGACTTGGGAAGATCACCTGGAGCATGTCTTGACGTCCTAGAGACCTTGTGCAAGCACAAGTTGCAAGCTAATGTAGTCAAATGTACATTCGACATTGTGAACATCTATACTTGAGCTGCAACATTGATTGCAAAGGCATCCATGTAGATCCGAAGAAGATTAGGGTGATCCAAGGTTGGTCAACTTCTTGCAATATCACTGATTTGGGAGTTTTCTTTGGTTGTCAACTTCTATCCTAAGTTTGTTCTTAGTTTCTCATGCTAGCATGGCCTCTCCGTCGGATCATGTGGGCTAAAGCAAAATTCCACGAGACACCTACGCAACAACATGCTTTTGAATAACACAAACAATGCCTTTGCGTAGTGCCAATGCTCACAATGCCCGACATTGCACATTTCTTTGAACTTCACACCAATGCGTATGACTATACTCACAACATGATAGTCATATAACGTGGACATTTGTTCGCCTACCACACATGACGTTCAACGACATGGCTCAATGGTACTCCATGTACGACAATGAGCTGTACGCTTTTGTGCAAGCATTCAAGCAATGGTGGTACTACATCTTGGGTAAGGAGACAGTCATTCATTTTGATCATAAGTGACTTTGGTTTCTCATACTCAAAGCACTTGTGAGAACGCATGCCACATGAAAGGGATGGCATCATTGCAATAGTTCTATTTGGTGATAAATCACGAGAAGAGAGAGGATAACAGGGATGGGATGGCCTTAGCCTATTGACGGTTCACGTGCTCATCACACTGTTGTTGGACACGTGTGGCCACAACTTCATAGACTGGGTATTCCTCTACTTAGTAGACAAGGACTTAACGCACATATACCGCTCTTTTGCAAGGTGAACGAGTTTGAGAGTTCCATTTGTCCAACAAGGTTCTCTACATATTTGGACATCTTTGTGTACTTGATGGTGCACTTTGCTAGAAACTCATTTGGGAGATGCACCATGCCAAAGCATCGAGTCCCTTTGGTGTGACCAAGACTATAGCCACATTATAGTCACTTTTCTACTGGCTGGCACACAGGTATTGAGTGCTATATCGAGTCATTTATTTCATGCTGCATCCCAAAGCCCACGAGCATGGAATGGATGATGAACTTGCAGTTAGTTACATCCGGACCAGGGGAATTCATTAGGTCATGACTTGGCCGCCTATGACAATTCAGCAGCATGGCGTTGTGTTTGTTGTAATAGATAGGTTATCAAAGATGGCCATCGTGATCACTTGCAAGAACCTCGATGCAATTGGCATTGCTCACACCTTCTTTAGCCATGTATGGGTGCATTTTGGACTCCTAACATCCATCGTGTCTAATTGAGATCCATGCTTTGTTAGTCATTTTTTGGCAAGCTTCGTGGGAATTGATGGGTATGCAGCTAGATACATTGATGGAATTTCATCTTCAGACAGATGGACCAATGGTAGTTGTCAACCACACACTTTCATCTTCTGCATATGCACAATCGTGTGCATACTTGCACATGGGATGATAACTTGCTTTACATCTAATGTGCTGTACAACAGAGCTCTTCACTGTTCTACGAGGCATAGTCCATTCCAGACATGTCTTTGGCTCTAGCTTACTGCACTTTTAGACATCTCCTATCATGCATTAGCCAACACTGAGTTGTGCATGTAGGAACTGGAAATGGACAAAACATAGAAGTTTTTACAACACCTTGCGTTCATAGTGGAAGTGCACAGAGTGCCACGATGTGCATTGGACACCTCTTGAATTCCAAGTTGGTGATAAAGTCTGTTTGTATCTCTAGAAGGAACGCTTAAAGGATCCACGTTGTAATATTAAGTCTCTGCTAAATGGTCCTTACACCATACTTCGCACAGCTGGTGAGAACTCATTCGTTCTTGATTTTCCTCCATACTTAGGCATGCACCCAATATTCAATGTGGAGCTCGTTAAGCCTTTCTCCCCTTCACTTCTTGAGCCAAAAATGACACAACTGCCTTTTGATTTGGATCCCAAACACTTGCGATCCGTAGAAAAAGACCAGATCATTGAGGTATCTCACAATCACACTTGGCAAGACACACCTTCGTTGTTTTGAGTGGCCAGGGCTGGGCAATATGTTGAACAATCTAAGTGGTACAACCTTAAGCAGCTTCTGGTTCAGTTTCTGCAGCTAACCGAAGACGCAACCAGGACCATTGCTTCTCAAGCAAGGTGAATGATTCATGCACAACTTGTCTCATAGTATCCTGCAGCTGCGCCTCCTCATGTCTCTTAAGAACTTTGTGCTCCTCAGCCTCATGTTGCCATTCATGTTGGACACATGCTTTGTAGTTCTCGTTGCTTCTGTAGTCCCGCAGTAGAATGTTGCAACACTCGTAACTTTAGTAGTCTTGCAAACTTCATATCGTAGCACACAGTTTTTGCAGTCTGGCAACCAACTCAACTTCCGGTATTCACAACTTCTGCAATCCTGCGCACTGTCTCACAACCTTACAAGACTTATGCACTATTAGGCCATGCCTCTCAACATATCGCGTGTCTGCACTTTTCTGTGCAGGCCTCTACGATATGCATCCACTTGTAAGCATCCCGCAGCCACATGACCCCTACATGGCCTACTCCATGCTTATGTCATGCCATTTTTAACATCTTGCCAACATGTGACCCGTTGGATCACTATTGTTGCTTGGACTTGGAAGATGAAGCATCTTGTAACCTCAACTCTTGCGACCGTCATCAGTTATAATTGCCTTCTCTGTAATCATACATGTATATATATGTATTGTACATCAACTCTCAAGGGGATCTATGCATCCATAGAGCCAATAGGATACACATATAGACCAAATAGGAGATAGTTGTCATGCCCTTAGTATTCAACCGTCAAACACATCTGAAGCTATGCATTCTTTCATTCTGTCTACTCAAATCAGCAAGGAAACATCCCTTCTGATCACAAGAACTGGCAATTTTTTGTCTTACAGAACATTCTACACATCTCTGTACGTTTCCCTATTCTCCATAGTGAATAGAAGTTGCATCTCCTTTTGTAAGTCTTCTGCTTGTTTCGAATGTGTTTGGTAGATTGATCTGCCCAGTCTTTCCTGTGCATTCGAAATCCACAGCTTAACTCAAAGCATGTCTTTGTCCTCGCATATGGTCATGGGCTACATGGTGCAGATTATTGGTATTGAATAATAGCTTTTTCATATCCAGTAAACACATGAGTGCAACATGAGGATGAAGGACAACAAGCTGACTTTGTTTTAGACTACCCATATGAACTCTGTAGCAAGAGCAAGATGACTGATGCCCATAAGCAACTTGTGGCAGCCCCAAACATTCAAAAGCTTATTAAGGATGCCTTGGAGGCACATCACACATAACTCTTTCGCCAATTCCATGACCAAATGTTTGGGACAAGTTTATGAATTTTGTGCAGCATGCTTTGCCAATGTGTACAAGAGATTTTTTAAACTAACACCTGATAGCTGGGCCTGTAATATGCTTCTGCAGGTTCCTGCAAAATTCTGCTTCCAGATTTTATGTAATATTCCTGCCAAATAACATTTTAGATAAATCTGGATATTTGCACGGAACCCTAGGGCAGCAGTATGAAATACTAAATTCTATGACAGCTGCAATAATCTGTTTTTAAAAATAAAAACAGCAACCATATTATGTAGGAAAATATAGATTTTATTTATTTATTTCAAATCAGCTTTAATAAAAACACTAGAATGTCTGAATACATTTTTTTCACAAAAGATAAGAACATGCAAACTGCTTTGACTGAAAACTGCTTCCAAATATGGCGCCAGTACTGAAATTTGTTTCCAGAGGGGGACGTCCTAGCTGTACTTGCTGTTCTGGATGCTAAAACAACCTTGAATATGATGCCCTAGCTGAACTGGATGAACACTGTACCCTGAATGATCACTGCAACCCCTGAATGGAATTGCCAAGCTTAGATATGAGGGATTCCGTCCTCAGATCTGTATGCAAATGAGGGTTTTTGTCCTCTATTGTTGATGCAGAAGCAAAAGCTACTTGCAAACAATGAAGTAGTTGATAAATTTCCAAGATGAATGTAATAATAAACCCCAAATCTGCCTTTATAACTTCCAAGGCCTTCTCCAAAGTTGGCGCCCCTCCTAAAAATAGGAATAAACAATATAAAATTGTTTTATCCTCTCTCCCATGTTGGCGCTCCATCCTAAAAATAGGAATAAACAATATAAAATTGTTTTATCCTCTCTCCATCCTAAAAATAGGATCTTGATGCTCATGCAGCCCATTCTATCTTTGGCGCCCCATAATAAAGTGCTTTATTTAATTATTATTCTATTTGTAGCGCCCCATAATAGAAGTTCATTATTTTATTTCTGCTTTTGGTATAAATAATAGAATTTAAGTGTCATTTTTCCAATTAAAATATAAAAGTACACCTGGACTACTTAAATTAATTTATTTCCCTCTTTAATTTCCTCTTAGCCTATGGAAAATAATAAGAATAGGCATCGGGCATCCGAAAGTAATTAATTACAGTCCGCCCATCTTAAAATTGCTTGCCCTCAAGCAATTGCAAGTCCCTTATGCAAATACCAAGATCCCAAACTCTCATGTTCACACAATTTGAAACTTGTACGAACTAATCTATCTGCTTTTTGCCACTCAAAGTGTTCTTCACCTTATCACCATCTCAAAATTGCTTGCCCTCAAGCAATTGCAAGTCCCTTATGCAAACACCAAGATTCCAAACTCTCATGTTCACACAATTTGAAACTTGTATGAACTAATCTATCTGCCTTTTGCCACTCAAAGTGTTCTTCACTTTATCACCATTTCCACTATGTTGTCCATGATGACCACACATCTGAAATGACTTAGTAGGAAACAACAAATCCACAACACTTTCATACCTTTGGCTGTCCTCAACTTGTTCACCTTCCTTTGTTGAATGAAGCTTGGTTGAGATATCTTCAACATCCCCAACCTTGTGACTCGGAACTTCTGGGTTAAGATCAACATTCTTCTTCACCTTGAACTCTTCACATTCAACAAGTGAATCTTGTTGATGCATGCAAACATTAGAAGTCAATAAAACATCTTCATGATTCTTACTAAAGTCATGAACACAATCAATTTGCTTCCCATAGGTTGTTGTTCGAAAATTCCAGCAAACTGAAAATCAACATTAGCAACCGGTAAAGCCCTTTTTTCATGTTCATGCCCCTCAACATGGTCTTCTTGGAACTCCACCCCAAAACCTTCTTGTAGATCTGATTTTTCTTTCTTTGGTTCATGCCCCACGATTTCTTCCTCTCTCCTCATCACTAAGGGAGAACTCTTATTAGATCCATCAAAAGTAGGGAGTGACAACTTCCCTAAAGCTTGCTGCAAGTCTCTCTGATTAGTTTGTGGCCTAGGTTCAACTCTTGGTCCACCCCTACTTTCCTTCAAATTAATAAAATTGGTGAGGGATATGGCATCTCTAATCTCATCGGGAAGTACCCTGTACTCCTCATAGCTAGTAGCAATATCATCTGCTATGGTAGGTTGAATTTCTGCCTCCCGAATTGCTTCCTCTCTACATAGGAAGTTAGGCTGGAAGGGCCTAACAATAGAACCAATGGTTGTCCTTTGATAGGGCTGGTTATGGTTCACTCTGAAGAGCTTCCCTCACTGTTTGGAGCCCTTTGCACATTTGTGCCTTGCATAACTTGGATTAACTGACCCATCATATCAATTAATCTCTTCGTCCCGAATAAACCTATGAAAGTGTGCCTCATCCAGATCTTTGTTACCCATGACTTGTGGCTGTTCTGTACCTTTCTTTTTTTTCCTTTGGTGGTACTTGATTTGTTTGTCACTACCCTGCATGAAGTTTAGAGTTGCAATTTTTTTCCTCTTCCACAAGTTGGGAGGAAATTCGCTCTGATACCGCTGTAATATCCCTATCAAATAACTTTAGATAAAACTGGATATTGCATGCAACCCTAGGACAACAATATGAAATAGTAAATTCTACGACGATTCATGTAATAATTTGATTTTTTAAAATAAAAAACAACCACCACACTATGTAGGAAAATATAGATTTTTATTTATTTATTTCAAATCAGCTTTAATAAAAACACTAGAATGTTTGAATACAATTTTTTCACAAAAGATAAGAACATGCAAACTACTTTGACTGAAAATTGCTTCCAAATATGGCGCCAATACTGAAATTTGTTTCCAAAGGGGGACGTCCTAGCTGTACTTGCTGTTCTAGATGCTAAAACAACCTTGAATATGATGCCCTAGCTGAACTGGATGAACACTATACCCTGAATGATCACTGCAACCCTTGAATGGAATTGCCAAGCTTAGATATGAGGGATTCCATCCTCAGATCTGTATGCAAATGAGGGTTTTCATCTCTATTGTTGATGCAAAAGCAAAGCTACTTGCAAAACAAAGTAGTTGATAAATTTTCAAGATGAATGTAATAATAAACCCCAAATTTGCCTTTATAACTTCCAAGGCCTTCTCCAAAGTTGGCGCCCCTCCTAAAAATATGAATAAACAATATAAAATTGTTTTATCCTCTCTACCTTGTTGGCACTCTATCGTAAAAATAGGAATAAACAATATTAAATTGCTTTATCCTCTTTCCATCCTAAAAATAAGATCTTACCTTGTTGGCACTCTATCGTAAAAATAGGAATAAACAATATTAAATTGCTTTATCCTCCTTCCATCCTAAAAATAGGATCTTGATGCTCATGCAACCCATTCTATCTTTGGCACCCCATAATAAAATGCTTTATTTAATTATTATTCAATCTTTAGCGCTCCATGATATAAGTTCATTATTCTATTATTGTTTTATTCTATTTCTTTTTTCGGATTAATAATATAATTTGAGCATCCTTTTTTCCAATTAAAATATAAAAGTACCCTTGGACTACTCAAATTAACTTATTTCCCTCTTTAATTTCCTCGTAGCCTACAAAAAATAATAAGAATAGGCCTTGGGTATACAAAATTAATTAATTCTGAAAAGGGGACATTACATTTTAGGAGCTCTCTACTTAGTTAATTCCAAGTATTCCTAATTAATTAATTCGAAAAGGGGACATTACATTTTAGGAACTCTCTACTTAGTTAATTAATAGACAAAATGCCTATAAGATAGGAAGACATGTTAGACAAAATGAACTCCCTGCGACCCAAAATGAACTCCCTTGGTGTTAGAGCCTCTATTTTAAAACTCACGATTAATCGTGAGACATAAGCAAAATGATAAATCTTTTGAAAAATCACGATTTCTTTTCTATCGATTAATCGATGATTTATGACGATAAAACTTGTGAAAAATTGCCAAAAACCACCTTGAAAATCGTGGAAAATCGCCATACAGGGTATAAAAAATAAAAACCGAAAAGAAAGACCTCATTTCAAAGCGTTTTTCAGCAATTTTTCCTCCGCATTTTTGCCCCCAAGTTTTGCAAGGGTTCGACTCTTCAAGCCTACTAGGGTTTTGAAAATCGTGTTTTGCATTTAATTTAAGTTTATTTTATGAATTTAAAAGTTTTTTAAAGTAGTGATAAAGTTGATGATTAATGCTGATAAATTGCCGATTCCCGATTTCGAGTCAAATTTTTACCTGCCGAGTAATTGCCGATAACAATTTTTTGAACTATGGTTAGAACCATTGCTTGACTATGTTGTGAATGTTTTTCTTGTGACAATTAGAACTTGAAAAACAATGGTACTATGATATGTTACCAAAAGCATTTATGTTCTTTTAGAGTACACGCGGACACACAAATTTTTTTCAGGTTGAGCAAAGTAGAAAATACTAGAATGATAGAAGGACAAAGCATGTCAAAGTAAGTCTCCAGCACTCCGTAGTCAATATTAACATTCTCTTCTTAACACTCTCTCAATGGTTACTCTTCTTAACCTTTTCTCCTCGTTACTATGTAATGAAACTGATTCTGTTGTACTATAATTACATACATGCATGATTGTGCACCTGATGCTTTTTAGTATTTACTATTTATCTATGTTCCACCAAGTTTCCGGGACGGGGATGGGGGACGTGTTTCCAGGGACGGATTTTTTTGGAGGCCTTTTTTTAGGGGACGGCAGGGGACGGCTATTAATTTATTAAAAATAAAGGAAAATATAAAAAATATAGGAAATTTCAAATATTTATATGATAACATTGATAAATCATTCATCACACACAACAAAATTTCAAATATAGAACCTTAATACATAAAATTGGAGCTGAATTGAGATTTCACATAAGGTTGAAGTATTAATTACACTGAAATGCCCAAGGGCTGCAAGTCCCTGTCCCGAGTTTCTGAAATGTCCCTGGTACGGGGACGGCCCTAAAAGGGCAGGGGACGCGTCCCCGTGGAACATAGCTATTTATTGATTAGAGTAATGTGTATGACAGTTATTGCATTTCCATGCAAGCCTGCATTTCATATAATGATGGTAAATAACGGTTAACCCATGCATGCTAGCAAACAAGCATATCGAATTCTATTCTACTGCTATTAAGAAATGCTTTTTATCAACTATTCTTGTCTTTCTACTTTGACAGTATTTATGTTCAAAATAAACTATATATTTAATCCCCTGTTCTTAACATTCTAATAAGGCCACCTTCTAGCATGGCCACATGACTCAGACTTGAGAATAATTAGCCATTGCAAGAGTACGAGTTGCTTGCCACCTGGTACCAACTGAGCATATCAAATACAGATGCTATTCAATTTAGAAGCTCTACATTATTAATGTGTTTATTTTTCCTGGAGTCTCTCTGAATTTTAGTCCAGCTTCTCTCAATTTTGAAATTTTTGCCAAGTTAGGGTCATCCTTGACTCCTTGCCTCTTTTGAGTGGAGTTGAGTTTGAACCACAAGTAATCTGGTTCAAGCTCGAGCTATGTGACTGGAATTACTAATATAATTTTTAGCAACCAACTTAGGCCCATGAACTAGGGATTTTGATGCATTACATAATATAACTTTTCATACAAAATTACAAACTGACAAGAGAATGTTAATAGCAAGATTTTCCGAGACAGGATTTTTTTAACTTGCAACCCTTTTGGAAATAGTTGAATATGAAATGCTTATTCCAAAACATGTAATTTACATAGAAAAGTGGGACATGAATTACAAATACTAAGTCACTTTAGGGTGTAGCATTTGAAGATAATATTTGTCTAATAAATGTGTTTATTCCAAAACATGTAATTTACATAGAAAAATGGGGACATGAATTACAAATACTAAGTCACTTCAGGGTGTAGCATTTGAAGATAATATTTGTCTAATAAATGCAGATTAATGTGCCCAATTGAAGGTATGTATATATGCCGAGCTATCATCTGAAACCCCACTTAAGTCACTATGTTTACTTGACTTATTTTTTATGGAGGGGGATTTCAGCTTATGAAAGGGTACATTTTGGGCACCCCAATGGTTGGACTGCACTTGGGACACTTAACAACCGAACCTACAAACCAACTGCATGTTTGGAAAAATATTAGGTTAGTACATCACAGTCAATGGTGTATTAATCCTTATATGTCACATTAGTTTGTAATACTCATGTAGATAAGTGAGTAGGCGAGGGATCTTAGGAAGTGGTTGTATGTAGATTAAGAGGAGTGGAGAGATATGTGGCTGTGATAGGGATGATATCCTTAGGATTAGGATGTCATTCACCCATGTATACGTGTGTAATAGTTTTCAATTGATTAAGCAAGCAAAAAGCGTTGTGTGTTATATTTGTATAGTGTGTGTTTTGTTAGTTTATAAAATCTAAACACCAAATTTCATTTGGTATCAGAGCAGGTCATTCCTGTGAAGAACCAAGGAGAATCAAGAGACCTCTAAGAGGAATATGGGAGCTTGAAATTTATATGGGGTAGTTCCACTGTAATGTTTTGGTTGCCCCTGGAGTTGAGAGTCCTACTTTGATTGATTTGTTTTAGAGTAGTTTATTACAGTCATTTCATATATTGGACTGCGTAGATTAATTTAATTTCATATTTGCAACGGTTGAATTTTTTAGATAGCATTTTGTGTGTGGAAAGCGCTTGGTAGAAGCCTGTCCATTAAAAAGCCTCCGAGCGTCTGTGAGACATGCATAGAGAAGAGACTCAGCTAGTAGAAAGAAATCAGCGGTGTGATTGAGTGATTTGATTGTGTATGAAGGTGTTTTGTTATCCTTGCTAGAGTTGCGTTTGGTTTTGGTAACTGCATTGTAAGGAAAGTTTGGTGCAGCTATTTGTGAGCTAATTAAAAATGTATTAGGCGTGAGAAGCAGCAAAAAAAAAAATTCGACAAACATAACAACACAAGCTTCCATCAGTGTGGGGGTGACAGAATGAAAGAAGATGCAAAAATAAAAGGTGTTTAAAAATTCTTTTTTTTTTTGCCGCATATAAATAATTTCCAGCCAACTCAACAAGGGACGTGTGATTCCAATCAAGATATATTTTTATTATAACAGCCGTACAGCTTAAATGAAGTGCTATATGTATTTATAGTTTTATTGTATAATGTTTTTAGTATATGGTTGTTTGACTTCATATTTAGGGCAACTTCAGGTCTCTAGGTTTTTATAGGCCATTTTTGTTTTTTTGATAAGATAAACGCTTTTTTACCGAAGCTATGAACCGGGGTTCTTGGGTCCTCTCCCTTTACAGTATGTATAGTAAAAATGAAGTTATTAGGGTGGTTTACAATGCAACCATGAAGAAAATACCACCCTGATACAAAACCAGATTCAAAAAAGCAATTCAGGGTGAATTGTATTGACATTGTGAAACTATGTCACCCTGAACCGAAAAACAAAAAACTATACACACACACACACTATACTAGCAGGCCTTACGCCATTAATCTGAAACATCGACAATTTCAATCTTGGGACTTTTAATGTCCCCTTCCACAGTACTGCTTGTCGCTTCCTGGAGCTGCATCGTCGGACTGGTTCTTGTAGTTGGAAGGCCTGTAGAAGGAGGGCGTAAGCCGAGCGACCTCGGTTCGAAGACGAGCCACGCGGGAGGGAATCAGACCAATGGGTTTATCCAAATCCTCCAGGTCAAGTTGTGAGATAAAAGCTCCTTTCGATGCTCTGGACCTGCATTTCACATGCACAACGACAAACCTCCACAAAATCTTATTTCTCCTCTGTAATTCTTGAACCAACTCCCTGACCACCCCTTTCGAGCCCGCATTCTCCCCGTCAAGCATGAAGCGGAGGGCAGACAAAACCCCCATACCGCCTCTTCCAGCCCAACCAAGTGTCGGGGAAAAATGAAACGCCGAGCAATTTTCACCGCCTCCGCTTTGTCCTCACCAATCAACAACACATGGGTCACAAAAAGAGAGGCGATTTCAACATTGACCCGTGGACGACCTGTGTTCTGCAAATACTCATCCCCTATTATGCCTTCTATTGCCCTACGAATTTGAGGGGATTCGAGCTTGAACACATTTTTCAAGCGGGTAAGAGAGACAGACCCATAAAACGCCATTTCTTGTCTCCACGCAAAAACAACCCTGGAAAAGTACCGAAATCCATCGCTACAGAATGTGCAAACACTCAAAAGCTGAAACAGAAAGGCAAGATGAGTAACAAATGAGAGCTAGGTGAGAATTAAAAGCGAATGCCACACATGCCGCTGAAGTCTAATCTGCCGCGGATGAGAGAGCATCATTCTCCAATATGGTGGCCAAGCCCGACCACTCTGCACAATCATTAGCTGATAAAGAGGAAAAGACTTGAGTCACACCAAAATTGGCTAGGAAGTCCGCTGCTTGATTACCCTCATGGTAAATATGATGTATTTCCCATGATTCCAGTTTGGCCAGCCAAAAAATTGCATTGGATATGTAGTAATCAAGTTTCCAATTTGGGGCTTTACCTTCTTTGATGGCTTGAGTAATAATCATTGAATCCCCTTCGATAAGAAGATGAGAAATACCACTTTGCACAACAAGTTTGATACCGGAGAGGAGAGCTTGTGCCTTAGCTTGATTACAGGTTCCTTTTTGCAAATGGAAGGAACCTGCACTCACCATCTTACCCATATCATTTCGAATAAGACACCCCGCCCCCGAAAGACCAGGGTTCCCCTTGGAGGCCCCATCAAAGTTCAATTTACAAAAACCAGGGGGTGCTGCCATTTTTGTTTTTTTAAAGTTTTATAGTTTTGTATTTTTTTTTTTTAATTGGGGACTTACAATTTTTTTATATAGTTTTCCTTAAAAAAATTAATATTTTGCCCGAGGAATCATACTGATTTTGTATCTCCCAAACAATAAGGAGTCTGTCCCTAAAATTTTGTCAAGTTGTGTCTAAGGTCACCGTAAAGAACCATGGAGAAGGATTTTGCTCTCACTTTTCTAGATTCTAAATTTAATTGTTTTAATGTCCACATAGGGGCTTTCAGGCTTAAATCTTGCTTGGGAAGCATATATTAAATTCATAACTTAAAACCGAGATGTGTTCTTTACACAAATTTGGCCAGTAGGTTCATATTATCTTTTTGAATACTCACCAAAAAGATTTCCTGTGAAATCTTATGGTTCAAAAGATAAAATTGTTTTATTGGAATAAAGGTACACAATAATTGCCTTTTTGTAGGAAAGAAATCTATTTTGTATGGGTGCATTGTCGGTAGTACCTGACCCCCATAATAGTTTTTGATTTGGGGGTTATGTCACTCTCATGAATGAGCCAAATACCAAGGAAAACAATGTTGGAACCGTCTGAGTGTATCATGGAATTTTCTATGGTCCACATATGTACTTGAGCTGAAGGCAGAGTAGGTTGGAGGAATACGGAGACAAATGATATGTCCAGTCTTGAGTTTGTCACTATTCAGAGATTGGTTTTTTACTATGGGGGAAAAACCAAGAGCCAAAATGACTAAAGCCAAGGATGGTGATCAATGATAGTAATGACAATTTTTTTCTTGTGATTAGTGGCAATGATTAGTAAGTAGTGACTGCATACGAGTTGATCAGTCTAGTGGTCAACACCCATTGAGAAGGCATAGTGAGGATCCAATCCCACCATATGTGATCTGTACCTACTCGGTGAAGAGCAAAGGCGAAGAGAAAATGAAGGCCCATACCTTATTTGTGAATAAAGTTTGAAGAATAACTAAAGGCCCATGCCTCACTTGTTATGAAGAGAGTGTTTGCCCCTATCCACATGTTGCTGTAAAGATTAATAAGGCTTAGTGCGACTAATCACATTGTGGATAGTTGTGTTTGTCACTATTCACAATTTTGAATATTAGATAACGTTTATGTCCCTATCTGCAATTGTTGTAAGATTTAGGAGGTATAGTTTAGTTGATCCCACTACAAATTTTGTGTATGAACTTAGTGTGAGTCCTAGATCATACTACCTATGTAGAATTGGCGATGTCTTCCCATCGATCGATGTTTGTTTTGAACTAGAGTATGTCTCAATTTTGTGCAGTTCCATTCTTTTTGAATTCTGCCTATACTAAGGGGGAAATGTTAGGATTAGGAAAATATTAGGCTAATACATCATAGTCAATGGTATCTATAACCTTATATTAGTCATATTAGTTTTTTTCTAATACTCATGTAGACAAGTGCGTAGGTGAGTGATATTAGGAAGTGGTTATATATAGATTAAAAGGAGTGGAGAGATAAGTGGGTGTGATATGGATGATATCCTTGAGAGTAAGTTTATCATTCACTCATATACATGTGTGTAATAGTTTTTGATTAATTAATGAAGCAAATAAGCATTGCTTTCATATTTGTATAGTGTGTGTGTTTTTATTAAATCTAACAAATTTCAATTTTTGCATTCCAAATGTAGGCTATGTTTCCTTTATTTTAGTAGTATTAATTGTTCAATGGTTCGATGGATCCTTATGGTTAACTTAATTGTGTATTATGGATCCTCATTCTTAGTTGTGATAGAGGATTATTATATATTTTTTCAAGGTTCTTGCATTTTATTTTTCAATATTTTGTTCCTTTGTATCATAATGGCGTTTGTAAAGTTAGCTCATCTCATTGGTTCCATAATGTTCCTATGGTGATGTAGGAGCATTCAAATCTTGCATCATTAGTAAAAATATGAATAATAAACTGCTATGTCAAATTTTAGTTCCATTTATGGAGGTAAGCGTTTCATCAAACACTTGGCATACACATGGTGTTGGTTATAAGTCCTTGGGCCACCTTAGCCAAAACAAATTATATAGTTTTTGTTCTGTTTTGTAAGGACAAGGTGTGACAAGATTTGTTTGGACAAGATAAACGTTTTGGGAGTTTCAAACACAAGAAAATGCTTCCAAAAATGGCCCCCAAAAGAGTATTTTTTTGAAGACGACTGTTTGTATTTCATGATTACAAGAGTCTAAGGGACATCCAAGGCTGCTGGTAAAACATAGGAAAGAAGAGTTATGAAGGAAACAACAAGAAAAATAAAAAGTAAAAAAACAAGGGGAAAAAGAGATGTTTCAAGTATGTGAGAGTTGGAGTGAATGGTGCAACCATCCCGAAATTTGGATCCATATTTGAGGTGAGTTTTTCACATACAAGATGGGCAAAATGTCCTAGGTTAACTCCTCTTCTATAGCGAGTAGTCAAGCTTTGAAAATCCATGTAAATATTTGACAAAATGCCTAAGAGTGCATGTGGACTATTATAATTGTTGAACTAAGAAATCATGTAATAAGAGGATGAAATTCATATTATGAATTTTTGTGGTGATTTATGCACGTGCCTTGGGAAAGCCACAAATTTGTATTTAAGTCAAAATAATCGTCTTGGTTTTGTGTGAGATCCATTAGAGGTCGGGAATGTGTTAGAATTGGTTGTGAAATTCATTTTGAGCACTCGATCTTGGTACCTCTTTTGAGCACTCGTTCAGTGCAAGGGTGCAAGAAGCTTCCACAAGTTGACTAATTTAAATAGAAAGTTCACGAGGATCTTTGGTGGCATATATGCACCTATCATAGAAACAATGAACTATGGTAGACAAAAATTATTTGGATAGTTCAAAAGAGGAGCTTTCAGAATTTGAGGAAAAGAGTGATGGAACAATTGGTTCTAGCATTGCAGAGACTTCAACAAAGTGTTTCAAGTTGATCATGATGCTAGTGGGATAGCGGTTGATGGAGTTGTGAGTCAAAAAGCAAGCCCATGGTTCGCATCAATGAATAGTTAAATGAACCCAAGAAGTTGAATGAAGCGAGGAGTTCTATGCAATTATTGAAGCATTGAAGAAATGGAGACAATATTTGCCACCCAATGAGTATTCGGTCTATGTCAAGAGTTCTATGCAATTATTGAAGCATCAAGAAATGGGGACAATATTTGCTACCCAAGGAGTTTGTTTTGTTCATGGACCATCAAGCTACGCAATTCATAAACAACCAAGGTAAGTTGAGTCAAAATTATATGAAGTGGGTTGAGGCGAGTGGTTTGTTACGCTCACTCCTCACCCTCATTCTTCGGGTGAGATCTAAAGAACCTCACTTGAAATGGGTGAGATCCCCCCTCTCTATATATTCAACCTCACCTCCGGAGTTCGAGATATAGGGGTGGGGCGGTGAGTACCTAAAGGTCCTCGTCCTCATTCTTTGGGCAAGTGGTTTACTACGCTCACTCCTCGATTGATCTCTCAATCGAGTGGTTCGCTCCGCTACGCTCACTCCTCGATTGATCTCTCAATCGAGTGGTTCGCTCCGCTACGCTACGCTCACCCCTCACCCTCCAGATAGCCTAGAGATATAGAGTTCGGGGGCGGGAGAGTGCAGATATAGAGATTAGGGCCCTCCAGAGAGCCGAGAGATATAGAGTTCAGGGGGGGGCGGGTGAGTGCACATAGAGAGATTGGGGGCCCTCCAGAGAGAGAGCCGAGATATAAAGTTCAGGGGCGGGATCGGGATCCTAATTCTATTAACTAAAGCTTATCTGTTCTTATTTATTTCTATCACGGCAAGGTGGACCTTGCCTAGGATAAGAATGGACCAATTATTGGATCTTGGTTGGAAATTCCTTCTACCTATTGCTTTGGGTAATCTATTACTCACAGCTTCTTTCCAACTTATTCTATTGTGACCAACTCTATCTTCTTCTTCGTGAAGAGGTTGTGCATTCTGTAATACATCCAAATTTATTAGATAGATCAAATCTATGAATTCAAATTTGATAGATAGATCAAATCTATGAAGAGAAAGAATTCTCTATGAAATTAATATTTAAGGAGATTTGCTACATGTTCTCCACGGTGACTGGGTTTATGAATTATAGTGAACAAGCAATCCAGGCTGCGAGATATATTGGTCAAGGTTTTATGGTTACGTTATATCACATGAATCGTTTACCTATTACTATTCAATATCCCTATGAAAAATTGATCCCATCAGAACGATTCCGTGGACGGATCCACTTTGAATTTGATAAATGTATTGCTTGTGAAGTATGTGTGCGTGTATGCCCGATCAATCTACCTGTTGTGGATTGGAAAGTCGGAACGGATATTGGTAAAAAACGATTGGAAAATTATAGCATTGATTTTGGAATTTGTATCTTTTGTGGGAAGTGGGTTGAGTTTCTTCAAAGTTACTCATTTGTTTGAAGCATAGGAGTGGTAAATCGAATTGCTGATGCATTAAGTAGAAGGTGTCTTTCATTGCATCAAACGAGTATAAGTTGGTGGATATGACCCCATGAGAGAGTTGTATAAGGATGATTTGGATTTTAGGAAGCTTTGGCTGCGTGCAAAAACCCAATCGACATTGATAGGACTCCATGGTTGGATCGTTTCATTCGAGGTGGTTTGTTGTTCAAAGGGCAGCATTGGTGCATACGTCATGGTTCCTTGAGGACAATTTGGTGAGAGAGAATAATGAAGGTCTATCCGGGTACTTTGGGGTAGACAAAACATTGGCGCACTGTGTGAATGTTACTAATGTCCAAGAATGAGTGGATGTGAGTAATGTTGTGCAAATTTATAGAGTTTGGCAACATACCAAGGAAAAGAGTTAGAATACATGTGTGTACCATTGCCCATATTGGAAAGACCATGGGAAGATGTGAGTGTGGATTTCATTCTTGGGTTGCCAAGGACCCAAAAAGGTAATGACTGTTTATGTTGTTGTAGAAAGATTTTCAAAGACGACACACTTTATACCTTGCAAAAAGACAAGTGATGCCACTCATGTTGTTTCTTTGTGCATTAGAGAAGCAGTAAGATTGTATAGGTTGCCAAAGTGCATTATCTTGGATAAGAACATAAATTTTGTGGCGTATTTTGTGGAGAGAGTTGGGAACTAGGTTGAGTTTCAGTTCATCCTACCATCCCTAATCAAAAGGGCAAATTGAGGTTGTCAATAGAAGCCTCGAAACTTATTGAGATGCTTCGATGGGAATTAGGACTATGGATACTACTTTGGCACAAGCTGAGTTCGTATACAACTCTCCTTGGTTAAAAGGACTACACCGAGGAGTCCTTTTCAAGTTGTGTATGTGTACAACCCTAGAGGAGTGGATGAGTTGAGAAGTATAGCTGATTTGGGAATAAGAAGTGTTGTAGTGGAGGATCGTATTGAATGATGCACGAGTTACACAAACATGTGAGGGAAAACTTGGAGAAGAGCACATTGAGATACAAACATGTTGATCTCAAGAGAAGAAACAATAATTTGAAGTTAGAGAGCTGGTCTTTAGCTCAGTTAAGGAAGGAAAAGTTCCCAAAAGTAACTCATGATTTAAAATGGAAATAGATTGGACCTTGTAAGGCCTTGAAGGAGTTTGTAGCGGATGCCTATGAGATGGAGCTCTCGATAGGGTGGATATCTCACTAATCTTCAACATTGCTGACTTGTACCCTTAGTATGAGGGACAAACAAATGGAGAAGCAAGTACAGGTTTTGATTCATCAATTGAGGTTTGGGTACAATAGTTGTCCGAGAATGTAAGGGATGGTGTAGAAGTAGTGATTGATTCACAAATAATCAAGAAGACAAGAGGGAAGGCATACAATGAGTATTTGGTGAAGTGGAAGAACAAGACAACTGAAGAAGCAATGTGGATGAATGCATTTTAAGTTGCTAAACTTGGTATTTCAATCCAAGATTTCATAGAATGTTCATGAGAGCTCATGGTTCGTTTCACTTACCCAACATGTATGATGCATGAGCGTCCGAGCCCACAAGCAATCTTGCCTCACAAAAAAAAATATAAAGATTTTTTTTTAATTTTAAATTTTGGTTGCATTTATTCAGCTAAGCATTGCATCAAACACTTGGCATACACATGGTGTTGGTTGGAAGTCCTCGGGACACCTTTGCCAAAACAAATTATATGGGTTTGTTGGGTTTTGTAAGGACATGGTGTGGCAAGGTTTATTTGTGACAAGTTAGAGCAGATTGGTAGTTTCAAACACAAGAAAATGCTTCCAAAACGCCCCAAAAAGAAGCCAAAAATGTTTTTGAAGATGGTTTTTGTATTCCATGATTATGAGAGTTTAAGGGCGACCAAAGCAGTTGGAAAACCTAGGAAAGAATGGTTCTGAAGACAACAACAAGAAAAACTTAAAACAACAAAAGAAACAAAGGGGAAAAGAGGACATTTTGGGTGTGTGAGAGTTGAGGCGAATGGTGTGGCCATTCTGAAGCTTAAATCCATATTTGAGGTGGTTTTTTCACATACATGGAGTAGGAGACACATTTTGGAATAATTCCTCTTTCATAGCGAGAATTGAAGCTCTGAAAATCCATGTAAATGTTTCACAAAATGCCTAGGAGCATATGTGGACTGTTATAATTGTTCAAAAAAGTTGCTGAGCATGCGATGGGTTATTTTGACATGTTTGTGGCTTGGAAATTGTGTAATAAGAAAATGAAATTGATTTAATGAAGTTTTGTTATGATTTGTGCATGTGTGGTGCCTTGGGAAGGCCTGAAAATTTTATTTCAATCAATAAGAGTTTTAGTTCCGTGTGAGGTCCATTAAAGGTTAGGAATGTGTTAGATTAGGTTGTTTGATTTATTTCAAGTACTCATACCCTTGGTAACTTTGTTCTAGAAATTTTGAGTTTTAACTTTTAGGTTACTTACCTTGCTTAGTAGTCAAAATTTCTGTTAGTGTTGAATGATGGAATTTGCAAATCTCTCATAAACGGCCACCAAAAGCATGGGAATAACATAAGAAGGGATAAATAAGTGTAGGAAACTAGTTTAGGCTGCTAGGACTAAGTATGTACTTCATTGGATCCCCTTTTCTAAACCGCATCATACAGACATGTGGCTTCACATGGTGGTAAGTGCGGCCCAAATACTTAAGCAACTTGTGTATAGTATAAGGTTAAATCATGGGCTGAGTATATTACATTTCCATGGCCTGTATGCATAACCATGAGATCCATGGCTGAGTACAACATGTGATTCTTTTCATACTAGGGTTATAACCAAATCCTAGAATAGCTATTGTATCAAACGAACAAGCTAATACTAATCTAAAAATATGCTATAGATAAAATTCTAACAATACCATATAACACCCACCTTGATAACTGAATTCGATACAATTCGAATGATACAATTCTTACATTGATAGTACAATCGTGTAGAATACGGGGCTGGAAGAGTCTGATTAACTCTGAACATGAATTTAATCAAAGTGTATCCTTGCTGCTGATGCAACAAATATTGTGAAGTGTCCATATAGTTGCCAATCCATCTCATCGGAGTAAATGGGTAACTAGCTGTTGCAACTGTGCAATAAACTAGGAAGTGGTGCTGAATATTGGGTTTACTTTGTTGTACCTTGATGTGTCGATTTTTCTTGAATTTTTAATTTTTTGCCTGTTTGTTGTCAGATTGATCAATTCCAGAGACTATAATACTATATTATATCCAAGACTAAACAACAATATAATGCCACAGTATATCCTTTTAAGGGATATTCTTGTGTTGATCTCCAAAACATCTGATGCCTATCGTTCGCCAATCTTGAAGTCTTCACAGATATCTATCATACACCATAACTATGGTGTCTTATCTGCATGCCCATATTGCACACTGTAACAATGGTGGCCAACTTCAACCTTGCATGTCTGGAGATACACATTTATTGATTGCACACCACAACTATGGTGTCCTACCTGCAGCGGATGGAACATTTCGTACCTAATGGCTCTACCATTCCCTCTTTTTGCAGCATGATCATTCTGTTAGCATCTAAAAATCTCTAATGATGGAAGTCCCATCACGAATAACCTGACATGTAGCACTTAAGTGCTATTACCTGTGTCTTTTCCAATGATGGAAGTCCCATCACTAATGACCTAACATGTACCACTTCTTCATTTGCCTACGACCTGATTCATTTTCAATGACTCTTTAGGTTGACATCTGTTATTGGATGTCACGAGCATCTACTCATCGTAGAACGTTGCCACATTAGATCACCTCCCGCTTGAACACCTTGTTTGATGCACCTCTTTCACATTAGAATACCCTGTCATAGGAACTCTTCGTTTGATGCATCTCAGCCTCAGAGTATTCTCCTTAGCTTATGACCTTGACCCAATTCTATCTCAATGGATGATATATTTTCCTCTTTTCTCTATTTGAGATCAATTTACATATTCCAAGCAGTTTATGACATGCTTGCAGGGACAAAAAGATATTTGTCAGGAAAAATATGCCCCTCAATTCCACATCTATTATTTAGACGACTTAATGTTGTTGTACAACTTCCAAGGATCTATGATAAACTGCAATGATCAGATGATTTTTTTAGATAAACCGCACTTTGCCACAAATTCTTTTGTACAATGAAGCAAAATATTCAACATCATCGATATACCCTTAATTTTTCCATTTTGAGCATACATGAAATGGCTAGCATTTCATCCCCTCAAGCAGAAGAAAGAGAAAACTATGCCTGCTCATCACCTTGCACCATTTGTTACCCTGATCATGTAGATTGGCCTTCCATTCCTTGTGGCAATTCAGTCTCCTGAACATCTTTCATCATGACATAATACCATTTTGAACTATGTTGCTGACTCCATTGTTTTCTCTCTTGAATATGACTCCTCTGATGTTACCTGCTGTGAGCCTTATCCCAACACTAAAATTATCTGCGACGGTTACCCATATAACACTATCTCTTGTTTTGCCAAAGTAAAATATCTTCTCATCTACTGACGACCGTATCTCTACCAACCACAATTTGGCTCAACAACAAATTTGTTTGTAGAGACATCTAGTAAATGTCGTTGACTGCTCATTATAGCCAACAAACATATATGCTTTTCTCTTTGCATCTAATTTACATTTATTTTTCTAAGTAATTAATGCAAAAGCAACATTGAATGAAAATATGAAAGATCACTTACGGATGGTGTCCTGTTTGATCATGCTTACACTTTCGAAACCGAGGAGTCGCAGAGCACCTTGGAGTGCGTAAAATTGCATTTTCCATGCTCTCTAGAACCTCCATAAGCTGGGATTCTAGCTGCTGCTCCTCCTCAACATTAGGGGTGTAATATCTCTTATAGTCTTTTGACACTCTCATTACTTCCTCCTCAAGTTGTTCTTTCCACGAGTCAATGTTAAGGGGATTACAACACGTCCCCTGAAGGACTTAAATCTGCAATGCTTAATTGACGAGGTAAAGGTTCAATTTCCCGAATAAAAACATGGCCTTACCCAATACTACCTTAAACACTCGAAGTCAGTGCACTTGTAGCATTATCTGTAGGTAGAGAAATTTCCACACATCGTCAAGAATGAGCAGCAGTATCCTTTCCCTCGAAACACAATCCATCAACTCTTTTCAGATTTGGTTGACTAGGGACATCTTTGGTAGCACCATTATTGCTGGGGCTGAAACTGTTCTTCCATAGATCTACATACTCGGCAGCACGCTTGCTCCTCAGATAATTTTTCTGGAGAAGCCATTTTGTTGTGCAGCATTCATTATATGCATGACCACATCAAAGCTTTCACATGAATGTGCACACGTGATGCACTGACTGGGAGCACCCCAAAGTGTACCTGGGGTTGCTGAGCTAGAACTTCACCAGCAAGAGTGTCAAACATTGCCATTACAGAAGTTTCCATGCTTGCTGTTACAACAGCAGTAATTTCATAACTGCAATTGCGTGATAGGGTATTGGCTGTCTGGCACAACTCTCTTGGACTCATTCACATGGCCTTTTGCACAGCTGAGGCAATTGCCCTTGGCCTTCATATCCCCGTTGTGAAGCAGAAACAACAGAGTGTATTCTCTCAGATTTTCTGAAGGATGCTTTTAATACATCCCAAGCGTGCTTGGTATGAAACAGTTTCAGGCTGCTTAGATATCCACTATATTTACGAGGCAAATTCTCCTTCAATTCTTTGTCTTCTGAAGTGTTATCCACTTCTTCATATTCCTCCTGACCAGTGCTGCAATCTTCCTCCTCTGATGATCCAGCTCCCTCCGTTTTCTCATCACTCTCTGTTGTATAGAAAATGCTAGTAATAAAATCAAATTTGCATAAAAAGTTACGAGGACAGAGTTTTGTAAGGAATTCAAATTTTAGACTGGATCCCGTTTCTGCTGTTCCCAATGTCTTGCTCTCTGGAGAGATCTTCAGAACATAAAATCCTCCAGTGTTGGCTTACCAACTTAGGTGGGTTTTATATATTATAGACATGTTTCATTTTCATTTGTCTTGTACCTTTTCACTGTCCGCTCTTCCTTCATCACAAATGCCACCAACAGTATATGGCAAAAATACCAGATCCATGTGAAGAAAAAGAGGAATCCCCAGTGACAAGTTTTTATGGCCCGAGTCCTCAGTGCATGCTCTGATACCATATAAGATAAAATCATGAGCCATATAGATTACATTTTGATGGCATTATGCCATATATATATATATATATATATATTCAGAGCTATATATTGTCCGCTCTTCCTTCATCACAAATGCCACCTACAGTATATGGCAAAAATACCAGATCCATGTGAAGAAAAGAGGAATCCCCAGTGACAGGTTTTTATGGCCCGAGTCCTCAGTGCATGCTCTGATACCATGTAAGATAAAATCATGAGCCATATAGATTACATTTCGATGACATTATGCCATATATATATATATTGTCCGCTCTTCCTTCATCACAAATGCCACCAACAGTATATGGCCAAAATACCAGATCTATGTGAAGAAAAGAGGAATCCCCAGTGACAAGTTTTTATGGCCCAAGTCCTCAGTGCATGCTCTGATACCATATAAGATAAAATCATGAGCCATATAGATTACATTTCGATGGCATTATGCCATATTTCTAGGATTTGGTTAATCCGTGATTATAATACGATAAGGATCTAATCGTGTACTATTTTCCTAAGTGTGTTATAACACACTTAGGAAAATAGTACACGATTAGATCCTTATCGTATTATAATCACGGGATTAACCAAATCCTAGAAATATACACACTTAGGAAAATAGTACACGATTAGATCCTTATCGTATTATAATCACGGGATTAACCAAATCCTAGAAAGGCCTAGTTGACACACTTAGGAAAATAGTACACGATTAGATCCTTATCGTATTATAATCACGGGATTAACCAAATCCTAGAAATATACACACTTAGGAAAATAGTACACGATTAGATCCTTATCGTATTATAATCACGGGATTAACCAAATCCTAGAAAGGCCTAGTTGTAACAAACTAACAACAAGCTAATCCTAAACTAACGATATGCTATATTCAATATTCTAACAATATTGAATAATGTCTAATTTATCTAATACATAATCTTTTCTATTGTTTAGAATTTTTTGGAGTATGTCATGGTGGTATGTAGTCTATGCTATAATTTTCAGTCTTAAGATACTTGGAATAGTAAAATCTCTTGTCACATTGGTGAGCTTGTTGACTCCAACAAGACGAGTTTCTCTGGTCAACATAGTTATGTCACATGTGGTCTCTTCAATTAATTGTCATGCACATTTTACCATATATTATTTTATCTCTGTTTTACAGTTTCTCTGTTCACTCATTTAGGATAGTTTTGGATTGATGTACTTCGTGTTTAATTTCTTTCATGTATACAAACTCTGGTGATACGTTGGCAGTTTATTGGTAATGTTTTCATTAGGATGAAAAACAAGACGCATGTTGCTAGAAGTAATTAATTGTAATTTTCTAGGAAAGGTTCATATTTGATTAATGATTCACACTGCCTAGAATTTTGGAGAGAGTTTTGTACACTTTGTCTGGAGATAATGCACTGATGTCGATATAGTTCTGTAATTTTTGGTAATATTGAAATGAAAAGAAGACAAATTATACACTGTAAGATTTGGGCATTTCAGAGCATCTAAACCTGTGCAACCTATAATCACATCTCAGTCTCATAACAAAACCTAAAGTACTGTGGTCTATGGAGGAGCTTAATTACCATTTCTAATTCTAGAACACAAAGCTCAAAATGCCACTCGTTCTGGGTTATCATAAAAAAACATATGAAACAGTGCAGAAAAGAAAAGAATATCAAATCGTCATTTGCAGGTGGTCTCCATTTGAACACTTTGAAGGGGTTTTATGATTCATTCTTATCAACACCCTGTTGTACTTTGTTATCCCTGCAATCTGAAGTTGAACATCAGCCTCCTGATCATGACCATTACCACAATTTTGACTCTAGTTTGAGCATGTTGAAGGTGGTCAGATGCAGTCAACTGATTGCTAGACAACATTTCAAATGCTTGAAATCTGTCAATAATATGCAGATGCATTATCACCATATTGCTCAATCCCCCGAAGGAACAGAATCTGTACGACGAAACAATTTAGTATGAGTTGCATCTACCATCCATATCTCTTTTTGTACTGTTCTTTACTTGGCTCTTTTTTATACATTGTGTTTTATTATTTGGTTCTTTGTACTTCGGTGCCCTCAAATGATATAAATGAGTGTTGTGTTGATGTTGATATAGTTCTAACTTCTGTAATATTTTTATTTATTATGAAATGAAAAAAAGACAAATTATACACCATAAGATCGGGCATTTGACATTTCAGAATATGTAAACCTTTGCAACCAATAATCACTTCTCAGTCTCATAACAAAACTGAAAGTAATATGATCTATGTAGGAGCTTAAATACCATCTCTAATTCTAGAACCTGAAGCTCAAAAAGCCACTGATCCTGGGCCTACTAGTAAAAAAACATACGAAGCAGCCCAGAAAATACAAGAACATCAAATTGTCATTTGCAGGTGTTCTCCATTTGAACACTTTGAAGGGGTTTGTAATTAGTTCTTCTCAGCACCCTGTTGTACATTGCCATGCCTGCATTCTGAACTTGAACATCAGCCTCCTGATTGTGGCCATTACCACAATCTTGAGTCCCAGTTTGAGCATGTTGAAGCTGGTCAGATGCACTCAACTGATTGCTAGATGCAACATTTCAAATGCTTGAAATCTTTCAATAATATGCAGATGCTTTACCACCATGTTACTCAATTCCCCTCCCTGAAGAAACAGAAACTGTCTGAAAAATCATTTTTAGTACAAGGGCCCTCGACCCGCTATCTCTTGTAGTTCTGTTCTTGAATTGGCTCTTTTTGATACATTGTGTTACATTACGGTTCTTTGTACCTTCTTGTAGTATAGGCCTCTCTTTTCCGAGATTCCTTTAATTAAAATCCTATATATGATTTTTTTGATAAAGGGTAAAAAGCAGTCACTTGTGGACTTTCTCACCCTGTTTTATCCCCACTGTGTACATTTCAGGACAAGGGAACGGGAGAAAACGTCCCCTCCCATCCCGGCTTGCAGATAAAATATGGGGATGTTACCGAATGTATAGAATGTCCTACTGCCTCCTACCCTCTAGTTCATGTGATATTATACTCAGATCAAGAAATATATGTTACTTTCTGTACGACTTAACCATGCAAATATCTAGCCTTGACAACCATCTACAGAGCTTAATTACTTATGACTATTTTGCATCTTGAAATTCTTAGAAGTCCTCTTACTTATGGCCTCAACTGTCTTATTGGAATTTTGCAGATATAAACATGTTTAAATTTGCTCCAATTCGTCATGGTTTTTAACTTAGACTAGTGTAGAAAAGTCCTCTAGAGGTACATGGATGTATTTAGGAAAGAATTGGATTACACGCTGAAGTGATCCCCTTCAATCTTCAAGGAGTAGTAATGACTAATTTATGTGTATGTTTTTGGAAGGTTTAAGGAGTCGTCATGTTTTATAGTTATTAATGTCAAGGAACAAGGAGATGTCATGTTTATACGCTTATTAAGGCTCCAATGATTTATATTGTGCAGTCAAAAACAATGTTTCAGTATATAGACTTGTAAATATGTCATTTCATCAAAATTTTATCAAGGCATCTGCAATTGCTTAATGCCATAAACATTAATGCCACACGTTTAATATTTATATATGTTGTTTAATTTTCAAAATGATTCTTATATATTATTTTAATAGCCGTACCCCAGCCATCCTCCCGATGTCCCCAAAATCTGGGTTTTTTTGTCATCCCTAAAATGTAGGTAACACTGGTAAATAGTATATTATTAAAAACTGGAACAAGTCCCACAAGTACATCTAGACTTCTGTAACACATTTTCTATACTTGTTAAGCAAGATAAAAATTTCCAAACTACAGAGAATTTAGAAACAATCTAAACTAAAAGCATTCTTAAATTGTTCTTTTTAATTTTGTATTGCGTACCATTTACATAGGTGCCTTTCAGGCTTTTCTAGCCTTTTAATATTTAAGCATGCAATATGAATGTGGGCTATTCCTGGCATGCCTTGTTGCATTTTTAAATTCAGACATTTTTACGATAGGGGAGGGGCCAATACTTGAATGTGGTCCAATAGTGGATATGAGTCTTGATCACACAATACCCAAAAGTTGTCATAGTACCACCTAATAGTTGTCATAGTACTATCTAGTAATTTAATTTTGACATAATAATGGTGTAGAGTAGCCAATCACATCATGACATGTAAGAATTATAATTATTAAATACCCAATGTACAACAATTATCACTCATGTACAAGTATTGGTCTCCACCATGGTTTTAGTGCAACTCAAATTTGTTATTTTAAATCAATTAAAATATGATTTTCCCTCCAATTAAACACTCCAAAGAAAAAATGTAAGCTAAGAAAACTCGAGCTACATGTCGGTGCAAAATTACATGATCCTACATGGCAAACAGTTAGCGCCGTGGACCCTTGAACTTAGGGTGCACCACTACTGGCCCCTCTCCCTTATACAAAAACTATTCTCTTTGCAATCTCTGAGTATTCTATGTAGGCTTTTGTTTCTTTCTGAGTACTTCTTCCAACAGAGGTTGGGATCCTTTTGCTATTTCTGCCAAAGTCTTATTTTGTATTTTAACTTACTTGTGAGCCCTCCCTCTTTTCTTGTCCAGTGTCTGCAATTTCATTTCACTAGTAAAAAGTTTTCAACTGTGACGTTTCCTGCTTTTTCCTGCTTTGTGTGGATTTTCAGTGCTGCTTTTGTACATTTTTCCCGTCTCCCAGTTTCTTTTATGGCTGGTCTTGATTTTATCTAGCCAAGAATTCCCTATTCTCAATGAAAATCTCCTTGGAGGGCTCAATTGCCTGTTCATTCTCCAGTGAAACAGCATGTCTATCCTTATCCTCATTTGTGCACTTGTTGTGGGATTGTTCTCTTCTAAGGTTCTTTCAACCTCATCCTTGTAGAGATAACCATCTAGTAGCTTTTGATCCTCTTCTGTAGCAGTGTTTGTCGTGTTATTCTGAGATTTCTCTTGGATCTTCAGATTGTGGACTAGTCACTAAAGCTATCCGGGTCCTTGTCATTCTTGATTTGATCTCCCAGTTTTGTCCACTTTCTTATCATATATATTTTTGTGGGTTTTGGAACATTTTCTCACCATTCTTTTCCCATGGAGCTTATTGGGTTTGAAGCTTTTTTAACTATCATTGGACATCACATGCCAAATGACCATTCCCGTGACCTAAGTCACAAGGTTCGAGTTCAAGTTCGTCAATGGATAAATTTGAAAAAAAAATTGTCATTAAATTTGAGTAATAAATTATAAAAATAAAATATATATGAATATAAAATAAATAGTAAAGGACAAGATTATCGACTCTAGCCTCTAGATAGACATTCCTTAGTCTCATGTTCATTTTCTTTTGCAAGTTTTACCAAGGCATTAATAGCTATCCTCATTTCAGCTGTCCTTGGTCCAGATAAACAACTAGTAACAACTTGTCAAAAGGAATGAGGTCCCCCTTTCCATTTTTTTTGTGTGTCCTTTGGCTATTTCACAAACCCATTAGCCTGAAGAGAAGTATCAGAAATCTCTGAACCTCAACCCAGATCAGTTCTGTGTAAACTGCAAACACATTCAAAGCTCATCCATAGTTTGATTTACTATATGCAAGCAAATGAAAACTGATTCTTGAAATGATTGTTAATGCTATATATACTTGCAATGGAGTTCTGCTGATCGTTTCACATCCTTTGGTTCAGTTGTTCTCGTGCATTCCTTATTTATCAGTGGTGGAACAAATCATTTAGTTTTTAGATTATGTTAGTTTTTGGGCAAGTCCATGGTGGCCTGTTACTCAAAGATTTTTCTTTACTGATTTTTTTGCAATAATTTTAGTTTGGTATACAAAGTCCAGTATGTCTGTCAAATCTTGAAGAGAAGGGAAATCTCTTTCAAAGACCTGTGTAAACTGCAAAACATTATAGTTTGATTTACTAAGCAAATGAAAACTGATTGGTAATTAATGCTATATTCTGCAATGGAGTTCTGCTGATCGTTTCACATCCTTTGAGTTGTTCTCCATTCTTATGGTGGTGGAACAAATCATTTATTTTAAATGAGTTTGCAAGTCCATGGTGGCCTTTTTTTCTTACAGCTATTGCTTTCTAAAAAAATGAATTTGTAATGTTTTGTTACCAAGAATATATATATATATGCATATCATTCACATTGCTTTCTTATGACATTTATAACCCAAAAAATGATGATCAAAACTGACTAGTAACACAGAAAAGTCATTGCCTCAGTCATATATATATATATATATATATATATATATATATATAACACAGAAAAGTCATTGCCTCAGTCAATATATATATATAACACAGCAAAAAGTCATTGCCTCAGTATATATATATATATATATATATATATATATGACTGAGGCAATGACTTTTCTGTGTTACTAGTCAGTTTTGATCATCATTTTTTTGGGTTCAGTTTTGACCATCGTTTTTCTGGGTTACATGTCATTTTTGACTATCATTAATTATTGATCGGGTTGATCACACCTTAATAATGTTGGCTATTGTAAAGATGTCATTGCAGAATGAATTGCTGAAGAGAATTAAATCTGGTTATTGTCGGACTTTTGTTATCATAGATTGTTCTCATGATTCAGGTCAAGGAAATATTGGTGGAGGAATCAAACGTTCAACCTGTCAATAGTCCAGTGACTGTCTGTGGAGACATACATGGTCAATTCCACGATCTGATGAAACTTTTCCATACAGGCGGTCATGTGCCAGAAACAAATTATATTTTTATGGTGAGTGATTTTTTCAGTTTTGATATAATTATCAACTAAGGAACTGCTGCAGCAGTTGACAAAACTGTTTTGCATTGATTTTGGTTTGTTGCTTTTACCTGTGTATAAGGTTATGCTTGTGTGGAATCTTTACAGGGTGATTTTGTTGATAGAGGATACAACAGCCTCGAAGTATTCACAATTCTTTTATTATTGAAAGCAAGGTATATTCTAAGTGTTAAATCATGTATTTAAAATTGTTATACGTTTCATGTGCTGAGAGCTGTATGGAAGTTGTTTTATTAAAATAGAAAAATAAAATTTGCACATATCTTTACTCGGAGCAGGCTATAGTTTTGAAAAAGGCATTTGACAGTAACATCATAGCCCATGAGGTTGAAATTTGAAATCGCATGATGATTTTCCTTTATATTTACATTTTTCGAACCACGACCGTTGGTTATTTTGCAAATTTTCATATGGTAAAATTCTTCTGATATCACTTATTGTTTAAGATAAAATCTTGGAGTTTTCAACAAGTGAAACAGTGTTCCCTGCTTTATTTTTGTTCATGACTATTGATTCCCCCATTAGTGGGGCCTATTTATATTTTAGAATTTTAATTAACAATTGTTGAAGTGGTGTGTATAATCAGTTTTAAATGTACTGTCATTGAAGTCGATGTGCGAAACATCCAGCCTATATGGTCTTAGTGCATCTCATTTGGTGCATCTTGATGAGATCTTCTTTTAAACGATCTTTTGAAGTTGATAGTTTTGTATTATGCCTACAGATATCCAGCCCATATAACTCTTTTGCGAGGAACCATGAAAGTAGGCAGATAACTCAGGTACGCCCTTTTGTTAATAATTCATTATTCAATTGAAGCAAGGTAGAGCTGCTCAATATAAGATCTGGTGTTATACTGCAAAACAAATATGCATTATTCATCTTTTTTTGAAAAGTAAAGAGGCTCTAGTCCATCAAGAATCATTTTACAAAAATATCAAATTAGATGACCAGTATCCATTTCACATCGCCTCTCATTTCCAAAATAAACTACACAATTATAAAAGGATGGCATTCCATAAGGATCCATGGAAATCATCACATACTCCATTAGATTCGAAGGACATGTCAGGATCAATGAAACAAAGGAAATTTGATGAATAGCAATGTTGTGCATTGTTATTCCTGAGAAAATTGCTGTCTACTTCATCAAGGTGAATTAGATGTTATATATTTTTATCAAAAGTTGATTTTGATTGCATGTACGGATTCCTTTCAAAAAGTTACACTTTGAAAAGAGGGCACCTGATTTTGAAATTGTATGCAAAAGTTATGGCCTTTGCAAGTCGCAAGACTTTTTAATGTTATGAAACTGCCGATAAAAGTATGTGGTGGTTATGTAACCGCTAGTTCGCATAAAAATGGCAATTTTTCAGCACTTAGGGGTAGTTTCGCAACCACCAGTTTGTCTAAAGTGTTGGTTTCACCTGCATTAACTGAACAACCAGAGGAAGCAATTTAACTTCTCATTATGTGTGTTTCAAGAACTTTAGGTTTCAAAGAGATGGAGGATGGAGGAGTGGAGTGAATTGGTATCGACGGATGGAGGAGTGGAGGAATTGGTATTGACGGATGGAGGAGTGGAGTGAATTGGTGAATGTATGATTACGCAGCAAGGAGTAGTCAACCGTTCATAGTAGATACTACTCTACACTCTTATTCTTCTCATTACAGCATTATGAAGATAAAAAATGTGAGATATATGCTCCTTAGAGCTCTTTGTATTGGCCTCATTACTTGAAGGAAGAGGATGACGATGTGCAATTGCCACTTCCAGTTGGTTTTTCCCATATTGGGGTTTCTAGGTTAAAATCCTTTGTACTATGTGATTTTCTTTCCTTTCTTTGTAATTTGTTTATGGTTTGCAATTATTCCACTCATTATAATGCACATCCTACCACTCTTACATACTCTAAAAGCACAGGCATTTGAAAAATTCAAGTAATTGCAATATTTTTGTTATGCAGGATTGTCTATGTATAATAAATATACAAAACTCTTTGACAAAGTGTTGCATGAATGTGTGGTTACAAAGAACAACCATGCCCAAATCTTTGAGGATAAGACTTGAGGAGCTTTAAGGGTTCCATATGCAACTACATGAGGAGAATAGAGAGCTGAGAATGGAAATAGAGAATGAGTAGTTATAAGGGACATGGGCCAATCATGGAGAATTCTATATTTTACTTGCACAGGGATGTTGGTATCTTTTTCCTCGCACTTATTGTGAGAAGAGTAACCATTGTATGGCTATTTGCAATTATAAGGAACACGGGCCAATCATGGAGAATTCTATATTTTACTTGCACAAGGATGTTGGTATCTTTTTCCTCGCACTTATTGTGGGAAGAGTAACCATTGTATGGCTATTTGCAAACAATCGGCCACTAAAGAGCCTGGGCTCTTTAGGAGAGATGGGAAAGAAAAATTTCTATTCAAGAAAACAAGAGGATAGCCAAGACACATTCCAAGGAGGCAGGATGCCACTTGGGCATAACAATTTTTGTACTCATTGCAAGGTTAGTGAGCAGTGGATTGGGAAATGTTCGAAACCCCATCCACATCTTCACCCCAAGAATGGAAAATGCAAGAATGGGAAGCCACAAACAAGAGGAGGAAGAGCCTACAAGATAATAAGAATCAAGGAGAGAACAGCCCTCATGAATCATTATCACCATTTCAAGCAAGTGGTGGCAATGAGATTTCATTTTATTCTTGGATTGAGCATTTGCATGATTTGCAAAGAAGATGATGTTTTGTTGCATTCACATGTATCGACATTGAGAAACACTCCAAATGTATTTTCAAATTGCTATAGTTTTTCATTTGTTGGTAGAAAAAATAGGGAATTAACTTCGCTTGTACGGGTGAGCATGGGAAGCCTTCTGTCATCATCATGGACAATTCCTAGGGTGGGAAGTTTTCATACTCCTCTATATCTCGTGAACAAGAAAGCTTTTGTGGAACTAAAAGTCACCTTGAAATGGGAGATATGATCCTAAAGATCCATAGAAATCATCAAGAACTCCGTTAGTCTCCAAGGACATGCCAGGATTAACGAAATAATGGAAAATTGATGGGTGTTAATGGTGTGCATTTGTCATTCTTGACAAGAACATTGTCTATTTCATCAAGGTGAAACAAATGGTATAAAATTCTAATTCCACGGGTTCCTCTTGAAAAATTACACTTAAAAAAAAACAGCAATTGATTTCGAGTTCATATGAAAAATTTATGTTCTCTGCAAGTTGCAGAGCGTTTTATTATTACGAAATCACGGGTTAAAGCAGGCAGTGGTTACATAGCTGTTGCTCTGTATAAGGCAGCGATTTTGTAACCTTAGGGGCAGTTTCGTTTCCTCCAGTGTGTCAAAAGTGGTGGTTTCACGGTTCACCCACATTAGTTGAATAACTAGAGTAATGACACAAAGTGATTTAACTTCTCATTCTGGGAATTTCAAGAACCTTAGGTCTTCAAAGAGACATATCTAGAAATGCATAAGAAGGGTTGTGGGCCAAAAATGGCATCTTTGATGGAGTGTAGGAGTAAATTGGTGAATGTATGAGTGGGTAGCATGTAGTAGTCAATTGTTCATAGTTTAGAATACTCTATGCTCTTCAGATTCTTTTCATAGTTGATAGTATTTGATGTTTACTCCTTGCTCTTTGTATTGTTGTTGAATTGAAGGAAGAAGAAAGAATTGCTGTTGCCGCTTCCAGCTGGTTTTCTCTACTTTGAGGTTTAAAGGTTAAAATCCTTTGTGTCATGTGGCTTTGTTTACTTTCATTTTAAGATGTTTATGGTTTGCAATTATTCTGCCCATTCTAATGTATAGGAAAAATCTACATTTAATTTTCAATAAGGAAATGTCTAGAGTAAATTACAGATCAGAGGGGACACCCATAACATCATCAAATTTCAAAAGTGTGTGTACAGATTTAAAAGACAGCCGCATACAAATATACTGTGAGCCACACATTGACCAAAAATGCATTAAAGGAGAAATATTCAAGGCTAGAGGCTGTCTAGCAGGTTAGGCGGGCTTTTGTGGCAGCCTCATTTGCTTCCCCCAATCTGATGTTCCTCTCTTGGACCTTTATTCCGGCAATAATAAAGTCAATAGCAGCCAGAATTAAACGGTCGATAGAATTGCCTAAAGAAGCTCCATTCATGTCATTGTTCTTCATTGGCAGCCAAAAATAAAGAATACATAGTGGAGGACATCATTTATTCCAGCAATAATAAAGTCAATAGCAGCCAGAATTAAACGGCTGATAGAATTGCCTAAAGAAGATTCATCTCATTGTTCTTCATTGGCAGCCAAAAATAAAGAATACATAGTGGAGGACATCATTATTCCTGTCTATTATTTCCATCCCTTGCTTCTTGATGAATAAATTTCCCTGGCTCCATCCAGCAGTATCATCTTGAGCCCGTACTTGTGCAGAACTTAACATATTTTTTGAGATTATCATTTCATTGAGTTTTGCTTCCTGTGGAATATTTGAGGTTCATTTTTTTTGTAGTTGTGTCTGTGATTAAAAAACAACATGAGATGGACCGAAGTTTGAGGCTTTGAGCTCATTAGTCATGGTCCAGGCAATACATCTTCTGTGCTTCTAACTTAAGAAACTTTCAATTCACAAGTTTCTTTTAAGTGATTGCTACTTGTGATAGTGTTTGTTTTGTCATCCCAATTTTCTGATTCCAAGTTATGTAACTGTCCGTTTCCCTGTACACTTGAATCCATAGTCACTATGTTTGGCTGAATCAGGGCAATGTTCAGTTCAACAAAAAAATCATATAATGTAAATGAAAAAAATACAGTTTTTATTCTCACCACAAATGTTATATACATGTTTTGTTTTAGTATGGCCACGTTCAGTCTGTTCAAGGGTTAAAAGGCTGAGGAGTGCATGCAAACAAGGACGGCTGTTTTTAGTTTGGGGAGCCGGGAGGGGAAGAGCCCCATGGGGACCAAGTAGGCCTCGAGAAAAGGCCTTGAGCATTGTAGAATTGTGAAGGGTTCTTGAGGAGGTCAAATGGGCTTGGAGATGCTCTCTCGGGCCTTGAGGGGGCGTGAAGTCTCCATATGCTTTCAAGCACGCGTATACTTGCAAAATAATAACAAGACAATCAAAACAAACAATGCACACTTTGAAAATAGATCTAAAACAATTAAAAACCCTTTCACATGGGGAGCGGGGAGGGGAAGAGGCTGTGGAGGCCGAGTAGGGCTTGAGGAAGGCCTCGAGTCTTGTAGAATTGTGAAGGGCTCTTGAGGCCAAATGGGCTTGGAGATGGCCTTGGGGCCTTGAAGGGGGCATGGAGTCTCCATATCCTTTCAAGCACACGTATACTCGCAAAAATAATAACAAGACAATCAAAACAAACAATGCACACTTTGAAATAGATCTAAAACAAATAAAAATCCTTTCACATTGGGCGAAGTCTTATGGGCCTTTACTCTTCAAATGCCTTATGGGCTTTTACTCCTCAAATGCCTTATGGGCTTTTAACTCTGTAAAACTACAAATAGTCCACCTCCATGCAAGCTTTTGGAAATTGGAGGAGGGACAAGGCATGGGCAAGCCTTTCCCTCTCTCCCTCTCCTTCCCCCAACCTTGCTCATGTTGCAAATGAGCCTCCAAAACTTGAATCAACCTTTATGAGGCATCCTTATGGATTAGTGTAGCTTTTAGGGTTTTCTTAATCTAATGGCTATCTAGGACCTAATATAAAGGTGGAGATTGTTTGGTCCACTTTTGAAGGGAAAAGTCTTTTTAAACTTAAGTTATTTTTAAGGTGTTTTTAAGTTGACTTAAATTTTATTAAGTTGTGTACCTTATATTTTCATATTGAGTTACTTTTCTAAATGGGGTGTCACTGAAGTGGCCCTATTAGCGTAACCTTATGACATAAAACTTTTTAGTATGTTGGTTCAGCTATGTTGATTTTTATAAAGGAAATTGAAATTAGAACCTAAGGAATGCATGTATTATATATTTATTTATAATAAATCTGAATTTTGCATTTTTTATTTTTTTATATTTTGAGTATTTTTAAAATATATATATATAAAATTTTCGAACCAAACCGACGTTTCTCAAAAATTCAAACTTCCAAACTTTTTAATCCTTCCGAAGGAACTGAAATTTTCAAACATGGTAATGATGCTCGAAACACGTGAAGATAGGAGATCAACTAATCAGTTACCCATGATATTTGTTTTTTACGATTTGTATTTTGTATTTAATAATTTATACCCCACACCGTTAGGTAGAAACCTGTAACTGTCATAAACCTCTAATGATTGCAACCTTGCATGTTAAAGGTCAGTGCTACATCATTGCTAAATCTAAAATATTTACAGAGAGAATATAAAATATATTACAAATAATTTGTTCGCACTACATAAAATAAGATCAACATGCTAAACTAATATTTACAGACTTAGCTTATGATATTTTCCTTTGGGCTTTGCATGCACTCACAATAAATTGATAAAAGACAGATAAAATCCCATTGGGTGGATGCTGCTCCAAAGAAAGGACATTATCTCTTTGGTTAACAAGCATAAATGGAAAGGCAATTCATCACAGGTAGTTCAACTGAAGCTATGATAAGTTTATGTTAACAGGTAACACGGAAGAAAATCTCTGTAAAATAGCACAACTAAATTTAAAAGATTAAAGCTCTAAAACAGCATAGCTAGATCTGCAATATGAGAATAATTTAGAGAGAAACCAAGATATATTTCATTTATCAATTATCGTAAGGATGAACTAAAATATAATATCAATGAAGTGAAATATCAACATTTATAATCCCAAAATGATGATTGGTCAGATTCATTTGCCTTGGTGTGTTACAATAGGGTGCTTAACTCAATACAAATAAATTTGACCTCACTGAGTGGTTGATGTTCATTTGATCCTTGGCCACCCCATTGAAAGTGGTTCTGTGCAATTTGATTCTCGTTTTAGCAGACGGATGAAAAATCTACAACAGTTTTCACACGGTCAAAGTTCTTTGAAGTAGCCAGACAACATTTTAAGCTTATTTTCTTCAAGCTTTAACTCAATATCTGCTCAACAAAATTGTTTGCCTACATGGTAGATGGTGATATTACCGGCGATCTTATCTGTGACATGTATGAACTTTGTTTCATGTTGTGAGAGTTGACATCAGTCTTGTCTTGTTTGTCCATTCACTCTATCCCCTATATTCTTCTCTGGCTATCCTTCAGAATTTCTAACTCCTTTACTTTTGGGATGATCTTGTGCAAAGATAATTGTCAAGGAAGCAGAGCCATGGAGTGCCTCAAATTCTGAGGAGGGGGACAATGACATGGATGATATTCAGTCAGACATGGATGATATTCAGTCAGACATGGATGAAGAAATGTTGGAAATTGCATGCATGCCAAGGAAGAACAAAATTTAGCTAGTGACGAGGAGACATAAGCTCACAGTTCCACCCTTGGCATTTGTTTTGTTGCATGCTTGATGTTTTTACTTGTTTGCATTCCATTTCAAATAAAAATGCAATGGCACAAACCATCCCATCTATTGCCAAATCCCACTTATACTTCTAACCCCGTTCCTTTATCAAATTCAAATGGTGTGAGATTTGACTACGGTAGCTATTGAAAACACTTCCCAACGCCGTCGAGAAATCGACCAATTTGGTTGATGTCAGTGTTGGTAAGTAGCTGAAACCTCTGTATCACAAGCTAAACATAAAACATCTCAAGCCCCTTTCAAAACTGGACATTCTTTGAATAGATGCAATTCACCCAGTATATATATTCTAATAAAAATAATTGAGTATTGTATCAGCTCCAAATTTTTAACTTTAGTTGTACGAAAGAACAACTATATACATAAAGTTAAACATAAATAACAGGGATTTTATTAACCTTCTTATGTGTAAGAAAACAACTGAAGAATGCATTGAACTGAAATATGAGGAAAAGTGCACTTAAATGAAGAACAAATAAATAACACAGAAGCCCTTTGGGAAAATCGACAAGGAAAATCTGAACTGCTTTTATAATCATTCCTTCTGAAACACTTTACGATTGTTAACAAAGTTACAGGGGTATTTGTTCCCTTTGGAGACCAAGTATATTAAATATCAGTGAATGAAAACATTACACTTCAAGAAGTCACATATTCCTTATTTTGTAGCCATTTGCTTTTGCTTTTCTTTGCTTGTAAATTTGTAATCAAGTCTACATGGAGAATAGCCATTTTTTCTGAATTATTGCTTTCAGAAAATTGCGAATGTAGGCGAGTTCAGCTTAGTAAGCAATCTAGTATATTGATCTGTTGTTATCTAGGTAGCAGTGCACGTACCCTGCAGTGCATGGGTACGGGTATGGTATGTACCCGGTATGTGGTACAAGTACGGTATGCTGGGGTACGCTCAGGGTACGTCCAGCAGTACCCGGGTACATCTGGGTACTTCTCAGGAAGTACCCAGATGTACCTGGGTACTGCTGGACGTACCCTGGCCGTACCCACCAGTAAAAACCAACTTTTTAATTGTTTTTTTAATGTTTTTTTTTTTTTTTTAAATTTGTTTTTGGGAGTCAATGAAGGTCAATAGATGGGATTACGTAAATGATTCAACTGTGGTAAAACTTCACAGAAGTACCTAAAACAATGGCTGAAACTGCAACAGTTGAGATGCATTTGGGTAATGTAGGATCAAAAAACACAGTGGCAGCATCTCCACTAGCAAGTAAGACTAATGCAGGAATAATAAGAGAAACCCCAAAGGAATCTGAACTGCTAGATTTGAAGGGAGCTGGTAATAGCCGGAATTCCAGTTCGGTTATGTGATTTGTTATTATTTATGTTAATAATTGGACATTGTAATATTTGGAGTTTGAACAATGTACTTGTTCGAAGTTCAATCAATGAATATCATGACAAAATGCATTGATTTATTAATACGTTATTTTGCTATTTCACTTAATTAATAATTTGTTTACTCTATTTATGTATAAGGCTGAATTTTATCTTATTTGGCTATATATATATATATATATATATATATATTGTATGGCCGTACCCAAATGCCGTACCGGGCCCCAAAAAATTTGCCATACCGGTGTATCGTATCTCCGCACTACCCGCACCCGCACCATACCCCCATACCGGCTACCTAGGTTGTTATTATTCTGCCATCAAATTCTGCTGCTTAATGATAGTATTCTGGTTATTGATTGAAGGGAGGAATTTAATATACATTGATCTCAATGCATCAAAGTAGGGTTTTAGCCTAAGTTGCCGCATTCAGATCTGCCTTCAAATTCACAAAAAAATTGTCACTAAAAAAACCAGAGATAAAATTTGTGATTAAATTTGACAAAAAGAAATATAATTATTCTTAATTTAAATATTAACTAGCAAAAGCATCTATAGGTGTTTGTGAGAGGCCGATAGGCATATAGAAGGATTTATTAGAAGTATTACATTGCTAATAATTGTACTTTATTAAATCAAAATCTGAATTCAGTTTTATTGTAAACAAATAATAGTAGCTACTATGGATTGATTCATTCATTTGTGACAATGGATTTACATGTAGAAAAATAATTATTTATTCATAGCAACATCATCCATGAGTGCTTGTGGTAGGTGAATACAAAAATATTTATTAGTGTAAAATAAATAATGCACAAAAATAACACACTTAATGATATAGATCATGAATGAATTTATGAAAATATGTTAATAATAATAGTAGTGTTCTTGACAATTTGGATTCTACAAAGCAAGATTATGTCATAAAAGTGGATTTAAAGGTAGTTAATAATAAACAACGATTTGCTTGATTTTACAAAAATAAAGAATTGTGAAGTATTAATGGAGAGTAAATATTGCTTTTAAATTCCTTGTATTTATATGTTTCCACATTTTCCATGCACCCCTAGCATGGCACTTGCAACTTCACAATATTAAAGAAATATAGTGTGATGCATGATTATACCTTTTTGTAGAGTTTCCAATTTGTCATATATTGGTAAACTTTTAAGAGAACAATCCATGAGAAATATATTTTTTATTAAGGATAAAGTTTTTTTGACAGGACGGACTACCTTGGTACAACCAAAATAAATGGTCTTACCACCCAGATATAACAAGTAAGAACAACACGGGATATCCTTGAAACAAAATAAGACAGCTTCCGAAAAGAGGATAAAAAACACAACAATACCACAACAAAACTGGAGCAAAACCGCAACAAAAATGCAACAAAAAAAAAAAAGGCTTGTCCCCTAAAAGAAAAAGCAAACCAAAAAAACTACTCCCCCTCATGGCTTTCATATGTATTGTTGATCTAATTGTTACATGGTAGGTGGAATATTGCTTAATAAATACTCTTATACTACATATTAAATGTGTGTCCTCTTTTGCTAATCTTCAATCTACTTATCTTTCACCTACATATCATTTTATAATAAAATATTTATGTATCTACACCTTTCGTTTACTACATATTAAAACACGTCGAATCTCCCATCCACCTATCAAGCATATATACAAATAGAGTACTCTCTCATTTCCAATAATAGAAATAAAATTAGCATATTATCACTAGTAAGTAAGGCAACTCGCTTGCACACATTGTATTGATGTTGGGAGCTTTCACAAAAATTAAACCTCACCCACACCTTATATGCCTTTTTATCAATATTTCCTTGATATGACAATGAAATTTTAGGGTTTGCAGAGTTATAGATATTTTAGATTTATCCTCATCCTGTATGCCATTATCAATATTTTCTTAATAAGACAAGTTTAATGTAGGAAATTTAGGGTTTGCAGAGTTAGGACACATTTTAGATTTGTTTTTAAGGGCATTCGATATAGATATTCCTTAGAGTGATAAGATTCCGGTTGAAAAGATATTATATGAATCGTATAGCTTCAAAAGTATCGTATTTGTTGTTTGTTTCTCCATGTATTGAACAACAAAATAAAAGTTGAGTGGGAAAAATAGACCCATGTCAAACAAACCCACCAACCGGTTAAGCACTCTTCAAAACCCAAAGCAGAACATGGAGAGCGACACATCCTAAACGGCCTTTCAAACCTGTCATTTTCCTTGCATAATAATACAAGCACTTTATTTGAGATCCAAAGGCGTTAACCACGCTGAAACCCAAGTTAACGTTGTAAATTTAGCAGTAATTGGATAGTTGCAGTGAGTGCAAAAGTTAGAGCTCTGCTTTACTAACAATGGTAAAGTAGGGTTCTGTACTCTCATAATTAAATAAACAGAGCGTTACGGGAAGCGTTGCTGAACGGAGCTCTTGCTAATAATCGTCCTAAAATCAGGACCATTATTTGTTAAATCAGCCCTGCACACATGGAGATAAATCTATAACCCTAATATCTCCTCATTTTACTATATACAAATTGATTGATCTGGATCTGTATCTATATTTGAAGCGGGTTCAATTTATTGTTTTAAAAATCGGTCAAACCGGAATCGAGAACCGGCCGGTTTGACCGGTTTGACATTTTAAAGCATGAACCGTTAATGAAACCGGAACGGTTTGACCGGTTTTAGCCCAAACCGGCCGGTTCCGGTCCATTTCGTCCTAAACCGGCCGGTTTATGCCGGTATTGCCCTATACGGCGGCCACTTCAAAAAAATATTTTTAATTGTTTTCTTTTATTTTTTATTGTCTCTAAACCCTAATTTGGTGTTATAAATACACCCCCACCCCCCTCTATTCACTTCACACCTCTCTCATTGAGCATTTGTGAGCATAAGATTGAAGAGTTTATTTTTTGTAGTGAGCTTGGAAGTTGGAGGCTTGGAGCTTGTTTGACATTGTTTGTGGGCTCTTTGTGGTGATATTGACATCCATTTGTGAGCACCTCTCTTATTTGCAAGGATTTGGAGGATTGGGGCAGCATTGAATAGTGTTCGTTTGAAGTTGTTTGGCATCAAGTGTGGGCTCTTTGTGGTGGCATTTACATTTACATTTGGAGTGTGGGCTCTTTGTGGTGGCATTTACATCTACATTTGGAGTGTGGGCTCTTTGTGGTGCCATATACAAGCTTGGAGCATTTCTTCACCTCATTTGTGTGCACATTGAAAGGTATGTTACATTTTAAACTTGCCCCTTATTTGTAAATTTTATTAAATAAGAAATATGAAATTTATTTTGTTTTTATTTGCATTTTCAGATTTGTTTGCATTTGCAATGGCCCCCAAAACAAAAGACCCTACATGGACCCATGCAGACGTAATTGATGATCAAGTTTTTTGTAAATATTGTAAGAAACACATCAAGGGGGGATTCATAGGTTGAAACAACACTTGGCTGGTCAAAGAGGCCAAGTTACCCCATGTGATGCACCTGATATTGATGACATTAGGTTGGAAATGAAAAACATGCTTGAAAAACATAAAGAAGAGAAGGCTAGGCAAAAAGAGATGGAAGCTGAAATAGGGAGGAGAGAACATGCCTTGAGTGTTGAAGGATCTTGCTCGACCTTCTGTGATGTTAGAGACCCCTTTCGGTATATGCTTCCCCATCCACTCATAGTCAAGAAAATCGGCCTCAAAAAAGAAAGACCATTCAAAGCTTTTTTCCATCTTCCACACTGTTAGTGCCTCCATGCCAACACAAAATCAGCTTACCTTGGATAACCATTGGAAGAAGCAATACAAAAAGTAGCTTTTAGTACATTCTAGATGGTGGTATGATGCAGATATCCCTTTCAATGCTGCCCGCTCACCTTATTACCAACCGATGTTTGATTCCATTGTTCTTTCTGGTAAGGGCTTCAAAGGCCCTAGTATGCATGACTTGAGAGGATCACTTTTGAAGAAAGAAGTTGCATCCATAGATGAATATTTGAAAGGTTGTAAAGCTTCATGGGCCAAAACAAGATGCACTATCATGTCAGATGGGTGGAGTGATGGCAAGAACCGCACAATAATAACTTTTCTTGCCTCTTGTCCACAAGGTACAATGTTTTGAAATCGGTAGATGCATCTGATAGGGTGAAAGATGCAAATTTATTGTTTGAGCTTTTGGATGAGATTGTTTTAGAGGTGGGGGTGGAAAATGTTGTACAAATCATAACAGATATAACTATGTTCTTACTAGTAAGATGTTAGAGGCTAAACACAACAATATTTTGGACTCCATGTCTTTGCACATTGCATAGACCTTATGCTTCAGGATATAGGGAAAAAAGATTGGATCAAGAACATTGTAGAGCATGGCAAAAGCATCATCAAATACATCTACAATCATTCATGGGTATTGAACCTAATGAGGAAGAACACCGAGGGCGAGAACTTGTTAGGCAACCATCACGAGTTTTGCAACAAATTTCCTCACATTTGATCTCTTATTTCCCAACAATGAGAACTTGAAAATGATGTTTTCAAGTGATGAATAGAATGCATCAAAGTGGAGCCGGAAATAGGATGAGAAAGACACAAAGAAGAAACTTTTTGATAATTTATTTTGGAAAAAAATAGTAGAGATTGTGAAAGTTGTTGAGCCTCTTGTTAAGGTGTTGCGGTTGGTGGATGGGGAAAAATTAGCCATGGGCTATATTTATGAGGCTATGGATCAGGCAAAGGAGCAGATAAGGGCAACATACAAAGACAGGGTAACTAAGTATGGGCCTATATGGGAGATCATAGATAATAGATGGAACAATCAACTCCATCGGCCTATACATGCAACTGGGTATTTCTTGAACCCGAAATATCATTACAGAGCTCAGCTTGGAGAAGATCAAACAGGAGAAGTAAAAGATGGTTTGTACGAGTGCCTAGAGCGCATGGTCCCTGATGAGATGCAACAACTTGAGGTTCATCGACAGATCAACTTCTTCAGCAGAGCCACAAGTACCTTTGGGAAAAACCTTGCAAAGATTGCAAGGGATGTGGACCAACCAGGTAAGAAATTCTAAGTTTTTTGAAGTTCATTTGATTAAATTTTTTAATGAATAATCATGAATTTTTAGCATAAGACAATCTTTATCTAATTTGTTGAATTACGCTTTAACCTTTAAGTTATAAGTTTCTGTTTTACTTTTAATTTTTAATTGTGTTTTTAACTTTTTATCGTCATTGTTTACTAATTAAACATTTACACTTTTTATCGCAGCACATTGGTGGGATTCGTTTGGTAGTTAGTGTCTCTCGATTGCAAAAGTTTGCAATTAGGATCTGAGCGAAACTTCTGCAATGCTTCCAGGTGTGAGCGCAACTAGTCCGTCTTTGAGCGGATTCACACGAAGAAGAGAAACCGTTTGGAACAACAACGGTTGAATGATCTTGTCTTTGTGCGATCAACCTTCGCTTAAGGCGACAATTGTTGAACCGAAGACCTGATACTGATCCCATTGTCTTGGATGATATAGATCCAACCTCAGAATGGGTAGAGGAGAGTCAGCCAACAAAGTTTGATCGCGATGACTTGGGGTGGATGGGTTTGGATCAGGAATCTGATGAGCCATTAACAACACCGCCGCCATCGTCACGAGACACAACAGGCACTAGTCGCACTTGTGCTACTCCCCGACCCCGTGCAACTCCAGTTGTTGCAGATGTACCTGAGGATTTGGATGAGTGAGTCCGAGTCGAGCCTAGAGGCCGGTGATGATATTGATGAGGATGACCTTGAGGATCCCATTTCCAGCAGCGGTGCAGAGTTTGATGATTGATCATTGATGTCATCTAGTTTATTCTAGAGTTTTGTAACTTGTAGTATTTGTAATGTATCAATGATCATAGCATGTTGTTTTTTTGGAGTCTCGAACTATGGAGGCCATTTAGAGCCTCATTGTTTATGTATTTTGTTTCGGAATCTCATCTATGATATATGTATTGTGTATTGGACTTGGAGTTCGTGCCATTTTGCTATAAACACCTTTCTTGCATATATATAAGAGAAAACTTTGCATATTTTGTGTGTAATTGTTGGAATTATGGTTTTTAACCTTTCAAATATATTATTTTCATTAAAAATATAAAATTTTATGTATTTTTTAGTAAACCGGTTCATTAAGTTTGAACGGTCCGGACCTCGGCGGTTCGATTCCGATTTTTAAAACATTGGTTCAATTGTCTTTGAGAGGAAACTACCGCTTGGCCTTTCCTGCTTTATCCCACTTATGTCTCTGCAAGATTTGTATCTTTCACTCTTCCTTTGCGTGAAATCCTCTGTTTAGCCATTCTCACCCAATTTTCAATGTAGGGAATTCTGTGCTCCTCAACTCCCGTAAAAATTAAGCGTCATCCAATTTGTTTTTGTGTGTTGGGAAAAATCAGCTAGATGGGCTGGATACGGATGCACGAATGCACGGTGCAAAGACGCTGATACGGCAAATTTTTAAAAATCTTGGGTACGGTACGCTTTTGGGTACGTTTTATATATATATATATATTTTTATATATACATGTATATAAATGTATAAATATGCATATAAATTATAAATTTAAAGAAGCATTTGCATACTTATTGAAATTTAATTCTCATACATTGCATGCAGCATACTTATTGAAATTTTAATTTAATACTCGTGAGTCATAGAGTTATACAACTTAAAATCATTCATAGAACATGAAAACAAAATTGAAATTTCCAATACTTTGAGAATTGAGACTTGAGTTTGTATTGATAATTGATTCAGAATGACATAATGTTCAAAGAATCAAAACATGATAGTACATTCAAGTTCTCAACTTCTAGAGCATATCATCTAGATGATCGTCAAAATCATCTTCATGGATGCCACTTGCAGCTCCACTCCCACTAGCTCCACTTTCGAACACTTGTGAAGGGCTCCCTGGAAGTTCCTCATCAATGCCAAGAAGTGAAGCTTCAAAGTCTGTGTTTTCAGGTTGGAGGTCCCAAAGCTTGTTAGGACCACTAGTATACTCTTGCGTCTTGTGGGTTAAGAGGCGCAAGTTGGAATGAACGTATACTAGATCTTCAGCCTTCTTCGATGACAACATGCTGCGTTTGGCTGAGTGGATGAAGCCATAAGTACTCCAGTTGCGCTCTGCAGAAGAATTACTAGCCACCTGTCACAAAAAGCAAAGTATTAATATTATAAATATTAAATTATTAATTAAAAAAAGAATGATATCATTTTGAATTTTAATTCGTAATTGGTAATTAAAATATCAAATAACAAGTTACAAACTTTATACACGTGAGAGCAATTTGATTGCAACTGGTCGTAAGAACTTGGCATCATGGCCATGACAAGTCCACCACGTGATTGGATCCGTGGTGGGTTTGTCACAAATAGCCTCTACCTCTCCCATGCTACCTTGTCCATTTACAAACATTGACATCTCCTGGCGGACTGCAAGTGATGTAGCTGGATCTGGAAACAACCTCCTGAATGCTGCCCTCGTCCCATTTGCAACCTCGTGGTCATCATATGGTCGTTGTCTACCAGCTCTCCCAACTATTTCACTGCTGTAATATTTGGGATTTAAAGCATAAGCAAGGAGATGCAATGGGGTGGTCATTTTGTTCCACCTTTTCACGATCACATTTTTAACTTCATTATAAAAATTTTCCTCAGGATCCTGCTCTTTGGCCTGTATGATATCATGGATTTTTTCAAGCATGGAGTCAATGCCATCATATATATCTCCAATGCAAGCATTATCTTTGTCAACAAATCGTATCATACTCAAAATAGGCTCTGTGAAACTCAACAAATATTCAACTCTTCCCCACCAATGCTCATCAAGGATCCATGCTTTTATTTTTTGAGCTCTTTCTGTGTTTGCTTGCCTCCAGACGGTCCAAACATTATCAATCACCATTATGCCCAAAGCACGTCTCACCTTCACAAGTCGTCTCAAGACGAGTGTGTGAGAGGCAAACCTAGTCTCTGCAACCTATTAAAAAAGAATGGAAACAATTCAATAACAACACAATTTGAAATTGATTTAAAAGTTTAAAATCAAATATTAAATTTAAAATGAATTGTTCATTTACCTTCAACAGCTCCAACTTTGAAAATCTTCTGAATATGGCTTGAGACATGTGATGGTTGGTGACAAACATCTGAATCTCGTTTGCCTCCGTGTATATTTGCTCAATCCATGCAATTTTTCCAATCTTTTGCATCATTAGATTCAGGGAGTGTATTGCACATGGTGTCCAAAATATGTGCTCATACCTACCCTCAACTATCAATCCCGCTGCCTTGCAATTTTTGGCGTTGTCCGTGATGACTTGGACAACCCTCTGCGGACCCACTGACTCAATAGCCTCAATAAGAATATTTGCAATGAATTGGGCATCTTTTACTTCCCCCTCACAATCAACAGCCTTCAGAAACATTGGCCCTTTAGGGCATACTGCAATAATGTTGATGAGAGGTCTATTTCTGGCATCTTTCCATCCATCTGATATAATAGAGACTCCTGAAGTAGTCCAAGAATCTCTAATTGGCTGTAGAGATGTCTGAATGTGTTGCACTTCTTTTGTCAAAAGAGAAGTGCGAACCTTATTATAGGTGGGGCTTGTATACCCCTGTGGTGCCTCATTAATGCCTTTCACCATCTGCTGCCAATAAGGTGATCTCAAGATATTGAATGGCAGTCCACATGCAAATATACACCGAGACACCAATTCATCTGCAATATCCCTCTTCTCGTTGTTAAATGCTTTTTCTAATGGGCCTTTTGTTCTCTTGTTTGATGGCCCTGAGGTATCTGCATCAAAAGGGTCATCAACTGGAATAGTTTCAGCACGAGCCTCAATGAAAGGATGAAATGATGGTGTTGATGTTGGTGGTTTTCCCATGGACCTCTGCTGTAAAGAAACAGTTCTAGAGCGAGCTCTTGCTGCTTCAATGTTTGCATCCTCTTGCTCTTTTAGGTACGTGGCTATGGTTTTCTTTTCCACCTTCTTACATGGTCTAATACCCGTCCCCGATACCCCAGTCAAATGAGCTCTCAAACGGGTATATGAGGATTTAAATGAGGCGGCACAATGGGGACACGTCCAAACACGGACACCACCACCGGCAACAAACTCTGTCACTTCCACATGTCTCCATAAAGGATAATTCGGATCCATTTTCACTGCAATACCACCCGAAACATTTTCCCCCTCTTGCCCCACTGAAGCTGAACTGGATGCCATGATTGTAGGATTAATTCAATAACCTACAATAAGAGATTTTTTAAAACATTGCTAAATAATAAATATTAAAATAATTTGTTGACCCATACACGTCATTCTCTGATTCTGATCACCAAGTTCGCCACGAATGGTGCGAGGTGAGAGCATACACAGAGGGTAGACGTTTAAATTTTTAACAAATTCAATTTTAAACTTTAAAATTTCAAAAAACGAACACATAACTAACTAAAAAAATTAAACAGTTAGTCCTACACGTCAATCTCTGATTCTGATCACCAAGTTCGCCATAAATGGTGCGAGGTGAGAGCATACACAGAGGGTAGACGTTTAATTAAATAAAACTTCACTATCAAACTTAAAATACGGAAAAATTAATAATATATTATATTTTAATAACTGTAAAATAAATAAATTATTAAATATTAAAAATAAATTTAGATCATGATCAATAATCATGAATGATGTGTTTGAAACACATCATTCATGATATTGATCATATTCATAAATCATATACAAAACAATGCTCAAAAAATTTAAAAAAAAAAAATGCCTGAATGCATGTAAAATACCTGGAAAAATCCTCCTTGATGTTTGTAGACTTGTTTCTCCTTCTCTCTTCCTCCTTCAAGTTCAATCACTCTCTCCTCCAAGCTCTTTTTCTCTCCTCCAAGCTCTTCCTTACTCCTTCAACCTCTCTTTCTCTCTCTCCTTCAAGCTCAAGCAAAATATCAAATATAATGAAATATTGAGTGTGAGAATAAAGTAGAGGGGTTGGCTGTTTTTATAAGTGTTTGGGGGGGTCGGTTAGGGTTAGGGTAGATTTAGAAAGTCAAAAAAATAAAAAAATGCTTTTTTTTGAGTTTTTATGAAAATCGCGTCAAAAAACGCGTGAAAAAAGCGGTGCGCTCGGAAATGTACCGCGAGGACAAGGTAACGGCCCGGTGCGGTTTTCCCGTGCCCGGGCCGCTTCCCCCGCTGAATGTACGCTTTCCAGCGTACCACAACAGCAGCACGCACTCCGTGCATTCAGCACTGCACGTTTCAGGCTGGTACGGAGTGCCCTAGGGCGTTTCCTGACAGTCTAGGAAAATGCAATATTGGAGATGAAAAGACGGAATAGAACAAAAACAATATATGACAAAACGACTACGATGAAGAATAGCGGTTACTCAAGAATTTTAACTTAAGAAAGGCCTATTGGCCAAAAATAAAAATAAATTTATATTTCATAATAATATCATATTTAAACATAATATGATTTTAATCTATATTATAATTATATTTATAAAAAAATCTGGATATAAAAATATTCTGTATTAAACATACTATATTAAAATAAAAAAGACGTACTGAATATACATACTTTATAAACTATATTATATAATAAAAATCTAAAATTATAAAATCCTACCAAATAAATTTATGAAAAACTAAAACTAAAAATATATCATAAACCACAATGAAAACTTATATATAAAAATAAATAAAACTAAGGTCTAAAACTTATATTCTGCCTTCGTGCTTCTGCTGGTTCTGCAAGGCAATAAATAGTTCACTGACTTACCACTGCAACCTTTTATGATTCGTATGTTCTGAACGATACATCTCCATTCCTATCCTTTGGTCACTTGTTTTCTATTTATGAACTGAAATCTCCAAACCCTGCTTAGATTTTTAATTTGTTATGGGTAACTGGTAACATCAGAGGATCTGGACCAGTTCTAGGGATGAAAAGGCCCTAGTCCAGGATGTGTTACACACGCACATGTTCGCTGAGTTGTGCATTGCTTGAGGCCCTGATTACTCTCTTTTCGAATGCGCCACTTTACTGTTACACCACAACCCCTGAACACATTCTTAGATTTTGATATCATGTTTTTGCCTGTGAAAATGCAAATTGAAACAACTCGTAAGGTATAAGCTGTTGGAGATGTATTTGTTAGGTTTGTCGAGTCCCAAGTCTTTCGTGTTTGAGGTCTTACATATCCATTCATTATGCTTCAGGTCTATGGATTTTATGATGAGTGCCAGAGGAAGTATGGGAATGCAAATGCGTGGCGATTTTGCACTGATGTATTTGATTACCTCACCTTGTCAGCAATCATTGACAGACGGGTAAGTTTGTGCCATATCATTTCCTTAATAGTTTCTAGAAAATATATAGCTATTGGAAAGTAGTGTAATCTATGGTACTGGTGGTTTTACTTTTACCATTATCCTATTATATCAAATAATCTATTACTGGTTGTAATAATGCGTGCATTTCGTCCATGTTCAAACTTTCAAGTTGACTGGAAGTTGCTAGGTGTATATGTGGGTAAATGATGTGACGCAGAATAGTTTTTGTTTCACTTAACATAATCCCATTGGTATTGGTTATTGAATTAGGTTCTTTGTGTCCATGGAGGGCTTTCCCCTGATATACGGACAATTGATCAGGTCAGTAGCAAGATATTTCAGACAAGCTATTGTGATTTTAAAATTCTGGAAAGAAAGAAATTTTTGTTGACTCTAGCGATGTTTGCATGGGAAGAACCTGTTTTATGATATATTTGTGTTTTCATTTCCAGATTAGAGTCATTGAGAGGCACTGTGAAATACCACATGAAGGACCCTTTTGTGATTTGATGTGGAGTGACCCAGAAGATATTGAAACTTGGGCAGTTAGTCCTCGTGGTGCTGGATGGCTTTTTGGGTCTAGAGTAACCTCCGAGGTAAACTGAATTACCATTTTTATTTTTCTTAGTGTAGGATGAAGACGTTGGAATATTTTGTTAGTGTTCTTGTTTAAATTCTTGGCAATTAGCTTTCTACAAACCTTCTTGGATCTGCAGTTCAACCACATCAATGACTTGGAGCTTGTCTGTAGAGCGCATCAATTGGTGCAAGAAGGTCTGAAGTACATGTTTGAAGATAAAGGTTTAGTGACGGTAGGAAATGGATTTGCAATAAATCTATGCATATTTATTTATTTTGTTACTATTTGAATGTGATGAAATTGGAGTCTCTTGTTTGTGAGGATCACTAATCAGTCACAAATTGGCAGGTTTGGTCTGCACCAAATTATTGCTACCGTTGTGGCAATGTAGCTTCAATTTTGAGCTTCAATGAAAACATGGTATGCTTGAGCTATTTGATATTGTGCATGTGACTGGAGTTTTTATTGGTATAATAATAGAGAACTGGTGGCCATTTAAATGCAGGAAAGGGATGTGAAATTCTTCACTGAAACGGAGGAGAATAATTCTATGATGGGAGCTCGAACTGCGGGTTCATATTTTTGTAGCAGATATTTAAAATTTGATTCGTGGCTTGTGTGTCTTGTAAAATAGATGGACGGGGGTGGTGTATCTCTGTGTAATGTAATGGTCAGCAAACTTTATGGATTGTTGGTACGATTTATATAAGTATTCACACTTCAAATGGATGTATGATTACCTGGATATTCAAGCTGACTTGATTAATGCTTGATTCAAAACCAGTATGAACCATATCTCCTGATGCAGAATGGTAAATTTGATATCCATGTTGTAAGATAACATCTAGGGCATGATAACATCATTAACACCTGGCCATTCATTCCTGGAAATCCAGATTGTTTAAATCTGTAGTTCTTTGCACACCAAGTTTATTTTTATTCAGTGTTTCCAATAATATATCAATCCAAGGATAATTTTGCTAGAGCATTAACTGGTAACACTAATAGAACAAGTTCATATTGTGCACAATGTGTGGTTCACTGGGCATGGAGAATCATAATTTGTTAGGATCATTCAAGTACTACATTCATGATACTTTCTAGCCATTTCTGTTAAACTTAAAAGGATGCAGTAGGTTTAAAAGATATATTTTCTTTTAGTTTTGTAGGTGATATATGCCGCAGTACTTGGGGTAGCAATATGATGTACACATTTGGTGTAAGGTCATTTTTGAACTATTTGTATCCTTGTGTATATTATGAATTTTACAAGGTTGGGAATGATATGGCTAAGGTGCAGTTTTGTGAAAAATTAGAGTCAGTCACAAGCTTCTTCTTAATGTTGTGTTGGCAGAGGAAGTGGCTATTTTGATCATTTTCCTGATATTCTATTTGCTTACTCTTCTAGTCATTGTTTCCCTCTATTAATTTTCTCATCACTTACGTTGATTGAACAGCTTAGCATAATTTTTTGCTTACCGTTTTGTCATTGTTTTCTTTTTAAAATTTTTTGGCACTTGTGTTTATGGAGCAGTTCGGTAGAAATTTCTAGTTGCTGTTCTGATTTTTGCCTATTCAGTTAATATAATTTCATAGGATATTTAATGTATTTTACTCCAACTATCTATTACGCCATTTGAGGATGAACAACAGTCGAGAGCATTAGATTTGGGTTGAATTTCTTTCTGAAGGAATGGTTATTTGATTTAATTTGGGAAGTTGACCTCCTTATTTATAATTTTTTTTTTTAAACCACGACTTTTTGTGATCTGCCCTGTTGGAGAAGGGTTTAACTTTCAACATTTCACAAACAAACTTAACACCTGACCTCTCAATTATCAGTAGAGATTTATAATTGATGGAGCTGCCCTTTCATGCTCTGCGCCCGTATCGCCTTGGATAATGTTGTTGACATTCTAGTGTCTTATTTTATGAGTCATAAATACAACAAAAATTCCCAATAAAATTACAAAATTTTCAATTAAATGGCTAAGCTTCATCCAATAGAGTCAATATTCAGAATTAGAAATTTACCTTGACAACTATTATTTTTGAATTGATTATACATTCAACACTATTGCCACAACCTTTATAGTGCTTACAAACCCACCCCCACTCCTTTTCAAAATTGCCCTCTCACACAAGCCACTACTAGTTAAAATCGTTGTAGTTAATTGATGTACGTCAGACTTTATTAATATTTGATGTAAATGCTTATTTTAATAACATTTTAAACAGTTGAAGCAAATGCTGAATATTTTAGTATTTGATGTAAAGTTTAATTTTCCTGACTTTTTAAATATTTGTAAATACTTAATTTTACAACTTTAACAAATGTGAAGAGTAGAGTTTCCTTTTGCTTAAGGTTCTATGTATTCAATTATAAATTAGATTGTTTTACCAATTTATAAATATTGGAGGTTGCTATTTATTTTTAATTTTTATGATTATGGAGGCATATGTTTTGGGGTATTGTGACTTTTGGTGAGCCATTTCATCATGGTGGTGGGTATTGGTTAGACCACATAATATTGAAAATAAGCTTTAATTCTATGTTTAAATATTTGAAATTTGCTGATTAGTAAGGATAATTGAGAGATGTTTAATGTGATGGATACTATGCACTAGTTTGGTGCGTCGATAGGCGTCCACTTTTGAAGAGGCCCTTATTGGAAAGTGTCAAATTTCGGCATTCTTAACTTTACAGTTACCGAATTTTAAATATTTTTCTACAGTTCTAAATATTTACTATTTTAGATTTTTTTACAGTCCTAGATATTTACTATCCTAGATATTGTGCTATAGTCTTATATATTTACTATCCTATATAACAAATTTTGAGGAGAAGAATTGATTCGTTCGGGTGAATGTTGGAAAAACAAGCAAGTTTTGGTTTTGGCAGAAAGATCCATTTTTTCAGAGGCAATTGGTTAAAACAAAAACTTGGAGTTGTTTTGTTTGTGTGCGTTTAGTGTTTTGACAGTGATGTATTATTAAAAATCACTTTTTTTTTGTTGTCTGTGAGGGAATCAACCATTTTAATGAGTAATTTTAAGTTTTGTTCTGTTTATTTGAGCCTATGGGGACGATGGTAAATTTTTAGGTTTGTGGAAAAATCAGTTGAAGATTAAGATTTTGATGGTTAAACCATTTTCATGTTAAAACAAATATTTTTCAAGGTTGAGTAGTGAGGTTGGAATGCGTTGTTTGATGCATTTTAGACCTGAATAAATGACAGAGTTGCTTACTAAAATTAGTATATTTTGAGAGCATTTGGCCTTAGTAATTTTGGAGTTTTTGAACATTTGATAACGTCATTTGGTATTTGTCTTCAAAATATCAGAGAATTTCTATTTATGTTTTCTCAAAACATGGAAAGCATGATGATTCAGTTTTGTTTTTGCTTTAGACTTCAATGCACTTGATTTTCCTTGTTTTAAAACTTAAACTTGACAACTATTGAGGACTGTCAATTTTTTTAAAAATAAATTATTTTTTATTTTTTCCATTACTCTAAAAAGTCTTTCATACCAGAAGTTAGGGTATAAAGGTTGTCACCTCTGGAACAATTTTAAAGTGATGATAATTTTGAGTATTACCCTCGAAGTATGCAAAGCATAATACTAATAAAATTAGAAAAATACTAAAATTTGTTTTAACATTTCCAATACTAGCACTTGCATTGAGATGAGGTGAAATGTTATCCGATAGTAAAAATATGAGGGTTTGTAGAGTCATTGGTTGTAGAGAAGAATGTCAATGGCCTCATGGACTATACACCTTTAAAGATGCCCTTGCTTTGAAAAGTGTTAAATTACAAGCAGTCTTAACTTCACTGAGTTAGGATTTTAGATATTTTTCTACAATCCTAAATATTTACTATCCTAAATTTTTTTCGATAGTCCTACATATTTATTATCCTAGATATTTCAAATATTTGTTCTTTAATATTTTTGCTTGTTTTGAGAAGAAATCCGACACGAATATGAGGCTAAATATTGCGAATGCTAGCTGTTTTTTTTTCCTGCAATGATTTAGATTACTTTTCATGAAAAATTACAGAAAACTTTGGCGGAGAGTGTTTGTAGCAACGAACATGATGAGAAAATCTCTGACGAACATGTCCCTGTGAAGAAGTCTCATGTTGTTGTGGCTCCTTCTATATCAGATGAAAGCGTGAATACAAATAATGGAGGAACTCAAGAGCAGGAAAAAAAATCATTCATGAAATCGAGAATGAAGATGATGTTATTGCGCCTCCTAATCTCTCCATTCCAGAACCCCTGAGATTGTCAGTCCATGACGAATATTTATAGGAAGATCAGTTGATGGCATAAAGTTCAGTAATTGATGACAATATGCTTGGCACCATACAGGCTTATAGTTTTGCACCGACAAATGTTTCAAATGGGAAACAAATGAAAATGTTTGTGAGCGTAGAAAGAAGGCAGATATTGAGACCTTAATCACGGAAGTGGAGTGAAGCTCGACTTTTCCACACCGAGAGCGACAAATCAATGGTAATGAGATGATATTTTTGGTTTGAATTCAATAAATTTTAAGTTTTATGAGCCGAAACCCCGAAATTGTTACTTGTAGGTGGATAAAGGAAATGGATTTAGTGAAGAAATAATTATTTCGGAGAGCAATGTGGAGCTTGCAATTTCCATTATTAGGTTGGGAATGTGCAATTTTCTTAACCTCACCCTTGTTGATGATACAATGTTATTAAACAACGGCCATGTGACTTTTACCTCCTCAACCTTACCGGCTACTACTTTAAACATGTACATTGGTATCTCATATCCATGTACGAAGCATATACTTCCCCAAACAAGTTGAGTTTTAGAAAGTTACTTGCATTTCCAATATTTATCAAATCATTCCAACCATCAAACTTTGGACCTGTAAAAGTAGTTTCATTGAGAAACAAATATTCTATTGTCATACAAACTTGTTTCCTTAAACTCAAAAAATCAAAATATAGATAGTTCTTTCTTGTGCTTGTTCAAATAAACGATGTATTTCTTCCAACATGGGAAGGAGACCACACAACATCAACAATGACTTTATATAAGTCAAACGATGTATCAAACCCTGGGCCTTGTCCACTTCCATGTGATTCTACCACATCACTCCTAATAAGGATTGATACTCTTCGTACATCCTACGAACTGGTTGGTCCAATAAGATCCACCTGGTGTCGAAATCTTTTAACAATTTACACCCATTTGTTAGTCCTACAAATATTTGGAATTCCATGAACCTTTTAGGACTATGGCAGAAATAAGCATGCACCTCTTGAACAAGGTCTTCAACCACGCTAAAGGTTTAAATTTGCCAACTATTCTATAAGCTAGATTCATTCTATGAGCCATACAATGAATGAAAATCATATAAGGGCAATGAGATGTTTGGAGTCTTACACACATGCCATTACGATGACCTTGCATTACAGATGCCCCATCCGCCTTGACACATCTTGGCTTTGATGCAATTGTAGTATCATCCATGTCACCGATCTCCTTCAAAAAATTTATCGCCAACTCACATGTTTTCAGCATTGGAGTCCTCTCTCATCTTGTGAATGATAAGCAAGTGAGGCTCTCTCACATAATTCTCAATAGTATACACATGCATAAAGACCCAAAAAGTATTATCTACTATGTAACCTCATCAATAGACAAAGATATGTATCGTGTAGACTTTAGTTTCTCTTTCAAATCTTCTTTCTCAACCATAGCTAGACATTTTTCCCAATCCCAACCACTACTTTTTGATCAGTGAGAATGAGGAAAGTGTGGGACACCAAGAAAAGACAACTTCTTTTGTTTAGGAAAATCTGTTATAGGATGACCTCTTTTCAAAATGTGAAAAATAGTAGCTAACTAAATTGTTTTACCCAAAAGTCTGTTTTGAATGATCTTGTTAAATTGAGAGGTGATTGTCCCTCCATTCGCTATAACTATTCTTTCATTTCTCTTGTGCTCTTCAAATTCTTTTTCATACCTAATATGAAAACAATCATCCAGTTTTCTATCTGACAACATTCTTCTCAACGCCATCTACAATTATCTTTTCTTATATCTTTCCTATATGCTTCTTAATAGTATCCAACTTAAGTTGCATTGTCTTGCCTCTGCCCAATTTCTAGCTACAGATTGTACATTTGCATTCTTTGGGAGGTTCAACTTTATTCTCATTTTCAACAAGTTCAATAAATGGAAACTTAGAAACCCACTCTAACATGAAACTCCTTCCCAAGTCCCATTTTCATTCCTTTCTCTTTCTTCCATAAATAGACATCTGCTGAGTATTTGCCTTGGTGGAGTTTAAATTTTGTTGACTGCCACTGCCAGAAGTTTCACCTCTAATATTCACTTGGGCACTGATAGGTGATGTAATGTCATCTTCATTTAGTTGGACATGTGGTACAGTGTCAAACTCGAAATCATTCAATGGAATGTCTTCAAGGGGAGGCATTTCATTGTTGTTTTCATTGACAACATTAGGCAAATAAAAAATGAACACATTCTCATTCCGAGTTTATTTTTGAATGTAATCATTACCTCTTGATTATGATGGCCCTGCTTAGAGAAGGATCGGATTCCTTAGATGGTTTCTCAAAAAGCGATGATATTTTTCGAATGTCAAAACCACTTTCGGGAGGGGTTGAAATAACATTTTTACCTCAGTGAGCTTCCCTTTTTGATGCCATTTTCCTAAATCAACGAATCATGTAGAATTGAAACAAAAAAGATACAACATGTTAGATTAAATGATATTGATATGTGCACAGACATCTCAATATGAGAAATATGCATAAAGAAAATATTACGCATGCAAATGCATACGGATGAATTGAGTTAGGTAGAAAGACAACAATGAGAAGAAATTCATCGTGAAGCATCTCAAAGGCACTTTCATTGACTGATTGCTAATGTTAACATTGATTACGAAGAAGTGATTTCAATATCCATATATCATGTTCTCAAAACACTAGATAGTGCATCTCAAGATGTATCATGTAATGGATGTCAATTGATAAAAATGCACAAAATTGTTATAATGGGTATCATGTAATGGATGTCAATGAACATTGCATCTTACAAGAAATAAAAAATAAGAAATAATAAATTAAAAGAAGAGTAATCATGGAAAACTATAAGAAGTTTAGATGTAAAAATAAGAAATTTAAGGAGAACAAATGTAATTAATCCCAATGGAATTATTCAAAGAGATTTGAATTCTTTTCAAGTGATTTTTGACATGGGGTATATAATATTGTGTCACTTAACAAGTACTAATTTTTGCAAGAGTGTTACATTAGTATAAGAAGAAATTACAAAAGTTTTTCCACAATTTTTCATGGTTGCTTGATTGACATGTTACATCAAATTGGATAAGGATTGACTACCATTTATTTAGTTTTAATGCGGTTGATCTGTATTGGTCTATCTACATGTTTTAGTACAAAAATCACAAGGTTTGACTCTTTTGAAAGAAAAAATTGAAAGGATGAGGTGATATTTTTAGCTATCTCTCATATAGCTTGGTTGGAAGGAATAAGAATATTACTATAGTCGAATTAGAGCATACATCAAGCGAATCAAGACGTGTCAAAGGTTTGAAAAGAGAACAAACAATTTAAATGATTTGTTGAGCAACCAAAGACACTCTAATGATAATACACTCTAGTGATAAAAATTCTTTGTTGTAGCTAATCAAACATGAAACAGGTGATCTCAAGGTCCGTGCTCGGTTTGAAATCAAAGTATATTATGTATCTTCTCATGAAGGACTCTCGAGTTCATTGATTCATCCAAGGTATGATCTATCTTTAGTTGATTAATGAAGGAGTCTTGATGACTCGAGCTATGTCATAATGTATAGAGGTTTTTTCTTATTATATAGAGGTTTTAAATGTTGCCATCAAGCCAAATAAGGTGTGCATCTCGCTCATGAAGAAATTATTGATTCATCAAAGGTACGAGGCCCTGTCATAAGATCCAATTACCAAGAGTGTTCATCATTTCAAAGGAGCTGAGATAGAATATATGT